>BCGS01000002.1:833953-2033953 GCA_001599395.1 Scheffersomyces lignosus | reverse complement strand
TCTGAACCTAAGAAAGCCTCTGATCTACAACTGCAATTTCTGGAACATTTCACCCAAAAACCACCTCTTCCCTTACACCATTCCACCACTCCACCACTCCCCCACACACACGCTTAACTATGGGAACGTTACCTCGCTCCGTATGCCGGAAATTCACTCCGAGCTTTCGACTCCCAATTAACTGATTCGCCTTCAAATAGGTATTCTTTCGTAGTAGGTGTTGTTCAGTAGAAGCAGCATACATAGAGAGTATCACATACCATGTCGGACCAAGACCAATTGATAGAACAGTTCATTTCAGTGACCAATTCGTCCGAGTACTTGGCAGAACAGTACTTGAGCCGTAACAATAACGACTTGGTCGATGCCATCGAGGACTACTACGCGAACAACAAGCCAGGAGCAAGTGCCAACGTAGAAGCTCCCAAGAAGAAGAAATCGTAAGTAAACTGGAAAATTCACTAGGAAGAGAGTTTTCCAAGTCAATTGGAGTAGAAATTCGTGTGTTTGTTCATTGTACTAACGTTTAGCAGGAACTCGCCAGGTGTCAGAACATTCCGAGACTTAAACGATGAGGAAGACTCCGAAGACGACAAGACGAATACCAACTTTTTCACCGGAGGAGAAAAGTCAGCGCTTCAGGTTGAAGACCCGAACAAAGATAAGCGCGGTAAAAACGATCAGTCCCTTATCGACCAGATCTTTCAAAGAGCAAGAGATCAGATGGATCAACCAGACGACCGTACTTCTGCCGAACAGGAAGAGAGCCAAGCACCTAAATTCAGCGGGACAGGATTCCAATTAGGTGATGGAACAACCACTTCAGCACCAATAGTCGACCCAAGCAGCCGTTTGCCGCAAAGACCAAATAAAGTCACTCGTGAGATCACTTTTTGGAAGCAGGGTTTCACAGTTGGCGAGGGTCCCTTACATAGATACGATGATCCAAGCAACGAGAGTATTTTGCAGGAACTTAACCGAGGAAGAGTTCCGATGTCGTTATTAGACGTCGAATTTGGACAAGATGTGGACGTTTCAGTTTTCAAGAAGACCGACGAGGACTGGGCTCCTCCAAAGAGAAAAGCTGGTGGTTTCCATGGCCACGGACAGAGATTAGGATCGCCAGTTCCTGGAGAAGTCATTTCCACGCCACCACCTGCAGCAAGCACTGAATCACCATTGAAGCAGGAATCTACACCTAAACCAGAACCAGAGGAAGAAGAAGGTGATTCTACAGTACAGATCAGATTTGCCAATGGTAAGCGTACGTCGAAGAAGTTCAGATCTACGGATTCAATCAAGACTGTATATGACTTTGTCAGAAGCCATGAGTATAACGATTCCCACAAGCCATTTACCTTGAGCCATGCTTTTCCAGTGAAGCCAATCGAGGAGTCCGAGGAAAATACCGTTGAGTCTTCGAAGTTAAAGAATGCGGTTATTGTACAGAGATGGGTATGACTTGAGTACAGTTAGAAGCTTGAAAATAGAAGAATATAGCTCATGAAGAATCAGGAATATCTAAGCTATATATTGTAGTACTAATTTGTAGATCAGTATTACAAAAGAATGCGCCTTTAGAACCGAATCTTTTGAGAGCGTGAATAAAAGCGTAGAACTCAACAGCTTTATCATGGTTTCGATCTCAGCCAATTTAAAGTCTATCATTTACATGCTAAATAAATCAAATTTCCCTCCCTTCCTACTTACTTTCAGATCATACAACTTGACCCAATTTTCTCCATTTACCATTGTATATCTTCTCTTCATTAGCTCACTCTCACTACCGAACTCACACTCACTACCAAACTCGCTTAACTATGTACAGATTTTTTCAGTGTGAGTATCGGACATTGAAATTTATTTCATTGCAAAATTTAGAAGAGCACAGATAGGATAGTTCAATAAGGAACAACTTGTATATATATTGCCTTCTTGTATTATAGCCATAGGGATACCGTGGTATTTGTTTTAGGAACAGTTCCAACCTTGAAAAGCCGGATCTTCCCTCTGAAAATTCAGTCTCTACAGCACTATTTGCTTTACCTTGCATTAAACTCATGCGACAACATCTATGGGTAGCCCAACAGAACAATAACTAAAGAAATATGATTTCGTTTAGAATATGGCCGAAGGTCAGGATACGGAACCGTTGTCTTGGAGCGCTGGTGATACGACCGGCGCAGATCCGCCTTTTTCACTACTCCAGATTCACAATGAGCATTCCAGAATCAAGCTTTCTCAAGAGTAATCTTGCCACAATAGACAATGTCAATACCGACGACCCTACAGAATCAGCACAGGTTAGGTTGAAGGAAATACTTACTCGAAGAAGTCCCATAATATGCATTTATGATATATATAGAAAAAGGGCACCATCAACATTCACCTTCGATGAACAATATTGCACCTATCTTCCATACGCAAACTTCGGCGAAATAGTCAATAACAATGAGTCCATGGTGCCATGTGTTGGTTCCATAGTGGAATACTCAGATCCATTGAAAGATGAAGTTTCACTTGGAGTTGTAATAAGGGAGGCACAGTCAAAGTTCAACGAAAACTATAACAAGTTGATTGTGTTATCCTTTGATAATGAGCTCTCATACGTCTCACCCCAAATCTGCTCATTTCATTTCCACAAAGTCATCAACCAAGAATGGCTAAGGTCATTAAACCTTCTAGAAAACAGATTTGATGAGTCCTATGAACAAAGGAATTACGTAGTGGAAATTTTGAACCATTTTGTCTCTCTGTCGATCCTGTTAAGCAACTCCATCGCATCTCAATTTGATATCGTCCATTCCCAATATTCATTACCCCAAAATTTATCTTGCATTTCCTCGATAGAAGTTATCGAGTCATTAAAACTTTCTGAGTCAGTGCTTGCAAAGATAGACCAATCGTACTATCAACAATCAATTCTACTCATGGGTATTCATTTAAATTTGGTTAGGTCTCCTAAATGGATTGTACCATCGATATCTTCGCTGCACAGAATGTCAAATCTTGTGTTTGGATCACACTCAAATGAATTAGTACCAACTCCGACTTATCTAGTAAACTCAATTGCAAACTGCCATGCAATAGAGAAATTTTGTGATTCATCCAACAATGAAGTTACTTTCAAGACGATGAACAGCTTTTTGAACTTGTTATATAGGGAGCAGACTTCCCCAAAAAGTAGATCGTTTGAAGACCTCAATCACTACATTAATATATGGGAAGGCAGCACCTATAAATTCTTGATAGATGTTCTCAAATTTGTGGTAGTCTATCCACACCCTACTCTTATAAGAGAATTAGCTAAGTTAACATTGTTCAATGGTAGTATGCCATCTCCTGATACTATCTACAAGATTTTAACAGAGTTGAAAATTTATAATAACCCGAGAAACCAATTATCAGATATCTACCTTTCGGCTAATTTAATGGGAAGAAACAAGCTTTCAGCTTTAGCTGCCTCATCTGCAAATGAAGTAGAACCTATCTTGAATTCGGATTTTTTCCATAGCTCCAAACTTGTCGATAAATTCCCCCACTTAAGGAAGTCTCAGATGTTCTATCAGGATCAAATTATGTACGGATTGCCTATCTCGAACACCGACGACGGAAGTGGCTCCCTCTTAGGCATATCACTCGAAAAGTTAAATTCAAGGAAGTACGTTATAAATGTTCACGTCCCGGATGTTATCACAAAGGTTGCTCCAAACAGCAATCTCTTTAATTCGATAGCTTCAAATGCGGCAAGTATGAAGTCGCTTCCAGGACTGATCGACAACTTAGCAAATGGGCTCTTCAGCAATAAACTTATGGAACAGTTCAAGTTCAAGAATCAAAATTTGGAAGAAAGTAGTTCTGAAGTGTTGCAAGTCGGTGATATTGCTCTACCAAAGCCACAGGCAAAATCAAAGTCAAGCAATGAGGATATCACCTGCCTCACGATATCATTCACTTATAATACGTACGAGGGCAATCCCTTTTTAGACTTGGCTAGTAAAGCTAAATTCTCATTTGACTCCCTATCGTCTGTCCCCATAAAGAGTCTTTCCTGGTCACAATTAGAGGACTGTTTGAACGGCCAGTCCGAAGTGTCGCCTTTTAGACTTTTCAGAAGCAGTGCAAAGAGACTAACCAACCCTGTACTGGATGAGATGAAATTAAGTAGTGGAGACTCACACAACATAAACTTCATCTACAATGTGATGAAGAGTCATTTCAAAATTAGAAATTTAAATGGCTCCTCACAATTGCCTCCTGCCATCTCAAAAGAAACAGACGATGTGTCTTCACTTCTGAAAATTCTAAGCATTGCAAAGAAAGATTCGAAAGACGAAAAGATAATCACAAAGATTAATTTGGAATCGAAGGAACAACAGTTAAACTTTTCCAAGTCAAAATTCTTTATAAACGAATTGGACAATTTTGCGGCCAACATGGTGTCGACTTATTGTGATTCAAATGAAATTCCTATTCTCACACAGTATCAAGATATGCTTCTTCCAGCCAACGAATCAGGTATCATAGCGAAGGTGGACAGTCAAGATGAAGATAGCGTTCTTATATCGCATAACAACAAGCTTCTACCAGATTATAAAGCGGAGTCTTACTTTCAAACTTTACTATCAAGAGATGCAGAAGGATTTGTATCATTACCCGCCTCATATATAGGAAAGAGCTACTTGAGCAAAGAGGGCATAGGTATATATTCCGGAGATAACCTGAGGCATATTCCTCGAGGACTAGCAAAGGGGTACACCAATATATCTAATGCTCTAGGGGAATTCATGGCTCTAGTAAACCAGTTACAGCTCGTCAACCACATCCAGTCGGAGACGACTAATCATGCTATGTTAGCAAGTGACCACAAATTCAATATTTCTGAGAGATTTAGTTATCTTAAGAGATATGGCTATAACTTAAATGGCCCGCTCACTCCAAATACGCTCAATGAACAGCTCACTAAGATATCGAACGGAAACCGTCTTGTGAAGTACTTGGGCACACGCCAGAAGGTCTTTTGGACTTTGAAGATGCTTGAACAGAAGCTTCTTGAGGAGGGTTTTACAGACAATGAGAGCAACGACTCCAGCACTTCTTACGAGTGCATCATTACGGACGTTGGTAGTATCATAGAAGAGTCGGGCTGTCGTTTGTCGAAAGCATTCTGTACGGAGCTTGACATCGAATTGACTGTCATGAACCCCATAACGAAGACCTTCACTATTGGTGCGGTCGTTAAGTGTGACAAGGTGGCATATCTTGACCCAGTAGCGGGAACTTGTGTCTTGATGCTAGAGGAAGACTTCTAACCGCAAACAGGCAATTGCGATCGAAATGGAACCATTTCCCAAGCCCTAGCCTCTTGTACTCTTGTATATACTCCATATAACCAAATCAGCATAACCGTATATATTTATACAATAATATCACATATTAGCATAGACTACAATTATCTGTACCTCCAATCTACTCTCGACAATAAACCTCTCTCACTAATATTCTCTGCCACCTCTGCTAACTAAATTGAGACACCTTTTTTGCAGCTCATAAAATGACACATTATACTCCTGTACACAGAAATTTCAATTTTTCATTGACTCATACAAAATTTAGCAAACGTTTAATATGATAATTATGGTATTCAAGATAGCTACAAAAGAGGTCATTTCTGGCAAACAGCATCATGGTAGTATGTATACAATGGAAGAGGAAGATATAATGTGGTAGAGAAATTTTGAGCCAGTTCTAACAAACATTTTTAGTCGCAAATTCAACCATCTCTCGAAGCATTGGCTTCTATCGTTGAATCTGATCAATCGTTAACTGACAAGCCAAACTTATACCCTATTTACAAGTACGTTGCCAACGATGACTTGACAGTTCACCAGGCCTACTTGAAATTGGCTCAACTCAATGTCAAGGACCGTTCTCCTTCCTTCCTTTTCGAGTCTGCTGTTAACGGTGACACTGTCGCTAGATACTCATTTATTGGAGTCAACCCAAAACGTATAATTAAGACAGGAGAAGACGTCTCGAAATTCGGTGAAGATTTTAGCAACGTAGACCCAATCACAGTGTTAGAAAAGGAATTAAACAACTTCAAGCAAGCTCAATTGCCAGGTTTACCAAAATTCAGTGGAGGTGCCACGGGTTATATCTCCTACGACTGTATCAAATACTTCGAACCAAAGACCAAGAGGCCATTAAAGGATATTTTAGAAGTTCCAGAAGCTGTCATTATGTTATGTGACTTGGTCGTTGCATTTGACCATGTTTACCAAAGATTCCAAATCATCAACAATGTAAGTGTCTCAGAAGGCGAGGATCTTCATAGAAACTTCCACAAAGCAATACAAGAAATCGAAAATATCGAAAGAATCTTAGCTAGCGAAGTAATCAGCGAAGACATAAATCCAATTCAACCACCAATTAAAATGAACCAGACTTTTACTTCGAATATTGGCCAAGAAGGTTATGAAGCTCATGTTTCTAACTTGAAAGGTCACATTTTAAAGGGTGACATCATTCAGGCTGTCCCATCGCAAAGAGTCGCTAGACCAACATCATTGCATCCATTCAACATATACCGTCATTTAAGAACTGTCAACCCATCGCCATATTTGTTCTACATCGATTTGATTGACTTTCAGATAATTGGTGCTTCTCCCGAGTTGTTGGTGAAAGCTGATGCAAAGGGAAAGGTTGTTACACATCCAATCGCAGGAACAATACAAAGAGGAAAAACTACCGAAGAAGACGAAGCTAACGCTGACATCTTAAGAAAAAGTTTGAAGGACAGAGCTGAACATATCATGTTGGTTGACTTGGCTCGTAATGACATTAATAGAGTCTGCACACCAGCCAGTAACACAGTTGATAGATTGTTGACCATCGAAAGATTTTCTCATGTCATGCATTTGGTTTCAGAAGTCAGCGGTACATTAAGAGAAGACCAGACTAGATTCGATGCTTTCAGATCGATCTTCCCAGCTGGTACGGTCAGTGGTGCTCCTAAGGTTAGAGCAATGGAACTCATTGGTGAATTGGAGAAGGAGAAGAGAGGTGTTTATGCTGGTGCTGTAGGACATTGGAGTTACGATGGTAAGACCATGGACATTTGCATTGCCTTGAGAACAATGGTATACAAGGACGGTGTTGCTTACTTGCAAGCCGGAGGAGGTATTGTTTTCGACAGTGATGAATACGATGAGTATGTTGAGACTATGAACAAAATGAAGGCCAACAACAATACTATTGTTGAGGCCGAGACCGTTTGGGCTGAGAAGGTTGGTGTATCAGAATAGTTGGTTTGCTAACACGATATCATTGTATGTTACGCATGCTACAACGATGCATGGATATTTCTTCACCATAAATAGACTGAAGTAGATATACACGAAAAAGATAATTGAATCCTGAGTGGCGAATTGTCATACATTAGCTGTATTTCAAAAGTACATTCAAACTACTTGCAAGTAAGCAATATGTATTACCCCAGCTTCATTGAGAATCACAGTTTTGGCTATTTCTCGATTCGATTGGTAACGATTCCCTAAATTAAATGTTTGAGAAGATTTAATAGTATTCATTATTCTTTTTGGGAACTTGGAACTTTTTGCAGCGATTTAATTACAAGAATTTTTAATATAATTATATGTTTGACTTTGGCAGACAGAACATATATTTTTAAGCTAAAGTTGAAACAATTTATCTATTAACGGTAGAAAAAAATAATTTCGAGTATATTTAATAATTTACATTTTTTAGTCAATTCTTCAAATTGTTGCAAATTATATAAAAATTGCATAGACTAGCAAAATTCTACTCTATGGAAACATACGCTATATCTTTAGTGGCCGTAATAGAATAATACCCAATATCACAACAATTTATGCATGGCTTCTCATAGTACCAAGGTGTTCCATAGGTCGTGTGATTAAAGGAGATAAGCATCTGAATTTCACAAACGGAAAGAGCCATGCAGCATGAAAAATAAAATTTCATTCTTCGAACAAGGGGGTATATGGAATATGGCATGATTTGAATGTCAGCTCCCAAGAAGGGATGAATCAGGTCTCCACAAGGGCTGAACGATGCAGCAATGTAGATATGAACTTCAAACCTCAAATATCAAGATCGTCACCCCAAAGAGAATTAAGCTTGAATATACCACTTCATATGGTGCCCTCTTGGAACCTTAGTCATTACATACGCATAATCCACCTAGGCTAAAATATTTCAACAAAAGTAGACCCTTGCAGAATCTACGAGTGGGATTAGTATATTTATTTATCAGAAGTTGTCATGCCTGTAAAATTGAATTAGAGATAAGTGCATTAAGGAGCATATCGTGCGGTGGGGTGAAACAAATGGCTGAGAGTTCAATTTGCAATACGACGTAAAAATATGCCAAAAACAAAAAACAAGAAACAAGACATTAATGTAATATGATACCAGTTCCCGTTTTGCTGTAGCATACTGTCACATCTAGCGGCCTGAAATGCTGCTCATTTAGGACATCTGAAGACATGTTCTACCATATAATATTGTATTTGTGGAGTTCCAGTACTGGAGAAAATAAATTGAAACTGCAAATACGGAAAATCGTCCAACATTTCCACTAATATTCCTAAACTCTACGATGTCCATATCAACTGGGAGACATAACGCTCACACTCACACAGTCGTATATACCTGCTCCACACCCATTCACACCAGTATCACCTGTCTACTGAACCCCATACTTCAGCTCACATCACACTCCACGCGACAACTTCCCACATTTTTTCCCTGGCTTTATTTCCTGTTTCTGCCAGAATGTGTAAACCGTACGTGGTAGCGCTCGTGTCACATGACTACACCAATAATCGACTAATGGACGTCGAGAAACGATGATCATCTTGACCTGATTTGCTTAGCATACTGACTACAGCTGGAACACCACACAAGGAAATTGACATTCTGAAACCATAGGATCCACCCCCGGACACACACCATCGAGCTCAGCGCCTTTTTGTCCGCAGTCGTTACCTATCCTCTTGGACGTCCCACCTTCTTTTCACATGAGTACCACTCAAGCCACACAAGCGGGCCTCATAGACTCTTCGCTGTCGTCAGCACCAGGCGATGGCGATTCCAACGCCAAAAACTTCTCCAGAACACCCACTTCGTGGGACGCGGAAGATGACATACTATTAATGCATCTCAAGGACCAGCAGAAGTTGGGCTGGAAGGAAATCGCTAGTCACTTCACCAATAGAACACCTAACGCCTGTCAGTTCAGATGGAGAAGGTTGAAGTCAGGCAACTTAAAAAACCCGCCAAAATCAGCAGCAGCCTTAGGAACGCAGATCAAGAGCACGCCTCCTGCTGCAAAGAAGCCCAAGAAGTTGGGAGACATCAAAAAAGACGGCTCTCCATCGGGATTCCAACCGGCTTACTCGCCTATAGCCAATGCGACGTTCACAGGCTACGACAACAACATCTCCAATGCTTTAGCTGGCTTAAATGCATTGTCGAATACGCCTTCCAATATCTCTAGTCCCATTCCGAACTACCAGATTGCTTCCCAGACGAATCCGTCGACGCCTGGAGTAAACTCTCCAGGCTTGAATTCTCATAGCAATAACCACTTAAACCATACCACATACGAAAACTCACCCAAATCAGAGGTTTCGTTGGATCCTCAGAGTCACAACCAGGCTCCTGGAGCGGGGGGAGGATATTACGCCGATATCTCTATTGACCCAACTATGAACTTACCCCACAACCAGGCCCATCCACACACTCCAACATCAATCACTCCTAGAAACTCAACTTCCAACAGTTCTACAAACACAGCAAACAACACACAGACTTCAAGTACAGCCCACACCATACATAACAACTCCATCATCCAAATTGCCCGCGACGATAGAAATTCTGTATCGTCAATGAGAGCGTCAGTTTCATCATTACCATCAAAGTCCATGAATATCCCACATCATCAACTGAACAATAGCGCCTTAGCACATTTACCCATTCTCTTTGGTGGTGCTGGTGGATCTGTTAGTGGACCCTCTAGAAACTCTAGTATAAGTGGTGCTCCAGGAATTCAACAGACGACAGTCTCCAGTTTGCGTAACGGAAGTGTAGTGGGTAGTTCACTGGGATACTATTCTAGATCGGGTTCAGTTGTGATACCCTACAGTGCAGACAAAAAGGAGGAAGAGCCACTTAAGATGGAGAAAAAGAAAAACGAACCAAAAAAGAAGTCATTGCTAACCAAAAGAAAATTGAAGCTGTCCAAATCCAATACCCCAGTCTTACAGATTCCTTGGTCCATGGAAGAGGACGAGCTATTAATTAACAGACGAAGAAAGGAGCTCTCATTTGCCGAGTTGTCGATCTTATTACCTCAGAGAACAGAGGGAGAGATATGGGAACGTATAGATTACCTCGAGAACTTGAGAAATGGTCACAGATCCACCAATTCCAGGGACTCCAGGCGAAGACAGTCATCCTTGGGAATAGATGTCATGGATGATTTCTATGATGACGATGACGATGTTATAGGAGGAATTGACGTGAGTGAGAATGATGACGATGACGACGATGTTGATGATGTACTAGTCGATGTTGATGACTCTATAACAGGATCCAGAAAGAAAGGAAAGAGAAGAGCCAGTTCAGCTGTCAACCCATTGACAGTGAGCGAATCGATCAGAAAAAGGGTGAGGTAAAAGAACATTACATAGAATTTGACAAGATTATAACAGTCAACCGGTTCTTTCCTTCTTCAGTTCTCTATATATTACTTGGTTTGGTTAATACAGATTATATAACTTAACTAAATAGGATGTGTAGGAATGCATTAGTTATGTATTTACAAGAGTACCAGACTAGATGAATCAATGCTAGTGGGGATGTCTATCTCAAGATTCTGGATATCAAGGTATTAGTACAATTTCAATTTCAGGGTTATTTCGTCAATGACAAGCTTAGGAGCTGGCCCTAACCCAAGTACGGTAGCACTACCTGCTGCTATCTGGGTCCTTCCAGCGTCATGAACTATATAAGCATTGACGCCTAAGGACATGGCGTGAACGAACAAAGAGTCCATTTCCTCTTGGTTTGGGACTTGCAAAGTGATCTTGGCTTGTCCGTTACCGTACTCCCATCTGTTTACCATTTCTGGATTGTAGGCATCACTTTCTGGGTTGGTGATCTTCTTGTAGAGAGCCAATGTGGCATGCAGACATTGGGCCGCAGCTTTACCTTTGCCCATCTTCAAGTCCTGGCGAACGATGAGTGTCATCCGCACCTCGCCCGGGACTTCGTTCAAGGACAACGAGTTGATATCGACGCCTTCGTCCTCGGATTCGTCCTCGTCAAACGAGTCTTCGGTAGACACTTCTCCCGATGAGCTAACGCGGTGAAGAGAAGCTCTCGACTTCTTAGCGGCGTCCTTAGCCAGCTCGGCAAAGAGCAATTGGTGGATGTAGAAACCGGTGAGAAACGACACCAAGCCGACCGAAACCAATTGAGTGAAGTTAGAAGTGGCCATTTTGCTTCAATTAGTCTATTTGTAGGTAAAGATAAGGTGGTTAATAGTCACAATCTCCATGGAAAGAAGAGTCAATTTGATTTGCTATCTTTTTTCTGAGATGCGCTTACAGGAATTTGCACCTAACAAACGGTGATGAAGGAGAAGGTGAGTCAGTGTGGATGATGGAAGCTGTGTGGGAATGGGTGTATATCGCAAGGGGAGATTCGATAGATCGGGGGGTGTATTTGAATATCAATGTGGTGCATTTATTCGTTTCAAGAAATAAAAGAGAAATGGTATGTATGGACTGACATGCCCCTCTCAGTTTTAACTATGGGCACACAGTATAGTACGAAGTACGGCGAGTATGGGATGTGAATACTCTAAGCAAGCACCTTCTTCTTGCCAGTGCCCTTTTTCTTCTTGCCTCCCTTCTTCTCGACTTTGTTAGTATATTCACGCCAATTGCTCACTCTGACATCCCTTTCGTCCTCCCATTTGCTCTCCATCCTCTTCTTCGCAGCTCGCTCCTCTTGCACTCTCTTGATCTCTGCCACCCGACTAGCCTCTTGTCTCTGCTTGTAGAGCTTTTCAATATTCTCGTGTTTTATCTCGTCATTTAGTACCACGGCTACATTCTTACGTACAACTGTCAAGTCAGTGCTAGGGTGCTTCTGGCAATCTCTGTATATGTCTATGAGCCTCTTCTTGTCGTCTACAAGCGCCTTATCCTCTGAATCAGATGAAAGAGGCACACCCAACACTTGTTCGGCCTTTTTCAACCTGCCAAATGCTGCCGGAGCATCCGTATTAGAAGTCTTGTCTGGGTGGATTAGCAAAGTCTTCCGTCTGTATACCTTTTTCACTACATTGGGCAATTTTTCGATATCATGTTCTTTAGGATCGATGTCTAGCACAGCAAAATAGTCCCATTCACAGCATGCTAGAATCCTCGAGATTTCGTTATCCTTGCCGAGCGACGTTTCCTCGGACGATAGCAACCGGTCTATATCATCAGACATCTCAATGGCTTAGTGCACAGTGTACTTACTCTTACTGCAAAACAACTATCCCACTAATGACATTTATTCTTCTCCAAGTCTTCCCCTTTTGGCTCCTCCGAAAATGCGCTGCAAAAAACTCCCAAGAAAATCAATAGTTAGCGCTGACGTTTAATGCAGATATGTAATGTGTTACATGATATATTATCTGGAGGTTACAGGGTAGAGGAGATAGTACCTATAAAATACTTCTATGCTTCCAGGAAGAGTAGTGAGAAGATTGTTGAGTATTACATCATTGACTCGAAACAAAATGACTTCGTCTGCTTGGAAACCTCGTTATTTTGACATTGGAGTAAACTTTTCAGACTCCATGTTCCAAGGCTATTACAATGGCTCCAGTACACCAAAACACCCTACGGATATCGATAAGGTCATAGACAGAGCCCATTTATTCAATGTGCTGCGAATGCTAATTACCGCTTCCTCCATTAAGGAAAGCGAAGAACACTTCGCTTTGTGTGAAGAGTACTCCAACAACTTCAGTTCTACTGCTGGTGTTCATCCATGTACTGTTGCCCAAGAATTCTATGTCAAAGACGAGAAAACCGGAGATTACACTAACAAATTGAGAGATGACGTAGATGAAAAATTGGACAAGTTGAAGAGTATCGTCGAAGAGGGCCATTCAAAAGGGTACATAAGAGCATTTGGTGAAATCGGATTGGATTACGACAGATTACATTATTCCTCTGTTGCCCAACAGACTACTATGTTCAGAAAGCAACTCGAGGTGATAGCTCAATTGAAACACATCAAATTGCCTTTGTTCTTACATATGAGAAGTGCATGTGATGACTTCATAGATATCATAGAGCCATTCATTGAGGATGGATCGATAGAAAAGGGAAATGGAGTGGTCCATTCATTTACTGGATCTGAAGAAGAGTTACAGAAATTATTGGATCTCGGATTCTATATCGGCTTAAACGGCTGCTCCTTGAAGACAGAAGAAAACTTGAAGGTTGCAGCCCTAGTACCTAAAGAGAAGTTAATGATAGAGACAGATGCTCCATGGTGTGAAATCAGAAAAAGCCATGCAAGCTACAAGTATATTACCAGCTACCCTAACAAATTCTACCCAGAAGTACCTTCATCATCAACCCAATTGACTTCTGAATCTGAATCTGCTTCAGATTTGAACTCACATGCCCCTGATGCCATCTCAAAGGACACCAAATCAAAGAAAAAGAAGCAGCAACAAAAACAAAAACAACCAGAGATCAAATTGGATGATTTCTTACCGTTTCCAACGATCAAGAAAGAGAACTTCCAGAAACATAATGCAACTGCCCAATCACTTATGGAGAGTCACAAAGATCCTGACTCAATAAACTACGAGGTTGGTCAGTTCGCCTACCCATTGATGAAGTCAAGAAATGAACCTGTCTTTGTCGGGTACGTAGCAGAGATTCTATGTGCGCTTCACGGAATAACAGAAGATAAAGACATTGAACAATTCATAGACTTAATCTTTGAAAATTCTTGCAAGTTATTTAAAGTTTAAAATGAGGCTACAATGCCCCTAGAATACATTACTAGAATACATATAATACATAATATAATACAATTAGTTCAACGCAATTTGAAGAAGTCACACTTTTCTATAATCTAACTCTCAGTGGACGTGATCTTCTTGGTATAGCATTTTGTGGTTCTGGTGTCATTGATCTTAAAGACCGAGTCACTCGTGTGGGTTCTGCGGGAGAAGCACTTCCTCTTTCCAGTCTTGTCCTCTTCAAAGTACCCCTTGGTCGGGAGGAAGACCCATTTGAGGTGGTTTCCTTCGTTCCATTATTTGTCTTTTTCATGTCCGAAGAAGAATCAGAGCTTGTATCGTTGTCTTCAGAGTTCTCTTCTTCATCGGCTTGCTCAGCATCTTCATCGTCACTTGAAGCTCTCTCATCGATAGACCTGAGAGCTTTACCAGGGAGACGAGAAACTAGATTTTCAATTACTTCGTCTTCATCGTCTTCATCCTCGTCAATAGGACCTTCCATATCCGAAACTTCTACGTACTCCTCTGAGTCGCTCGAATTGTCTTCTCCTTCATCCGCGTCATCGTCCTCAAATATCTCCGGATAGTCATCCAGTAATGTTGCAAGGTCGACCACCGAATTCTCTTTAATAGACTCGACTTGTTTGATAGGTACCTTTTTCTTCGTCTTATATTGACTGCCTGGATAACATACAATGTAATTATCCAAGTCCTCATCAAGGACCTTCATAGAGTCAACTGAAGGAGTGACACTACTGTTATCTGATGGTAAAGTCTCAATGGGTGTTGCTGTTGCATCTGTCATGGATGAATCAGGTCTCCTGTTGTCTCTATAAAATTCAATCTCCTTTATTGCTTCCTCTTGAAATGTGTACGGATTGTTAATATCGTCTTTCAAAAAACTAACAATCAGTGAAATACTGTTATGTTGAATTTGCTGAGAAGTATTCTTTCCGTTTGGACTCATTGAAATGGGTGCAGGTAAAGCTGGTGCCGAATTAATACCCCCCGATGGACCAAATAACATTGGTTTCCACACAAGTTTTGAGTAGTTCAACTTCGTGTAATTCTTCTTCTCCCATTTCGAGACCTCGCGATTTATCTTGTTAAGATCAATAACAATTGCATACGAGTTCGTTTGGGGATTTTTGAGCAAAGCATCTAATTGTTCAAGCCCAACTATGACGTCCGAGCTTATCATTCCTGTGAGTTTACAGAGAATATCAATGGAAAGGGTTATCGGTTTTGAGGGGGTATTTCCTTGAAAAAATTCCTCATATAACTCTTTTAGTTTGTATGCGATAGTAACTCTCCAATAATTTCGATAACTCAATAAACCCAAGTCACTCAATGGCTTCTCTGGCGTTCCGTACTTGAATTCATGTCTGCTTAGTAAGTAACTAAAATCAATAAGCAAGTTTCCGTAACCCTTTCTTTGATAAATGGGGAGAGTCAATATACATGACACATTGTAATCTGAACTGTTGAGCTTTTCCTTGGAGAAATAGCCCACAAAGTGGTACTTTGATGGATCAGCTTCGTCCATCTCAGTCAACACGTAAAAGATGAATGGTTCGACATCGTAATATAATGTCTTGGAATTGAGGAACAATTTAGCAAGTAGACACAAGTTCTGGCAATAATTGATATTCTTTCTTCCATCGACTTCCCAAATCAGTATTCTGGTATTAATATCACGATATATTTCAATTCCTGGAGGATGGTTATTAGCATAATTGCAGTTTTTAAATTGGTGTCTTTCATAAGACATGGGGGAGTTCATATACTTTAAGCAATGCTCACATATATACAATATTTTTGTTTGTGAGTATTCCTCTGGGTATGGAGCTGTGTACCATGTATCGATTTCGAAATTTCTAAATACAATCTTCTTGATCTGAGACTTGAGAAGATTTGGGTTCGTGACTGGAGTCGGAGTAGACTCAACGCTACGATCGTTAATAGCTAGGGTTTCTTGATCAGGAGCTTCGGAGCTGCGCTTTCGGAGAATATTACCTTCTTCGAGGAATTTGTCAAATAGCACACGATCATTCTTCCCCGGATCGGTATCATTAATAATACAGTCAGGATACCCCAATATCCCTCTGTAGGGCAATTCCCTGCTATCGATGTCGTTTTTAGATTTACCCTCCTCTGGCTTGGATCTCTTCAATGTTACTACGAGTCTACTGGACTTCTTACCATGGTGGCGATCTTGCCCGCTTTTTGAGTATTTGATTCGTACAAAGTAATGGTTATCATCCGGCTGGTTAATAGTCACTCTTGGCGAATGTCGTACACGGGAGCTACGCTCTGCCGGTGCTCTTGTTTGCTGTATTAGTCTTTTGAGTGAGTAATCATTGGGCTCTCGTATTCTGTGCGACCTCTTATCTAGATCTGGTGGAGGTATATCGGAGTATATTTTATTGTTGGTGATCTTCAATTGGTTCAAAAGATGCAGACTCATCGTGGCAGGTAGGCAAAAACCCAATTATTTTTGCACCTATCCTTGTCTGAGGTACCACTACAGTCAGCTTGTAAAATTTGAACCACTTAGATTGGATGTTTGTCCGCTGTGCTATGGCCTACAGTTCTTGTTTATGGGTCTTTACACCTTTAAACCACACACTGTTTGTGGGCTAACGAGACTCACGTGACATTGTCGAATCATCGCGTTATATGACGGAGAACAAATAGAGTAGACAATCAAAATGACATAGACTGCAAATGTCATCTTGATGGGCGGAGAGTAAGAAGAGAGCAAGGAAAGATATGAAAAGATTCGACTGTGTGTGTCATGTGTGTTTATAGTAGGATATGGGATATTTGACGAGGAGTTGATATGGAGTTATATTCTCGAAGATGTTCTGACACTTACGAGCGCAGGCGGTCAATTGTATCTCTGTCGTATCAACTTAATATGTAACCCATACAAACTGAGTTACATATCAGATGGAAGGAATTACATGAATATTCATAAATACTGTGCAGTATATGTATTTGTAGTTTGTTACTCGAGCATATAACAATTCCGTGTGATTGTATGCGTACAGTTAAAGCGTGAATTTACGGGTAGAATTGTTGAACCATCCTGTTGATTGTGTATTATATCCACGCTACATAAATGGTTCTTTAATTTATTCAATTAAACAGCGCTAGTATAATAAGCGGAATCCCAAAGAAGAAATAGAGCAAATTATTATGAAATCCATTAAATGGCGGCTTTGCAAGAAAAATCGATGGATACATGTACAACAGAGGACTTCGAGGTGTACCTATTCAGTTTTGAATCAATTGTGCGCAACCAGAAGCGGCCGGTACAGATCACAGCGTGTTTATGACAACATGTGCATTTTGCGTGTAGAACTTGCACTTTCAAGTACTTCATGCAGAAAGAAAAAAAAAGTGGAAAAAACCGAATCGGAGCGTAGATGAGAAAACCCGGTTGAGTGGCTATAAGCATAAATGAACAATTGGATATAGCAAACATAGACCAGAAAAGCCACCAAATGTAACTATAAAATGCCTGTGCTTGAAAAGGTTTTCATATTGCTTGGAAGTCTTCCAATTCCACAACGGTTCCAAATAGAGAAAAGCGTAAGCAAACGGTAACCGTGATTAAGGTTTAAACTTCCAACTGTCAACAAATGAATGAAATGGGGAAGGCACGTTCTTGTGAAATCCAACTGCTCGCGTGAGCATAGACTGTTGATGCTAACCATCATGAACCATTACAAAAGTTTTTCTTATACAAACACAAACACGGCACTAGCCTTTTCCAAGACTCGTTTGACACTACCACAATACCAAGACCTATAGATCGATTCCGAAGCAACAAACAAAGACCTCTTCCATGTTACATCTAAAAATCCATCATCTAAACCATTAAGCAAATTTTATCCCGCTATTCATTGTGAAACCGTCATGGCCCTGTATCGTTCCTCGACTATTGATCTCGATGCTGATGCGCTCCTTCGTCTTTGTCCTGACGCCCATTAATCCACGGCTCCAATAATCCTGGCTCTACCGCCTTTGGCCACCCAGCGTTTCAAATTTAGACGCGAAAAAACCCTTGAGCAAATCATTGCCTATTGCAGTGGAGGAGACTGTACATAGTCACACCTTTGTTTATTTTGGTGCAGCCGACGCCAATATCTGCAGCCTCTCGAATATTATTTTATACGAATTTTTCCACCGCTAACAATGACGAATGATTGGCTTAACCACGCAATGCTACTTTGAACTCCTATGTACGATCTGTATGGCAACCTAACTGATGCGCTACATACCGTCTCCAATGCATGTATGCCACTCGTTTGTCATGCCAAGAATAATCTAATCCCAGGTAGGACCTTTTGCTCCCCATTCTATGCACCGTCTAGCCCATTCTAGCCATGCCAACTACATTTTAGCTCGCTGTAGCTTCTTGTGTCGCAAATTGTTGCTGGTGGCTCCACTCGCAAGTGCCGCAAAAAGCCTCGAGCCCCTAATATTCTTTAAACTGTAAACAAACCAGTGAAAAAATTATACGTCAATCAATCGTAAACATCGTTGGTGACCCAATTTGCTGGTGGTGATATAAATGCATCAGTATCGCTCAATTCATTTAATAATCGATATTCATGTTTTAGATTGTTTAAGCCTACGTTCTTTCCTTAACCACCAACTACTGTCACTCGTTTATACAATGTTGCCAATTAAGACACTCATTTCCACCGCTGCTTTGCTTGTCAGCGGTGTCCAATCCTTGGACCTCTCAGCCTCCAACAACGTCGCCTTGTACTGGGGCCAAAACGGTTACGGTAACCAAGAATCGTTGGCCACCTACTGTCAGGAAACCGACCTCGACATCATCAACGTCTCGTTCTTGAACGACTTTCCAGACCCTTTGAACTTGAACTTGGCTAACGCCTGTGGTACCACCTTCGACAGCGGTTTATTGCACTGTCCACCAGTCGGTGCCGACATCAAGACTTGTCAATCCCTCGGTAAGACCGTCTTGTTGTCCTTAGGTGGAGCTTACGGTAACTACGGCTTCACTGATGCCGCTGATGCCACTGCTTTCGCAACCACCTTGTGGAACAAGTTCGGTGGTGGTTCTGACTCAGAGAGACCATTCGATGACGCTGTCGTCGATGGTTTCGACTTCGACATTGAAAACGGAAACAGCGTAGGTTACGTCGAGTTGGCCAACGAATTAAGAACCTTATTCGCCCAAGACACCTCTAAGACCTACTACTTGTCTGCTGCTCCTCAATGTCCATTCCCAGATGCCGGTGTCAACGACCTCTTGGCCCAAGCTGACCTTGATTTCGCATTCATCCAATTTTACAACAACCCATGTGGTTTAGACGGTGCCTTCAACTTCGACACCTGGTCCACCTTTGCCCAATCTGCTGCCAACTCCGACCTTAAGTTGTTCGTTGGTTTGCCAGCTGCTCAAAGTGCTGCCAACTACGTTGACCCAGACACTATCAAGTCCGTTCTTGACGCCATCAAGTGTGACCCAACCTTCGCTGGTATCTCTTTGTGGGATGCTTCTGCTGCTTGGGCTAACGTTGATGCTGCTGGTGAGAACTTCGTTGTCCAAGTCAAGGATGTCTTGAACGAATTAGTATGCCCTGCTCCATCTTCTTCTGCAGTCGTTTCTACTGCTGAGACCACCCCAGTTCCTGTTGTCGAATCCTCTATTTTCTACGGTAACGCCTCTTCTACTGCCGCAGGAGAAGTCACTGTCACTGATATCCACACTACTGTTGTCACTATAACTAGTTGTGTCGAGAACAAATGTCACGCTACTGCTATTACCACTGGTTACGTTGTCGTCACTGACTTGACCACCTCTTACACTACCTACTGCCCATTGTCTGGTGAAACCGAAGCTGCCCCAGCCACCACTGAGGCTGCTGCTCCAGTTACTACCAAGGCTGCTCCATACGCTACTACCTCCACCGTCGTTGTTGCTCCAATCTCTACCTCTGCCTCTGCCGGTTTCAACGCTAGCATTATCGCCACTGGTCCAGTCTCTGCTGCTCCAGCTGTCTCTGCTGCACCTGTTGCTCCAGCTGAGGACGAGACCTCTGTTCTCACCATCGAGATTACCTCCACTATTGGTGGCCCAGCCGGTAACGCTACCGTTCCAGTTGTCGCCCCACTTGAAGGTGCCGCCTCCTCAATCTCTTTAGTTTGGTACATGGCTGTTCCATTGGTCATTGCCGGTTTGCTCTAATTTTAAAATTCTAGTTATCATCGGGGACAATACTTCATGATACCCCCAATTTCACATATACGAAAACGAAAAAACATAACTGTAGCATTATTCTTAGAGTTATTTGATATTTATATACAATAGGAAGGAAATTGACGTATTTTTTCTATTGATCACAACTATTTTTAGAACAAAGGCTCATAATACTCTAATCAATTTATCGGTAAAAGTTAGTGTCAATGTGAAATCCTGGGATATATAGTTTGCATGAATGTTAATGAAAATAGTCCTCTTGACGTTCACAGAATACGTGGAGTTATCATTAGCTGAAACTTACATTAAACTATACCCTAAACAGTGAAGAAATATAAAATAATAATTATAATGAGTAATGCATCGACTATGGAATATTTTTATAGCTCCCAAGGAAGAATAAGAAAGCTGGACGACTCTAAGACTAATATACCAACAAATAATATATAATACTCGGAATAAATATTAAATGACCTTAATATAACAAATAGTAATGTTGTGAAACGAGAAATACTCCGGTTCCAATAAACTCTAACAAAAAAACGCTAGCCATGAATCATTAATAATAGTAGTTTGTATAGCCACGAACTCTTTATTTTAAAGTTTAGATATCTTCATGATATTGATTGTATTGAACACTCAACCACAAACTAGACAGTGAAACATACAAAACGTAAAATAAAATAGAACAAAAATCTATGACGAACTCGACCTTACACCTATTGTTTACTGTCTGAAGATTCTTCGTGTGTGTCATCCTCTTCGTCGACCTCTTCCTCGATATGCTTGTCGTGGACGTCATCCTCATCGTCGTCCTCATCGGCACCTTCATCTGACATGCCAAAGTGGGCCAACAATGACTGTGCTGAAGAAGTATCCAAATATATCACACCGTTCTCGTTTGTGATGGCATTGCTGGCTAACAACTTCTGTAAAGAAATAGCTCCATTACCAAGATCTCCATCTTCTAAATGGCCCTCAGCTTGACCAGCTTCTTGCTCGTCATATGCTTGTCTACCAAAGATTGAGCCTCCGTTAGAAATACCAGATAAACCAGATCCGTTATTTCTGGAGTTGGTTCCTTGCGATTGTTGTCCAATCTCATAGAACTCACCATACATTTGTTTGTAGAGCTCGCTGTAAGGGGAGGAAATACGTCCGTACTTGAAAGTGTCGTCCTTTTCAGACTCTTCTATTCTCTTGATGATCTTTTCGTACCATTGTTCTAACGTCTCGCCCTTGCGGACATCTAACAAGGCCACTATAGCAATAGACATGTTATCACAACCGATACCAGAACCATCACTGGTTGGGGCACAGCACAATTCCATGATCTCTTCACATATCGTTGTCAAAGACTTTCTCTCTGATATACCTCTTCTCACACATTCTACACACTTCTGAGAAGTCAAACAATCCCAAATACCGTCACATGCCAAGATAACAAATTCATCCTGGTCAAGATCGATATTATGTTGTATGACATCTGGGTAACAGGTGACGATTTGTTCTTCGGCTGGAAGGTCAATGTTCTTCTTGAACTCGAAATCTCCAATACCTCTGGATAAGGCCAAGTTACCATTGACTCTTCCCATGTCAACATATCCACCTGCAGTGCAAATTCTTGCCTTTTCACCCTCATTGGAAGGCTTGTGGTCATAAGATAATGCCTTAGCGAAACCATTAATGGACATGATAGTTCTAGAATCACCTGCGTTACCACATACAATCTTGTCTGGAGTGATGATTACTGAAGTAGCAGCACATCCACTCTCGTCGTCACGCATGTAGAAGTCTTTAAGGATAGCTTGATCACAGCTTAAAAATCCCTCCTTAAGAGCGTTGATATAGTCACCTTTAGCATATGCTTCTGTAGACTTGACAATATGGTGCAAGTGTTTGCCAGTGAATATGGCAGCCTTCTCTCCTCCGTGACCATCATAAACACCAAAGAAAGCGATGTGTTCAGCAGAGTCGTCATCCTCTGCGGTCTTTTCTTCATCATCATCTGCTTTGATGTCATCTTCGTCGATTTCCTTGATCTTCTCGGACTTTTCTTCTTCGGCGTCCTCATTCTCGGATTCTGGCTTCAACGCAGCCAAGCTCAACACGGTGGCGTGAGCGTCTTCCATGTTGATTCTCCATCCTTGCATGCATGAGATACCGTAGGCAAGGTGCTTATCCTTGTCATGTTCGGAATGCTTTTCGACAACTGGTTGCGAAAGAATTTGACCCATGGTGGATGAGATGAGTTATATAGTATACGGCTGGCGGGGTGGTGATAAACTACGCGTTTATGAGTTTTATTGGAATCTGGATACCTGGGCGATTGGTAATGAAGACGGTGTTCAAAGGAGTAATGTCTTCAAATGCAATTGTTATCGTTGCTTATCAAACGGGGCAACTTAGTACTGAAGGCGAAAACCAAATTGGTCGATGCGAACTCTATCAGTGAGTGGATAACACTAATTAACGGTCGAAACTGTGGAGTAGAAGTCGATGGATGTTGTAATTGAACGATGCAATTCCAACTGTTTCCCGACGGGTGTCTATCTCGATCTAGTTATACACAACCTGGTGATTTGTAGATCTGAATGGATGCTTCTGTTGGCTGTAACTGCTGGGTTAGATTGCTGGCAGGCAGACGTTCTAACTACGGACTGATACGGCGTGTGGCTTCTGCAATGGGGGCACGATTCGACTCCAAAAAGAGAGAAAAAGTACGCGACAATCGGGATGGGTCCTCGGCTTGTCTGTTGTCAACGATTCGAACCTGGACTGTCGAATACACTGCTTGGTTAAACGATGATGGAACCTGGAACTTGTTGGATTGGTCGTTGTCTTTTTGTTTCTTTTCGTTTTTTCTTTCTTTTTTCTCGCTGCTGTGTCCGCCTGGCTCTGTGCAGTGTGGAAGTACCTTGTCACGTGCACGCACCTGCCTCGAAACAGTCACTGATCCTCTGAGCTAGGGCAAAAGGTGGAGACACGGGCAGCCAGTGACGACGACGTCGGTTACCAGTGGGGTCGTGGAATCACGGCTGCGTGGTTGGTCGTCACAGGCCAGTCCGGGAAACAGCGTCTGTTATGCAAGGAATCTAGGAAAAATTGGCAATGTCTCTAGCCAGGCGGAAGCGATGGGCACCGATTGCAAAACGGAGCGTGAGTGTGTGTGTGTGTTCCGCGAGCTGGCTCACCAAGGAAATTGGGCTGCGACTAACATAGTGCACTCGATGGGGAGCGATGGCAGGAGATTTGCCGAAGACAGTAATTTTTGGTTGGTGAGAGTGCCTATCTAGGACAGTAACGTGAAGTCTAATTTTAATAGGCTATTCCTTTCTATTCGTCAGGGTATCTCTCGCTTAAAAAAAAATCCCCTGAGAGCCAAGTGGTGGTATTCTCGTGCGCAGTTCGACATTTGCATCGAAGAATGCTTAGATGCGGTAGTTGCTGTGGGAGTTGTCAAGGACAGTGGAATTGACATCGCCGGAAGTTCTCTATTTCGGTGTGGAGGCTCACCCCTACAATTGCTACAATTTGTGACTTAGAATAGACAAACATACATATAGGTAAATAAAAATCGAGCATATAAAAAGAGGTGTATGATGCTCCGCAATGGAGTAAAAAGTCCTAAGCCAACGCTTAGCTGTTTTTGGGTTTTCTGATATGGATAATTCTAGTCATCTCGATTGCTTTTCAGGCCTCATTATTAGTATCATAAATATCGTAGGAATAGGAAGATAACTACAACTACCTTCTCATTCGCATTTCTATCAATTCATTAGATCATGAACGTATTATCATCGTATAAAGTACAAGGACGTATGGTGGAAGGGGTCTATAGCTTGCTTTTAAAGGACGTGGTTTTGTTGAATGTATCTTTAACGTTTTGAGTGTGTCTTTTCTAATATGTTTTTCTAATTAAGTGCAATGTCATTCACTAAGTGATTCCGTAAAGTCTCGTAAAATCTTCATTCATGGGTTCTCATTTCCTTGCAAGCAAGGTCATAAGAATACGTAAGTTGTACAAAGTAAATGGCAACTTTATAAGTCTATTTTCTACCACATTCTTCATTTGCTCTTATTTTGGACCCCAGATTCCAGAGTTGGATAATTCATAAGCACCGCCTGACAAATTCATGTTATTGAATTTATTGGCCAATGGATCAGCATTGGCTCCATTGTTAGCATACTCGTCTAATTGGGAACTGGAGCCATTCTGATGTTGTAACGAAGTCATGCTACCAGTCAAGTGTGTATGCTGTCCGAATGGCTGAAATCTTGCGTTTATGTCGGTGGGTGCAAGAGGTGTTGATGGTTGAGGGGTACCTGGAAGCTGTTGGTTCTGGAAAAAGTGCTGCTGCTGTTGGTGCTGGCTCAAATGGTGGTGGCTATGGTGGTGTTGGGGGGTTGGTGAATTAGTTACCGAACTTTGTTGATTTCCAGAGTGTTGTTGTTGTTGATTGTAAGTACCGCCTAATGGTGGTGTTGATCTAATGTCTACATAAGATCTGTTGTTTGAGGACCTTAACAAAGCAGCAGCACTGGAAGATACCATAGTTGGGGTTACTACTTGCTGGTTTGTGTTGGTGATCGCCTGTGGTTGTTGCTGTTGTTGCTGCTGAGGCTGTTGATAAATGTTAAACTGTTGTCCTTGGGAATAAGGTCTTTGCTGTTGTTGAGGTACTTGGCCTTGTTGCTGCTGCTGAGGCATTTGATGTCCTTGGCCCTGGCCCTGTTGCTGGTATTGGGGGAAATGTTGCTGTTGCTGCTGCTGTTGCTGAACTGGTGTTGACGTTTGTTGTCTTAATCTTGGAGGTGGCAAGGCAGATTGCGAATGTGAGCGTAATAGTTCCGGATGAGTTGGAGCGGCAGCAGACGATAATTGACCAAGTTGATTCAAATTCATCATTGAAGAAGAATGAGCTGGTTGGCCCTGTTGTTGTCCTAAACCGGTTTGGGTAAGCGACTGCACTACATGACCTGGCTTTCTTCTTACAACGATGAGGCCATTATCAAACAACTCTAAAAGGTTCAAGAAGGTACACAAGATGGATAAAACCTTTCTCTGGCTGATATTCAAGTTTGCAGGCGAAACTGCCAATTCATAGATGGACTTTCCAACATCATCTCTGTACAAGATCAACTGTGTGTACAACTCTAACACCTCGGGGTCATTAAAGTTCAACTCGACTGGTGGGGTAGGCAAGACGGAGCTATTTAATGGTAGCTGAAGGAAAAGTCTCTCTGTCGTACCGCTGGGTGTAGCACCGTTAACACTTAAGTTTTTGGTTGCGGCAGTAGTAGAGGCAGTTGACATCAATGAAGCCAAGGAGGCGTTGGAGTTAGAACGGTGTTGTTCCTCCAATTGACCTCTTTTTTCCCTCTTCTCCCGTTCGATGCGTTCTCTCTCCTGTAATGGGAGCATTTTCTTATATTCTACACGCAACTTACGACCACCAATCTCTCTGCCGTTCAAGTGGTTGACAACCATCAGGGTCTCGTCGGTCAGGGTGAAATTGGCAAAAGCCAAACCACGGAAAACACCGTTGTCGAAATGATAGTTGAATGCATATGGTAATGGCAAATTGAGCTTGGTCATCACGTCGAGCAATTGCTCTTTTTTGATAGCAAATGGGATGTTCTTTATCACGATGGCAGTTGGAATAAGCTCATCATCGTCAAGCAAGTCGTCATCATTGTTGGTGATAGTCTCATCCTTAGATGTGTCGTTATTCACCGATGAAGACAGGCCAATCTGTTGTGGGCCTAAAGAAACGGACTTTTCCTTTTGGAAAGACGAGTCAAGACCTCCCTTGGCGTCCAAAGAACTAAGGGTAGACTGTTGCTGTTGCTGCTGCTGCTCAACCCATGGACCGACGTTGGCCGACGGAATTCCCGGAGGGCCACTCTGCTGATTTAACCACGAACTTTGCAAGTTGAGGTTATTCCTCGAAGTGGTGGACAACCTTTGGTTAGCCATTTGCGGCGTGGTATTGCCACCGCTGCCGGAACCTGCTGCGTTGTTGGCAGTAGAGTTGTTGTTGGTGTTGGAGTTGTTTCCCAGAGCTCCACCGTAAGACGATGAGGCGTAGCCAGATGTGGACGACAACGACGAGAACGACGGACGGCGTTGCATGACCGAGTCCAATTGGTTAGGCGTGGCGGACAAATTTCTTAAATCCATTGTAGAGATATAGGGACAGTCTGAATAGGACTGAAATGCAAAGTTGTTGGTAGGCGTATACTGAATAGCCTAGCGGGGAGTAATTACACTGGACGAGGTAATTATATGAGTGGATCTAAGTCAATGACAAAGACTGATGATGGTGGATTGATGAATACACCAGTTGAACCGAAGGTTTTCAGGTTGAACTCGGTTTTTCAGCGGACTTCTAGGAGTGGCACTCGCTGGTAAAGGCCTATTTGGCGATTCTTGGCCCGAAGCTGTTCTACAGTGGGTGTTGTAAAACGACAAATGAAGCGAATTAACGGAGGCGGTAAACTGTCTCGAAGCTAGCACTGTTTCTACGACTCGCTGGGGACTGAACTGGAATCTCGCTGTGGAGGCGGTGTCGGGATGCTGGCGGTGTGCTGTGATTCTCCGGAGTCAATGTTCCGTATCTACTGCAAAACTGGCACTGATGT
Source organism: Scheffersomyces lignosus (assembly GCA_001599395.1). Lineage (NCBI taxonomy): Eukaryota > Fungi > Ascomycota > Pichiomycetes > Serinales > Debaryomycetaceae > Scheffersomyces > Scheffersomyces lignosus. Next base: position 2,006,978 of record BCGS01000002.1, on the reverse strand, counting down.
GGATTGATTCGTCTCCAATACTACCACTGCTCCAAACACTATACCACTACACTTCTTTTCTCTCAGTAAATTTCTCCCGCCGTGTGAACTGAATTTTTTTCCTTCGCACTTTTTCGGATGGATTTTTTCGGCCACTTTGTGTGACATTGTCCAATTTTCAGGATACGTGTATAAGAAAGCGGCAGAGAACAGAGAGAGAGCAACGGTGGAGACAGTGGTTCTTTATCGTAGTATCGAATAGAAGAAGAATATGGTATGTAGCGGAGCGATACGGGGTGCTGGACGGAGCGGTAAGTGCCAGGGAGTGTTTGGGAGCGGGATTGGGATCAGAGTCCCGTCGTTGTTCCGTTGTTACGGTGTCTGTGGTGGATTGTAACCCCATGAGCTGTGGATTGAGATGCCAGAATATGGGGATAACCGGGGAGAATGGAGGAAAATCGATTTTACATCATGATATGATGTTTAGCAGTCGTCGAATGGTCGGTTAGTGGGAGACTGTCTTTGGCGTAAAATGGATACTCCGCCGGATGTTGGAACACCGATCAGAATCCAACGAGACAGCAAGCGCCGTCCACTCTTTCTGTGGATGGTAAATTTCGATAAACCAGGTTAGAAGTCGTAGATCATTTGGTATGATAGATATCAGACAAGGTAACTGGATATCGCAGCAATCGGGTTTTGTCAGTGACGCTGGAATTTATTACGGTCATGCGTTGAACGATAACATAAACGTGATAAGATCACCAAACTGAAGTCTCCATTTCAAAAACATAATCCATGAATCTATGAAACCCATGACACTAATCACCATCACAATTTAAACACTCTTCTCAATCTACAAACCCCAAACCAAGCGCAATATTGCAAATACTAACTGTCTCTAGTCGTCATCATCAGCCCAAGCTCCAGGCGGTTTAAGAAGTGCCGTCAAGAGAAAGACCACCGCTGACAAGAAGGCCCAATCTGGCAATGCCTTGCCTTTGTCCACCAGATCTGCCGGTGCCGGTGGTTCTTCTTCCACTATGATGAAGTTATTCACCGAGGAAGCTCAAGGTTTAAGAGTTGACCCATTGGTTGTTTTGTTCTTGGCCGTCGGTTTCATTTTCTCCGTTATCATCTTGCACGTCTTCGCCAAGATCACCGGTAAATTCACCTAATCAACTTGTAGAATAGTTCAGTTCATGACCCAATGGTGGCAACAAGTCCAAATAGCGACTAAATGCTACTCCAAACGGTGATGTCATGGTTGTAAACTGTTAATCAGGGATTGCATGTTTTAATTCAGCCATGGGCTGCTTCCATTCTTTTATGTCTTTGTCATTGAGCCATTCGTTCATAGACTTCTAATCTAAAAAGGAAAAAAATAGTTATGTGTAATATAATATAAATTTATATACAAGTGATTGTAGTTATTTACATGTCTTTTAATAATGCCTTGATGACTTGTACGAAGCCGTCCTTGTGTACATAATGCTTAATATCGTTGCCTTCATCGTCAATGTCATACGTCCATTCAAAGTCTTTTGATTCATAAAGCTCCTTCCAAGCTAGTTTGTCGCTGTATCTCTTTCCCCTGACCTCAATTTCAATTATTGGATACTGTTTTCCCAATATAACAACTAATGGAATACCAACAAGAGCCGAATGATAGATCTTCTTTCCAAGACCAACTTTTAAACGGTTGTCCAATCTATAGTCCACTCCATTTTCGTTTAATTCGCTATAAAACTGGCCGAATTCATTAGGTTCCTTACCTGCCTCTACTACTGTTACAGACCATGGAGCAACACTCTGCGGCCAATTCAAACCCTTCGAATCCTTATTGATTTCTGCAATTGAAGCAATGATTCTGCTTACTCCAATTCCATAACATCCCATCATCAAATTTCTCCTTTCAACTTGACCCTTATCGTTCACAGGGAAATCAATGCTACAGTCAAGTGGTTTACTGTACTTATCTCCTAAGAAGAAAGTATGGCCTATCTCAATGGCTCTTTGGGAATGCAAATGGCCATCTTCACATTTTCCGCAGATTTCATTCTCGACTGCTGAAACGATTGGAATGTCTGTGAAAGTCGTTATCAATGAACGGTTTATAAATGATATAGGAAAATCGGGAAAATTGGCTCTTGAATGCAACCTTGAATCCATTATCCTTATTATCTTCTTGGAGATCAAAGTATCCTCGTTGGAAAATTCTGCCAATATTTTGTCTTGGTCTACTTCCTCGAGATCTAAATCTGGAATTTCATTCTTAACGAATTTAGGCTCGAGGTTTCTTTCTGTTGGATAGTACGCACATACAAGTGTCGATTTATCCTCTGTCGTGAAGTATCTAACGGAAACTTCTATGGGCTCACTTTCATCAGATGACTCAGGGTATGACAATGTCTTTTCAATATTGGAGACGCTTCCACAGCTGTCACATGTAAAAACGGTATCTTCTCCGGTTTCATCTATGTAGTGCCATTCATGACTCAAAGAACCCCCGATATCTCCACTATCAGCTTCAGCCTTGGTGTATGGGAGTCTCAAATCTTCGAAAATTCTAACATAAGCTCCAACTACATTGTGATACGTTTTCATAGCATTTTCCTCACTACTATCAAAAGAGTAAGCATCTTTCATTATGAATGCTTTTCCACGAAGAAGGCCACCACGAGGTCTTTTCTCATTACGAAATTTCGGGTTGATCTGGTAATATAATAATGGCAAGTTTTTGTAACTTGATATGTTATCTGTAACATAACTTGCAATATCCTCCTCTGCTGTTGGAGCTAAGAGGTATTCTTCACCTTTCAACTTGAAAAGCTCCAGACTATGATCCCACCTTCCAGACTTTCTCCATAGCGAGTTATGAGACAAGAGGGACAAGCTTAGCTCTTCAAAATCAATTTCATCCATTCTTCTCCTTATGATGTCGCTTATCTTGTTAACCATGGTCAAACCTAGTGGTGAAAAATGTACCAATCCTGATTTTGGGTGGTTAACAAAGTTCAACTTTGTGAGTAATTCATGAGTCGGCATCGACGCTGAGTATTTGAGAGTGTCCACATTATTACAGTAGAGTCTAGGGACTGTTTTAATATGTATAAATCGCCTGAATACCATCTTTAGGTGTAATAGTAGTGAAACTAGTCATGTTATCAAGTAGTACTGAAAATGGTTGAAAAATAGTGCAATTCGATATTGGTTCCGTGCGGCTCTTAAATCACGTGAACCGTCTCTAACTAATATAGAAGTATTAGACATACGGCTATATGTATACTAGCTCAGAGTAGCTCAAATACGACGTATATTGTAGCCCGACTAATTTACTGGAATGTTACGTTGTACGGTAACTTTAAAAACCGGTGATGTAAGCGTGCTCTAATTTAAGAGTGAAATTTACATGGGTGCAAAAACGATGATCGTGGTTTGCCTCAATACTACATTGTTGCTAAATAAGTTCAAATATCAATTGTCAGGTATAGAAAGAGAACAGCCATAAAGAAAAGTATCCAAGCGACGGTACGAACTCTGACTTAATCCATAACATCTACTTTACTTGGAAAGAACATCCTTGATCTTGGAGTAGTACTCGGTGTAGAGATCATCACCGTAAGCCTTCAAGTTAGACAAAGAGCTGCTCAAGTCATCTTGGGCCTTCTTCAACTTTCTGTTTTGCAATGGATCAGGTGAGTTCTTCAAGGTGGCGGCTATTTCGTCGTATTGAGCCTTGGCAGATTCGTAAGACTTGATTGCTCTGTTCTTCTCTTGCACGTATCTGTCATTTAAGTCATTCTTGGTGGCTTCGTAATTCGACTGGAATTGAGCCTTTTGCGAGTTGAATTCGGCCTTTTGCGAATCAATTGTTTTGTTGGCTTCGTTGACAAACTCATCGGACTTCTTGGATCCCCAGTTGAACCACTGGTTACCCTTGGCCTCTGCTTCTGCCTTGGCTTTGGACAAATCCTTCTTGTAGTCGTCGCCTTCACCCTTGAACCAATCGAGCCATGCCTTCTTGGCTTCGGGGGCCTTCTCCACAGAAGAAACGTCAATAATGGTCTTGTCCGAGTTTCCAAGCTTGTTGACAAAGTCAATGTATCCGCGCACGGCGTTGACAGCAGCATTGGAGTCATCTTCGACTACGACAATGTTATTTTGGGTAGCTTTCTTGATGTCCTCGACCAGGGATTGCAAGTTCAGGTATAAGTTGCTATCCTTGATTTGCTCAGTGATTTCCTGGGACTTCTTAGTCAATTCGTTTTTGCCCTCGTCGATTTTCTTAGTCAACTTGTTGGTGAAGTCTGTGGTCTGGTGTTCGACCTTTTGGACGCCGTCGTTGATTTGTTTCTGGGTCCATGGCAAAATGGGCTGCACGTTCTGGTCGTAATAGTACGCACCTCCTGCAATGGCCACTGCTCCGAGAAGGTATTTTGAAGAAGACATTTTAGTTTAGCTGCGAAATTGGGTCTGTTGGAACTCTACAAACTTCAACTAGTAAAGAAACACTAGTGAATTATCCAAGATTTCCTGGCGCCAATTTGTCTCTGGGTTTTATACAGAAAAATGAATGATGGAAAGGCCCAAAGCTACTCTAATTATTATTTGCTATCACCACCCTCATTTCAGTTGCTATTCGGCATCCCTAATTAGGAAGAGTGGGGCACATAAGCGCCAGGTGCAAAGGCAAAGTAGCAACAAGCACAGGGCCATGATGATGCCGGAACGCTAAATCCACGGTAGGTCAATGGGGCTCTGGGTCGGACCGTTGGCATCGAATTGACCTTGTCGAAAGTAGATGTCTAGCGACCTTGTGGAGTCTTCTTCGTTCGACTTGACATACATTCACGTGGTGGTTCCTGGGGGTTTTTCGTGTGTCCCAAAGGGTTATGTAATGCTGCGTAATTCGCCTGATCACGAGCACATGGAACTTAAGGTACCTTCTGTGGTGTTCCGGTATGGAGAAGGGTTCTAGTGCTTGCGCAGTGGCATTCTCGAAAAGTGCTGGACACTGAGACTGTGCGGACGGATTTTGTGGCTGCGGTGAGGGATGAGGGTGCAAAATGGATGCGCTGGAGCAAAATTCGAGTGCAGTGGATAATTAAGAAATGCCTAGGATACCAGGCTCATTCGTATTGAATCACGGGAACCAAGAAATCAAACATGATGCAGGAGCGAAAAGTGGCAGAACCTAGCGATAGCAACCCGATGGCCTTCTTCACTATCTTCCGTGATTACACAAATCATCAGTTGCACATCCTGTCGTAGCAATGCTCTAATAATAGAAATAATAGGACAAAACTGGAAGAATCCTTGTAAAACTTAGCCAGATTCAAATGAAAGAACAAAAAAATATTCCGTACTTTGCCGAAACAAAGCCTTGCGGTACGACCAGCTACGAAAACTTCTACGATCTGGTGACTGTCTTATATACTTTGTCAGATCATATTTCCCTGTAAGATCATTTTTAGTCGCACCACTTGCACCGCCTGATGGCTCTGAAAAAATAGATGCAAAAATCCGGTGCGACTCATTCGATAGCGCTGCGAGTCGGATGACTCAACCTGTGGAACCACGTTAACAGGCCAGCTATTGGGTAAAGTATGCTGATATCGAAGGATATCCTTCGAGTTTCATTTGGACAAGCCTCATTAGGGTGTACTCTTCCGAAATACGCCGCATTTGTCTAGGTAGTACACAATGGGTTTCGCGATGGCCACCTGTTGATTGCAAATTTTGATTTCATATATAAAGCGACACCAAGTCGATCTTTCATGGCTAGAGTGTATATTCTCTCTCATCACTATCAGTTACTTAATATAATATCAATTCAATGCTTTCCTTAGCTTCCAGATCAGTCTTCGGTGCTTCCTCAACCAGGTTGTTTACCCGTTACATGACCACTGGTAGTTTGAGTGCCCCAAGATTCCCAATTCCAAACAGCAAGTTGTTGTTGGGAGTCTGTACCTACGCAGCAGCCACTTTGGGAGTTGCTTCAGTTGCCGAAAAGAAGCATTTCGGCTATTTATTCAGACAACTTGGTGAAATGTAATTCCAATCCACACTACATGTAGCACGCCTAGCGCGTGTATCTTTGGGTTTAATAGAAAAGTGCTTGCACAAAAATGTACAATAGTTTAGGGTTGGTTTAAAGAATAATAAATGTTAATTTTCATCTATAGAAGACTCGTAATGATCTGTAAAGATATAACTTATAAATTCTAATTATACAAGTCTTCAATGCAAGGGAATTAAAAGTGAAGAAGGTAGTGCCTCCTTGATGGAAACCAGCTATACCAGCTTCAGTAACAGCAGTCACAGTAATTAGTGAACTTGCTTTAAGCCTTGGCCTGGAACTCGTCTCCAGTACCTCTTAGTGTCTCCAAAGAGTAAAACTCTACTCATTTTCCACACGTCTAGAAGTATATCTTTCCTTGGGAGAAATTCTGGAAACGCTACTTTGATTATGTTATCATTGTTTTTGTTGCCCGAAGTATTGGCTCTCGTAAGGATGCAAAGGTAGAAAATTACTTGGCCGTAATTGTGGAAACCTTCATGGATAACAAGGTCTATGGTGCTATTTAATGGAATGAAGCTCTCTTTTCTATTTTGAAATCTCCATGCTTTTTTGGACAGAAGTTGAATCCCGATTCCCTTCATCACAGTTATTGTATCTTCCGGTGTCTGCTTCAGCGAAACCAATGCTAGGAGTGTGGTTAAAGCAAATATTATGCTAATCTGGGTTGTGCTGAGGAGTGCCCAAACTTTATAGTTAAATGACACGATATCTTCGGATTTGATTTGATTTTTTAGATACCCCAATAGTATGCTAGTCAATAGCACCACTAAATGAACCTGGTATCTAGTCAAAAAGTCGTCTTTCTTATTTTTCACCGTAAATTTCAATAAATTTAGAGTCTCTACTGGCTTATTGCCTATGGACGGTGTGATTTCTAGCACGTAGTCTTTGGGCGAGGACATATTTTTGGTGTGTTTTGATTAAAGACAGCTTTCAAATCGTATATAGATCATAGCTACAGTGATATTTCAACAAGGCAGTATCGATGACATGAACACAACAGAGAAGACTTAAGACCGAAGTCGATCCATTATATTGTATTCTGTTAACTATGGACGCTGTAGGAGTCATAATCCAGATCTGAAAGCTCACTTGTCACGTGATGTGTGGTGATTTTTAACTCCTTCACCAGGTACCTTACCTTCTCCGTCTATTGTGGTTATAGTATGATACATGCATAAATTATCTATGGAATATGTCTTCTATACAATGTTGCACCGGTGCAAAAGTACTAGTAGGGCGATGCACTGAAATTAGGGTGTCATTATTGTCTATGATGATCTCTGTTATCGTAGTTCTCGTGTTTTTAGTGTCTTCTGAATTTCGCAGCTTACTTATACTACTTCGTTCTCTTGTCTCTGTCTCTTGACATCCTCGATCGAACCCACCACCAATTCGTTCTTTCTCAACTCCTTGACCTTCTCCGCTCTCGTCATAGGCTTGGAACCCGTTCTGATCTCAATTTCTCTTCTTCTGCTGGCCTCAGCGTCCTCCTTCAATGCTCTTTCTCTCTCTTCCGCAATGACGGCCATGTGGTCTTCGTGCTCTACTCTGACCTGTTTCAACTTTTCGTTATAGTACTCCAAGCTCTCAATAGTCTGCTTAGTATCTTCACAATACTGGTTGAAGTCAGCCGGTAACTTCCTACGGAGTGCCATTTCGACGATCTCTGGAAACTTCTTCTCCTCCAAGTTGAACTTCATTTTGATCTGCTTTCTGGTTCTATATGGGAACAATTGTGCTATCAACGAAAAGTCTGTGCCAAACGTACTTAAAGCTTGATAGAACTGGCGCAATTCATCTGCTGTCCAGCGATCTGTATGTCTTCTCTTAGAATACGTGGATGATGTTATTGGATGCATGAATGGATTGTCTTCTTCTCTGACCATGCCTGAGTTATCAGTTCTTAAATGTCTTGATACAACCGTGGAATCAGTGTCCAATTGAATCACACCTTCAGAGGTCAAATTCAATTGCAATCCCAAAGTGGAGACTGGTTCATCGTCACCTTCAAGAATGTTTTGGACCTTTTTGCCAGTATCAGGCGGGTTCTCTTTCTCGCGCCTAGCTTCAACAACATCCAAGGATACCTTTTCATCTCTGGCCGTTTGTCTGTCCTGCAGTCTTTGCTCACGTCTAGACTTGATTAACTCCTCTGCGGCTCTCACCTTTTCAAAGTTGGAACTCACCTTACCAATAGGAAGAGATGGCTTGCACAAATCTGCCATTGTGATTTTTGAGACGTCGAATTCAACGTCTGCAAACAAATCTACATCCTCGTCTTTCACCATCTTGGGTAACTGGCTCATGTCTCTTATCGTACTGGTCAAAGTTCTGGGAGCAACTGGTATGATCTCACTTTCTTTTGAGCCAGATTCTATTGACAAAGAGCTTGAAGGCTCTTCAATTTTTTTAACAATCGAACCTTGAACTCCCTCTTCACGGGCTCTCAATCTGAACTTACGCAACCTATTTGTCTGAGGATCTAAACCAACGACGAATTCATTGCTGTTTGATTTGGCTTTCAAATCGTCTTCTTCCTCTTCTTGCAGTTTCTCCTTCTCAACTTCTGTCTCAACCTCAGGCACGGGCGACGGTTCTCTAGCGGTCAAAGCTTGTGATTTCGAAATAGCTATACTTGCTCGTATACTCATTCTTTTATCAGATGGTTTTTGAACCAGCGATCTTCTTCTCTTTACGGGAACCGTGGCTTCGGGAATTCCAATTCTACCTGGAGCCTTCTGTGAATCTAATTCAGAGACCAGTGGTGGCTTGAAGGAAATTGATCCTGATCGACTCCTTATAGTTGTAGGTGTTATACCCGACAATCTCCTCTGGGCAACAGATGAGTGCCGCCTGCTAATGGCGCTTTCAACTGGTAATGTGAAGACTTCGTCATCCGAGATGTCACTATTGTCTTCATCGGAATCATTAATTGGTTGTGTTGATATATCATCTACAGCATTTGAAACTGAAGTGTCCACTTTACGAGACGTGTCCTTGGGATCAACATCCTCCTCTTCAGCGTCATTAAGAGGAGTTGCTTTCTTTGGACTTTCAGTAATAGTGAATGTGAAGGAAGGTCTGTTGTCGGAATCTGGAACCAGTGATAGTTTATTGTTTTTGATCTTAGGTATCTGACTGCTCTCTGGAGTATTGTTTGATAGTATCTGAGAAGAGATATTTTGATGCTGGGTATCTCTAGGGGCTTGTATGTGTATGTCTAGTTGGGACTCTTCATTATCACTGTCTCCATCCTTTGAACTGCCTTCTATGGGTCCAACCTTACCAACCTGTGTAGCTGGTGGAGTAAGGGGAGAAGAAGCCTTGCCCACCTTCCTTTTGATGGGCTTTTTCTTGATTTTTGGTGCAAAATGAGTTGACTTCCTTACGATACTACTCATGGTCCGATTTCTGTCTTAATAACTAGTGAGAAGTACTATTACTATATGGTGAAATTGCACATCAAAGTTGTTTATATTCATCTCATCTTTTTTTGGTATGATAAAGACATCACTGCATACAGAGGATCTAAAGAGCGATGAACTTGAGAAGCGGTCACGTGAATTTATTGAATGGATTAGACGTGGAGCCTGGAGGAAGAATGACAATGGGCTAAGAAGAAATGATGGTCCTGATATATGGATTATTCGGTGCTGGAGGTTGGCAGTTTAAAATCTATGAGAGGTGGGATAGGAGGGAGAAACTTCTGAGATTTGATTTCTGCGTAGCCCTAACGCGGTGTAGTAAACAGCTGGACTGATATTATCGTGGTGCAACAAAGCTAACAGTGTGTTTTGTTGCCAATTTCTAGAAAAATGATAAACTACGTCGAAAGCTAATACATTTTCGGGGAAATCCCAACTTGCCTATTATCTATAAAATCGGCAACTCCCCTGGTAAGCCCTAATAAAAACATTGATACACAAGTTCTCTACTTATACAGTTCACTACACTAGAAGATCATCACACCGTATACAGGAACCTCATCCCCGGAATTTTTCACAGCTTTCCAGTAGTTAAGACAGTGGTGGAAATGAAGATCATAATGGTAATATTCTTCAAGGTGTATACATTGCATTCGTCATGAGGTCCCTGGTAGTATTTGACTGGGAGTCCACCACAAAGGACAATTGGATCTTGAATCTCGAGCTTTTTCCTGCAAGTAATTCATTCATAGCCTCAGCTAGTAACGGTTCATTGAATGGATATCTGCTTGTAAACCATTCCAGCACTCCGATCTTTAGCATTCCAAAAGCCCATGAGTCCAGTATCAACTCGATCAAGAAGATTGACGAGTTTACCTTGTCTTCGTGCTCTACAGACGGGGTGAAAGTTTGGGATTTAAGGTCAAATTCACAACTGCCTGTATACTCTCTAACTAATGCAAAAAGCTCCAATTTCTTATCTCTTGGATATGGTCACAATTTGCTTGCTGGAGGCACTGAATTGGTGGGTGTAGATGCCGAATTGCATATTTGGGACTTGAGAAACCCTCAGGATGTAGTGAGATCTTTCATAGACTCTCACCACGATGACATCACTTGCATTGAGTTCCATCCTACCATCAGCAACTACTTGATGTCAGGTTCGACAGACGGTTACGTCAATGTTTATGATCTTAATGAACTGGATGAAGACGATGCATTACATCAGGTCATTAACTATGCCTCAGTCCACTCTTGCCATTTTACCCAGGACAAGAGAATATCTATCTTGAGTCACATGGAAACGTTGGCATTCTATGAGCTCAACGACACCAACTACGAAGTCATAGTTGAACCAGAACCAAACGATTTAGGAGATGTAAGATCATCTTGGCCAGACTGTGAATATGTGGTTGATCTAAACACAAGGGGATATGTGGGGGTGGGTGCCAATTCTCAACGTAAGTTAGCCCTTTTCCCATTTGATATACAAAGGGAGAAAATAGACTTGGAGAGACCAATGTGGTTTGCCGATGCTCATGGCGACGAAGTTGTTCGTGATTTAGTGGTAGTTCCAAATACACAAACTGCTTTGACATGTGGCGAGGACGGCCACATCAGACTCTGGAAGTTGCCTTACGAGTTAACCCCAACAGCACCGGAGAAGACTGAGGAAGAAGCTTCCGATATTGAAGTAGATTCAGATCTGGAGCTGGAGCGTAAAAAAGAGAAGAAGGAGAAGAAAAAGAAGGAAAAGAAAGAGAAGAAGGAAAAGAAGGAGAAGAAAGATAAGAAGGACAAAAAGGACAAAAAGGACAAGGATAAGAAGAAGGACAAGAAAGACAAGAAAAAGAAGAAGAGTGATGTCCGCTTTAAACCTTACTGAGCTAACAAATTATATGTTAATGTCAACCTATTACTGTACCATAAAAGTTATTAAAGATCTTCATTTTTTTCATTTTAATATCATAAGTTACACATAAACACTTACTTAGAAATATACAGATTAGAAGCGTCTAATGATATCGTCAAGAACTTCTTGGGTAGAAGAGTTACCGCCCAAGTCTGGAGTCTTGATCTTGTCCTCAGAAAGGTTGGCATCGACGGCTTCGTAGATCTTAGCAGCAGCTTGAGGGTAGCCCATGAATTCCAACATCAAAGCAGTGGATCTGATGGTGGCAATTGGGTTGGAAATACCCTTACCCTCAATGTCTGGAGCTGAACCGTGACATGGCTCACCAATGGCGAAGTTGTCACCAACGTTGGCAGATGGCACCACACCCAAAGAACCAACAAGAGCAGCAGCACCGTCACTCAAAATGTCACCGTACAAGTTTGGAGCGACAACGACGTCGAAGATCTCTGGCTCTCTGAACATACGGTAGACCATAGAGTCGACAATTTGTTCTTTGTAGTCAATACCAGCATACTCCTCAACATTGGAGTCGTAGACTTTACGACAGGTCTCACGGAAAAGACCATCAGATTGAGACAACACATTAGACTTGTGGGTGACAGTAACTGATGGCTTGGTGTGCAAAGAAGTCAAAGCACTGGAAGAGTCTCTGATCAATTGTCTTTGCAAAGCAATGTCGTAAGCGATTTTAGCAATTCTGGTAGTGGCAGTCTCGGTGATTCTCTTGATAGCCTCGGCAACCTTGGTACCGTCTTCCTTCTTGTAGGTTCTCTCTTCCTTGATGTATAAATCCTCAGTGTTCTCACGAACAATAACCATATCAACTGGTCTACCAATGCCCTCAACAGACTTAACTGGACGGACGTTGGCGTACAAGCCCATCTTCTTTCTCAAGGCCACAATTGGGGACGAGTAACCCTCAACCTTGGTAGTTGGAGACGAAACGGCACCGAAAAGAGCACCATCACACTCATTTTGCAAGACCTCAACTGTTTTGTCTGGAAGAGCGGTACCGGTCTTTTGGAACAATTCGAAACCAGCGTCCAAGTGGACGAACTCGAATTGCAAGTCAAGATCCTTTGGTAAGTTCTCCAAGACGGCTCTACCGGCTGGGATGACCTCACGTCCGATACCGTCACCTGGGATCAAACCGATCTTCAAGTTCTTGAACGCACTAGCGGATGTGGAGAAACGACGGAAAGCGGTTCTAGCAGATAACATTGTGCGATGGATATTGGGAAGTACCGAATTGAAAGCAAAGGAAATACTGTTTTTCAGTCGCAAAAGAACAAACTACAGCTCGAATTCAGAATTGGGCAACTTCCAGATATATATCTATATATATTTATTCAGAACACAGTACATTGTCCGATCTCCATCCATCAGACGTCTAAGTGAAAAACTTGGAGAACGACGGTATCGGGATTTCCTGAGAAAGCCGAGGTGACTCATGTCACGTGAAAAGATCGAAACGCCGTAATTGGTGGAGTCATCAGTTATCAGATGGTAAGAGAGTGGTTTTAAGTAGGGAGATAGAGTGAGATTGGAGATGGGTGTGGTGAGTGCTGATGCGAGTCAAGATGTGACGAGAATGAAAGGAATGTGGACTTGAAAGAAATGAGAATTTTCCATGAACAATATGGTGTGCTCTGATAACAATCGTTTAGTCCTTAGAGCTATGGTAGCTATAAAATTAGCATGGAGGCTCAATGTTAAGAGATCTTTTTTCTGTGCTCAGAATTCTCATAGTTAGTGTAGGTTTGGGTAGTGTTTCTATATGGTAGCTCATGGGATCTGCTAGTTAGATCTGGTAGTTAAATTCAAAGAAACACAATGGTGACTTCCGTCAATCTTACTCTACAGTTCTCATCTTCATTTACATACAAAACCCGTCTATGACGATGTATGGACTTATATACAAGGATTCGAAATTATATAGCAATATTGAAAACGTCAAACGAGTTCAATAAAATTCATTACAACATTAGCATTATTTTGCAGTGGATAGGGGATCGGATATCACCTAGTTGTCATCCCCCTTGACCAAACCAACCTTGGCTGGTCTCAAAACTCTGGAGTTTAATGTGTAACCTTGTTGTTGCACATGGAAAACGGTACCTGGCTCTTTGTCTGGTTGTGGAACTTGGAATGTAGCCTCATGTTGGTTAGGGTCAAATGGTTGGCCAATAGGGTCAATCTTCTCTATGCCGTGCTTGGTCAAAGTCTTCTCAAACACATTTCTGGTCATGTTGACACCTTCGTACAAGGACTTGACGTCGTCGTTGGCCTTCAAGGTCTCTTCCTTGACCGATTCGAGGGCTAAAGAGAAGTTGTCCAAGGACTCCAATAAATCCTTAGCGAATTTTTGTAAAGCGAAGTCCTTGGCCTTCTGGATCTCCTTCTTAGTGGTGTCTTGCAAGTTACGGAAATCGGCAATGGCTCTGGCGTAGTGGTTCTTCATGTTGGCAAGTTCCTTGTCCTTAGCATCAAGCTTTTCCTTCAACTCGTTTATTTCTTGGGCTTCTGGAGAAAGGGGAGTTTCTGGCTCAGCAGACTCGGTGGCCGGAGCCTCCTTGGCTTCTTCAGATGGGGTCTCTTGGTTTTCCGAGTTCTTAGCTTCGGTTGAGGCAAAACGAACATTCATCATTCTTGGGGCGACGATGGCAACAGGTCTGACGACTCTAAGCGAGTTCGACACATTACGAGCATTGCGTGCAACGGCAGCTCTAGCAATTGGCGACAATACCGTTTTGTACATTTTGGTGGAATTATTATACCTATATGGGTGACTTAAATGAACATACACATCTTTTACAACGATCATCTGTTGCAGTCGAAACTGAAAATTTTATTGGGCTTCAGCGAATCCGAGATTTGGCGGGTACTGCAGGTCGTGATTGCGTCTGTTGTAATGGCGCTACCAAATTATTGCAAAATCTCTAAGGTGCAAAATGAATTAGGGGTGTTAGTGGTTGGTATTCTGTGGTATTAGATGCTGTAAAGCTGATAGATATATCACTCTTTCGATATAATCGGGCAAACCTGAAGATGTGATGTTGCTCTACTGTTTTATTTTTTGTACATCTATTCATTCTATCTAATAGCCATTCGATCCTTTTGCTACCTTAAGCCTCACTTGAGTCATTTCATATATGTACTGTTCGAAATGATCCTTGCCTTCTATAGTGTACTCTCCGCCGTCAATTCTGCTGGCAGTACTGTAGTTTTCTCCCACAACGATTTGTAAGTCGTCTGTTTTGGGAACCGTGAATTTTCTGTCTATGTGAGTATCTTTACCGAGAATATAATTCCCAAACCGACCAGGTAAGCGGAGAACATCGGCCCTTTTTTCACCACTATAACTGGAAATAATGCTGTAATCGAAAGTGTCGTAATCATGTTCGCCACTGCTGTTAAATATAACATGTGGCCATCCAAATTGAAATTTATTGTCGCCATCCAAACTATCTTTTGGTGACTTGGTGTCTTTCACAGTAACAGTGCATCTTTTACTGAGAATTTCCTCAACTAAAAGCTTTTGAAGTAACGTTGATACCCAAATGCAGATTTTGGAGCTCGGATAGCCTAATAATCTCATATATTGATACAACAATACACTGTATTCTGCTTCCTCAATATGGTTGTCTACCTGAATGTATTGAAGATTGTACCTGAATCCTGGATTAATAAGGGGAACCTTCGAGCCTCTCAATTCGAGGGAGGCTTGGTTGTCTTTGTTGACAAAATCACTTCTGAAGTCATATATGATTGAAGGAGTTAAATGCTGTAAATGTCTTAAATTAAATGCTAATTCTCCTCCAAGAATTACTACTCGCTTGAGCTGTGGAATTTTGTCTTTGGCAACTACCATTGACTCTTTCGTTCCATTTATAATAAGTACGTTGTCAAAATAGTTGTTGTGTGCCTTGTTTTCAAACTGCATGTTCAAATAGTCCTCATAGGTTATCACAGTATTGAAATTGTTGAACAAGAATTGAAAAACTTCGGTTTCACCTCCGCTCTTAGACAGCTTCATTACCTGCTGAAAGCTTTTAAGAAATGAAATGTCTTCGAGAGCTTGACAATAGAGCTGTACCACAGATTTGAAACGTATGTCGAGTCCCTCATTGACGGGTACAGACCCACTGAAAAGGTTATATGCTTCCCGGATGCAGCTCTTATCGTTTTCTTCCACGATTCTGTCCAAAAATGTCTTCCATTGATATCTGAGTTTCGACTCAAAAAAATTCAACATATTCAACAGAACTAATCCGTTTTCCATTGTCAACTCTACATCGTCAAACATTGTAGATATCCTTTTAGTTTTTGCCCGAAGCAACTCCAATAATTCATTAAGCTCTGGTTGTGAATTATACTTTACAAATGATGTGGTGGCCTTCTCACCAATTGAAGACGGGAAACTTTCCAAGTAACATTTTGTTGGCACTATCACCAATGTTCTCTCATTCGTGTAGTTTTCAAGGATCTGTGGAATGAGTTGCTTCATTCCCAGCCCTCTCACGTAGTCCACGACGGTAAGATCATAATTAATTGACGAAAGAAGTACCAGAACTTGGAAATCATTCAACTTCTCGCCAGAAAAGGTGAAAACTCCATCTAATTTGTCCTGGTTGTTGATGTCCAATTTTCTCTTTTTATTAGACTGCCTGTATCGTTCGCTGATATCTTCTCTTGTTAACAAGCGTTCCGATATTTTACTAGAAACATCAAACAGCACTTTTCCTTCCACAGTATTTCCCCTCAACTTTAAACAAGACAATGGATCGTCTATAATTGACAACAAAGCCATTAAAGCATTGTTAGACGGAACTGTTATGAAATGCTTTATCCGATCTTCGAACGATTCAATTTTCTTTGGACAATTAACAGTCACTATGTTTGTCTTTTGTTTGACAGTCCCGACAGGCAATCTAGTGCTGACATCGAGAACTCTTGCAGGTCTCACTAAATTAATTCCATATGCTTTAACCCTTTCATGCTCTGAATATTTATTAGGTTTGACCAATTCAATCAAAAGAACAATGCTGCTAGAGTCTGGCAATGGATTCTTTGTTTCCAATCTTAGTTGTGAATCCAAGTTTTCAACTGAATCAATTTGGTGGAAGTATTTGCTCTTTCCCTTGATATTCAAGTTGGAATCAATATTCAATCTTCTGAAAACTCTAGTCAAATGTTCATGCAAGAACGTTTTCAAGTCTCTATGAAGATCAGTAATAGTCCTACTTTCATAATCTGGAGTTGGCATATATCCGTCTGCAAATGTGAACGAAAATGGACTGTTCGACGATAAGATGATATCTCTCGGAAGAGTAGCTTCAAAGTTGTCCATCAACTCTACCTCCGAAAGTTTGAATAGTCTATCTGCAATGGTATTCTTTCTGTTGTATATGGGACTGAATAACGGGGAAGTGATAATTTGAACAAGAATGTGCTTTTCAGGTAGATCGAATGGTACTTGATTCAAGGCATGATTGGCGAACAACTTCGGCTTAAATTCGCGAGCGATGGAAATCAAATCATCACAAGAATATAAGAATTCTTCAACGTCTTCCCTACTACCATTGACTGGAAGTTCTCTTTTGTTCAAATTGTAAATTATACTCTGTAGTTCGCCTATACTAGTAGTAACTTCAACAGGCTTTGAGATTTGAAGGAAATAGAGTAATTTCTCTTGCAAAGCATGTAAAGGCAGAAGATGCTTCTTCACCCTGATAGTACCACCAATAACTGAGTCAAAATGCAAAAGTTCTATGAATTTTTTAAAGTATGGTGGAGTGAGTGGATGACTTACAACAACGGCTAGAAAATTTACCAATTCAATCATGTAATCTAATGAATAGTCGGGGAGCGCATCTTCGCTAATGGCTAGTATTTCTCGAGATGCACCCACAATAAGGTTATATATCCAATTCGATTTTAAGGAGAAGTCTACTTGCTGCTTTTTATCGGACAAAGCATTCACATATCCCAAACGCTGCTCAAATTGGGCCTTGAAGTCGTTGTCTCCATTGAAGATTTCACTGGAACCTTTACTGTGAGACCAAATATAGATATCAAATAAAGAAGCGATCGTCCCAGATGCCTCCAGGTGATGTTCAGACACTATTATGCTGAAGAACCTTATTACAAGGGAATAAAATCGGTAATCATTATTCCTTCCGCTGTGCAGAGTCATTTCCAACAATCTTGTAATGAAGTCCTCGAACTTTGCATCTCCTACGATGGATGTCACTATGACATCTTTCTTTCTATTTTGCCGGCTTCTGTTAGCATCTTGGATTCCAAGTAGAAGAATAGACTCTATGTGAGTTGAAGTCACATCCCTATCAAAATTTGCCCAGAGTATCTTCTGGAAATACGAAGTTTCTAGAAGAACATCTAGTATTATGGGGTCTGTAAGCTGCTGCTTATTGTATATTAGAGAGTATACGTCCTTAATCAAGGAATTGGAACCCGACTTTTTCACTACGGGGAACCATTTCTTCGATAAAGATCGTATTTTCTTCTCTTCTGATATTGTTTCCATATTCCCCACCTATTTCTTGCTACTTTCAATACCCATTGATTACCATCTCTCATCTCTATATACATTAAATAGCAGCCATTCTCTTCTCTCATACTTAAGAGATTCTGCGATCAACTTTTTTGTCGTGTGCCCACCAACGCTCCACCAAACAATTTTTTTCAGTTTTTCACTACGGTTCATGTGAGTTAATGAATGGTGTTAGAGTGTCTGTAGAGGAGGAAGTGTTCGAGTATACCAGCAAGATGTTTAGGATCACTTCGCGATTGTTTTCTACGGGAAGGGTGCTAACCTCCGCTGTGCCCAATGCTGCGCCCGTGAGAGCACACCCTACGCTTGCCGCCAAACAGTTCATTGCTGAAGACGCTTCGAAGTCTAAGGCCAAGATCTTAAGAAGAAAGGAGAAAAGATTGAAGAAGCAAATCATCAGAGACGTCAACAACTACAAAAAACACCAGTTGAAGAACGTGCAGTTCCAGGTCGACCCCGTATTGGGAGACGCCAAAAACGACTTCATGAGCCACATCAAGAAAGAAGTAGACAACGAATTCAAGCATCTTGCCTACGGAATTGAGAGAAGCGAGTTCGAAAAACTCTTATATGGTGCTGAAAAGGCTGCCTTCGACAAGACCAAGGGTACCGAAGTGTTGAATGAGTCCATACGTTTGGCAGAGGAAAGAAAAAAGAGAGCCTTGGAGATTATCCTCAACATGAAGAACACTAATGCACAAGACAAAAAGGTTTTGGCTATAAAATTAGCCCGTGAAGACTTTCAAAGACATGAAGGTGACACTGCATCTCCAGAAGTACAGGCTGCTATTTTAACCGTAAAGATCCACTTTGGAATGGATCATGTCAAGAACTTCCCTAAAGACCACACCAACACTGAGCGTGTTCGTCAAATGGTACAACACAGACAAAGAATCTTGAAATACTTGAAGAAAGATAAGCCAGAGATGTACTATCATACCATCGCGAAGTTGGGATTAACTGACGATGTGATCACTAGAGAGTTCAACATGGGTAGACAATACTTCCAAGACTTCAAAGTTTGGGGTGACAAACAATTGGTCAAGTTGTCGGATAAGCAACAAGGCAAGGTCAACAAGATCCACGACTTGCAGAAGAGAGTGTCCGAGTACAACGACTTGGCCAGAAAGAACTACGAGATTCTTCAGCACGAAAGCGAGTAGTTGCATACGGAACATATACGAACATATCACAACTTGTACATATACATATACATATAATTACCAATAAATACATTGGAGTTAAATCGCTGTAGGCTTACATGTTAGTCTTCAAATGAATTTTTAATTTAACTTGTTGTCATATGATATACATGACTATAATACATTGGTAGTGATACTTTTATTGTATCCACTCGATTGTGACGATACTAGACCTTGAGTATCTCACTATTCTAATCTACATCCAGTGTTTTCCCTTTAACTGGCATTTTCGGTGAGTTTTACTATCAACTCCTCTAAATTGAAATCGGTAGACTTACTGTCAACAACCTCGACTTCTTTCTTCAACAGCGCCAATTGTGCATTGATGTCAGTTTTCAACAGCTCGCTCTCTGTACTCAACAGTTGTAACTCTTCGAACATCTCTGTGTTGTCTAAGCACAACTGATTGTAAATCATGGATAAGCTGTCCAAGGAATAATCGCTTCCCTGCAAAAGTGTTGATTCTATCAATTCGTCGGCCGATAGCTTGTCAATGTGTGCTGGAAGCTCCAGATGACTTTGTTTACGACGTTGGGCTGTTTGTATGATTTCATCCAACTCGTTCAATTTCGTATCTACGTTCTTTTCTTTGAAGATCAACTCGAACTCTTTCATAGAACTGTCGAACCAGAACTTGGTCATTTGGGAACGAGCGGTTTCTAGCGACCTGACACCGTCTTCTGTGGCTGCTATGGTAGGATAGCACAGTTTGATCAGATCGGAGTTGAGCGACTTCCGGATCAGCTGCTCCAATGCTCTTCGGCAGACTACTTTAAGACGGTCGTATCTGATCCTCTCCACTTCGTCCGACATTGTATCTCTATTCTTTACGGGAAGCAAACACCGAGTACTGTGGTGTGTTACAGATATATTGTCGTTCTATGGTAATATAATAGTATAATATACACTGTACTACATATACTACCGAACATAAATTGTAAATAAAGCCCGTTATGTTAAACGTCGCGCTACCGTCTCTCTCTCTCACTACTCTCTTTCTCACTACTGTCTGTACAGTCTATGCTACGTCTCATTGTTTGTCTCACTCTCTGTACGTGTAGTTGTACTGTCTGTAGCTCTCCTCGCATTGTTTAGTCTTCTTAGTGTAGTCGGTCTCATATTCCACGTGATGATATCCACAGGTTAATCTCAATCATTCTGTGGGCGGCGGCGCTAAATTATAGAACAAGCAAGCGTTTGGGGAGCAGAGTAAGACCTCTTTATCGCATTCGTTGTAGACAGTATTAGCAACAGTTGAAGCAGATAACATAGTGTTAGTATAAATCCCGTAAGATCTGTTATTAACTATACCAAACGCTCCATTTACTTCGTTACAATCGCAGCAACAGCCTACTACCAATCCCACAATGTCTGATCCTCGCTCCTTGATAGCAGAAGCCGAAAAGCTCACCAAACCACAACTGGGATTCTTCCTGTTCTTGTCGGGATCATCGCAATCCATGAGACAGGAAGAAGCCACCGACTTGTACATCCAAGCTGCCAACCAATACCGTTTGAAAAAGGAGTTTAACCCGGCTGGAAACCAGTTCCTTCAGGCTGCTGATATCCAGGGCAAATTGGGCAACCACAACGATGCCGCCAACCACTTGGTTGAAGCTTACAAATGCTTTAAAGGAGTCTCGCCAACAGATGCAATTGAAGCTTTGAAAAGAGCTATCCACATATTCTTGACCCAGAACGGACAATTCAGAAGAGCAGCAAACTTCACAGTTGACTTGGCAGAATTGTATGAGTCTGTAGGTGACAATGAGAATGCTATAAATAGTTATGAACAGGCTGGGGACTACTTCACAACAGACCATGCTGAAGCATTGGCCAATAAGTCCTTCGTGAAATGTGCAGACTTATCAGCCTTGTCCGGAAATTATAGAAAGGCTTTGGAGTTATATGACACGGTAATCAAGCAACTGGTTGGTAATGCCTTAACGAGATGGAGTTTAAAAGATTACTTCTTCAAGAGTATCTTATGTGTATTATGTGATGACGATGTAATCGAAGCACAAAAGAGATCCCATAACTACCTGACTGAAGACCCAGCTTGGGACCAGACCAGAGAGAATAAGTTAATTCAAGACATAATCGAGTCGATCGAACAGGGTGACATCGAGGGTTTCTCTGATAAGGTATTCGAATATGATCAATTCAGCAAGCTCGATAAGTTGAAGACCCAATTGTTGTTGAAGATCAAGAATACTGTAGTCCTTAAGGATGATGATGATTTGTTGTGATCTTTAAGTTATTTCAAATACACTTGGTTGTTTCAGCTCCATTTACTACATAATATAATATAATTATCATTCTCACATTAATTAAATTGTAATAAACACATATTTGGTAAGCACTACTTGAAAATCTCTCCGTAGGTAGGATCGGAGTACTTGTCGTATCTCGAAGCGGTCCATCTTCTGAAGTCTTTACCCCACTTAATCATACAGAGGAAACTACCGTTAATAAGAATAGAAATCATAAATAATAACCATGCTGTCACCTTTAATCCACAGCTGTCCATCCAAGGGCCAATTGCAAAGGTGAATCCCATACCAATGATGTTTCTTACAAAGAGCATCAAAACAAGAGCTTCACTAGCAACATTGTGATAAGAATCAACTGCATAAGTTAAGCAGATGGCACCTGCAGCACTCATAGCAAACCCAAGTAAACCTTGACCAAGGACAACGGAGATAGCCCAGTGTGCTCCATAATAAGAACCCAACCCATAAGCAAGCAAACCAGCTGCATTGAATATGGTTGGAACAATCATTGCCCATAATCTGTGTTCAGGTTCGGAAATACCATTGTTTCTCTTTGCCAAATATACAGAGAGGTAGTCAACAAATTGACCACCATAGAACATACCAATCAAACTCCCAACGAAAGCACCCAAATTAGTTAATCCAACCAGTGGAGGGGAGAAAAGATATGGAGGGCCAGAGTAAATTAATGCTTGGGTGGTACCTAAGAAAGCGAGCCACATCATTTGTGAACCGTAGATAATACCACCCCAAATGACAGCAGGGAAGGAAACCAAAAAGAAAGGTCTATAGAAAATCGTAAACCAGGATCTAGGGTCATTGCCATCCGTTGACAAGATCTTTCTTCTTTGTAAAAGTGTTTTCTTTGGGATACTTCCGTCAATAGAGCTCATGTCGCTCGATGAGTCTGGAACCTCATCCAAATTGGTAATAACACCATCACTTTTCTTTTCATTTGGCATTGTATTACTTTGCTTGACGGACTCTCTAGATCTTATCTGCTCCAAAATGTCGTTTTCTAATTCCTCGTCGCTGTGTTCTCTTCTAAAAGTTGTATCCTCCATTAAAAGCAAAAGAATGAAGAACATAACTGCAAATATTATGATTTGAATATAGAAGCACCATCTCCAGCTCAAAGTCTCGACGATATATCCACAAGCAACGGGTCCCAAATCACTTCCTCCGTACAAGGCCAAGAGGAGCAAACTGAAAACAGTTGATCTCTCATGCAAGAAGAAAACATCTGTGGAAGATATTTCAACCAAGGAATCGACGGGAGCAGCTGCTAACCCTACCAATATTTTGACCACGTACAAGTAATGAATACTCGTAGCTTGTGATCCAACAATGTTTCCGACTAAGACGACAACTGTACACATCAAGTATACAAACCTTCTGCTCAATTTAAGAGCAGTTGGTTGCAAAAAGAGGCACCCAAGTCCTAGGAATAAAAACCCTAGAGCCATGTGGATATTCAATTGGAAAAATGTACAATTCAATTCTTCCGACCAAAGAACAAATAATGGCCCCGAAAAGTTAAGTGAAACGGCGAGAAGAAATGACCTATTGGTGTTAGTAACGTTTTCGGTCTTGTTCACAAATATTCTATTATACTTACCAAATCCATAAGAGACCAAATTGATAATACTTCTTTCTTCTGGACCACCTCAATGGATCATTGATATTTGAACTTGGTTGCGGTTGAAGGATCACATTACCACTATCTTTCTTCACTTTCAAATCACCCACCATATCCACAAGGTGAATAGTTCCTGGAACCATTTCATATTGAATAGGCATAGAAGCTGCTGACTTTTCAATATCGATTGCACCCATTTTGTATAATGTAGTTTATGTGTTGGAGTATCGACCAAATCAAAGTCTTAGGCAGATGAAGAGAACTTCGAAGACTTATATAGCATTAAGTGGAACGCTGAATCTATAGATTGTTATCAAGAGCATGGTTCGCCAACAATGGGCCGAACTGATAAGTGAGAGATAACCCTATAGACGTAGGGCTAATTCAAAGATGCATTTTGAACTTATTATCTGCAGAAGTGCAGTTATCAATTGAGATAACTAGCAAATTCTTGATCTCCACTATTGAATGCAACTGGTGTAATTGTAGGCTCTTATCTATAAACTCTAAACCAGATTAACGGCCAGATTTAATGTGTCTTATATCGGGCGGCGCTTAGTAGAACGTATGTCACAGATAACCTTGGTTTGAAGCGTATGTCCAACTGGACTACATCGAGGCCCTGATTTCTTCTTATGGCAACTGAAACAGAAAATGCAAAACTTTGGTCGACCTTATCGAGATTTGGCCGCATCATATTTCCCAACATGGAACTAGCATGGTGGTGCGTCCTTATTAGGCAGTTCGGTTAGAGATAGACCAATAGCTAGCAAGCACAAGGGATTATTTTTGGACGTCGTCCCTTCCACTTGATATATTATTATTGGTTATCTATGTTAGAAGTATGTGGTACTGACTAATGGAAGGGTTTATTACAAAATATTCACTTGGTGACCAGGGGTTAATATCAATCCCGATTGTCTTCATTATCCACAGGGCGGAATTTCTGACAGCAATTCCGCACTCACTCAGCGAACTCTTGTAGTTGGGCTTCAATGGGCTTGAGCTAGACCTAGGGTCGAAACAAGCTTGATTAGAGATTCATGACGGTCAATTCATCGGAAACAGATGGGGGTAACATTTAGGTGACCCGGTGAAACAGAAACATGCACCTTCCCATACGCCAAGATTTCGGCCTCTCTATCCATATACCCCATAATTCAGTAGTCACTGAAAAGGGGAATCGTAGGCGAATAAGGCGATAAACACGAAATGCAGTATCAGCATCTGCTACAGCAAGTAGATAAGTAACTATTACCAACATAAATATAGGGAATCAATGTAATATCATTCATGTCTGTCATTGAGTGTTAACATTTTGAACCACATATCCCCAAGATTAAGGCAAACGTCTTCAATTATATTGTACAATATCTCTATTATAACGTTGTTTATTAGTGTATTTTGAAAACTATATTAAAAAAATTATCAGCTTTTTACATTTTTATTTTATATTGAATGGAGACAAATTGAATTTCTTAGACTGGCTTACCACCAATGAATTCACTCCATCTTCTAACTTCACTTGGAATGACCACATTTTCTGGAGTAACGTCAAATGGCTGCTTTGTAGCAATGTTAGCCTTTAAACATTGAGCAAACAACAAAGAAGTGTTTGGTTCGTTAAATAATGGGATAGCAAAGTCAATGGCATTTCTTCTCATAACGTAGTCCTCGTCTAATAAGTCTTCGGCTCTGGCTCTAGCCAAGTTGAAGACACCGCCAATCTTGTGTTTCTGGAAAATTTCACGTAAAGCTCTCTTATCGGTCTTTGGGAATTCAATGACCGTGACTGGTTCTTCAACAAAGTTCTTCAAGTACTTGGCGACTTCTTCACTGGTGGTGAAGAAGTGGTAGCCCAAACCAGAGACAGTCTCAGCAACCTTTCCTAACTTGTCGTTAGTCAAGTCACCACCAAATAACCAACCTTGGCCAGGTTGAGGAACAGTAAAGTTCATAGTTGATTGAATAGAAGTCCAGTAAGCCTCGAGCTTGTCCTTACCGAAGCAGGCAACTTCACCGGTGGAAGCCATCTCAACACCCAAGAATGGGTCAGCACCTGCCAATCTAGTGAAAGAAAATTGTGGAACCTTGGTTGCGACTCTGTCATACTTTTGGTCCATCAAATTAACTGGGGCTGGGACGTTTTCTTTGATCAAAGCCTTGACAGCAACATCAATGAAGTTAACACCCAAGACCTTGGAGACGAATGGGAAAGATCTAGAAGCTCTGATATTACATTCAATAACCTTCAATTCACAAGAAGCATCATCTAAAGTACCGTTTCGATCGTCCTTGATGATTTGCATGTTGAAAGGTCCACTGATCTTCCAAGCTTCAGCAACCTTGTCAGCAATGACCTTCAATCTGTTTAAAATAACTGGAGATAAATCTTGAGGTGGCAAAACCAAAGTGGCATCACCAGAGTGAACACCAGCATTTTCGACGTGCTCAGAGACGGCGTGTACCAAGACTTGACCGTCATTGGCAACACCATCAATGTCAATTTCTTGAGCACCTTGAATGAACTTGGAGATGACAACTGGGTGGTCTTGGGAAACCTTAGCAGCGTTAGATAACTTAGAAGCTAATTCATCTTGATTGTTGATAACGGACATAGCAGCACCAGATAAAACATAAGATGGACGAACTAAGACAGGGTAACCGACTTCGTTGGCGAAGATTTCAGCTTCTGCGAGAGATGTCAATTCCTTCCATAGAGGTTGATCAACTCCAATGGAGTCCAAGATCTGGGAAAACTTGTGACGATCTTCAGCTTTATCAATATCTTCTGGGTTGGTACCTAAGACTTTGCAGCCTTGCTCTTGCAAGTCAAGAGCAATGTTCTGTGGCAATTGACCACCGACACTGACAACGACACCTTCAGAGTTCTCGAGCTCGTAGATATCCAAGACTCTCTCTAACGACAATTCTTCGAAGTATAATCTATCAACTTCGTCGAAATCTGTAGAGACGGTTTCTGGGTTATAGTTTATCATGATAGTTTTGCGACCAGACTCTCTCAACGCACGGACAGTAGAGACGGCACACCAGTCGAATTCGACGGAAGAACCAATACGGTAGACACCAGAACCTAAGACTAAGGTACCATTTTCGTTGAAGTCCAAATCAGAGGAAGTAGCATTGTAGGTAGTGTACAAGTAGTTAGTGTTGGCGGGGAACTCAGCGGCCAAAGTGTCAATCTTCTTGACGAATGGGGTAATTCCAAATTCTTTTCTGGCAGATCTGACTACCAATTCCTTGGAACCAACACAGAGACCAATTTGCTTATCAGAGAAACCTAACTTCTTAGCACGAGACATCAAATCACTGTTAATGTTAGCTAAAGATCCAGCAGCTTCCAATTCACGGTACATGTTAACAATGTTCATCAATTTGTGTAAGAACCATTTGTCAATCTTTGTTAATTCGTGAACTCTCTCGACAGTATAGTTTTCGTGGAGCAAAGCTTGTCCGACAGCCAACCATCTTCTGTCAGTTGGGTTAGCCAAGACGAAATCCAAGTCATCGAAGTGGTCACCTTGGAAACCAACGTAAGATGGATCAATTTGTCTGATAGCCTTTTGGAAAGATTCTTCAAAGTTTCTACCAATAGCCATGACTTCACCAACAGACTTCATGGCAGAGCCAATATCTCTCTTGACATGTTGGAACTTGGCCAAGTCCCATCTTGGAATCTTGGTAACCACGTAATCCAAAGAAGGCTCGAAATTAGCAGAAGTAGTCTTGGTAACAGGGTTTGGCAACTCAGGTAAAGTGTGGCCCAAAGCAATCTTAGCAGCAGTGTAAGCCAATGGGTAACCAGTAGCCTTGGAAGCTAAAGCAGAAGAACGAGATAAACGGGCATTGACCTCAATGACTCTGTAATCCAATCCATCTGGTTGTAAAGCATACTGAACGTTACATTCACCAACAACACCTAAATGTCTGATAATCTTAATAGCTGCAGATCTCAACATGTGGTATTCTTCATCAGATAAAGTTTGGGATGGTGCAACAACAATGGAGTCACCAGTGTGGATACCCAATGGGTCAAAGTTCTCCATATTACAGACAGTAATACAGTTACCAACACGGTCGCGAACAACTTCGTACTCGACTTCTTTCCATCCTTTCAATGACTTTTCAACCAAGATTTGTGGGGCTAAAGACAAAGACTGAGCAGACAAGTTTCTCAATTCTTCTTCGTCAGCAGCGAAACCAGAGCCTAAACCACCAAGAGAGTATGCAGATCTAACAATGATTGGGTAACCAACCTCCTCGGCAGCAGCCAAGGCATCATCAACGGTGTCGACAGCAATGGACTCAGCAATTGGGATGTTAATTTCCTTTAAAGCTTGAGCAAACAAGTCACGATCCTCGGAAGTCTCCAAAGTCTTGATTGGAGTACCCAAGACCTTGACTCCGTATCTCTCAAAGACACCCATCTTGTCTAATTTAACTCCGACGTTCAAACCTGTTTGTCCACCGAAGGTTAACAATATACCATCGGGTCTTTCCCTCTCTATAATATAAGTAATGTACTCAGCAGTAACTGGCAAGTAGTAGATCTCATCAGCCAAAGCATGCGATGTTTGGTTGGTGGCGATATTAGGGTTGATCAAGATGGAAGTCTTGTTGGCTTCTCTCAAAGCTTTGATAGCTTGAGCACCTGAGTAATCGAATTCACCGGCTTGACCAATGGACAAACCACCTGAACCAATAACCAAAACTTTGGATACATCAACCAATTTGTGAGCGTGCTCGTCTGTGAAGGACTTCAATAATTCAGCTCCTTCGTACTTAGGCACCTGTTGAGCGGCATTAGTTGCTCTCAAGGCATTGTAAGTAGAGAATTTCTTTGCACGATAGCCTTTGCTAAGTGTGGCAGCAGTAGACTTGGCTATGTAGCCATGTCTTAACTGGCGAGATAAGACAGTTCTCAAATTGATCATTCTTTCCCGCAACTGATTAGCAGACTGATGATGGCAATTTCAAGAGAAAGTACAAAACAAACGATTTGACAATACTATCAGCAGAACAGATCCAGGATGAAAAGAATACCTGAAAATTTTAGCTGAAATATCTAAAGAGTTTTATAAATTGATGGAGAGTGAAAAAATTTTGGTAATTGGTGATGGCCCAAAACGGCAATGAGTCAGAGCTAAGCGCGTTGTAAGATCAGTAAATTTTTCACGGTTACCCGGCTCTGACGTCAAAGAACTTGCATTGGCCAATAAACACTAGGGTGTGCAGCCCACTTGAATGCCTGTACCCTAGTGTGTGAATAAAATTTGCATAAATTGTACCTTGATGGGTTCTCCACACTTGGAAATGTTTGCTAATTTTGAGCAGACTTTGGTGGTTTAGGGGAACCGCTAGTCGTCTGACAATGTGCGAAGTATTCGTGGAGCCATTACTTGATAGTTTTGATCAAGAGTAAAGACCTTTTGTCTAATGAGATTGAATATCTTTTACATAGAGTATGTGGACGCCTTCGTTAGTGAAAATTCAAAAGTGTCCTACATCTAGGTAAGAGGTAAATCATGACTCGGATGATTCAATATTATTTGAGGTCCAGACTCCACACTCTGAATTGGAACTGCAAAATTTAGGAAAAATTTTCCATAGGCGTAAATAGTAAGCTCCCCCCTTTACTAAACTGTTCGAGGACTAAGCATCATGCTCGTGGGGTATTGCAACTCCTCGGGGATCAAGAATAAATTGTCAACAATAGTGTCGCAAATCGTAGCCAAAATTGTGCATAACACTTTCCCGGTTAAGTATTAGCACCAATTGCGAATATTTTATTCTGCTCATTGGCGTGGCTGTTAAACAAGGCCCGAGACGGCGACAAATTACGAATAAACCCTCTTTTTAGCACCAGATTTCACTCTCCTTCCCCACGCCCTGGTTAAATAAATGTATCCACAACCTGTGAGGGCAGGAGTCCAAGAAATATGGGTTTTTTCCCCAGGTACGACATGACATGACCTCTCGGCGTCCGACGTACTACCTGCGCTACACATGCCTCGTTCTAAACCTAAACATAACCACAACTTTAACAGCAACCAACACCATCCAAGTCCCAGAGATCTGGTGTAAAGGCGGCATGCTTGAACCACTCCTACCTGTTTAGGCTGGAATATGTATAATAGCACATGATTAATCCGAGCCGCATTGAAAATTTTACCGCCCGCCCACACCTGCCATTTACCGACATGGTGTATTAATTTGTGCTCAGTATGCACCACTGAACAATGCTCGCTTTCATTATCAGTGCCAGTTTCGACCAATGCTACTGGCAATACCTATCTTCAATAGTTTAGATGAGCCCCCAAAAAAGCGTGCCAAATAATGTTTCGTTTTGCAGTGGGGGTAGAATTCCTATGCTCTCTGTATTTTCCAGCCCTTTCGTAGTCGGCCTTCCCGACAGTTGTCCGGCCCGCCTTATTTGTCTCTTTGGCTGTTCTCCTGTGTCCGTAGTATGTTTTTGTCGTGGGCTTCGTAGTAACCTGGAACCCGTGAAACCATCTCGTAGACCCAAGCTACTCCACTCGGAACTCCTACACCACTGCAATAACCAATTGTACCTCTGGACTGTACAAGTGCTATCAATAACATAATATTTTATTTTTTGGCCATTCTAGCTGAGCTTTCTTGCATTCGTTTACTGTGCTCTTTGTCTCCTGAGTTTTGTACTGCAGTTTTTCACTGGCACAGTTTCAATATTTATAGCACATATATTCCATATAGATAAAATAACACTAGCCATTCTCACCCTACTATCCCCAGCCCAGAATCGTCTAGGCACCCGAGACGAATAGGGTTCTGTAGTAAGGATGTCGTCCTACGAAAACAATGGCTCGTCTAGCTACAGCCATCACCCTCAAGATAGCAAGTTTCTAGCTGTGGAGTCGATCGCTGGTCTCCACAATGTGCCTGGCCAAAGTCAAAATAGTCACAACAGTGAAAATAGTCTAAATAATAGCATAGATGCTGCTCCTGAAGCTTTCGAACCTACTAGAAGAAAGTACTCCATCTCCGACGCTTTCAGTTCCTTTCAACAAGGTGGTGGGAGCCCTAATCCGTTTGATTTCGGAGGCAGAAGCTACATCAGCATGAGCCATCGACCTAATGTTAACAACTTCCCTTCATCTGTAGTGTATTCCGGTGTGGAAATTCACGAGCAGACGGCTAATTTAGCCAATATAGGTGTCACGGATCTTAATGACGAAGACTCAGAGCTGCCGGATGAGGTTGTAGTAGAGGAAGCCTCTTATAGAGCATCGCATTCCTCATCACGTCCCAAGCCAATAAGAGGACGGGAAACACCTCAATCTGACTTGACTTCCATTACCAGCACGACGCCCTTGGTATCTAAGTCTCCTAAGAACTTGTACATTGAGGAACTGGATCTTTTCCATTCAGGCAACCCTCTGAAAACTCTGGACTTGGAAGTTGGTTCACTTGAGTTCATACCCAACAAAAACAGAATACCAGGATTAGATAACTTTGGCAAGGAAGTGCCAGTAGCGGGTAGTGAACAACCTCAACCAAGTTTATTGCACCAATACCTCTTAAAACCCTTGCATTATATGCCAGCTGTATTTTTGGGTACTCTTCTCAATATCTTGGATGGTTTGTCCTACGGAACAATCATGTTCCCTATCAGTGAATCTGTCTTCGCTTCATTAGCTCCCGCTGGTCTCTCCATGTTCTACATGTCATGTATCGTATCACAATTGGTATATTCATTGGGTGGATCTGCATTCAAGTCTGGTATCGGTTCAGAAATGATCGAAGTTACCCCATTCTTTCACACCATGGCTCTCTCCATCGCTTCAGAAATGGCAGGTGAGTCTGATGCAGCAATTATAGCCACCACAATAACCACATATGCTATTTCATCAGTTGTGACAGGTTTAGTCTTCTACATCTTGGGTAAGTGCAAATTAGGTGTACTAGTTGGTTTCTTCCCCAGACATATCCTCGTTGGCTGTATAGGAGGTGTTGGTTATTTCTTGGTCGCTACAGGTGTCGAAGTTTCATCCAGATTGGAAGGAGGATTGGAATACAACTGGGAGACATTCAAGTTTCTCTTCTTAAACCCGCTCACTTTTTCTGAATGGACGTTGCCTTTGGTTCTCGCCATTATCCTTATTGGGTTACAGCATAGGTTCCACGACTCTCTCTTGGTTCCATTGTACTTTATGACTGTGTTTGTGGCTTTCCATGTCCTTGTATTAATAGTGCCATCCTGGAACTTGGACAAGGCCAGGCAGTATGGCTGGGTTTTCCCGGCTGTGGAAGCCAACGAACCATGGTATGGATTCTACGAGTTATACAAGTTCAATTTGGTGGACTGGTGGTCTATTGTCAAACAAGTTCCTTCAATGTTGGCATTGACCTTCTTCGGAATATTGCATGTGCCCATCAATGTACCCGCTTTAGCTGTGACTGTTGGCATGGATGAAGTCGATGTCGACAGAGAATTGGTTGCACATGGATACTCTAATGCTTTGTCAGGATTAGTTGGTTCGATCCAAAATTATTTGGTGTATACCAATTCCGTTCTCTTCATCAGAGCTGGTGCAAACGATCGTTTGGCCGGTGTATTATTGGCAATAGCCACAGCAAGTGTAATGATGGTTGGTCCAGTGGTCATTGGATACATCCCAGTGTGTGTAGTTGGTGCATTGATCTACTTGTTAGGTTACGAGTTGTTAAAAGAGTCCGTATATGATACTTGGGGACGTTTAAGAAACATTGAATACACCACTATTATTATCATCGTGGTAACTATGGGAGCCTTTGACTTCGTCATTGGTATTTTGGTTGGTATTTTGTTAGCATGTTTGTCTTTCGTTGTTGAAGCGGGTAGAAGCCCAGTTGTCCAGGGTGTATATTCAGGATCCGTGGCTAGATCCACGGTCTTAAGACATCCAAAGCAACAAGAGTTCCTTAAGGATGTTGGCGAACAGATCTGTGTGATCAAATTACAAGGTACCGTATTCTTTGGCTCCATTGGCGGAGTAGAGAATGCGATCAGAGGAAAGTTTGCTCAGGAGCAATTTAAGTTGAACCCTATTAAGTTCTTAATTATTGACATGAAAGGTGTGAGCTCAATTGATTTTTCTGCAGCAGAGGGCTTTAGACGGGTGCTTAACTTGACTAACGATTTCAACACTCATTTGATCATTTCTTCAGTACAGGAGGATGATGATATCATCCGAGGATTGAGAGACGCTGGTTTGTGGGACAATAGCAGCGGAGAAAACCCGATTGAATTATTCAATACATTGAACTATGCATTAGAATGGTGTGAGAACTCCTTCTTAAAGACATACAAAACTGTCAAAAAAACGAAGGAACAAAGAGCTAACATACGCTCCGTTCCATCGAGTGGACCTGCAAGTGGAGTCTCCCCTTCCAGGAAGTCCCTCAATTCACCCCAGAGTGCAAGCTTGAACACTAGACAATTGATGAGCATGAATTTTGATATCGGAACACCTCGTACTGCTCAAGTTTATAGTGCAGCAGCCAGAACTGTTCATGATGAGCAGAAATCTCAAAACAAGTACTATTCCACTGGTGATTCGACGTTCAAGAAGCAGCCATTGCCATTAATCATGATCACCTTCCAAGGCTTATCAGCTAAAGATGAGGAGTTCTGGACTTCCATTGCTTCTTATTTCGTTAAGGAAAAGATTCCGGAAGATTACGAATTCTACAACACGACGAAGGATCGCGCCGCATTCTTTATTGTGGAGTCGGGACTTATCCGGTCAATTTTCAAGCTCGAGAGTGAGGGACGCGAGTTGCACTCTAGCATCTTGCCAATGACGGCGTTTGGAGATCTCTATTCTACCAGTCATTATAGAGAGATCACCTACACTACAGTGACTGATTCCGTGGTTTGGAAGCTATCTGAAGCTAAACTCGAAGAAATGTTGAAATCTTCATCTGGACAATTATTGTACAACGAGTTGTTGAAAATCGAGACAAAGTTAGTTAGGGAAAGGTTTGATACCATGACTGCCAACTTAGTTATTGCTGGTTGATAGTTGGAGCATAATTATTCTTATTTAATAGTATTTATAGAGTGCATCAAATTTCGCACACAAGAAAAGAATTATAATTTCATCACTATCCGAAACGATAATTGCTTGTAGGTAATATCAGTGATGGTTGTCATAGTATTGTCACTCGAGTTGAAGAAAGGATTTTAGTTCGGCTTGTATTTCTCTACAGATCGAGTAACAGCTTTAATGCCTATTGCGGCTATTAAAGTTACTAGCGGACCACTAGTACATTGGTCGCACCAAATTAAATTGGCTGCAAATTAAATAAAGTTGCACCTGTTCATGAATTAAGTGGATATGGCACAAGCAAAGAGGAGTTATACATCATAAGTTGTCTATAATGATTTGATTTTTATTACTGTTAATTTTGATTTTTTTGTTTCTGAAACAGATAATATTTTGTTTATTGTTCAAAAAAAGTTGAAATTAAAGTAAAATCCGAGATGTTAAACGATGGTTCCTCTCTTATTCAATACTTTCAACAGGAATATTTAATATTCTTCAAATAGAACCTATTCAGAAAGACTAGGACCATCATGGCCCCATAATATTACTCTTCCTAAGCTCAACAGCTAGCACATAGAGATGAAAATAACCCCACTCCTTGCTTTTAAGATGCTTTTTGATCACACTACCACTATTTACGAGCATCGGAAAGCTTAACTTGCTTTCTTTTTTTTATTGCATTCTTTCATTCCATTCTTTAATTCCAAAATAATATTACATCTACGTTACTTACCTCAATCAGCCGCATGCCACTTTATGTTTCCCCACAACGCCAAATTCTATACAAAAATATCGTTACCAATGCCACGCTTACTCTGTTACGCTATACACCTTCACATTACCCCAATGAACCAGTCACCCAGTCCATTTCAAGGAATCCAAACTAGCCAGTTCCCTCAACTTAAGCTTTCGTGCATACTTTCCTGCTTGATGTTACGTACCTTGTGATTTTCATCCATTTGCAGCAGCCCCCACCTACTATTGCTACCACAATGCCCTCCTGCAGAAAACACCTGGCTTCACAAGTACATTGCCATCACTCACCCATCTCATTGCCAATAATTCATACAGAACTCCAATTCACAACGTTGTACTGCTCCTGTACAGTGACCATATCACGCTCGCCATACCCCTCCCCTATCTATGGCGTCTAATCCATCGTTTATGGCTGATAACAATTGAGGTTCAATTCGATTGCTTCTGAGTTGTTTCTTAACCACTATTCTTCTGAGTTCTAGTAGGGTCCGATTAGCTATTCGTTTCTTTCTGTCTCGTCCACTACTTCATCTCCATCGCAATGGTTTCGTTAAAAAACATCGCCGTCTTGACCTTGGCCTCGTCGCTCTCCGTGAACGGTTTATCGTTTGTTCCCGCCATCCAACCAGCTTTTGAAAAGGCTCTTTCCGCATTCAAAATCGGCAATGTCGAACAGCATCCACTCGAGATTACAATCGAGACGTTCCCAGACGTCGACGAAAAGCCAGTTCCAGGTGACTCCCCTATCGTCCAATGCGATGCATCGCTCCCTCAGATATTGAACTTGCAGAAAGTCGTCATTGACCCTAATCCACCACTTAGAGGTGAGAACTTGACCTTTACCGCCACTGGTTTCATCAGCCAGGACATCGAAGAGGGCGCTTACGTCGAGGTTGACGTCAGATACGGTTTCATAAAGTTAATCCACCAGACCTTCGACTTGTGTGAGGAGATTACTAAGATAGACTTGGAATGTCCTATCAAGAAGGGCACTA
This sequence comes from Scheffersomyces lignosus, assembly GCA_001599395.1. Classification (NCBI taxonomy): domain Eukaryota; kingdom Fungi; phylum Ascomycota; class Pichiomycetes; order Serinales; family Debaryomycetaceae; genus Scheffersomyces; species Scheffersomyces lignosus. The sequence continues at coordinate 1,972,041 of BCGS01000002.1, read as the reverse complement.
TCACCATCACCAAGGAGGTTGAAATCCCCAATGAAGTTCCTCCAGGAAAGTACATTGTCAATGCCAGAGCTTACACCAAGAAGGATGTTTTTATCACCTGCTTGACTGCCACAGTTGACTTCCCACCAGTTTAGATAGCAGATTGCCACGGAAGTAGGACTAATACAGCAGTTAATATGTCAAACTACGAGTGCTTTGATACTACAAAATTACAGTTACTTCCATCTCAATGATCTATAGAGCCCGCTGGGTCCCTCGTTTCTTAAAATTTAATTGTTCACCTTAGATATTGTCCTTACATACCACGACCAGCGAATGCGTAGATAATTAGAACGGCGCTGGTTGTTCTCCCTTCGATCATTGCACCTATTCTTTTTAGTTATGTAGAATGTACTCTTTAATTACAGAAAACCTGTAGGCAAGTGGTGGGTAGCAGATAGTAGCAGAAGTTCCAAGAGCTCAAAATGCAAAGACCAAAGGGTCAGAAGTGCCCAAGTCTGGGGATCTCGTTCTAGTCTTCATTGCAAAGTGTGGTTGCCCGAGCGCGCAGTAGTCTCGCAGCAGGCACCTTAAAACTTTAAACTGTACCGCCGCATAGAGATCCATTTCTTTTTTCTCTCTCGCTGCCATTTAGAGAGAGAAAGCAGCCAGGAAAAGAAAGGACTGAGGGTAAGAGCACTGTAAGGAAGAAGCAGAGCACATAAAACCACTGAAGACTACCGTAGAAACGGTTATGAGTTCTAGATACAACATACATAGCTGTAAATTTTCCTCCCAGAATTAAGATGACCATCTAAGAAAGTATAAGCCATGACCGCTTTACATCGTACAATTACCTTATTCTATAATCACAGTATCCGAGTAGTATATTTACTATGCCAAGATGTTGCATACTGCTGCTCACTAACGACGTTTCTCAGTGCCTTTCTTTTCTTCTTCTCTCACTAAATTCTCTGGCTACGAAAATTATGCAACCTCGCGATTCGCGAGAATTGTTAGTGATGGAGATTTTCACTGATCCGGATATAAAGACCTGGAGATCAGATACATTTACCGCTAAAAGTAGAATCAGTATAGCTGCATTTCGTTTGAGATAGAAGTCCGGATAACTTCACGGATTCAGCATAGATAAGTCCTACTGTCACCATGATAGAATTCGCGGACTACTTCTCGATCCAGATATTCTTCATCATCTTACGAGAAACATTGGAAACCGCTATCATCATCTCCGTGCTTCTTTCGTTTATCAACCAAAGATCACACAACCACAACACACAACCAGACGCAGCAACCAACACAAGCACTCAGCAAGAATGCAATAGTCATTTGGAGAAAGTCCAGAGCAAATTACGATTCCAAGTCTGGTTCGGCGCTCTCCTCGGCTTGTTCATCTGTCTCTTGATAGGGTTGATCTTCATCACAGCATTCTACTTCATCGGCAAGGACTATTGGTCTTATACAGAAAGAATCTGGGAGGGGGTGTTCTCTCTTTTATCTAGTTTGATCATTACAATCATGGGAATCGGTTTGCTCAGAATTAATAAGGTGATGAAAGTCAAATGGTGGGTCAAGTTGGGAGATGCCTACAACACTGATGTCCACGGAGAAGAAGCACAGGGCGAAGAGGAGATCGCCAAGTTAGGAGATGACAGCAGCCAAACAAACACATATGGATCTAGCCCAACTCCAGAACCACAAGAAGACGCAATTTTGGCAACGGGAACTTCAAGTGTTTTGCAAAAGAAGTCTCAAAAGAAACAACTGTTTTCCAAGAAATACTTCTTAGCTATCTTGCCCCTTATTACAACATTAAGAGAAGGGTTAGAGGCTGTGGTATTTATTGGTGGAATTGGCATGTCACTGCCACCGACTTCCATCCCTATTTCCATTTTGTGTGGTGTTAGTTTTGGATCTTTCATTGGATACCTTTTGTATAAGGGAGGTAACAAGATGTCATTGCAGTACTTTTTAATTTGCCTGACGTGTTTTCTCTATATTGTCAGCGCTGGTCTCATGAGTAGAGGTGTGTGGTTCTTAGAGCTTGAGCACTATGTTAGACTCTGTAAAGGCTTTGACCCAAGTGAAACTGGTAGTGGTCCTGGATCATACGACATATCTAAGAGTGTCTGGCATGTTAATTGTTGCAACGGCTTGAAAGACGGCTGGTGGATGGTGTTCAATGCCATCTTTGGTTGGACGAACTCAGCAACATACGGTAGTGTAGGAACTTATATTGCCTACTGGTTAGCCGTAATTATCTGGTTGGAATTTAAGTTGTACGAAGAGAGAGAAGGAGTGTTACCTTTCATTCCTGTGAAGTGGCAATTGAAGAGAATCAGGAAGAAGGTAAAGATGTACGAGAAAGTTCATAGACACAATAACAGATCAGATGGAGTCGTGAACCCTCAAGACTACATCGAATTGAGAAGAAGCACTTCTACTGACATACTCGAAAGGGATGCCGAGTCCAGATTATTATTGTCATGAACAACGACGGATCCTCCCCATTCTCATCATATATTAAATTTAAATATTCCATCATACCTACTCACATATCATCATTGTGGTTATTTATTAATCACTTAATACATAGTTGCATATCCTTCGAGTTAATATTTACGTCAGTACATTAAAATTTTAGTAACCTTCTACTATATATATCTAGTCAAGGTAATATGTAGATTTTCTAATTTTGCTCGCTTTCATTGTTATCATTATGCTCCTCACGATGTAACTGCCATTTCTCTTGGGCGTAGTATCTTGGCTCGTCAAAAACATGGTATCTGTGGCCTCTCACACCGTCTCCTCTCAACAACTGAGGCATTCTCAAGTTTTCAGGAATAACTTGTTCATCAACGTAATTGTTTCCATACAAGAATGATTCATCATTCTCTCTCTTTTCCTTTTTAGATAACAACTTGAACTTTGCCACTTGCAACTCGGTATCTGTGATAGTTGATCTTGAAATTCTAGCATACGCTACCTTCTTCAATTCTCTAAATAAGATGTACTCACACCATCTATCCCAATCAGTGTTGTCAATATCGTACATTCTTGATTTTTCACTGACATAGGTGTTGTAGTTGCCCTCCAATGGTTTTGTAACCAAGTAACTTAGTAAAACTAATGGTCTGCTGGAGTTACCCATTATCTCTTGGACACCTAAACTCTGGAGTCTACGGTCTTCGACATCTTCTTCTTGTCCGGAATGGAATACGACGATATCTACTAATTCACCATAAATATTCAAAGTAGCGTGAATAGCTGGCGCAAGCTCACCTACTGGAGATGGTAATAAATGGTGAGATGAGCTGACAATAGGGAATTTGGACAACAAAGCTGCTCCCCAGGTATGTTGGTTTGGACCTGGACCATAGTCAACATACATTCCTAATTCTTCAGCAATCTTCTGGGTGAAGTCTCTATTTCCACCAATAAGTCTTTGGGTATCGCTTTCAAGAAGGCCAATTATATCTATTTCCGCATCCTTGATTAAGTCTCTCATTCTAGTTTCACTGGACCACATATCATTATCCAAACCAAAGTGTACACACCAGATACCGGTAGTGAATGATCTAGATTGAGGGTTTGTTGGCTTGAAGGGAGAAGTTGGATATCTCTTCAAGAAGATTGAAACCGAGAGAGCTAACAAAACAGTCAAAATTGGAAGTGCCTGTCTTAATAACTTTTTGCTGCGGAACTCTATTTTGGCAGTGTCACCACTCTTGAGCCTTAAATTGTAGTTCCATACACCAGCCAAAATCAGAGCCAAAGAAATAGCCAAAACAATATCAGTTCTTTCTCTTAACAAAGGTCCACCAGGAACAAATGCATAGGCGACAATCCACACACTCGAAAGGCAAATAAGAACGTGGATAAATAAGCCAAACGAGAAAAGCAAACTTGGATTGTAACCAATAAATGATTGCCCAATCAAGGGAGCAATTGAGACTAAGTAGAAAGTATAACCAGTAGCACCAGCATAACCCAACCAGCCTCTGTATGAGTAGAGGACGAATGCACTTCCACCACCAACAACAGAGTTGTAAAATACGTTACTGAAAAGCTTTGGAGGAAGTGCAATTGCAGCAAGAAGTCCTACAATGATAGCTCCCAAATTGAACAAAGCACCAGAAACAGGCGTTGGTCCTCTAATTGGATATCCTTCCCAAGTCCATAAAGCTAAAGTAGCAGAATCACTCAAATAAGATTGAATGGAGAAGAAATATCCACCAAGACCAAGAGCAGCAAGGAAAAAGGAGCCACCAGATCTCTTCACTACTGGAGTGGAGGAGGTCGCAGAATGAAGGCTTGGGGTGAATAAAGCACCAACTAAACCAAAGAAGACACCAACTTCATTGTAACCACCATTATCCTTATTCATGATGGGCCAGATAGGATTGTTAGAATAATTCAGGAATTTGAATACAGATGTGGTGAGTAAACCTATCAAGATGGAAATGATGTAGGAGTTGAATTTCTTTGGTTGGTCAGATAATGCCCAAACGTCGACTACTAACGAAATCACTGCAAATGTTGTTCCTGCTGTGATGGTCAAGAGTCTATCCTCTGGGTTAGGGACTTTGTAAGCACCAATACCAAAAACAACAGCAAGAACCTTACTAATGAATGGATAATTGGAAATGAAATTACGGAAGAATGGCACTATCAAAACAACTGGCGAAATGAACAAAGTCAAGATGACCGCTTCATAACCAGAAATTCCCATGTGCCACAATGGGAAGTACCACACACACAAGAACAAAGACGTCATGATAGTCCAGAAGATCGAAGAATTGATAACATTGAACAAGAATTCAAGGTCAGTGAAATCCTGAACTCCTTCCTTAGCTTTAACTTCCACCACTGGTTGCACGGGCTTCGAAGGTAATGTAGAAAGTTGAATACCTTCGGCACTAATGGCAATATCAATGTTTTTGAAATCCACGATTGACCAAGCATCAAATCCGACATCCAAAATGATAAGAGCCCACTCAAAGTAAGCATAGATCGAGTAAGCTCCAGCTACAACATGGACCTTGTGTTGGATGAACCAGTAAATCAATGGAACTATGGTCGAAAAGAAAGTAGAAGAAGTATAGAAACGTCCCTTACGCTCAAATGACCCTTTGTCTGATAAAAGGGTGATGCAAACTGTCCATGGGATGGTCAAGAGAATGTAACTGATCATGAATATATCATGCCAATCATGGTTATCGGTAGAAGTTATATAAACCCATCCACCACATGTGAAAGTTCTGATAACACCTGAAACGAACGCAATGTATGGCAATACTGAGTCCTTTTTGTAGAGTCTAATGAAGTTGAAGGTGATCAACAAGAATCTAGGACCAGAGGTCAACGCGATCAAGACCTGAAAAATCGACCTCTCAGGGTAACGATCACCAATTGTTGCCGAAACACTTGGAAACCACTCATCTGGGTAGCCGTAGGAGGCATTCTGGACAATCTTATGGTAGTGCAACCAAGTTCCTACCACCAATGCAGCAAAGAATGCAGAGTTGGCAGTAATGGTGTGGAGTATAGCGATGTAGCTGGCATTAATGCGGAAGAGTTCCTTCTTAGGAGCAGCAACCGGTGCTACAGATTTCTTCTCGGACATGGCACCTGGAGGTTGAGCAATTGCGGATCGCGATGACTCCCGTTGTTCACTTAACGGTCTAGCCTTCGGTTAATGTTAGATACGTCACGAAATGAATATTTCAAGGACTGATGACGACGAGACGACCTCTGTATGAGGCACGTGATACAGGTACCGATTTGGATGCGAAGACTGAAGCGTGGAGTATTGCTAGCATCGCACAGCAAGAGAATGTACCACGTCAAAGATTATTTGAGGTAGGAAGGGTTGCGGGTAAGGATTCTTGCACGTGGCGATAGTCTAGCTTTACGAATGTTATGACCATTCATGTATTACCCTAAATGAGAGCACAGAAGCAGCGCCATCGCCATAAGAGCTTTCTGTAGCGGAAGTGAACACTCTAGTGATGGAGCAAATGCAGGAACAGGCTAAAACTGACAGAATCCAACATAGCAGTGTATGCTCGAGGATGTGTTTCATTAATGTGATTCAAGAACTAAGGCTTCACACCAACTAAATTCGTAGACGGTGACGGCATGCACGAAATTTACAACAATAATCACTTACATTGTGCCCTTTATCTCTAATGCTGTCAAAGTAAACTCTGCTACTAGCTACAAATCTGAAAATTTCAACACACGTGATCAAATACACGTTAAGCGCGCCGCACAACCAATATCCAGTTAAAATTCTTCTTTTTATAATGAACTAAACATGATAAACGGTCTAGGGAATAGAAACAGTTGACACTGAACTCAGCTTTCAGCATACAATACAATGGGTATGTACACCAGGTGACGGAAATATCAATGTAAAGTTCACTGCTGCATTCAGAGGAAAATTTCCAGCACAAAATACTAACATTTTCAGGCTTAGATAACTACGAGGAGCACAAGAGACCTGAGTTGGTGTCCTTCGACGACATCGACTATGAAAAGTTCCCAGAGGTGCATGCCGCCAGAACTTCCATGATGAGGGAACAGTGGATCAGAACCTACTCATTAAGAATCACACACGAAGCATTGAGAAAGTGTAAGCAATACCACAGGGACGATGCACAGAAGAACTGTAGACCATTAATCTTGAAGTACATGAAGATGCTCGAGACTTACCCATTAGAAGGTTACTTAGGCTACCAAAAGAACGACCCATCCAAGTAAACTAGCGAAAGTGGAACTTTCGAATTCGAATTGAGAATTCGTTCTTATCATCTGTAGATCAAATTGTGGATATACCAAATGGGCCATATTACATTCAGCATTACCTATGGAGTCCCTACATTGGAATCTTCCCCAAACAATGTATCTACGGATTTGTGCATTATTAGGCATGTTCTTCATCAATGAACAATTGCCCGTAGAGTCAATTGTTTTGACTAAGGAATACCTACCTTCAAGCATACTATTCATACAAAAGACGTTCACGCAGTATTTCTAGTTCATATTCAATTTATTCATTCTTCATTTATGTTATTAGATATTATTTATAAGAGAAATGTAGAAAATTGTAAAGAACTATAGGCATTGTAATGGAGACAATCAGAGAGATAGAGAAGAAAATTCACGAGAGAGTTTACACTTTTTGAACAAAGTATAAAAGCGCAATGAAATTTAAATGTGTTACCAAATCACAACCAATCTCTTCAAGACGATACAGAATAGCTGCTAAACAGCAGCTGAAATATTTGTCGTTTACTCATACTATCAACACTAACTATATGGCTCCTTATGTATGTACCAGCGATAGTACTGTATGTAATATCATACATTTCACGTGACTACACATCAACCAATTGAACCAAATCAACATAGGGTAAAACACCAACAACAACATGTAGCCTAACCCACCATACTCCCTGGAAGAGTTAGACGGACAGGCTCTCAGAACGCAATTGGCCCTTCTTCAACAATCCCAACTGTGATCTGAAGCCAAAAGACATGATCTACCTCCATTTACTCTTGATGTTCAACCTATTCACGTGACTTCTCTTCCACCAATGAAAACTCGCCAACGCCCAATTCCGAGCTCATTTTCTCTCACAAAACCGACACACAAAATGTGAAAAATCCTGGGAAAATCTGTTGGCGGTAAATGAAAGTAACACTGTTGATATAGCTTAGTCTGTTCAGTTTGTTCTCTACTGATACTACACGTTACTTACCACAGACATGTTTCGTTTAGGTGCAGCTCAGGTTGCCCGTGCCCAGGGTGCTAGGTACGTAGAATACGACTGAAGATCGAAGAAGAGGAGTGAAACGGGGGAATGAAGCACCTCGAACGGTGATATGAGAGAGAGAACAAAAGCCATTGACATGCAATTGAAAATGTGAAACGCCAGCAATGATCGAGGAAGTCCAATTGCAAAATTTGATGTGAATCTGAGCCGTCTTTCATGAACTGTAGTTGTCTGGAAGGACCGTTTCAATAAATTAAGGACTAATTAAATTTTACGCTGATGAACAATTCTATTGGAGGCTGTAGCTTTTGCTGTCAGAGACCAGCAGTAGATATCGATGAATATAGAAAGCGGCCATAGTAAAAAACAAATCATGAACGCCTAAACTGATTGGAATCTAATTACAATTGGGGATCACTAAGACAACCAACTACTATTCACCATCCATTCGTAAAGAACACATTTATTCGGAGCCATATCATTCTGTCATTACCGTTTCAATTATAAACTGGATACTATTTTGATATAGTATTGGCGATCTATTAATTTGTACCTATACTAACAACATTATAGAAACTATGCTACTTTGCGTGAAATTGAGATGCGTCTTAAGTCCATTAAGAACATCGAGAAGATCACCAACACCATGAAGATTGTTGCCTCTACTCGTTTGAACAAGGCTCAACGTGCCATGACTGCTTCCCGTGTCTTCAACAAGACTGACGCTGAGTTCTACGCCAACGCTGAACCAGAAACACCAGAAGCCGAGAAGACTTTATTGGTCGTTGTTTCTTCTGACAAGGGTTTGTGTGGTTCCATTCACTCCCAAGTTGCTAAGGCTGCCAGAAGAAGAAGTGACGAGTTGAAAGGTGCTGTTGACATTGTTACTATTGGTGACAAGGTTAAGCAACAATTGTTGAGAACTCACGGTGACAAGGTCAAGTTAGCATTCAACGGTGTTGGTAAGGAAGCTCCAAACTTCTACGAAGTTTCACTCATCACTGACGAGATTAACAAGTTGGGTAAATACGAAAACACCGAAGTCTTGTACAACAAGTTCATCTCCGGTGTTTCTTTCGAGCCATCTAAATTCGGTCTCGTACCTGCTGAAGCTATCGAGAAAGCTCCAGGTTTGAGCAAGTACGAATTAGAATCAGAGGACACCTCTGAGATTGTTGCTGAGTTCTCCTTGGCCAACTCCATCTTGACTGCCCAAGCCGAGGGTTACGCTTCCGAGATTTCTGCTAGAAGAAACGCTATGGATAACGCTTCTAAGAATGCTGGTGATATGATCAACTCTTACTCCATCTTATACAACAGAACCAGACAAGCCGTCATCACCAACGAATTGGTGGATATCATCACTGGTGCTTCTTCCTTGGATTAAGCGGTCACAGCATAGTGTCGAACACACATCCATTATCATGTTCTATTGCCTTTTAATTTATTTCCCGGCCCACTAGAAGGACCGCAGATGTTTATCTTTTGGGATAGTAGAATTAGAAAATGAACTACAGGAATATAAATTACGATCTAAAATAACTGCAATTGCATTAATTATAAAGTAGGTGACTTCTCTCGGCCCTTACCTCTTGATATATGCCAGAATTTCTTCAGCACACTTATTAATACTTTTCTCTCTACTCAGGCTTCACCACCAAACTAAGTCATTGCCAACGCATAGTGGCCTACACCATTTAGTATCTGATGACGATCCTTGTTATAGTTATTATACAATTTATAGTACTGGTTATAAAATCTAGGAGCCAGGAAATACCTGAAATTAATACACTAAAAGTTTTGCAAAAAGTGATTCTTCAATCCACTTTAACTGCCCCGTAGATCTTATTTATAAAAACCAACCCAGTCAAGAGTCCTATGGCACCACAACTTACACCAATTAAGAGGCATGCTAAAGCCATGTATCCGAAGTAGAGCAAACCACTGATAAAGTCGTGGACACTCAAGTAGAATACAAAGTAATAGATGGAGTAACTGAAGATGAACCAACCAATGCTGGATCCAATTCGGAAACTGAGCCATTGCCAATGGGAGTTATGGTACACCGCAAGAGAAATGTAGACGGCTATTATAGTTGACTCGATAATAATGACTATAAGAATCAAAGTAGTTAGGAGAAGAAAAGAATACATGTAGTAGAATGTAGTCTTTTCCAACCACACGGAGTTAAAAATGAACAAGAGTTCCACATAGACAATTCCAAACGGTATAAGTCCAAACACAATGATACTGATAGCTGGGTTAAGTAACCAAGGCACTTTCTTCGCGACTAATGATCTTGGTGCCAAGTCATTGAACAGCTCTTTAGTTGGGGACAACAAAGAAGAGTTGAATAGCGTACTCTTACGGTCAAACTTTCTGCGATTTCCGTAATAACCGCCAATGAAACCTAAAGGACATTCGATAATGAAAAAAAGTAGTAAGATCACAACGATTGTGCCAAAAGGAAGGGCGGTTGATGACTCTTTTGCCCAAACGAAGAAGTTAAGGAACAAAATAACTAAGAATGCCAAGCAGGGAAGGAATCCACTGAAGAGGAATGACAATCTTATTGTCTTCCCGATTGAATATTCCTGATTGAGGTAGTCATTGTTGAAGATCTTGTGTACGATGACTCCGATGTACGATGACACATATCCCGAAGCTATGAAGCAGAAAAGGGAAAACGAGAAGAAAGCACCCTGATGGGCATTGAAAAAAGTGCTAGCAGAACGAGATCTGCTGAAACTGAATTTGCTATTGATAACAAAGATGAATATCACACCGACCACTGCTACTAAAGTTTGTATTCCACTCGCAACCAAAGTAGTTAAAAGAGCAGCGAATCTTGGTTTCTGAGAAACTTCAGAAATCAAACCCTTCCAACTATTCTCCGCTTCGTGGCTTGGAAGAACCAGGGAAGACAGGATGTCCTTTCTCAAGAGTCTCAAGAGTACAACTGCTACGATCAAAGATCCAAGGAATAATAATACTAAGGAGTTGACGAACGAAATCCAGTGAATGTGATGGTTCGACTCGTTGGACTCATTTTCGTAGTATAAGTCCCAACGTGAATCGTATTCAATGGAATTGTCCTCACGCCAGTATACGGAATACGTGTATGGAATAATAGTCTTCTGTGGAGCAAGTTTTCCATCAGACGTGTGCTTGACCGGGACGGCAAAATTCTGGAAGTTCTTCGACAGGCCAGGACATTGTTCGTTACTCACAGATTTAGGGTACACTTCAAAGCCCACAATGCTGTGCTTGTTTGGTCCTTCAGTGTGGTACCGTATAACAATCATAACATGGTTATAAATATACGAAATATCGTCCTTTACGAAGCCTAGTGGAAACCCAGCAGCATAATACTTGTAATTGTTGTTAGAGACAAATGTGGTTGCACCAGGGAGTCCATCTAAGGACCAGTGTACCACATATCCATTCTTGATGAGCAGATCTGCTCTCTTTAAATTGTTCTCTCTCGCTATAAGGTCACAAAGCCTCATACAAGGCATGTCAATGCCAAAATACAACTCGTAGTTACTCTGCCATATACGATCGCCTCTAAGGATCTCTCCAAGGGACAAATGGACAGGTTTGGCTGTATCGCCAGGAGGACATACGAACGGGAGCTTGTAGTATTCATAGGGTAATTGAGTTTTGTCTGACTCTATTTTGTTGACGAGAAGCTCTACTCTATCTCTATCTCCATAGTAATTTGGCTGGAAACCGAGATCTAATGCCAAACAGAGGCTGGAAAGCAATGTTATGAGGGCATATAACTGCGATATCATGGTATATTATGCTGTGGATATGTGAGTGAATATGTGGGTATTAGGTTTATTTGCTAGTAATACAATGCTGTTGGCTAGTAGGTAATTTTGTGGAAATGATATTGATGCTGAAAGATGCTGAGCGAATGAATGGGGCTATGATTACCAACGAAGACGAACGTACAACGGAGGTTCAGTGAGAAAGGAGTAATAGCGATGGGATAAGTTCAAACGAAGGATCTCGTTCGAGAAGCTAGTAGTCCGGATCACAGTTTAAAGGGTAAGTGATACGGTGGACGATGTTAACCCCGATGATAATTGGATATAACTAAACAACAACACGGAGATTTGGAATCTGCAGCGAGTGGCCTGTGGATACCTCTATCAAGATAACACGAATTTGCACTGCCGCCGATTTCTTGCTACAAGAACGAATACGAATACGTTCAAAACTATCAACTCTGGTGAGAGCAAGAAGAGAGAGCAAGAAGAAGAACTGTAGCAATATTTTACACCATTCAGAAAAACACTACACCAGAACGCTCACCGCACAAACGTAATAAGATCAACACTTTTTCACTCCATGAGCATTTCCACACTGTTTGTGTGTTGAGGGGGAAACCAATTATAAGTCGCATATAAAATGCGAGAAGTATATACAGAGAAGTGATAATATTCCATATACGGAAGCCATGCATAGATTGCGAGATAGACATACGTGCCGCGAGTGAATTAGGCTTTCACGAAACGACATGAGTCCGTGGCTTTGCATGAGAAGCTTTTGCCGATGCGATGTAAGTGCGAGAGGATATAAATGGTAATGTGAAGACGTTAGGGTGGTGGCACCAGCAAACCTCACAGGGTGGAGATTAGAGTTTTACCGGGCAACAGAAAGTTTAACAGGGCAAAAGCTTTGGAGCCATAGCTAGTGGAGCCATAGCTAGTTTACGCGAGGCTTCTTTGTTTATGTTTGTGTTCCGAGATACACAAAGGGTATGATACAGGGGAAACTAACAATGTGTCTTAGAAAACAGGTTCAAGCCAAGTTTTCTACAACCAACGTTACCAAGAGAAATAGTATAAACAGTTGAAGACTTGGTGCCGTACTATGAGGAACAGAGCCCAACTATCAACAGTAACAAAACAATAGCTCCTCCGATAAGAGGAAGATCTCGTCTCCGTCCAAGCTACTGGCTTAGCCGAGTATTTCGTTCGTTAGAACGTTGATTTTCGTTGGACCTGTCGTGAAATTAGCGATCCTTCACATATGTTCATTGTATTCTCAACGTGTTTGACATTCTACCTTTTAGACAGTGGATCACGTCTCGTCGTAAACCAAACGATCGCTATGATTATAATTGTATGATTACTCCGAAACCTTTCAATTGGGCGGTGAGAGGGGTCCTCCAATGTAACGGGTCCAAGGTGAATGGCCACATGAAATAAGAACTGTCTCCCCTTATTGTAGTGGCGTCTGCTGCATGCTTGGGCTTCTTTGTTTTCAAGGTCCTATTGTGCTTGATGAAATTGGCTGCGAATTGCGGTGGTGTCTTAGAACGTGGACTTAGTCGAGAGAGGCTTTCACTCGACATCTTGGCCTACTGTGAATGTATGATTATGCATCATGTGACCGTCATGCTGTGGTATAACCTTACACGGACTTAGTTTGCATCATCTAGGTTTAGGTTATATTCAAGTAACTCCCAGTACCTTTTAGACCGAAACCAGCCCAGGTTACATGAAAAAATACTATCTACACAATTGCACTTCATTCCAATTAGAAAAGACTCCATTGGGTAAGATGTCACACTTGCTCAAAGTCCTCCCAATTATCTGCCGTCCCAGAACTGGTATTTTAAAGGAATATAGGCAATAACTCGAGAATGCCACATCCAACTTAACCCTAAGTGCTAGCCCCTAGAAAATAACTCCCCCAATCTACTCTAGATTTACCCCTTTTTATTAGGGGTACTGGATCTCGAAACAGTCACAGTTTGTATGTCCTACTTGTGGTCCGTTGTCTTCGAAGAGTGCATGAAATCGGTAGCTCGTCGTAATCCGCCGGCATGAGCGAGAATCAACGGGTCAATAGCGTTTTTTTGGTAGTTGACTTATAACCCATATTTTGTAGCCCTTTCGCTGAACTAATTGGATTGGCGATAGCTTCACTCTCACCGAGGGCTCTGCCATCGTTAATTCTGAGCTTGAAAAAAAAAATATTAATCTAATCGATGTCAATAGCTGTAATGCCATCCTATGGTATAGGTATGCAATGCAGTATTATGCGTTCTACTATGTACAGGGAGTAGATATTTTTATTTTTGTTTCCCAGGTCAATCTCTATTGTTCTAAACGAATATTAATATGTCAAGCAGGAAGAGCCATATAGGTATGTTTTATGGCTAATATACATACTACAACTACACAACTAAGGTATGAAATAGGTGCACAGACACGGGAGTTGCCCACAGTGTGTTGTATTGCTATATCTATTTATCCTTGAGCGACTCCATGGCTTCACGGATCAAGTAATTGCCCTTGGGGTCTAAGTTAAGTGCAATGGTGAATTCTCTAATGGCCCGGAACTTGTCGTTTTGAATGTTATAAAGTTGCCCCAATAAAAAGTGAACCGATGCTTCATCTGGAGCCAAATCCTTAAGAGACTCAAAGTATTTTAATGCCTGAGGATATTGCTGCATAGAGAAAAGTAATTGTGCCTTTTTGAATATAGGCAATGGGTTCGTTGGCTGCAATTTGTTGGCAAGCTCATACTGGCGCAAAGCTAAGTTCTTCTTGTTCAACTTTTCAAGAACCATCCCCACGCAGCAGATTAAAATAATGTTGATAGGGTTGATAGAAACCGCCTTTCTGAAATGGTAGTCCGCCTTTTGGTAATCTCCCAAGTTTATGTACACCATACCAATACCGTAAAGTGCATTATAATGACGAGAGTCAATGAGTAAACTTATGCGGAAGTTCTCAAGGGCCATTTCGTAATTATCGTTACCGAAATATTCATGACCCTTCAATGTGTAAGCGTATGTGAACTTTTCATCCAATTTTATAGCTCTATTGAAACATTTAATTGCTTCATCTGGCTCTCGTGTTAACGAGAACAAATTACCAATAGTACACCAAGTTATTGGCGATTCCGTATCAAGATCATGCAACTCGTTTGCCAAATACGTCAACTCTACCTTCCGGTGTAAGTGCCATAAGAGAGTAGAGAAGTACTCCATATCCTCTAGTCTGGTACGGTCCAACTTACGCAACTTGATGAAAAAGTATTCTGACTGCTTGTAGTTAACGATTTCGTAGTGCAACCTTCCCAATTTGCTCAAGACCCAAGGTGTCTCTTTCTCCCTTTCAGGCAACGATTCAAGAAGTCGTATGGCCTTGTAACAATCATATTTGCTCATACTTTTAAAACTCTTTGCAAATATTACGTACAATCTGAATAAGTATCTGTCAGCCTTTTCTATTTCTTTTCCTGCTAATATCGATAATGTTTTGCTCAGTTGTGTGCCTCCAGCGTTAGAACTTCCAGATCCATTATCTGACCCACTCATTGATGGTATAATAGAGTTAGATGTATTTCTCTTCACGCCAGGCCTAGCACCTACATTTTTCATTACAGGGGTATCTTTACCCGAAGACCCTTGGGTAACGGTAGGGATTCCAGAGCCTGCAGAAGTTCCAGTGGGTTGGGAGATTAATCTTGATGTAATTCGAGAGTACGTGCTTTCTCTCCTTGGTTTCTTATCGGCAGCTGCAGATGCAGTGTCCAAGGGGAAGCTGGGCTTCGTAAACTCAAAATGACCACTACTTGAACCATGACTTGTATTTATATTGGATTTGCGGAGTGGGGCATCAGGAATTCCTGGAATTTTGAGCCTTGGAGTTGACAAGGTACCGCCGAAGGAGTCGTCCTGATGTATGACTGGTGTATCTGAACTGGTCTTTATGCCTGCGTTACTGCTAGAGCTAGCAAATGGATTCGAGATGTCATTTGTTTCATTAAATGTAATGTTTGCCTCGTCCATACCCCCGACTCCCCTAGTGCCAATACTTTGTTGAAGAGTCTGGTTGGTACGAAAAATCGATTTAACTCTAACGTTCACTCCTAGCTTACAAAGTTCCTGGAATGCTGCAAAATCATAGGGGTTAAATTTCAATGCTTGCGCGTAGTTCAAAGAGCTGTTCTTGGTGTCATTCATTCCCCGGTATAAATCTCCTAGAAGGTGGTAGACCAGAGAAGCGTCTGGATGAATGCTTCTGCGAAATTCGTACTGGTGCTTCTGTTGAGGTGTGGTAAAGTAAAATGGATTGCTCTGTATTTGTGCATTCTCTATACCAATTGGAGGCTCGTCCAATGCTGCCTCATTGTACAAGTAGTTTAGCTTAAGTAAATGGTATATTCCTTCCTTATACTTCTGAAGTGCCAAACAGCACTTCCCAAGGATGTACATACATCCTAGATGCTCGTGTGCATCTGATGACGTTATAAGACGACTATAACACGATTTAAACTTGTTCTGGCGGAAAAGTGTCAAGCTGTAGAGATACTGTGAATCGAGACCAGCGGGGTCCATGGCGAGAAGACGTTCACAGGCAAACTCAGCATTGGCGTAGTTGAATGAATCGAGAGAGTGGATTATAAGCGACCGGAGATGTTGTTGAATATAGGAGCCATCAGGCGGCGATCCAGTGTCTATGTCTGGTTGCATTCTGGAGTTATTTTAAGACTCTCCGGGTGGTGGTGCGGTATTTGTGGAGAAATGATATATGATATTATGAATTAAGATGGTTGTGAATTCGTGTTCCGTGTATATGGAATATATTAGCGTTACAGAGTGTATTCGTTCTACAACAGTGACTATTACTCCTGGTCTTCAGTGTCAATCTCTTTTCTCTATATATCACAGTGTCAGCACCTTTGCCCGCCAATTTGGTTCCTTCTTACTGCTGATATCTCTTACACTTTAGTGATCTCCTGTGCAGCTGTTCCATCTTTCAGTGAAGTAAACACTGATATGGTGGGTGCAGGATGGAGAACCACAAAAAGCGTTGAACAGAAGACACGACTAGTGGTGTATACTGAGTGCTAGAAGTTCCATTTCTACTATTAAATTTTTGCAGCTCAAAATGCTGATGAGATAAACAAAATTAACTTGTAAAAACTTGGATACACTGGATGGTTCGAACAGTTGTTGAGATTAATTTGGTTAAAGCTGTACATCTAATTTTGAGCTGGACTGTTGAGCTAAACAATTAACATGCTCTATGTAGTTCAATTCCTTTTCGCAAGCAGTTAGGTATACTACAACGCCGTCTCATACGACACACCGATCCTACATCCTCCCGTTTGTTATAAAAGTACATTAAAGGTTATTAAAACACTAGAAATTCGCTAAAAAATACAGAACTAGAAATTAGAATGCGAATAGGCTCGATTGTTGTTATATTTCGGAGGCTCGAATAAGTGGGCAATTCGTCTTTAGCAAATGTAATACACTTCTTGAAAGTTAGCAAATCTAAAACCGCCCTCGGTTTTCCACGAATTGATCAAATCCAATTGTGCCCTTTATTCTTCATGAATATTATGCAAGAATGTGAAGAGACATTACCTCTTACTTTTTGGACTTGATCACAAAACTGTGGTTACCTGAAGCATCACTAGTATATGCTAGCATCTTCTCGGCTTGCGATTTCTTACGGGCTGCCATGATACGTCCGTTACTATACACAGACTTGGGTGTTGTCTCGGTGGTCAGGGCAGTTCCTGGTTGGTTGTTTTCGTTGAAATAGCTCTGTTCAAAGCGCAGCACTGAAGGTGGAGTGGCAGATGGCGATGATCCCACATTGCTCTTTGGCGACAACAAGCCCGAAGCAAGCAAATATGGAGAGGCAAACCCACTCTGTCCCGATGTAGAAGATATCTGAGGAGTAGATGGAGTTCTTTGGAACTTGTGGTGTCCGTTGTTCAAGTTTGTGTCAACTGACAACTTTGGAGGGTTTCCAGAAGACACAGTAGTCTCATCGACAGATGAAGTATCTGTAGTGGTATTAATGAAATCATGATTATGAGACTCATGTAAGAACTGATTGTAATCCTCATCTATTCCATCTCTTAAGTATCCTTGTGCTCTGAGTTCTTCATCTTTCAACTTTGTCTCCTCTCTAGCCTTTGCCAACATCTCCTGAGCTTTGCTCAAACTAACAGTAGGAGTAGAGCAAGAAGAGACAACAGGAACAGTGTCATCTATGTCGATAGTAGCTGTCATCAATGCCTTTATCCATCCACGCATCTCCTCCTGTGAATCAACAGCAAAGTAATGTGTCTTGGGCTGAGTAAAGGTCAATCCCTTTCTGAATCCAGGTGCGGGAGGAACTAACTTGAAGCAGTAACTACCATTGAACGTCGAAGAAGCATACAATGCATTGTACTTGTCGGTTCTGTCATTGATATCATCAGATTCTGTACTGATAGGTATTACCTTGTGAGCTGTAATATCTATCAATCCCTTCTCTTTCTTGTCTCTTAAAGAAGCAAAATACGAAAGTCTCGTGCCGTGAAGAGTGAAGTAACGAGATCTCCATGCCACGGTATTCGACGAACGTTTCGACATCCAACCGCTAAAGCTTGCTGATTTTATAGCATCATCGGGGGTAACGTCTCTGATACCTTCTTGGAACGCCGAAGTCTTCGCCTTTCTGGAGGATGTCAAACTCTTGAAGTTCTGTGTAGAAGTGGTTTTCAAGTTCTTGAGTCTACCTACCGCAGAAGCATCAGACACCGAACGCTTGTCGTCTTTATTCACACTTGATGTGCTGTCATTGTTCTTATACGAAATCAGCTTCAGCTTGCGAGGAGAAAGTGTTGTATCGTCGATGTCAATAGTGCTACTAGGTGAGTCTGTGCTCAATTTGTTTCTCACTGGAGTCAGACTTCCGTTCTCACGCTTCACCTGTGCGGGAGAAACAAGCAGCTTGGTGTCTTCTTTGAACAAGTTGTTACTTTGAAGCTTGGCACTTCCACCGTTGGCCTTTGCTGCCTTCTCTTCTCCTCCACCGAGGAATGAAAATAATGACGAATGACGTTTGTGAGCAGAGACAACGGACGAGTTACGACGATGAAGGTTAGGCACCACTGAAGTTTGTGAATCTGACTTCTTGTGGCTTGATAGCGACTGCTCGTAAACTGAAGATGATGGCCTGGATACATTAGTTCTTGTGAGATAGAGACCATTATCTTCTCCTCCAAAGCTGTAAGAGCCAGATTCACCTTTTCCGTTAATTTTAGAAGAACCAAGGTTATCCATAGATTGTGAGCGACGACGCAGATGTCCTTTGTAGAATCCATTGTCCTTGACTATAGAAGATAAAGGAGCAGAAGGCATAAGCTGAGTAGGCTTGGCGGTGGGTCTATCTTCATCAGAGTTGTTGTGGGGTAAGTCACGGGTTTGTTGAAATGATTCATTTTCAGGAGAGTGAAACTGTTCCTCAACTGGGCTGTTGTTGTCTGGTGTTCTTGTGGATGGTGGAGCAACTGTGTTAGGGTTGATGGTGCTTGGGTTGACAAGTGATCTGACTTTATTGTAGCCGTTGGTCTTAGCACCAGGAGAGGAATGGTTGTAGTTGTCGCCATTCGCAGATCCATTGATCCCATTAGGGACTTGCTTGACTTGTTCAGTCTTTCCACAAATCTCCTTTAATTTCACGATCTCCTTGTGGATCTCAAATCTAGTTCCGAACGAGTCTATATCAAGCTCCTTCAAATGGCCCAAGTCCAATTCAAAAAGGATAGGACCAGTGATTTTATGATGGGCAAATTTTCCTGCAATTTCCGGATCAAACCCTAAATTATGGCTGAAATATGTTGATACCTGTTGTGGGCTCCACGATTCGGCTTCATGCGGGTCCAAATCTTCTACTGTGGCTTGTTTTGATTTATTAGAATGCACATCACTGTCTGAGGCAGCAGCTCCAGGACGAGGTTCAGAATGGAGGTCTTTGAGAGCCTTGTCAATCTCCGACATAGTAGATGCGGTCGTGTTGGTAGAAGCACCTGCGCTGGAGTTGGAGTTGGCATTTTCGCTGCTAGAGGCGTCATATGAAGCAAAGTTCAGTTTAGAACCGTTGAGAGTTTTAAGTGCTGCAATATGATTGTTCAACTCATTGTTATCGCTATTGTCGATTTTCTTGGTTGGCTTGAAATTCAGCTTGCCATTCAATTTTTGTATATTCTCTGAAAGCTGTGTCACCTCTGCTGAAGGAGCAGAACGTGTCTCTTTGAGGTTGCTTGAAGTAGCGGGGGTGTTATTATGGTTACTAATAGTTCCATTTGGAGCTGGGGATTGCTCTCTACTATCCTTACCCTCTTTGCTGTTTACGCTGGTTGAGCTAGTCATTCTTCTACTACGAGAACGCATTAATGGTTTGTCTTGCTTCTTCAAGAGTTGTGTGAATGTTTTAGGGTATAATCCTACGTCTCCCGTTAAGAGGTTTTTACCCATGTACCAGCCGTCGTTGTATTCTGAGTCGTCGGCAAGGACTTCTACCTTGTCGCCGACCTTGAGCGAGAGCTCATCTCCAAGACGGGCGTTAAACTGTTTGATACAGATGTACACTGAGTTGGCGGACATTGTTGTATATGTGAGTTTTCTGGTATGATAGGATGGAAAGTATTAGGGTAGTGCTGTGATTAGTGGTTGGTTATTCAGCGCTGGCAGCAAGCAGTAGTCGAACAGACGTATACGATAAGGATCGGGTGGGGCTATCTGGGTCAAATATCTAGGATATGGCTCCTCTTTGTAGTATTAATATCCCGATGGCGATATCACTTAGCTGTGCCCAAATAGTAGTATGGCCAGCAGTCCGCGGTTCGTACGACTTGATGAATATTAATATTAAATTACTAAAGGACAGGCACGCAGACAGATCAGTGCGAATGAGGTGAGGCTGAAGTGACTGTGGGGTTGGTTTCGAAGCCGAGTGGTGGGTTCGTGATAAAAGGTTTGGATGGATGACAGCACTGGTGGGACGGATGCTGAGAAGATGAAAGTATACAAAACCCTATTCCTAACCTGAACTGCTGTTCTACAATAAAAGATTCGGTGTCTAATTATTTGTTGTTGTTATGAGGAAAAAAAAAACTGAGAAAAAGGCCAGAGCCAAAAAGAAACGGACCCCTAGACATTGCGCGACATGCGACACTGGTATGGGTATGGGCTGGAAGCACAGCACTTATCTAGACGAAATTGGCAGAGAGGAGGTGGATGAGTGCGGCAAGCTGTGCAGGCTGCAAACGAGTGATGTCAGAAAAGGGAAGTGAGAGTGGTAGAAACAGGAAGCGGAAATGCCCTAGCCCAGAACTGGAAAGACTAAATCTTAATGAAGTCTAAAACCAGTTATGTCGTAGTCGCCCTCCCACAGCAAAGAGTGGCTTGGTCTAAAATCGCTAGTTGGCTAGTTGGCTACAACAGTGACGGTGCGAGCCATGGGCCAAAAGATGACGTGAAAAATGAACCGTTCACACGACACCCTTCAGCAATTGGTTACAACGGTCGCAGTGTGACCTCGGAGACGCATGGAGAAAGAGCTAGTGGCAAGATGACAATAGTTAGGGGCCCCTGGCATCAGAGCTCCAGGATTATGACATCTATTGAAATGGAAGCACAACAGCACTTTTCCAGAAATTTTAGTACGTTTTCCCTGCACCACTCCACCTGTCTTCCCCTAGAGCCAAGGAGTAATCCAGCTCCATGGCGATCCGCAGTCGAAATGAGGTGGTCTTGTGCAACCAGTACCTAAGTTTAAGCAAAATATCACACCGCAAATTTTGAAAATCGGCAATCAGTGCATCAACCACGACATTTTCTGCAGTAGTGCAGAAGCAAGTACCGTCTATTACCATGTGCGATCGAAGATAACACAAGGTAAATTACAAGGATACAAGATCAGTACAACTTCACCAGGCCAGTTGGTGATGCCAGGAGGTTTTCCTCCTAAAGGTTATCAAGTAACACCCATGTAAATTTTAACAGCAATACCAGCCCGTAAACGAAGGTGTACATGCTGTCATGAAGCAAGGGCTAAACTATGCTTATTGGATCCGACACAAGCCCAGTACTATAGTGAATGTCCCATAGGACACCAACCGTATCTAGACTTATTATATTTTGGAACTCTGAAATTACTCCCTAGACTTCGACTCTACACACTGGCTCCAGTGGGAACCGTTCGTAACTACTTTCACTGTAGCCTGAAATGAGCTCAAAAATATTATCTCTAGGCTCCGCTTGACAGAATTTTGTCAACGCACCTCAAATTGGAATATCACAGTCTTGCGTAAGTTGTTAGGCCAAACATATTATCGATAGGACCCTGGGTGACAACTGTCACCCACTTTTTTTTTGCGTTTTCAGTCACGTGTTATATAGTCAGCTTTACTACCATGTGCCGACCCTCACGTGCCCGGATTTTAACCTTATCACTAAAACTTTGTCACCCGTTGCACCTCTGTCTTAGCCAATATGCCGTCCCTCATACCTTATATGTCTATCTATTGTATTTCTGAACTAAGTCATAACCTTAGCCGCCATGAACCTACAGCCCTGTTATCTTTACATTCATAGTGACATTTAACCCCTTGTCGTACAACATCATTACAGTCGTACCTACTCATAAGTTTGGCCCTCACAGCCTCCGTGGAATCCCTCGGTCACATTGCAAACTAAGCGTAAGACACCAGTGTGAACCTGATCTCATATTGAACTACAACCAAAGCGTGTGTCTGCTAGCGTAGCACATCCACCAGCAGTTACCTTAAAGTTAGACGGAAAGGCGGGATTTTTCACGGGATTTCAGTACTGTCGTGGTCTGAGCATTCAGGTCGTGTGATTGTTTTCGTGGTATTATTTGAATCCAATACCATTGGTTCTCCCCACTAAGTTACAAGGATAGACTTACTTTTGAGAATGCCCCCACCGCTGTCCCCAAATCTATCGGGAGAAGACTCTTCAGAACAAGTAGCGACAGTGGACCCTAATCCAGCAGTCGAAACAAACGAAAATGCCACTTCTACTGCTAATGTCAGCACTGCAGTAAATGCAGAAACAACGAACAATGCTCCAACCAATTCTTCCACAAGTATAGCAAGATCATTGCTTCATCCACCGCTTGCTGGCCACACTTATAGGTACCTCAATTATATATCTACATTGGGAGGTAATGAAAATGGAGGAACAACCGGCATGGCAAACCCAAGCTCTCACAGAAGCCAAGGAACGATGTTAAACTCTATCAATGTCTTCTCGGACTATATCTACCGGGCCACCAGAGATCTCCACTCGGCGAATAACACCACCGAGACAACCAATATTAATGATTCCTCTGCGTCTAATGTTTCAGAGCGAAGCAGCGCAGGCAGTAGTGTGGCAGTTTCGCCTGAAGCATTCAGAACTCGTTTGATGCGCCACATGAGTGATGTCAATAGAATACACTCAAACTACAATCGTCTCATGGATGACGTGAGCTCTAGGATCACCTTGAACACAAATGGAATGGATGGGTACAGGGACAGTTACAATGCAGCCAATGTAACAAACTTTGATGATAATATGGAGTTACTTGACCCCCTAATCCAGACAGAACTAGAGTATTTGCATATCCGTCACATTCACAGAGAGATTACAGAAGACCAATACAGACGTGAAGAAGCTGCTATTCGAGAAAGAGAGCGCTTGAGACGACTCTCTGGCGCAGAAATGTTGCCACAGCCTCAACGAGAACTGGCATCTAGAACTCGTACGGAAGACAGCATAAGGTTCGCTCCACCAGATGCGAATGTTGGCGGTAGTCGCATGCTAATGGGTGAGGTTCGACAACTACGATCTCGATTTGATAGGGGAGAAATTACTGCTACAGAATTGCTGTCTGGAATCGATACCATAAGACAGGTCTATCTTGGAACCAATCTTGATCGTATCAATACCGGCGGCAGTGTCAATGACACGAGAAGTAACTACGTGCGCTCTAGTAATTCCGAGCTGTCTAGAGGTGGATATTCCAATTTGTCTAATTTGCCGGTGAATAACATTCCTGAACAACTTCGAAATTTAGACAGCAATAGCAATTCCAATCCCAATAACGCTGTCAGCAACTCCAACAGTAACACGATCAGCAGTTTATTCAGCAATGCTGTGTCTTCTCCAACTACTAACGTTAACGACAACTATCGTCTTATTGAAGAACCGACAGTTTCAGATGGGCTTCTAGATGAAACCGACATGGCCTACTCAGGTGAGGATGATGACGACGTGGACGAAGATGATGAAGAGTTCATGGATGATGGCTATGACGAAAATGACGATGAAGACAATGATGATATCAATGAAGATGATTACCTTCTTGGCTTCCCTATAAGAGCCCGCAACAGAACACATATGTATCAGAGACAGTTACCTCCAGGCGTAGGAGACGAAGGTTCAAGCGATGAAGATGATGACGAAGACAGTCTCCGCTCTGATATTCAATCCAACGAAAGGCTACTCCTTTCCTCTGCTCGCCAGAACTATACAAATATGAATACTCTTGTACTGGCTCGTGGTAGACCCATAGATTTGTATCTCAATCTCGATAACGATGATAGTACTATAAATTCAGGGATTGCTCTCCGGAGGCAAAATGCAATTAGAATACGGCCAAGGGTATCACAAGAAGAATCAGAATCTAACCCAGCAGAATCGAACATTGATGCTGTAAAAAAGAGAAAGACGAGTGATCGTATTAAGGAGCTTTTGAATCACGAAGCAAGAGTACTTCAGCGTGATATCAGCAAAATTTTACGCGGCATAAGGAGTATGAAAAACTTCCATGGCGAGTCTCCTCTTTTCACACGGTCTCCAGAAGATGACAGAAGGAATTTTAGTAACTTGTTCTTCCTGAAATTGAGTGCATATCCATCAGAAGACGTCTTTCCAAATTTGGAGATTTTTATGGATAAATATTTGCTCAAGAGAAGACACAATTGGTTGTGGTTGGAATCAAAAGGTTCGGAGGGCACGGCCGCCAATAAAGGAATTAAAAGGAAGCCTAGGCGCAGCTCTTCTAATTCGACACGTAATTCCACGTCCAGCACAAGTACTCCAAATAATAAGCATAAGAGGCAAAAAGTAAAATCAATTGAAACTGACGAGGGTGCTACATACTCCAAGACTAAAATGAACATTGAAGACAGCTTCATACCAAATATTACTATATCTCGGGAGGAAAAGGAGCGTATCATGAACGTACAGTACTGCTCTATTTTTCAATCCGGTTCTTCTTTCAAACTCTACGCTTCTGGTGGGCGAGATGAGGACTGCGATCTTGTTTTCAGCAACGTGGACTACGAGAATAAGAAAGTGTTTGGCCTTTTTAATATTCATCATGCTGGGGGTGGGCCGTTGATCTACTTATTGCGGCTAGAGCGTTTTGCACATTATATGTGCGGTTTTAATGTTCACTCGAATTACTTACCAAAGAACCCTAATTTGCTACGCAAATTGAACCTTTTGGACAGATTGGATAAAGATGAACGCGTTACGACCATCACAACCAAGGGCATGCTTACTCTGGCATGCATGAATGTGCCATTTGAAGGTAATATCATTGACTTCAAGAACAATGATTTACGTTTCTTGTCAAATCCAAAACCAGCAGACAATACGGTATTTCGTAATTCCCTGACACTGAAACTAAAGTCAACCAGAATAAGATTACAACTTCTGGAATGGATGAGAATACAGCCTTTTGTTCAATTTAAGGAATCATACTTTTTAGCATTCTTATCTGAGTTGAACAAGAACTTGCTTCGATTTCTGAGATCGAAGGTACCAAGAATGCAAAAGTCGGAAGCACTTCATATGACTAAAGAATTCAGATCGAATATCTACGAGCTTACTAAAGATTTCCCTTGGGATGAGGATGCAGCTATTCCAGTTCTCGAAGAACAAAGGGCTGCTAGGCAGTTTGGAGCCAGAAACTATAGAGATTTCTTCTTAGAAGACTGGGAGAGAACATTGGCACATCGTTTAAGTGAGAAACTCACCACAGATGACCTGACATCGTTAGTCAACATCCAATTGAATTATATTCTCTTCACAATGAAGGTGGATATATCAGCCTACTTGGACAAGTTTATTAAATTCTATTTCGAGAACTCCAGGATGGAAGAAAAGGTTAAAGAGGCATACCAGAAGGTTTTTGAACAAATTTCAGAGGACGAAAAATATCAGAAGTATACAGAGAGTCAGAGTACTACTTTAATCTGTTCATTAAACCGGAAGACAGGCGAGCTAGAGATTCATAATACCCTTCCCTATTTGCAGTATAAGGATGTCCTCTCAAAGCGCTCATTAAGTGTGGTAAGTGTTCATTCTACTAGACACAGCATGAATGATCTAATTAGAACCCAATTGGTACGGGATGACAGAGAATTATTTTCCACCGAGCCAGAAAATGTTCCTAATAATTTGAATGCATTCATTGGAAGAAGAGAATCCTATCGAAATCCATACGATGAGTTTGTCGAAACGAAACTATATGGTAGATTCAAAAAGGACCTCTGGGAGTATGGTATTGGTGGCGGAAATCCTCGTTATAGCATGGTATAAATAGATTACTGGGACTATATTTAAAGGCATTTCTCATTCGAGACGGATAAAAAACGAAAACAAAACTTTAATATAAAATCATTTGACATTACAGTATTACGATAAGTAGTCACACATAGCTCAATTTCACGGACATGGCATCAAAAAATACGATAAGCAATTGATATTAATATATTTTTAATTTAAAAACTATTTGACTGTAGCTTACCCATACTATTTACCTAAATTTTTTATATCATACATGAGCTCCACAATGGAAACATAATATTGTCTTCAAAGTTTGAACTTCACCACAAGCCCCATCCACCTCTTCCTTCTCTTCTATCCTTTTTCTTCTTGTTGAAAAAGTCCTTCTTGCATTCTCTGTATGCGTCGAAGAAATCCTGGCAAATGAGACGGTCATCAGGATTTCGCAATAAGCAATTCATAGAGGCTTGTCTACTTTCCTCACAAGGATCATAGTACTTCAGGGGCTCTTTCAAACTCCACTTGTATTTGTGTCTGTGATTTACTGGATTGTCTGGGTAGAACTTGAAGTTGTCTACACCACCCTTTGTGAAATCAACCTGTGTTTTGTCAGTCTCTACATAGTCTGTGTCGTTGGGTATGGCCGTCGTAACTGACTTGGTTTCTACTTTATCAGGCACGCTCTGGCTTCCATCAGCAGCCATTTTCTCTGATTATTTTCACAGCGTCTGAGAATATACGGACAGTGAACTGTAGAAGGTGGTCAGCTGAATGTATGTGGTGTACCTCTCTCGTAACTGAATTATTCACTCTACAGTAACAAGTGTGCGATTTGATACTCCACCTCGGAAGTGGTTCCTGTTGTTCTGAGGTCATGTGATGTATTCCCTCGTTAGTCTAGATTGTATTTACTATAGATGAAAGGAGCCAGGCAATTCCATTCTGTTCCGTTCGTACTAGGTATTTCCATTAATTACGACTTTCAGAGTGCTGGACAGTTCTAGTATTTAAGATCAAATTTACTGTTCTCTCCTCTTCATCTTAATATATTAAATAGTAACATTTATGTAGTAGAGG
The DNA here is from genome assembly GCA_001599395.1 of Scheffersomyces lignosus. Lineage (NCBI taxonomy): Eukaryota > Fungi > Ascomycota > Pichiomycetes > Serinales > Debaryomycetaceae > Scheffersomyces > Scheffersomyces lignosus. The sequence goes on along the minus strand of BCGS01000002.1, from coordinate 1,944,786 downwards.
TTGCAATCCTCTCTCAGTTGCCACCTGCAGGCTCTCTAAATAACTTTTGCAGATAGTTACTATCGCGATGACTCCAACAAATATTTCTGGATCACCAAGTATGGAGAGCCGGAAATTACTAAGAGGTAGTTTGCATTGAGCTTGGGACAACAAACTGTTAGACTCTTTCTTTACAGTTGGTCCAGTTTCTTTGTTGAATACGAAAATTTACCGTAATATGTCTGAAAGTGAGTCGAACACTCCCATTAAGTATCTTTCGCAAGACAGCCAAACGCTCTGCCAAAGATGCAAAACTGAGAAGGCGATATTAATTTCCAGGAAGGAACACTTCTGTCAGAACTGCTTTGTCAGGTTCATCCGTGGTAAGCAGCGTAAGCAGATGCTTGATGACAGATACAAGGTCAGGTACGGACCTGCTGCTGAAAAATTCGGAACACAAAAAGTATTGTTAGCATTATCGGGAGGTATATCATCGTTGGTTCTTTTGGATGTAATGACTTCATTGCTCCAGGAACAGTACAAGAGTCACAAAGGAAAACAGGGATTTGAAATTGTTATATTGAATGTGGATGAGTTTGACTTGGAAGCTTTGGATCGCCACGTAAAAGATAGTTTACCAGAATTGGTAAGCAGGTATGCCCCAATCCAAGTCGATTATAAAGTCCTCTCATTGGAGTCATACATAATTGACCAAGACATGTTACAAAAGGTCCTCCTCAGTAAGGACTTCACTGCTTTGCAAGACTCGGTAGAATCTGACAAGGAATATACTGTAAAAGATATCTTGAATTTGTGCCCAAATAAGTCATCAGTTGAAGACTTGCTCACAATTATGTATGATGAATTGATCTTGAGAACAGCCTACTTGGAAGATTGTGAGACTATAATCTATGGTCACAGCATGACAAGAATAGCAAATGAAATCATTGCATTAACCGTTAAGGGAAGAGGATCCAATATCTACCAGGCTATTTCGGACCACAAAGTGAGCTTGCGAGGAAAAGACTTCAGCATACTTTTCCCATTAAGGGATGTATTATACGCCGAAGTAGTGGCATATGCTACTCTAGAAGATTTGAAAAAGTTTGAAGTTAAGTCCACCATAGTAAAGTCTAAGATCACCAAAAACTTGACAATAAGGGACTTGACCACAAAATACTTTAATCAGTTGGATGCTACGGGATATGCTTCAACTGCTTCGACAGTAGTGAAGACGGGTGAAAAGCTTGGAGCACCTCAATCTTCCCATGAAATGGGAACATGCCAGATTTGTGGAGTTAACATTTACCAAGACGCTAAGGAGTGGTTGAGAAGGATCACCGTCAACGATGCTGCTCCTGTAGAAACTGAAGAAGAGAAGGAGTACGTCGATCTCTACAGAGCTACATTTGGCAATCCAGAAGAAAGAGATCTTACCAATAGCAAGCCAGTGAATGTCTGTTACGGGTGCATTGTTACCTTTGGTGGAGTGAAACAGGATACAGGTTTAGTCTGGCCCTTGAAGAACAGTGGTGACGATGAAAGGCCTCTTCCTAGCATATATTCATTTAACAAGCAGGATGTTCTTGACGAGTTCATCTTAACTGATGATGAAAGCGAAGAAGACCAGACTGTTGCGGAACAACACATATAGAACAAAGACACCACAGAAGTATACATGAAACTTCTCACCCACATACATAGCATACATATTAGTAGTGGAACGGATATACTAATTCTTAATTTACACAATATACCAACTTCCACTTCTACGTGGTCACCTTTCACTGTATTTTACTTCCCCTGTACTAGTTTCTTTGTCTCACTATTGGGATACATTCGCATATTTATTCTACCCCCTATTACCCCCTAAAATAAATACGCGCAAGAAAAACCATTTAGAAGTAGCCGCTCACCTTTTGATTTCTTAGATTTCCTACTGCAACCAGAAGCTGTGATACGCTCTGTCAATACTTACACAGCATACCAATTACCACATACCATTCACACGCATACTAGATGTACTCGCCTAATTTGTTTCCAAAGGACTTGTACGTGCTATGGAACCACGAAGGTTCGAACAAGACTCTTCGGACGCCAGAGCCAACTAACCAAGGCTCGCTACAACACCAAGCAAGGCATACTTCCACCTCTATCCAGAACACACGTCTGACCAACGAACAGGTCTTGGCAGATCAAAGGAAGTACCTTCGACTGTTGTTTGCACCTCCTTTGCTGGCGTACACTGCGGAATATCCCGGTGCCAGCTCTCTTCAATTGGACTATATTATCCAAAGTACATCATCGATGACTGGATTCAAACCGAGCACTGGAGCCAGCGTGCTAACCACAACGCCCTTGGCTCAACTGAAAGTGGAGCAACTTGAGAGAATACGTAATACAGGGTACACTTCAATACGGCCAATTGGCATCGATAGAACCATGGAGGAGATTGACTACGATGATGCTGGGCATTTCAATGTGAGCGAACAGCAGTATGATGACCCTTCCTATGTGAATACTGCTGAGAATACCCACACGGGTACGGGTGTCAATGGAAGTAGCAACTTATCCCTCAGTCAGCAAATGGAAGTTATCGGAGGCGAAGAGAGCCGTGATGCGGAAGTTGTCTTCGATGGGGAAGTGTCATTGTCTGAAGATGATGAACTTGACGAAGAGGACGATGATCCACTATTCGAATCCACAGAACCAGAAGAGGAGAGCTTGAGGCGCCTTAGTAGGTTTCGCTTACCGCTGGAAGAACCAGGCTATCGCGATAGTTTGGAAGATGAAGGTTTCATGGCCGATGAAGTAGAGTATCAAGATGATCATAGTTTGAATGCAGACACAAATCAATACATGTTTATTAATAGTGGAGCTACATCAACTACCACGGTGGCCTCCACTAACCTTAACTCAGGAAGAACAGCAATTACAAATCCTACATCTTTTTCTAGTCCACTACAAACTTCTGTGAATCAGAGTGCAAATGCTTTCTCGTTGAACCGCATTGACGAGATTCAAAACGAAAATGAGCAGGATCATTCTGACTTGGACATGGTGGTTGATGCTGATTAAACACGGAAGTTCTTTACTGAAAACACCGTTATATCAATTACATAATACATAGTGTAGAAATATAGCTATTACTATAAAATATCCTAATACTACGAATCTTGCTTTGCCGAAGTATGCAAAAGGGGTATGCTTTTAATGCAATCCACTCTAGCTACCTGCAAATGGATTGCTGGTACCATCCATTTTCCACATGAACATCTAGAACCCTTCCAACTGTACCCGCCAACTTTAGCATCACATTTTGGGCATAAGAATTTCCCCTCTATATCTTCCCTTTCCAATTCTGGTTTCATCCAATTCACTGGATCAGATAAAAAATGATGGGAACAACTGGAGCTAGCTTCTTGAACTGAAATAATGCGCCTAGAGTTGGGGGCTTTCTTAATGAATTGTGATTGACGTGATTCAGCATCTGGTGGGACATGTGCTTCAATATTACCGTTTAATGCCAAAGCTTGTCTACATCTCTTGCACCTCAATTCGTAATCCTTCGATCCTTCCGCCTTCTCATCTTTGTTTTCTTTGAATAAGTTTAAATCACGCAAGGATGAACCTGATGGATCTAATTTAAGACTGTTGTCAATCACAAACTGTCTGTATAATTCATCTGACACGTCCACTCGGAAGTTTATTTCTTTGTACAACACCAACTGTTCCATGAAGCCTGCATTTGGATGTGCGTCAGGCACTTTTCTTGTAACAGCATGAAGCGCTTGGTCTATGGCTAACTTATATTTCTTCATGAGATATGCTATGATGATAGTCACTGATCGGGAAACCCCCTGGGAGCAGTGAACAAGGATGTTTCCCAGGTGCTTTTTTGGGTCCTTGGAATTCTTGAATAATGCATCGTCTATGAATTCATACGAAGATTCGAAGAACTGCATTATGTTCGTGGTCTCGTCATCGGTGACTTCTATCTGTTTGAAGATATAGTTGGTAGTATACTCCGATGGGATGGGGCCTGGCAACACTGATAATATATGTGTAATGCTATATTCGTTTTTTAAGTCTATTCCAGCATTTATTGGCTCTATGGAAGACAAGTATATTCCTCCTAATATACGGTGAATCATTGTGGGTTCCTGACGATGCAAAGTAGCTCTTCTCATCTTGTAAAGCGAGATGCTTAAATTTTTTTAGGGCAAAAATATTTCAATTTTGCAGATGCTGCGAGATTGCGACAAAAAAAGGTTCCAGGATTTCTCTCCTACATTAATTCACGAGGAAGGTGTATGCTTCCTTGTATGCTATAATTCCTGTTACTTTATGTGTTAGGTGGTATACTATCGCAGTGTTAAGTCAGTATAATTCTGTTTAAAAATAGGTATTATCTCACCGAACTCGAACAAGAAATTTAAAATATAAATAGTGTTCCTTATAGTTGTAAATTGTCTGCAAAAAAATGTTCGTAATGACCTAAAAAGATCAAAAATTGGATACGAGTTTACCAAAATGTAACATTAGTTATTTGCTTGCCAGCAGTATTGGAAAATATTTTCAAAACCGGCCATTATACTTACTACTAACAAATCCCATTTGCAAGATTAATAGGATCAGCAAAGCATTTGCATATTATATTGCAGATTCAACACTACATAACATGATAACAGCACAACAAGGCAGTCGAGAGAAGATTCTATTTAATTACATCAATCTTTGGTTTTTTACTATTCCATAACACTATTCCCGTATTAAGGATAATGGACACAGGCGATTCGTGAAAGCTGGGGTCCACGCATGGAGTATACATCATTGAGAACACCCACAAACCTCCTACCGAAGCTTAACTACCAAAGTAGCTTATAACAAAACAAAGCAGCAACTATTTTATTCTTCATGTACCTTACTTCGTAATGCTGTCAAGAAGTGGCTCAATGGGTATGCCCGATAATCGCTAACATAATGTTGGGGTTGAAGAATTTCCGTCTCCGAAGGCATCACTTCAATTTCAGTGCTGGAATATCAGTTCATCCTTCCGTTAATTTAGAATGTGGGGGTCGGCCTCCGTCGAAAATGGCGTCACCTATCATATCCATATTCCATTGCATGCTTCGCGTATACATTTCGGAGTTTGACGCTGTTAGTACTCCGACGAGAACCGTTGGGTTTACTGAGAAAATAACACCGCATTAAAGATATTGTTTAGCTAGATGGAGCCACATCAAGAAGCTAGGCCTTTGCCAGGTTCGAATGCATGGTTTGGATGAAAAGACGGAATAAAGTCGGACTTGCCTATGTGGTGTTTGCCCCACCCCCGCATTGTCACTTTTACGAAACTTTAACAGAAAAAATATATCGGCAATTATAGTAGGCGTGGTATTCTGGTGGGGCAAGCCAAACAAATACAAATAAGACAAGAAATTGGATGTGGGGTTAATTGGTATTACAACTTCAACAATCGGGCAATTCCAAGGAATACATACTTTATTTTATGATTGTCTATCACGGATCAATCCCTACCAGAAAAGCCCTTATGCTTAGTCCTTGTACCGTTTGGTGCCGTAACGAAGCCTCAATGTCCGACCACTCGGAGGTCCCCATGCACCATCCTGTAGGGAGCGAATCTGTGGTGTGGTAACAATCGGGACTAATTCACCACACCGGATGCAATATGCAACAGTTACGTAATTCCGAAGGAGCCAGTCGGTGACGGTTAGAAGTTGGCGGTTTCGGTGGAACATTTCTTCAGAGCCTTTCTAATACGTACACGAGATCAGTTCCGCCAACTAAATCATACCAATTCATGTGGTGATGGCCGCCGAAAGCCCCCGAGGTGGAACACCATGTCAATTGTGGCTCGAAACAGACGACCTGTTCTTTCCCAAGCTTCCTTAAAATAACAGAGACAAGAATCCTGCACAGTCATTATCTACTCCGAAATCTGGGGAATTAGTATGGGAAAATTTTTCTTGCGTCTATGTAGTATTTCATTGGATCATTTGGCCGTTCCGAAATATTACAGAATCAGAGGAATATTAAGGAGAAAAGGCATGAAATAATATTATTAGCCAATTGACCTGTGACAAACTGCTGCTGTTACCCGGGCCAATCGTGCCATATACTTCACAATTATATCTTCTGCCATTGTCAACACTTCTGGGAAGCTACCAATGCCGATTTGGTATCAACCACGCCATTATACAAGAAAAATGGCTCTTTGAGGACGCGGGATTCATAGTTGAAGCGACATAGACAAGCCGTCATCATGCTTCCAGGTGGTTAAGCTCCGAGGTGTTTTCAAATTCAGACGTGCGCACGACCCGATATTAATGGCCGTGTGCTTCCGATCAGACTTTCAACGCAATTTGATTGGTGAAATGCGCACAATGTACAGGATCTCCGAGGTGAGAATTGAAAGAATTAACTATCAGCTACAGTTTAGTAGTGATTTCACTTTAGGCTTTGTGCTATTTGCATGCAAGCAGTAAAATTAAGCAGTGATTGTTCATGATATATGAACAAATATAAATAATTTGTAAATTCCCTAATTTCAAAATTCAGCTGCTCTTTTGTTTATTCTCTTCTCTCTCCTAGAGTTTGTTTATTAGGTATTTTTATATCACACTATTATCCAAAATGTCTGCCTTAAGATCAATTCAACGTTCTTCTACTTTAGCTAAGAAGGCTGCCTTCAACAGCGCCAGAACCTACGCTACTGCTGAGCCAGTAAGTAACTAAACCTGTACAATTGAGTCGACAAACGACCTCCCATCTATTCTACATCTCAAAATACTAACGAATTCCTCTAGACCTTAAAAGCCAGATTAGCTGAAATCTTACCTGAAAAGGCCGAAGAAGTGAAGCAATTAAAGAAGGAACATGGTAAAACCGTATGTACATTTTTCAGATAGCCTCCATCAGTTGATTGAATCTCGTTTGTGAGATGGCAGGGAACTCGAAAGTAAGATAGACAGGAAAAAGCATGATCTACTCGGGTAGTAACCGCGACATGCGCAGACTATACCATGACCCACTCAATCATTGCCTGAATAATTTACGAAAGTCTTATCTCATCGTAGCAACCGGATTGCACAATTCTTACATTCCAATTCCCTTATCTTTGTCCTATCCCTGGGTTCATTGCTGGCATTGACCTTCTCTCCCACCGAAAAATTTTCTCTACCAATTTATTTTTCTGTATAATGCTTCATATTTTTCGTGAGGGTGGTCGGACTTTATGAACCATGGAATACTGTGGAGAGTTTCGTGCAGGAATTGTGGGGGTGGGGCATCTCAACGCCAATTACAGTTTCGGGAGACGGTTCCGTCTAACAATGCAAATGCAATGCGAGGATGTTCCATCCGGCTGCATTTTAGCGATAACTTTCAATTGGAGTGCAAAAACCGCAAGATATGATTACTAACTGCTTATTTTAGGTCATTGGTGAAGTTTTGTTAGAACAAGCTTACGGTGGTATGCGTGGTATTAAAGGTTTGGTATGGGAAGGTTCTGTCTTGGACCCAATTGAGGGAATCCGTTTCAGAGGTAGAACTATCCCAGACATTCAAAATGAGTTGCCAAAGGCCCCAGGTGGAGAGGAGCCATTGCCAGAAGCCTTATTCTGGTTATTATTAACAGGTGAAGTTCCATCCGTCGCTCAAACTAAAGCTTTATCCGAGGAGTTCGCAGCTAGATCTGCTTTGCCAAAGCACGTTGAAGATTTGATCGACAGATCTCCATCTCACTTGCACCCAATGGCTCAATTCTCCATTGCCGTCACTGCTTTGGAAACCGAATCTCAATTCGCCAAGGCCTACGCTAAGGGTGTTAACAAGTCCGAATACTGGAAATACACTTACGAGGACTCCATTGAGTTGTTAGCTAAGTTGCCAAACATTGCTGCCAGAATTTACAGAAACGTCTTCCATGACGGTAAGTTGCCAGCTCAAATCGATTCCTCTTTGGATTACGGTGCTAACTTGGCCAACTTGTTGGGTTTCGGTGGTAACCCAGAATTCGTCGAGTTGATGAGATTATACTTGACCATCCACTCTGACCACGAGGGTGGTAATGTCTCTGCTCACACTACCCACTTAGTTGGTTCTGCTTTGTCCTCCCCATTCTTGTCCTTGGCCGCTGGTTTGAACGGTTTGGCTGGTCCATTGCACGGAAGAGCCAACCAAGAAGTCTTGGAATGGTTATTCAAGTTGAGAGACGAATTGAAGGGTGACTACTCTAAGGAGGCCATCGAGAAGTACTTGTGGGAGACCCTTAACGCCGGTAGAGTTGTTCCAGGTTACGGTCACGCTGTCTTGAGAAAGACTGACCCAAGATACACTGCTCAAAGAGAATTTGCTCTTAAGCACATGCCAGACTACGAATTATTCAAGTTGGTTTCTAACATCTACGAAGTCGCCCCAGGTGTCTTGACCAAGCACGGTAAGACTAAGAACCCATGGCCAAATGTGGACTCTCACTCTGGTGTCTTATTGCAATACTACGGTTTGACCGAAGAGTCCTTCTATACTGTCTTGTTCGGTGTTTCCAGAGCCTTCGGTGTCTTGCCACAATTGATTCTCGACCGTGGTATTGGTATGTCAATTGAGAGACCAAAGTCCTTCTCCACCGAAAAGTACATTGAGTTAGTCAAGAGCCTCGGCAAGAACTAGACTTGTTGAAAAACTGAGACGAAACATGAATTAAACTGTTTATTTTATTTATTATGTTTATTTATTTATTATTGCTGCCTCCATTGCTAAATCTATTTAAAGTAAATATGCGGTTCTTAGAAATTTAGTATGTGAATGAGCATATGTAGTTGTGCTCTAAGATAGTTTATGTACAAAGAGAATGAACACAATTGTATGATATTTTTAAAATACTAGAATACTACTAGTCTGTAGCTAACCCATATCACGAAATAATCAAAAATCTGTTAGCGCTTGGTAACTTTGACTAAACATAATCAATCCTTCTACAAAATAACTAGTGCTCACAGCGACGTTTTATTCTCAATCGATATCTCTCACTAATTCGGTTACTGTTTTAAGCAGCAGTCGTGGTGCGACTATTCAATTGTGACTAAGAAAAATTTGAGACCGAATTTTCACTTTGCACCTAAATGTTACAGTCACTTGAACGAAGCTCAGGCATAATTTCCTATCAAACAGTCCAATAGAATGCTCCGACAGAGGTCGTTTGTGAGGTATTTCTCACGAGGATCACAATCGTATCAAAAAATTAACTACTCGGGGACTCTTCACCTTCCTAAAACGGCGTTTGGACCTAAAATACCGAAGAATGAAGTTCGTGATGAACTTATTAAGATAACAAGTCAGGATTTGTACAGCTGGCAAGCTCACAAGAATTCCAATAGACCACAGTTTACACTACACGATGGTCCACCTTACGCAAATGGTGACTTGCACTTGGGACACTCCTTGAACAAGATACTAAAGGATATCATAAATAGATTTGAGCTTATCCACAATAATTCGAAGGTAAGTTACCGCCCAGGATGGGATTGCCATGGTTTGCCTATCGAGATGAAGGCCACCAACATGGAAACTGAAATTAAAAAGCAGAAGAAGAAAAAGAGCAAAAGCAAAGAAGTAGAAAAACCCAAAGAGGAAAAACCAGTATTGCTGCCAATTGAGATCAGATCGGCTTGTCGCCAGTTAGCTCAATCAATGATTGACAGTCAACGTCAACAATTCAAGGAATTTGCCATTATGACTGATTTCGAGAATCCATATATCACAATGTCGCATGACTATGAAATCAAACAATTAAGAATATTCAAGAAGTTAATGGAGAATGGCTTACTTTCCAGACAATTGAAGCCGGTGTGGTGGGGATGTGAGACGCAAACAGCATTGGCAGAAGCTGAGTTGGAGTACAATAACGAACACAAGTCTGTTGCTATATACGTTAAATTTCCAGTCGTGTCCTCGGAGATCTACAAAGAGTTCAAAACTAGATATAATGTAAATGTGGAAGAGTCCGCCCAGAACTTGAAGGTTTTGATTTGGACTTCCACTCCATGGACTATTCCGGCCAACAAGGCTATTTGTGTGAATCATGAATTAGACTACACGTTAATCCAAAACAGAGAAACCAAGGAATACTTGATTGTTGCATACTCTTTGGCAGAGGCGCTTTTGAAGGTAAATGGGTCATATGAAAAAGTGGAACAACTACCACGTATTAAGGGAGAAGAGCTAGTTGGATTGAAATATATTAATCCTGCTTCTAAGGATAGTGTCGAACACCCTATTTTGCATGGTTCTCATGTGATCGCTTCAGCCGGTTCTGGATTAGTCCACACTGCTCCAGCCCACGGTGGTGAGGATTTTGCTATCGGTAAAAGCAACGACTTAGATATACGGTCCTCAGTTAATGGCCAAGGGAGATATATCAAGGATCATATTCCTGTAGGTTTTCACAGTTTGAGTAACGAAAAGGTAACCGAGTCTCAAACAGTGCGCAAGTGCATTGAAATTTTGGAGGATAACGACATGGTTTTCAATGTAAACAAGAACTTCATACATTCATACCCGTATGACTGGAGATCAAAAACTCCTGTTATTCAAAGGTCCACTCCTCAATGGTTTGTAAATGTCGAGAAAATCAAGCCCACAGCAATCGAGGCGCTCAGTAAGGTGAAGTTCTATCCAGAATCCGGCAAGAATAGATTACCTCTGTTCATCAACAATAGAAATGAGTGGTGCATTTCCAGACAAAGAACATGGGGTGTTCCCTTACCAATAATCTATAACAAAGACACCGGAGAGCCAATTGATGATATCGCAGTCGTGGATTATGTTATCAACCGGATTGACGAGTTTGGAACTGACGAATGGTTCACTGAAGAATCCAATATTGCTAGATGGTTGCCTAAAGAACTCAAAGAAGATGGTGCACTTTATACCAAGGGCCAAGATACGATGGATGTTTGGTTTGATTCTGGTACTTCTTGGAGCACTTTGAACAAGGATTTAGAGCATAGTTTCAGATCCGAGAAGCCGTTGGCTGATGTCTACCTCGAAGGCAGTGATCAACATAGAGGTTGGTTTCAGTCTTCGTTATTAAACAAAATCATAGCATCAGGAGAGAACGGTGAAGATTTCTTACCGGTTGCACCTTTCAAAAAGATCATTACTCACGGATTTACCTTGGACAGTAAGAATGACAAAATGTCTAAGTCTAAGGGTAATATCATTTCTCCTAAACATGCCATAGAGGGAGGTGGAAAACCATTATTGCCAGCTTTAGGAACTGATGGATTGAGACTTTGGGTAGCATCCTCGAACTACAATTCTGACGTGAACGTTGGTAGTGAGGTCTTGACTAGAGTCTTCGAAAACGTCAAAAAACTAAGAGTTACCTTCAAGTACATGCTAGGCAATCTTAATGATTTCAAGGATTTGGTCGAGTATGAGCAGTTGAGTCCATTGGATAAGTACACATTATCGAAATTATACAAATTGCAAAGAGACTGTGTTGAGTACTACAAAGAACATAATTTCTCAAGAGTAGTAAGCGATATAAACCATCATATGAACGTGTCTTTGAGCTCAATGTATTTTGATATCTCAAAGGACTGCCTTTATACAGATGCTAAGGATTCAGTTAGAAGAAGAAGTATTCAAGTTGTATTGAAGGAAATTTTGAAAGTATACATTGGACTTCTTGCCCCTATCCAACCAATTTTGACACAAGAGGTATGGAACGAATACCGTAATTTGTTCAACATAGAGCAGACATCCCCATTTATGATGGGAGAGTGGAAAGAATACTATTCTTTACCAGAGAAGTACGTTAATGAGACTGTCGAGAAGGAGTTTGAGAGTATCTGGAATCTCAGGGACCAAATCTACAAGGATTTGGAGCAATTGAGGGTAGACGGTTTCTACAAGAATAAATTGGAAACTCAAGTAAACCTCAATTTTGGGAGTGAAGGCTCCACAATAGAGAAAGTCTTACGCAAGCATGAACAATTCTTGGAAGACTATTTCTTGGTCTCCAGAGTATTTATTGGAGATCTGGTGGTGAGCCCTGACTACGAGAGCAACTCGGTCATCGAACTCAACGGCGAAAAAGTAATTATCCAAGTCAGCCCTTCGACGGATGCAAAATGTCCCAGATGTTGGAAGTACAATGCTCCTGAGGAAGACCACTTATGTGCAAAGTGTGACTCTGTCGTGAGTCCACGAGAAGATGCGAAATGACTACCATGTACATAGACATAGACATAGACATATGCGTAATGTGTAAAGAGATAATACGCTCAACATGTAAATACATTAATGCATACGCATAGCTATAAAATATAGACATACGAAACATACACGTACGTACACAGAACCAATGCAGCAACACCAACGTAAACATACGAAAACCTTCTAAATAGACAAGCTATAGAGATCCAAATACAAATAACAGGTACAGACACTTCCCTACAAGAATAGATATAAATCATATGTTTATATGTATACATTGTAGCTCAATAAACATCTACACATTTGGATGAGTCGCGTGATGTCTCTAAAATATACTTCTCAACACATTCCGCTCTCAGCGCTGCGTCTTTCTCTCGTCCTTCCTCTCCATACTAACACTTACGCTCACTCTTACTCTCACTCTCACTCTCATTCTCATTCACACTGTCAACACCTCTCCAAAAGAGGGTGCGAAATCTCACTTTCGCTCGTGGAAAAAATAACCCGCAAACGCCAATTGTTTTGCCCTGGTCGCAGCGAACAAATACAAAACGAAAACAAAACCAACCGTCTCTTATCTGGGCGCTTGCACCAGTAGTTTGTAGCAATTCGTTACGTTATCCATTGGCAGTACCAAGCCGCAAAAATACAGGTTCTCAAATTAGTTGGGTTCTAAACCATTGTTCATCAACATATTTCTTAGCCGCCGCGAAACGCAATTGCACTTCCATTCACCACCACAATGTCTATCTACCAACGGAAGGTAAACAATTATGAGCAGAGAAAGCACGACTTGGTACATTCCTATCTTGCATTGAGGGAAAAATTCGTGCTGATAGACGACACAGATCATAGGCTAGAGAATACCTACGAAGTTCTCCTACAATTGGATGAAATATTGTACGAATACCGAGTAGTGAAGTCGTATCTTGAGAACAGACTGGATCTCACATCCAACGATACGCTCCTACTCGACAAAATGGACGCATTGGCAACTCGTCTCGAGAAGTTATTACCTATTCCAGATATCATTTCCAGAGTGCAAGAGTTGGCTATACTAAGAAGACAAATAAATGAAAATGCCAGAGAAGCTTCAAAAATATTGAACCTCTACGAGCATTCCGACCCAAGAGCAAAGAGGTTCATAGAACCGTCCGCTCCAGGAAGCAGACCCAAAGTGAATATTGCTCTAGGCAAGTGGGATGATGGGGGATGGTCTAAAGAACATGTGCGAGTGGTTTTTGACTCCGCAAGATTGAGAAAAACCACCTTCGAAAGAAGCGAGTTCATAAAACAAACGTTCGAAGAAAAATTTAAGACAGCTATCAGTTCAAAGGCAGCCAATTACCTCCTTCTCCATTATGGCTTTCGCGATACAGGAGTTAACCTCAAAACGTTTCACAGTGTAATGGACGACGCTTTCGTATTGAACCAACAGCTCTCTACGTACCCACGAGCTGATGCCATACTGGATTATTTCAAGCAAAAAGTGGGAATCAATGTAAGCAAGAATGAGTGCACTTATGTGGCGAAATTCAGGGAAATTATGATGAAGTTTTACAACTCTCCAAGGGAACCAGAAGAGAACTACAAGGAGTTCGAGGATCAGGCTCCATTCTTGAATACACACATGACCCACATTATTCATGACTCCTAATTTAGTGATGTGAAAATCCTTCATTGGAGCTGGAGTATTATCTAAAACAGATTGATAGTTTATACCCAGTATCACTATAATGTATTATACAAATGTAACAACATATTTATTTCGCATGTTCATTTATTAGTAATTACAAATAATATACACATGTGCGCTATGTTTTGATTTAACATCCATCACCACAAGCCTTGCACATATACAACTAATCAATAGATATAAAAGCAAACTTGCCACTACGAGCGAGACATAGAATCCATGCTTACCCTTATCTCTTTCCACTCATTAACTGGGTCAACAACTGGGAACTTGAAGACTGGTTTCCGCCAGCAGTTGTAGCAACAGGAGCCACAGCTGGGTGTTCTCCGTTGAACTGCCCTGGTACTTGACCGGTCAATTGTCCCTGTGGTAATTGAGCCTTTGGCATGTTGCCTGCGGCAAATAAACCCGGTGGAGGTGGAGTAGAAGTGTTTGCACGTTCATTCTGTCTCAACATGTTAATCTGGACCTGGTTACCTTGCTGCTGCTGCTGCTGTTGCTGCTGATGTAACTGAAGCAACAACAACTGCTGCTGAACCTGTTGCTGCAGCAAGATAGAATTCTCACCTTGTCCCTGTGACTGTTGTACTTCCAATAACTTTTTCTCTTGTTCCAATTGCAATTGCTCTAGTTGTGCTGCTTGGAAGTTAGGAGTCTGTTGTTGACGTTGTTGTTGCTGCTGTAATTGACTCTGAAGTAAATATTGTTGCTGTGTAATTGGGTGGTTTTGGTATGCTAAATGGTAGTTCTTGATAGGTTTCAAGAGATATCTTTCAATGACTTGACGAGCCAACAACTTGTCTTCCCCGAGACTACTATCCGTAGAGTATGCCTCACTACTGTTGAAGGTAAACAATGGCAAGATTTTGCTACTGTTACTTGACAACTTGGAAAAATGCACGTCTAACTTCTCCTTTCTCAGCTGCAAGTCCTTCAAGCACTCTGTGGTTTGCTCTACGAAGCTCAAGACGGAGTCATCGTCGATATCGATATCGTCTGGAAGCAAGATGTTATCTTTTGTAGCCGTCTTTGTGGGCTTCACTTTATGCTTGTTATCCTTTCTCTGTTGCAGTTTCTGATCACGGAACATCTCTCCCAAAGTTGGGAAAGCAGCAGAATTGGCCAATGGGGTATTATTGTTGACAGATGGCGAATTGCTGGCCGAGGCACTTGAGCCTTTTGCCCACAGTGCTGTGGCTGGCAAGATTGGACCTCCATTTGACGGAGGAATGCTAGAATTGCTTGTATTAGCCTGATGATCCTGATCATCGTCGGAATGTGAATGGGTTTCTTCTTCGCCACCAGAATAATTGGACTGCGAGTTAGTACTGGAATGAGGTTGGTAATGATTAGAACCAGCAATATTCGTGCTGCTGCTATCTCTGGAAGTACCACTCAAGCCCATCATGCCCATTTTAATACCCTGTTGGGTGGACAAGTCCTTTCTTGTATAGGAATCTGCTTCTTCACCTGGTTCATGAAGGAACATACAGTTAGGATTAGGACATGGGTGACCTCTGAGGTAAGACGAGCAGTACTTGGTGGTACCATGTGCTGCCCTTAACACTCTGCCATCACACAATGAGCCATCCAACTCGTTTATACACTTCAACGCGTCCTCCTTCTTAGAAAAGGTGACATATACCACCAAGCCCGGGTTCTGGTGGTGATGATGACTACCCTGTGGACTTGGAGACTTCTTGTTGATTACAATCTTCAGAATCTTTCCATATTGACCAAAATACTTATCAGATCTTAAGACTGAGTGCAAGTCCTCGGGGTTACAGGGCGGGTTCAACCCTGTGACATATACCAAGTTCTTCTGGACTACTCTTAGTCCAGCAAGGTGTTTCTTGTTGGCCATTTCCGTTTCCTTCTTCTCCTTTTCACGTTGCTTCTTTTCACGGTCACGTTTGTCTCTCTTCAACTGCTGCAAACGGTATTCCTCTGCACTTATGGTCTTGTATTCTACGGACTCATCGTCGTAGAGACGTCTGCAACCAGGACATCTTCCATTCAACTCTGGATTCTGCTTGATGTTATTGTAGCAGAACTGACAGATTTGGTAGCCACATGGACATGGCTTGAAATTCTTGTCAGAGATGTCCATTTCTTCCACACATAATGGGCTGAACGTATATAAGTTAGTATTTGCTGTTGCAAAAGGTTCTCAGAGAAAGAGTGGCTTTCAATTGATCTTGAAACTAGTACATACCAGTATTCTTCTTCGTCATCGCTGATGAATGAGTCGTCGCTTGGTACCATTGTAGATATATGAGATTAATACGCGTTAGGGGAATTATATAAAACTATTGTTTCACTGTGAATAGTTGCTTTGAACTAGTCTTCTGACAAATTCGTGACTGTCACTTCACTGTGATTTCGTTATACCCGCTTGAAGAAAAAAAGAAACCGAAGGAAGTCGTGCGCGACGGCGAGAATATGGGCATGTATTAAGTAATGCGTTACGTAACTAAATCATAGAACTCTGGAGAAGTGCAGTCAAAGGATTGATTGGAGATTGATTCTTCATGCTTACAGCACTTGAAAATTAGAGGTGATTTGTCCGCTTTCTAGAGGAACGACGAAGAAGACGTTGATAAAGAAGACGCAAAAATGGCATTTATAGTGGAATTGTGGGACTCGATTTTCACTCCAGGAACCACTCCTGCGTTGATCACCGCCACTCATGTATCATTTATATTGCTTATATTGTCGTTGATAGCGTTGATCTTCCTTAGCGGGTCTTATCATTTCTACAACTTGTTGGCTATCGCAGTTTTGCTTTATGCGTCTGTAATCTGGTTCATCAACGAGTTGAAGAACGTCAAGTTGAAGACCAATGAAGAGTTGGAGGCCGAAAGTAAAGCCGAAGAAGAAAAGGTCGAACGTGCTCCAGTCGAAGACACGGCCAAAGCTGCCGCTTCCACTACGGCCACTGTTCAGACTAGTCCTTTGAAGAAGAGAAAGACGTAAGGAAATCTGTATAGGAGACCAACTATACTAGAGAAAGACAGCTATGTTTGGTCATCGCAGTGTAGAGACCCTGGCGATTTGACATAATGTACCTATTGTAAATAGTAGACCACATATAGTATATCTATGTTAAATGCCATAAATAATTATTGTTTAAGTGTACGGATTTCTTGGTGTAGGACATATAGAAAAAATGGAACGAAGAAATGAGCAATTGAGACTAGGTAAGCTTTCTTATCAGCAATGAGTTTTCAAGACGTGTTTCAAGCGTATATTGACAACCCTTCTAAATACAAGGAATTAGTTCTCTTTGAGGACGAGAATGTTCTAATCATCAAAGATCAGTTTCCGAAGGCAATTCGCCATTATTTGGTCATACCAAGGGCCCCCGAAGTTACTCATATTCACCCGTTAGACGTTTTTAACAGGAACTACAAGAATTATTCAGGGGATGAGTTGTACGATTTAATATCATTTTACTTAGAGAAGGCTAAGACAATGATAACAGAAGATCTCGATAAGTTATTCAATAATCCCAAGAACAATAATCTAGCATTGGCAGAATTGAAGGTTGAGTTCATACGAGCCGGTGTGCATTCTGTGCCCTCATTAAGGAACCTACACTTCCACGTAATAACTCAAGATTTCAAGTCAGAGAGATTGAAGAACAAGAAGCATTACAACTCTTTTACAACGCCATTCTTCGTAGACTTCGATAAACTAGACCCGTGGTCCAACAAAGTCTATGACAAATTGAACCGTGGAGGCTTTGGAAGTGAAAATCAATACGATTCAGACTCTGCTTATTCCAGTGAGTCAGAAGAAGATAAGGTATTTATCAGACACGAGAGAGATAAGACCATTTTAGAAAAAATAATAAAGACAACACCACTCAAATGTACTTCTTGTGGAGCAACTTTTGGAAACAAGTTTCAAGACTTGAAGCACCACCTCAAGGAGGAATATTTGAAAAAGTACGCTATATTTGATGGTTTTGAACCCAGTATTTTAACACCAAATCAATTCAAACGAGAATAAGAACTAATCTATTGTAATATTGCTCATATACATAAACCTCTGTTGCTCAGTAATTCTATGGAATCAGAGAAAGCTGCAAAATGATAACCCTCCTCATTATACTTTAGTCCGGGTAAATTCAGAGATTTTTGTTGCATGTACATTTACAGTACGTGAAAAATATTAAATGGATTTTCATCACAACATTCTTCTACTGTAATCACATTTATAGGCGGCCAAATATACGACTAGAATCCTTGTAACATTAAATATGTAGAGATGACTGGGCAAATATCTCCACGTGCGTGACTTCTTTAGATGCAAGTGGTAAACGAAACCCAAATATAGAATTAAAAACCTCTGCAGAAGGGTTGATGCCATTATTCTACGTATCGACATTCTTTTGATGAGGTTTTACATCTTGAATCCAACTAAAGTCTATTTCATTACTATCTTAGTAATGGAACTTAGATTGCATGCATAAATTCACTCAATTTAGCTCCTAAAGATCGTTTCTCTAAATCCCCACTCAAACCATGATTTGGGACAAGGCACTTCAGTTTGAAGTCGCAATTATTGCATTTATTCAAGTCACTTGTGTGACTTGGGAATCTGTTTCCGTTCCAAAAGGTTGAAGCCCTGTTATTTTGTCTATTGAGCTCACTGCTGTCGTACTGGTATAGAGACGTATGAAAATTTTGTGAAGTTTTTCCATTGTGATACTCGACAGCAGTCGTGTTTCCAAGTAAATTCTCGAAGAGACTATAAAATTGTGCAGATCTTGCTGCAAAGTATCTGATTGATGGGGCAGTCTTCCAGTTTCTCACCAACTTATCTGTTAAGATATCATAATAATTAAAGTCCTCTATTTCATTGATTCTATCAATCATATGAGAATGGAAAGGAACACCTTCTGTCTTATTGTCCTGTTGAAAAGATTCTTCTGTGATGCCAATAATTGAACTGACATCGTAATCTATTGGAGTTCTCTCCAGCACGAAGTTGTCAAAAGGTTCGAATCCTATGGGCTCGCCACTAGCCAACTTCACGAAATCATTATAATATATGTGATAGTTCTTCCTCAAAATGCTGGTAATCGTGATTATATCAACTGGTTCATCCACATCAATACCTCTCTGTCTTGCATTCTCAAGAAGACTGTAGTAGGCGAAGTACTTGTTACCCTTTTCATGACTCTCATTAGCAAGTAAACCTAACATCTTTCTATAGTAGAATGTCTGAAATTTGGCAGCATTCAAAACAGATAACAGATCGGGAATGCGATTCCACGATCTTGTTTTAACGTCTGTTGTCTTTACTCTGAATTCATTAGAATGATCATTGATTAAGTCAACTATTTTGGCGAGGAAATCCGTGAGATCTATCATTTGTTTATTCCCAATGTAGTCTTTAAAGTAGTAATCCAAGTGATCTCGTATATCTTGTATCAATGAAAGATCGGATATGTCATTTTCATTTATTAACTTAAAATGATCAACTATACCACTCACTAAAACTTTCAGATGATCGATCTCCCTTCCCTTATCACCGTTCTGTCTCAAATCCTCTGATTTGGATACAAATGAACCATTTTGCAAATCTACATAACCATGTACCAACACCTCTCTTGCTTCCGATGTGGTTACCAACGAGAACAAGCGCTCTATAATTTGCTCACTCCATTCTACCGATAACTTTGCAACGTCCGGCGAGCCATAAGCTATCTTCCAAAACTTGTCGAATTGGATACTCAACTTCTCCAATAGCACAGGATCATCAATGTCCTTCATAGACAGTTCAAATCTAGCAATTGCTTCAGATACACACGTTGCAAGTGTCTCTATGAGCATACTAGTGTCTACAGGTCTGTGTAACTCTTGTTCCAACTCAGAGTGTCTTTCCAAGCCCACTTTTATAGCATTGGTTGCTTTGTACTCAGGAGAACCAGCAAAGATCGTATAATACTCTCGCAATTCACACCATCTGTCAGTAAGCATCTTAGTAACGGAAAGTCGTGGTGATACAGAGTATGACACGTCAGAATTAAATCTGGAATGAAACTGATACGGGTTCAAATTTCTAGGGTTATAGAGAGGTAACATTTCGTTCTCCGTGAGATTCCAGTTAGCATATATCTGATACAAGGAATCGTTTGGGAGTAGTTGTATCCCGTGTTCAACAGCACTTACTTCTTTTGTGACATTGCCGTTATCGTTGTCTTTACTTGGAGTCACGTCCTTCTTTCTATTTGTGAACTTCTTGAGGATCAATCGCACCTCCATATCTTCATCGTCCATGATTTTCTTCAATGTACGTCTCCTTTCATAATCATTACTGGTATTGCTTACATCTTGTGGCAGTACCATTGGTGGAATCAAGGGCAGCGATCCAGGTTCTACATTGGCTTCAGGAAGCACTTTTATCGATGCCCTCAAGACATTCTGTAATTGTCTCATGGATACTCTCATACGATCTTAGTCCTATATCTACGTAGATCTCTCAATGTCACGGAAAGAATCATGCTATCAACGAGATAGTACTTCTACCTCATCTAACTCGCGTGTATTTGAAGCGCGATTTCTTAGTATTAAAGGCAGGTTATTGCTGCAGTTGGAACTGCAAAAAAATGCGGCATAGAGAAAAGGTGTCAGTAACCAAGTGAGTTCGATTGATGGTGGTTAACAACCAAGGGCTTGGGTGACCAGTTAACGGAAATGGGCGCTTTTAATAGGATTAAATTGAATGGAGTGCCCGCAGGGATATTCATTATGTAAAAGTGTTTAAAAATAGCTGGCTATTGTAAGCGCCCTACAACGCAGCACAGTTAATGTGCTATGTACAATGAAAATGTGGTATAATGCTTCTGAATTTAAAATAAAAATATAAAGTTAACCAATCGTAACATAATAATACATGTATCGAGTTCGTGATGGCGCCACTTCTATAAAGCTGAAGTGAACCGAAATGACTATTTATAACCTTAGGAAGAACTGAAGTGGTTTTTTCCCTATCCTCAAGACTTGGGCTGTTTAATGTATTCCTCTCTTCATTTTCAAAGAGTCCCTCTTCTTTTCACTCAAACTGAATTGGCCTGGGAGATTGATTCTTGAAGAGTCGGATAGGGTAGATTCGTTAGGACCCGTTGGACTCTCAGTCATAGGACTACCAGTGCTATTAGCAACTCCTTGTGGAGGTGGTTGGAATCCTTCGCAGAAGTAACCACACTCTTCGGACAAAGCAGAACCAGACATAAAAGGCGAGTCTAGAGCCAAGTTATTAGGGTTTCCTCTGAGAGCAGGTGCCCCTCCTGGTGTTGTGACGTCTCTCATTGCGTTGAAAGCTTGTGTGTTGGCAACTTCAGTGTTAATAGTCAACAGATGAGGGAATGGGTTGGTGCTAGAGGAAGACCTAGATCTAGCTTGTTGGAATTGTTGCTGGTAATAAGCCAATTCCTCGTAATCATTTATGTTGTGACCAGCATGCATATTGTTCTGGAGTACATTACCATTACTGTATGGTGGAGTCATGGTTGGGCCTGAGACAGAACCTTTGTTAGAACTTGGAGGAGTCGTGTAATCCATCATCATGGAATTAAAGTTGGGTTGGTTAGGAGAAATGTTATTGTTGGCAGATCTGTTAATAAAAGACTGTGGTACATAGTCTTGCATCGATTGCAAGGAGTCTGTGCTTATGTTAAAGTTCTCACCATTTGGCATGGGATGACCGTTTGGTCTAATGCTGTTAATATTTCCCACATGCAACCAGTTGTTGCTGGTATAGGAATTATTTCTAGTCAAGGACTGCTTTCTGAGGCTGAGAGAAGACGATCTCGATCTAGTTGCACTTCCAGAAGCATTGTTCGTGTTATAGTTCAGGATATTCAACTCGTTCAATGACAAGTTGGAAATTGAAGACTGTCTCAATCCGACAGTGCTGCTGTTAACAACCCCATTTCCGCTAGACGTCACGGAAATAGTTGTTGCTTCTGGTAATTTAGAGGCATTAGCGTTTGAATTGTTGTTTATGACATTGTTGGTATGAGAGTTACTGGAATTGAAATGACATAAGTCTATCAAACGCTTCCTTATTAACTGCAAGAAAATAGGCTGGTAAGAGTGGTTTCTGAGATAATCCGCGTTGATGATACTCTGATGGTCGTACAAAGGTGGGTTGGAAATAGACGTAGTTGCGATCAACTTGGACATTGTCTCGTTGGCTACCTTACTCACAAGTCCACTTGGAGGCGTAGCTCCCAGGAAAGGAGTTGTTGTGGGTAAAGATAAGAAATGAGAATACACAGATAATACCAACTGGTCAAAGCTTTGAGTAAAGTTAAGGGTATAGTTTCTAGTCGTTTTGAACGACCCAAAGGAAGGTTCATCTATATCTGTAAGTATATCGTCGGATTCACTGTAGTGAGGGTTCGAATATATGGTATCCTGCCTACTTGCCTGAGTAACTGGAGGGGCGAAGTAGAAGCCTTGTTGCTGATCTCCCCCAGGGTGATTACCTCCGAATGGGGCCTCTATCGGAGTCTTCATGGTCTGGTCGAGCGGAGTAAATGGAGGAGCTCCACCGTCAGGATTGGACAAGTTATTTAACGACTTGTTCAAATTGAGCTTTAAGTTCAACTTTTTGTTAATCATTGTATGCTATATTAGTTCTATAATGTACGCAAGGAAACGGAATTAAAAGGAATCAAAATCAAAAGTGGGACGGTACTAGCAAACTCAAGGTGGGCAAATGAAAGGAGTCTATCTAGTAATGGTTGTTTCGAGATAAAAATGTATGTGTTAGTTTTAGAAGCTTAATGCCGGTTACCGCGTAGCAGAAATTGCAAAAGTCACGGAAATACAAGCTACTTAAGCAATTTTTGGATTTTAATGTAAAGCTAGCGATAGTTACGTAGCTATCCCTGTATTGTACCAAGAAGGGGCAATATTGTACCGAGTATTGTTTTGTTATTTGCTTGGGCCGACTTCAAGGAAATTCCGGACGTAAAGCGAGGGATTTAAGGGGTACCAGAGGGATATACTTCGTCTGGAAGCTGTGGAAGGACGAGTTAGCGCTTGGTTGGAAGGGCGACGTGGTAACGAGAACTAGCTATTTTATATGATTACAACGTTGTATCTAGGGATACGGATAGCCTATATGGAGTAAGGAGTCGAAGGAAGTGTAGTTGGTAACGCTAACGATCACGAGAATTGAGAATTTTCAAGACGTGTCTGTATGTCGAATTTTTTTGGTCTCGACAGTAGTTAGATAGAGGGGGGGTACCCGTGATTTATAGTTGCGAAGAAGTTTTCAACGGCAGCTACGGGGAAATCAGATAGTTGATTGCTGTTGGGACAATTGTTGGTCTTTTAATAGAAAGTGAGTTTTGAAAGCTGTTTGTTTGTTTGTGAAAACGCTATTGTTAGAACAAACCTGGGTGGGGGCTTGAGCAGAGGGTCTAACAATGGCTGGGGTGGGACAGGCACCAGAAACAATAAAAGCGGCACTGGATTCTATTATATATCATGAATCTGTACCGTGATATGTGTGAATGCACTGCTGCTCTAAGTCTGACGTTGTTTGCTTTAGCTCGACACAGCACTAGACGTGCATCGAGCCTTGTACCCCGATGAATGTCTTGCTTGGTCAAGGCCATAGCCTGTCTGTGTGCCCCTCCTTTTTATTGCCTGCATTCGATAAATTCCAGGGCGTCTCGCGTTTCATGCATGGTGCGCTAATTTGCCCCGAACGAGTTAAAATCAAAGTTGCATCAGATCCCTTCTTCCTTTTGTGGGTAAATTGGTACATATCTTGTCACATTCAATCATATTTTCTAATCGGATGTGATTGTTTCACTGGAGTTACATTTTGTGGAATACTGTTTGTAAGCTAGTCCTCGAATTATAATCATGCAAATGCATAATTCATGAGAGGTCAGAAGATCATTGACATCAGCGAAAACGTGCCCGCATGGAGGCTAGTGTCTCGTCGGTGATAAAGAGGCAGCCTTTTTCCAGTGGAACGACAGAAGCCAACTGTGGAAGTACGGACGAAATGAATAGCAAATGGACTAAGATAGCCTGGGGAAAAATTTAGATTACAGATCGTAAATGAGACGATAAGTCGTTAGTTATTTTCCTTTATATGTACCAAATAAGGTATCGCAACCTTATTCCTCGATAATCTAGAGCCGCTTCGAGCTGACTGCCGTAGACCAACCCCGGACTACTAAACTTAAATGTAAGTAAGAGTTTTGGGTCACTCGCCGAGTTTCAAGGTGAGACAGGAGACACTACAGTTGAACGTATTTCATATTCTTCAGCGGATTTAAACTTACGACTTATTGCCGTACATAATTTCATTAACTAGCTTTTGGCCTATTTAGCTTTCGTATATCTGATCTACTCCATTTTGGTTCATCGCCAGTGCACCCTTCATGTAACCGCAAATTTCGGATCTAACGCACTGAACTCTATTCTTTCAAAGAATCTGGGGGCGTCTGACGTCAATGCTAAACGATTTCTGACCCAGGCAGAGCATCTCGACCTGTAGCTACCACGGGCGTCAGTACAAGAGTGTTTCGACCGATTTGTACTTCCAGCCTCCCAATAAGGTATTCGTATTAGTTGCAGTCTATTCTGCATCAAACCAAGAAAATATTTCGAAAATGTACATCACTTGCAAGTGGAGGGCAGATCGCTAGTTGATCTACTAGTTTCAATTGCCAACACCTAAAGTCAAGTTTGATGCATACATATCAGGTAAGCATTAGGCTATTTTCGCCTCCGATTCCTTCTTCCTGTATTATGAGATCTTCTGTGTGGTTGTCATAGTGATCATTATTCTGTTGATTATAGAATCCATTTTGATTCGTCTCGTCTACTTTCAGGTGACGCTCCCTGTATTCGAAGTACTGGTCCAAATCATCGTCTAATAAATGCTTATCGTACTTTAAATTGTATGGTAGCAATTGGATTAAACTCTCAGACGGTTTGACATCCAAGTCATTTACTTGTTCATCTCCTTCTTTCTCGTTATCAATGCTTATCACCACGTAATCGTGTTTGTTTAGGTTGTGCAATTGGTGTTTGAATTGCTGATACTTTTTGTGGACTTCTTCATTATTGCTATTTATAATGGGGTGAAACTTGAGGTTACCTTGAAACTTCAAGAATTCATCGGAGAGAGTGGAATTCAAGAATTTGAGATCGTGCCCCAACTTAAGGTCCTTTTCTATCAAATAATTTAACCAAAGTAATTTATCTTTGTTCGAAATACCGTACTCATCATCTTCATCATCATCGCCAAATCCTCCCTGCAAATTAGAAATGTCGTTTAATTTTAACTGGTTATAATATTCCTGTCTTTCTTTATGTTTCCTCTTCTTCTTTTCTTGGTCTGTTTCTCCATCGTCCAAGTCCAATTTTCTTTTCTCAATCAAGTTCCTGATCATTTCATTAGGAAACTCATTCAAACTACGAGCTACCCTGAAGGAGTCACTGTATTTAGTCCAGTTCACAAAGGAATCTAATGACTTCACATTATATTTAGAATCCTCTTTGGTATCAAGCTTGAGATAGTCGTCTGGTTTTATAGCCTCTACCAATACCAATGCCTGCGTGATGTCTTGAAGTTCTACGTGATTGGATTGGTTTCGTAATTGTGAACATTTGAGAGATTGCTGTATTAACTTTTTGAAGTATTGGATTGCAATATCCGTTATTACGTTAAGCAACGAAGGTTTGCACTTCTCGAACCCATTTGCCTTTAGTATTTGTGCTATTGAAATCCTCAATAATGCAAAATGGAAAGATTCATCCATGGTTATATATTGCAAATCTAACAGCCTTCCTTAAAAGATTTTTGATTACCAGAGCCAATCAGTCGCTTGTTCTAAACCAGATTATGCGAAATTATTAGTGATATGTTGAAGATGAACAGTATAGCTCACTGTTACTTTCTTTGTACCGTTGGTCGTAGCCTTTGGGTTCTGTTAATCCAAAATTGCGGTCGTGTGTTGACAGAATTCGGCGCTACCAAAGGAACTATCTACGATATAGTACTATCACCATTTATTGAACTGATAAATTTGGATAAATAAACTAAATTGACGTCTTCATTGTACTGTCGATCAACTGATCTTCAACATAAGATCCTAAAGCTCTGAGCAAGTCATCAGCGGCTTTCTCGTAGTCGGAAATGGCATTGTATGTCTGAGCTGAAAAACGGGCATACAACTTTCCATTATGAGGAATAAGGGGCACGAAAGACTCTTTATTCTCTAATGGCTTGTTGCAAATCTTCCCCAAAGAAGGAACGATTGTTTCTAACTGGATACCAAATTTATGAATTGGTACCTCAACATTTACCATTGTAGTCGTTAAACTCTTTGCTTTATTCTCTAAAACTGAAGTTCCCCATTTCTGACTTACAAGCTCTCCTGCTTGCACTGCCAACTTGTGACAGTAATCATAAATGGCCACTTCTCCACCACAGACTTCCTCTCTGAACTTAATTACATCTCTAATGACAGCTGGAGAAGCGAAATTTTTGGTGGAGCAATCAATAAACCTATTCACGACCCAGTTATTCTCATCTTCTTCAGAAACTTCGGTGGTATCATCCAAATAAGTGGCTCCAATTGGAAGTGTATGAATTTTACGATGATTCTTCTCATTGACGTACAACACAGCACAGTTACGTGGAACGTACATCCACTTGTGCAAGTTCGAAGTGTAGAAATCTGGTTTCAATTGATCTAAGTTAACCGGAATTAATCCAGCTGAATGGGCACCGTCTATTAGAGACAATACTCCATATCTACTGCACAATTCAGTAATCTTCTCAAACGGAAACCTCACACCAGGCATTGAACTAACTGCATCAAATATAGCCAATGTTGGATGTTCCCTTTCAAACACCTCAACGTATTTTGCAGCAATTTCAGAGTCTTCAAGTGGGTATTCCAACAAAATAGGAATAATTTCAACATCATACCTGTTCCTTAAGAACTTCAATGTGTTACCGCAGGCTTCAAACACAGTACTGGGTGCAACAATCTTGCTTCCTTTCTCGAACGGATAGCTTCGTAATATGGTATTAACGCCAGTAGTCGCATTGTCAACAATTGCTAAATTATGGTAATCGCTTTTTAAGACCTTTCCTAATTCTTTCAAAGTCTCCACATATAAAAGAGGCTGTTCGAGTCTTCTAAAATAGTCAGGGTTGTTGTAGTCCCTTTTCATGACTTCTACGTATTTCTGAAAAATCGGGGTAGGTGTCAACCCGTACGAACCATGGTTGACGGCTGCATACTTAGGGTCCAACTCCTGGAAATACTTTTCCCTGAATTGCTTTCCGAATGGAACTTCAGAATTTGGCATTTGATACTTTGAGCTACAATTGCTGCTCTTTCGAAGACAAGTTTCAGAGTACAGTGAAAATCCGCATTATTAAATACTAAAAAAGGTACTTAAATTCAACTACAACTGCTGTTCATGACTCATTCAGAAGTACATTCCCCACATAAAAAGCGAGTTTATTTGAAAGCTCTCCCTGGGGGATTTTCCATTTGGATTTGGATGTGTAATTGGATGTGTATTTAGTTTAATGAGTATGTGAGTCAATCGTACAGAGGGATATTTCACCAAATACGAAATGAGGTTCATTAGAAAGTTCTTTAAGTGGTTTTGAAGAATAATATCTATAGATGGCATATAAGTGTTATGCGTTCCGACCGTTGTAATCAAATAAAAATCGTCCCGTTTCTACGATATATTCCCTTACTGCTCTGATTGCTGCAGAGATATGATTTTATTGTTGGTTCTATAATAACTGTAGATAATTAGAAACCCTGTTGTAATCTCTCCCCGATCTTCTTAGATGCGAATGACAAAGCATCGAAAATACCCTTGTCAAGGTCAACATGAACAATGTTGTCAGCCTTTGGAGCTTTGGTCACTCTACTAACAATGATGGCAGGTTCAATTTCAATTATGATACCATCGTCAATGGTCTCATCAATTGCCAAACTGACCAAGTCATATTTGCTGATGATGGTGGATTTGTCGATTGTGTTGTCCAACAAGATGTTCAAACTCTCAAATAAGGTGGCCACGGTGGAATAGATCAAGGACTCGTTTTCGTTGATCTTAGCAACAATAACAAGGATTATATCGTTTGTTTGTTTGTAGGTGATCAAATGGTTGTCATACAAAACGATATCTTGATGTACCTTGTTTATTTTCGAGAATATCAGCGACTCAAACTTGGTCTGTTGTGCAAGGGTCTGGAAGTGGCTCTCTCCTCCATTTTCTTGAGTTCCGCTGTGATTATAGTAATTGGCGTAGAGTCTTTCACCCTCGTTATCTAGTATTAAAACGGCCGAGATGGTGTATAATGATATGTTCAACGACATGGTACTGTAATGGTTCGGATTGATATTGATCTCTCTGTAATATGCTGTTCTTCAATGCTGAATATGTGTTGTTGATCGAACTAATAACACGCTGGATTTTGAAAAATGATCGACTCTGCTTTTGTGAGTGGATAGTGTGCAGGCGGGGCTGGGACATAAATTGTACGTGGTTTGGCACAATAGGTGTGTCTAAGAGAAGAGACAGAGAGACGGAGACGTTGCATTATTAAGGTATTGAGAGATAGTCTTATGACGTGACTCTAAGAGGATAGGGAAGTATAATTCATGTTTCTTTAAAGGTTAAAATTATAATAATTTTAACAAAGTGGAATAAGGTGCCTAGAGTGCCATGAATGTTTTTAGCGAGAGGCTCCTAGTAGTACAATTCTATGTGCGAATCCTAAATACTAAGGTGCTCCATTTATGGAGTGTACGAGAAAGGTGCAACGATGATAAGTGAATGGTGCTTGCTCATTGAAATATTCATGGTAGAGAATATAGTCAAGTTGGCATCGGAAAAATGTCGGAACCGTAAATTTCTTCAACCTGTTTGCGGTTGCAAATATAGACCGCTATTTGGCAGTTCGCTTTTCTTCTGCTATTTGGAAGTTCGCTTTTCTTCCACCGGAGTTCTTTTCTTAACAGATGGATTGTTGTCTATTATAAAGAGAATCAGAAGTAGCATTCACAAGTATTTAACTGATCCATAGCCAAGCTGGTTTAGCATTTTTAACTCTTTTGCTCTACTAAGATATATCCGACGAAAGCTAGATTCTCATATCAATGGTATAACGGTACAGAATTTTAATTGATGTAGTATTTATTAAAGTGTATTATTCACTGGAACATCTAAAGTGGCATTTTTTACTTGAAAAACAGTAGGAAGAAAATAACAGAAGTGTGAAACTTGAAGTCCTATTTGACCAAGTTGATAACGTATTCGTGAATGTTCTTGTGCATCAGGTTGTTAGTGTAGAACTCGTTGTTAAGGTCAACCTGTAAGCCCTTCCAACCGAATACGAAATTGATGACTAATGCAAGTACAAGTCCAAAAGCAACAATGAGTGGACCGATAGAGTTATCTAAGTGCTTGTCGGATCTCTCCATGATGATGGTTCTTCTTCTCATAAAGATGTAATAACCCCAGACACCAGAGAATAAAGTCAATGCAAAATAAAAGTAGGCCAAAATGGTGGACAAATTAGCGAAGTTGGAGTTCAAGGTGGATGAGTAGATAACAAATGTCAAAGTAGAGAGTAAGGTGGTAACGTGCAACCATCTGTTGAAGGTTCTCTCGTTGGCTAACCAGACTTTTGGTTCAATCTTAAGTGGACCAGCGTTCTTAATCCAGTTCTCTGGCTTAGAAACACCGATTGGCAAGTCAACTTCTTCGTCTTCGGAGTCAACGTCGAGTAACTTAGAGAATTGATTAGGTAAGTTTAAAATTCTAACGAATGGGTTAGGCTTTGGAATACCAATTGCATCTTCATCGTCATCTTCGTCGAACTCAGAGGATGGGTCATCGGTTAAACCAGATTGCTGTGACTCTTCCGGAATAGTTTGAATTTGAGTAGATGGGTGTCCTTCAATAGAATCTTCATCATCCTTGTTGTAGTTCAACAAGATGGACCCCGAGAAAGAAGAAGATCTCGGTTGGAAGCTTGTGCTTTGGTTCTTGACGATCATGGACTTGAACTTGGACAAGTTAGCAGCATCAGTCAAGTCTTGAATATCGTTCTCTTGTTGTTGCAATGTTCTTCTAGAGAGAGGCACGTAGACAGAGACGTTGGAGATATCATTCTCCAACTCGTTGAACCAAAGTGGAATGTTGTCCAATTTGTCGTCTTCTAAGAACAAAGAGGCAACACCGTGGATGAACTTGGAGAAGTTTGGAATCTCCTTGATTAAGTTCGAAGAGTTGATCAATTCGTTAATCCAGTTCAATTTCTTGAAGTTCTTGACAGCAGACTTCTTGATCTTGATTTCCATGGTGGAGTATGGGAACTTGTTGAACTCACCCTTACGCAAGAATTGTTGGATGTTACCTCCGTCAAGGTCAAGACGGTGCCACGACGACGGGTCTCTAATTGGCAATTGCGGGTCAAAAGAATCTTCTCTGATGAAGGTCAAGCCTGAGTCAATGATAATTCTAATCTTGTCATCTCCTGGAATTTGGAAAGCAGTACGCTTGTAAGTAGTTCTGAGAATTGGTTGCAAGTTGAATTCGTTGATGAAGTCAAGAACATGCTTGAGAGATTCCTCGTCGTTGCTCTTCTTAAGCTTGGCAGAAATCTCCTTGTGGATGACCAATTGGTTGATGTACTTTTGCTTCAACACAATCTTCTCATCAATGTTGAAATTGGAATTAGCATCAAATTGCTTCTTCTCCATAACGATCCTTGGCTTGTCAGCAAGCTTACCAATCCACTTAAGACGCAAAGTGGAGGAGTTGTTAATCTTGGTCAACTTGTTGTTGTACAATTCGAAATGGTCATTGTCGAAGTACAAACAGTTGATAGTTTGATCGTTGACAGATTCCTCATCATCTTCATCATCATCGTCGTCATCCAATTGGTTGGCGTGCTCGTTGTTGTAGATCAAAACAGGCAAATGTCTGAGAATGGTAGTCTTAACTTCCATCAAGTTGTCCGGGTGTATCCAGAACTTGAAGGATTGGAACTCACCATTCAAACCAGAGTCGTTGAAAGAAGACAACTTGGACAATGACTGGTCCACGTTGTAGTTTTCACGCAAAAACTGGAAGAGGGTACCAACCTTGTATAACAAAGGAGAGTAGTCCTCGGAGTGAAATGGCAAGTTCTTCAATCTAACATTAAGCAATGGCTTGACCGAGTAGTTAGAGTGCAAACGGTCATGTTTCTTGACAATCTTGAGGAAACCAGTGTAGTTAATTCTTTGGAAATGTTCCAACTCCTGGGCCTCGTCCAAGATCTTGTCCAACTTGGAAGAGAACTGCTCGACATTGAAGTCACCTTCGCTGGTTTCAGTCTGCAATTGCAAGTCGTTTAACTGCTCGTTCAACTCATCGAACTTGCTATGCTGGAAGGTGTAGACCTTCTCCAAGTTCTCATCAAGGGCAGAGACGAAGTTCTGCTCGTCCTTGTCGGTCCAGTTGTTCTTGAGAATGACACCCTCTTTCAAGAGCTTCTTGAGACTGTTGTAGTTGATGTAGTAGTCCTTCCATGGGGAGTAGAGCTCGTGGTCTAACTTAGTACCGAATAACATTTTGTGGTTGCTATCCTCGGTGTTGGTGTTAGTGTCAAGAGGATCGATTGACATAGTTTAATGAGTCTGAGATGGGTTAGCAGAGATCGATCAACAGAAACACAACGCTGAAAGGGAAAAGAAAGAGAAGAGCAGAGCAGAGATGCACAGCAGCAGCTAATACAATACCAAAAACAATTTCCAATGAAAACTCCAGAAACAAAGGAGCAGGCCTAATTTGATCACGGGGACGTGTGGTGAACTGAAAAGCCGTCAATCAATTTACCGCTGAGAACTAATACAAAGGCTATAGTTGTATTAGGTAGTTCAAGCATGCAATATTTAGTAGCCTACGGAATAGCGATAATTGCCTAGCAAAAATGGAGTGTGCACAGGGTTGGGAAGGCTAGCACACGTGGGCCAGCCTCGTAAATTAATGCAACTGTCAGTAGAGGCTGAAGAGATGTAGTGGATATCTGATATTCCTGATTAGGATAGCAGCGATGAGAATTGAGAAACACTGAGGGTGCATGGAGTGATGGAATTCGAAGACGTTTGGCAGGTGGCCGACGGCACCGTGCTGGAGCAGTTGCTAGCAGGGTTAAACTGCTCATTCTTAACAGGATGAAACCCGCACTTCACTCCACAAGTGAAATTGAAGGGGCGCTTGGCCTCCCGGGGCTATCTCTCTCTTAAAATCCAGAAAGGGAATGCCCAGAACCTGTCAGAAAAAAGTAACATGTTTAGACATCTCTAATTATAGGCACTCCGCTCACTGTAGAAACAAAGCCAGTATACTTACGTTTAGCTATGCGACATGCATGCTATACAACCGATGTAACCTATGCAACCCCCATCAAGCGCCGTTCTATCAAGCTAGAAGAGTGGAAGATATAATAACAGCGGCATGGGTGCGAAATAAGTTCATACAGAAAAGTGCTTGTACAGGATATCTCAATCACCTGATAAAAGGCACGCCTACGAATATTAGTTCTTACCTATAGTCAGAAGATGTCTAGAATTGAATAGATAGTATTATGCTCTCTTTTGCAGCCTTCAGTGACCAGTAAAAATGGAGGATAATCCTTTGCTAGTGCGAAATAGACTCACCCGTACTCCTGAGGACCAGGAACTTAGCAATGTCCATAAAAAATTTATCACGCCAGAGAGCTCTCAGTCTAAGGCTTCACTTACATTAATAAATGAATTTCTTAACTACTTTAAAATCCACCTATTCCAGCTTTACCTTGTTATAACATCATCAATATCCAGGCTAACAACACACACAATTCACTCAAATGATAATGATTTGCATAATGAAATCATTGAGAACCATCTGGACGTCGACGTCGAACCAGATGATGAGGCAAGTCTCCAGATACTTGGAGTACGGAAGATCACCAACGACTATCATTTAATCCAGAACAACAATTTCAATAATAGCGTGTTGATTCATCAAGACGATTACGAACCTTTGCCTAATGTACTTCAGGAGTTGGCCCTGTCACGATTCAAGAAGCTGGAAGTCCCAGGTAGAACTCAACAATATGGTACTAGTCTCTCTCTTTCTAATAACTTTCTTAGATCATCAGCATATCAAAAGGACTACACACCAGAGCCAAATTGTCCCAAGAGGTCCATTTTAGATGACCTCAGCTACTCAACCTTCAGACAAGATGTGAAAACTCGTTTGCATCCGCAAAGTCGTTTGTCCGAATATAATCGTCATATTCTTAACTACTATATTCCTTCGAAACCTATGTCGGTGACTGACTACTCCATCGTTGATGCCTTGATACCACATTATTTTGTTGAAAGAGAGTCGAATGAGTACGATAACCGGCAGAAAGCCAAACTACACGCTCTTGAAAAGAGCCGTTTGGATGCTCTATCTAAAATCACACCGTTATCAAACGACCAATTGCAAAAAGTACAAACAGTGTGGCAGAGCAACCGGTCAGATGTATTCGATACAAATTATCAAATAGAGTTGTATTTTAATGACCTAAAGACCTTAAGAGATGGAAAATGGCTTAATGATAACATCATAGACTACTACTTGAATCTAATTATGGACAGTAAAGATCAGAAAGTGTTCGGGTGGACCACGCATTTTTATAGCAACTTAGAGTCTAAGGGCTATCAAGGTGTTGCCAGATGGGCCAAGAGGAAAAAGTTGAATCTTTTTGAGAAGAACATGGTTTTAGTACCGATTAACATTCTTAATACGCATTGGGCATTGGCAGTTATAGACAATATTGACAAAACGATGAAATATTATGATTCATTGGCAAGCTCGGGTAATCAACAAGCTGTCTCAAATCTCAAGGAGTACATGGATCAAGAAGCCAAGAGGTTGGGTGTCCCACGCATTGACTATGAATTGTTTCCTCACATGGAAACACCCCAACAGGCCAACGGTTACGATTGCGGAGTCTTTGCTTGCACAGCCGCCAAATATATTTCTAATGCCAAACCTATGTCGTACTCTCAAAAAGATATGAAGGTCATCAGAAGGCGTATGACTTACGAAATCATTTCTAAACGCTTAATGGATTAGAATACTATGTACAATATAAATAATAATGAATTTTATAGACAATCAACAAATCAACTAGAAAATGCCAAGGAATCCTCCCTTTGGCTCACTCTTTTTCAGATTGATACCAGCAATGTTTATTTCAAGTTCAACTACTTTAGCATTGCTTGCTTCAATCTTCAGACTTAAATACTGAACTCTACTGCCCAATTTATCTCCAAGCTTTTGGATACTGATAAGCTCTTGTTCCAATTTCTTGATCTTGTCATTCTCAAGAGCAACCAAGGTATTGAGATAGTCGACTTCGTAAAGTTTGTATATCTTGATATCATGGATCAATTGTTTAAAGGCAGCCTTGAATAAGGGTCTTCCGGCCAGAATCTTATCAAGGATTCCTTTGTCTGCCTTTAAGGAGATCAAATCGTGCTTCTCTAACGTCGACAAAGTTGCATTGGTCTCAGCAGATGACTTGAACAATGGAGACTTAATCAATTCAGAGTAGTCTATTGACTCTGACCTCGACAATAACTTCATAATTGTCCATACTTGTGCTGTATTCCAGTTCGTGTCCTCTTCTAATTTATGATTATTCAAAAAGAAGGTGGTGATTTGCTCCGAGGCTTGGTTGACCATTTCATGCAATGCCTCCTGTGGACTTTCTCCAGATTTGATACGTCTAACAAATGCCTGTAGATCCAACATTCTTCCACCGAGTGGCTCGTACACACCATCGATAGAATGCTCGTCAGCGAGTTTCAACTGCTCCATCAAGTATTGCCTAGCACTACTGCTACTGGCATCTGAAAGTGAAATAGATTTGAAGACTTGGTTGGGTAAAGCGTTATTCAAATGTTGAACACTACCTACATCAGCAGTGATATAGATAACATGCGCCAAGTTATTCTGCACGAGAGCAGAACTCCATTCCGCTATCATTGGGAATATGAAATCATTCTGGCTGGCATCAGCTTTTCTTGTGAACTTGTCCACAACAATGATGGGTTTACACTCTGGGTGTTGCTGCAAGTACTCCTCTTCTTTAAGGATCTCGAGGGGAGTTTCCCCAGGTGACAATCTGCTATTCTTTCTCTCTATACCTGAACGGTACTTCAGGTAATCAGCCGTTGCAATGTCTCTGATGGCTTGAGTAGTTAACAGAAACATATTCTTCAATTGAGTTTCTTTACTCTCACTCAATCCAGACTTCTGACCAGTCAACCCTTGCACACCCAAGTCCACAAACTGCGATACGGTGTTGGTCCATGTGAATACTGGGAAATAACCTAGTTGCTGGGCAGTATTATCAATCAAATTATTATCGGATCTTGACTTGCTCAAAATATCACAATCGAGATAGAGAACCTTTTGACTCAACTTGTCATCACTTAATAAGGTATGCTCCAAGAGAAATTCCTCTTTGCCGGATCCCTTGGGACCTTTAACGATTATGAAAGTGTTGATATTCTCATAAATCCATAATTTGATTTGCTTCGATTTTTCATAACGCTCGTTCCATAGCATCGCGATATTCTGAGGAGCAGTGGTATTCTCGGCACCTTCTGCCTTTTCACCTTCACCGTTTAAACTGCTTATCTGCTCATCTATATAATCATAGCTTGAAGATAACCAGCCCCTAACTTGGTGGAATGGATATATTACCAACTTCACTATACGATTATTTTTGTACGTGTCAAAAGAGTACTTCTTTGTGATTTTCAGTTCAATAAACCATTGACGAATGGGATCAAAAATCAAAACAGCAAGAGTTGCCAATAATGCAATAAGTATTGGAATAGCGATTTTTTGGTGGTTATTTATGACATCAGTTAAGTAGTTCACTCTCTTTAATGGTATATACTGCAAATGGATGACAGTCTTACCCTTATTCAAAGAAATACCAGTGATACAGTTCTTAGCCGAAATGGCAGCTCTCATGGACTTAAAAATGATGACAGCTTCAGCTCCCGGTAATATATCCACAATCACACCATATCTACGGAAAAGGACATACAACTCTTCTTCAGTTAAGGCTTCGCCTTCGAACTTGACCTTCAAATGAGTACTAGGGTATCTTCTCAAATCTTCAATCCATGGAGTACCTTTCACTGAATAAGCAGCTGGATGATGATTCCATACAAGACTCAAAACACGGTTGAAGATATTGTTATTGTAATCTTTCTCGTGTTGCTGTACATTACCTTGAATCTGTTTAACGAGATCACTAGAAGCAATACCTGGAGGAACATGAAATTTCACGAATGCACCGCAATCTCTCTTAAGAGGGACCAAATCTGTTATATTAGCCTCTTCGGGAATTGGTGTAGATATATCAAGGACTTTTTCCTTTAGCTGTTCTGGAGTCTGATGTTGGAGCATTGAGTACGCTGTAAATGTCTGCTTAAAGACGTTTCTTGAAATACTCAAGGGGTAAATATGATCGTAGTACATGACTATTTCACGGTGTTCTTCCACATCGATGACACCGGTTGTTTCTGCCGAAGTGTCGGTCTCATTGTGTTCCGTCTCTTGCTTGATCTCAGCGATATCTGAGGCGAAACGCCTAGACTGCAATCTACCCCATTGAGAACGCAATTGAACCCCCAATTGTGGTAGCAAATAGGAACGGGCAAGAACAGAAGTTTTTCTGAAGCCACTTCTGGATGCAACAGACATTATACCCGATTGTCCCATTGCTGAGCATATTTGAAAAGAACAAGACACTGTAAATTAGATTGCATTTTCAAGGAGGTCATATCGCCACTTACGATTGCTCCACAAGACGATAGTGTCTGCAGGAATTTGCACCTGCCTGGATTAGGTACTATAATGTGAGTGGAGTAATGGTTAGAAGAAGTAACATGTATGTTAGTCAGGGTGTTGAATGCATGGGACGTGCGTTCCAGTTTAAAGAGCGATAAGAGTTAAATGGAGGTAAGAGAAGTAGTGAGGGTTGGGTTTACGTAATGGCTTAAATAGAGTGCTACTGACTGAATGTGTCAAACTAATTATCCTGGTAACAAGTTACCAGTTCTACTCCGTTAGCGTATGTTTTATTTCCTTGATATACTGAGGAGTAAAAGCCAAATTAGTCGTGAAGTTATTCTGGGCCTCGCTTTGAATCACTATACCACGGAGAACAGGTATAGCAATCTTCGAAGAGGCCATTGGTAGCAGTTGATGGTAAACCACGTTATGTTAGCTCATTAGAATTCTACAAATTGAGGTGGAGAACTTGGAGTTTCTCCCTTTTCAAGAAATCCTTGTATATTGCTATTTGCACAGGCTATAGCCAGGTAGTTGCTTGTGGTTGGCGTTTTTACGGTTTAAAGAAGACATGTAAAGTATATTTATAAAATTTTTCATAGTTTTCATTTTCTTTGAAGTGTATAGACGTGCGGGTAACTGCGGTGCTACCAATTTAGGGTTCCTTAAGCAGTGGCTTTCGGCCAGAGTTTGCTTAGCTTGTTGTTGCATAATGGTGACGGGCCAGATATAACGAAGGGGTCCTGTTATCCATAACTGTGACCGTGGTTTGACTGACTGTTCAAAAAATGAATTCGTTCAGCAACTCCCCAAAAGATTACCAGCAACAGCTTATTCAATCGCCTAAAGTGCTCGGTTATATATTATAGTGAGTAGTAATAATTCTATTAATGCAACCCTTTGGTGCTTCTAAATATTGCATGTCTAATCGAATAGACAATGAGTACATATACGCAGTGAATTCCAGAACTACAACTCTACAAAATTCTTTCCATATTAAATATTGCAATTACGAAAATCTATTGGATTTATACAAGGTTGCTATGGTATATACTCTACATAATAGTCGTTAATCGATCGTGGATGCCTGGATGGTAGATTGTGAAGTCTTAAGGAAATCTGAAGTCCGCAACGGTCTCACTGGCATATCTTCCTTTTCGTCTTTGTTGAGTTTTCCACTCTTGTTGTAGTTCTCTCTTATGTACTCTCTGACCGGCAAAATCGCAGCTTCTCTGCACATTTCTCTCAAGTCGGAGCCACTACATCCTCGGGTGTTGGATACAATCAAATCCATATCAAAATCCTCGTCATCGACCTTGGCACCGCTTAAAATCTTGGTCAAGATGGAGCGTCTTTGTGTGGCATCAGGCTTGCCGATGGCAAATGTTTTCGGCATACGTCTTAAGAATGCCTCATCTATGTCATGCTTCCTGTTTGTGGCTCCCATTACCATAATACGACCGTTGGACTTCAAACCATCCCATAAAGTCATGAATTCGGCCTTCAACATGGCACTGACTTCATGATCATTCGATGATCTATCTCTCAAGAAAGAGTCAATCTCGTCAATGAATATTATACATGGCTGCAACTTGTTTGCCAACGAGAATATTGCATCTGTGATCTTGTTGGACTCTCCGTACCACTTGTCCATAATAGACGACATCCTTATCAGAAGGAAGAAGGCTCCGCTTTCTTTGGCAATAGCCTTGGCCAACATGGTCTTACCACATCCTGGTGGGCCGTAGAACAAGACACCTTTTGGAGACTGGATCAAGTCCAGGTGTGTTGCGAAGAGTTCTGGCTCTGTCAAAGGGAGGATGACGGCTTCTCTCAATTCGTCAATGATATCTTGCAACCCTCCTACATCTTCAAATGTCACGGATATCTCCTCTGGAGTGACCAAAGAGTTCAACAACGACTTTTCGTATTGGTTGAACGATAAGTCCTTGAGATGGGGGTTGGAACTCTGGATCTTCTTGAGAATTCCAGAGCCTTTCTTTTCCGACTCCTTGTTCTTTACCGAGCTGTCCACATAATCATTGAGAATATTATTGAGGATGTAGTAGACCGAGAGCCCAGCTCCCGCCATGATGAAAAGGTCCCCAAGGAACTTTATGTCTATTTTAAATTTCCCCATGTCCAAGTTGAATCTGTTCATAACCATATAACCAACAATGATCAGATATCAAGTAAAGGCTATGGCTTCCACCAATAACTAACTGTACTGATCTCTCTTCTTTTGTCTTCTGTTCTTGAACCATTGAGACTCAGAAAGCGGCAAAACCGAGGAGTCGCACAGGTGTTGTTTCTGCAGGAACTGGTATTAGGTACAAAAAAAATTGGCTTCAGATGAGCTGCAAATAAGAGACAGACTATGATCACTAGTGTACACGTTTAGAAGTAGGAGGATAACAAAGGCGGCATAACAAAATGGCCAAGGGACACCGAAGAAATGATGATGACGAAGGGTCCCATGAAATCAGACTTCCCGAGTCGCTCATGGAGCAAATCAAAACTAAACAAGATAAGGGTGACTACGATGAAGACGAGTCTAGATACATGAAGTTCACAGACAATAGTAAGAAGAGAAAGGAAAAACCTGTTTCCAGAAAGGAAAGAAGACAGCAGGAGAGACAATTGAAGAAACAAAAGAAATCTAAACCAACGAAGCCCAATCAGCCACAGAAAGCAGTTCCAGCCGCAAATAATGGCCTGAAGGACAAGAAGAAAGTGGAGGAAGAAGATCCTCTTGCAGCATTAAAGGCATTGAAAGACAAAAAACAACAAAAGCAACAAAGACAACAAAAGTCAGAGGAGTCAACAGACGACCCTTTGGAATTGTTGAGGAAGCTTAAGGAACTGAAAAATGGAGTAGAGAAAATCGGATCTGAAGTAAGAATTATTAAAGTTGATGACTTGCTGGAGGATGAAGAATTCTCAGGAGATGACGATGCCGAAGACTTTGAAGAAGAAGATTTCGATGATTTAGATGATTTTGATTTAGATGAAGGCGACGACGACGACGACGACGACGACGAAGAAGAAGATGAAGAAGAAGAAGAACTGGACCCATTGGAAGTTTTAAGAAAACTCGGGGAAATTAAAGCCAAAGGAAATAGAAAGACATCCGAAATACGAGTAGTCAAAGCAGATGAATTACTGGATGATGAAATATCAGATTTTTCGAATGATCCAGAAGAAGAAAATGAGCATGGTGTAGATGAAGAGAGGGACGCGGATGATGATTTTGCTGGATTTGACGACGACGATGAAGAGGAGCATGATCTTGGGTTTGACGACGATGAAATAGACGAGGATGATTTTGATTCTATACAAGAGGAAGAAGAAGACTACGAAGAAGATCCTATAGCCAAATTGAAGGCATTAAAGGAAGCTAAAAAGAATGTTCCTAAAGAATCAAAGAAGCCTAAAAGTGTTCCAGAAGGCACCACGAGAGTGATCAGTAAGCAAGATCACGAAATGATGAAAAAGGACGAAGAAGATATGGCTTTCTATGCTAAACAGTTGGGATTGAAAAAAGGCAAAAGGTCTAAATTGTCTAAAATGGACGATGATGATTTAATTGGAGGTTTATTGGACGGTCTTGATCTTGACTTCGGATCGGAGTCAGTAGCTGAAGAAAGCATTGAAGAAGAGGAAGAAGATGGCTTCGATTTCGATGACGATGAGATTGATAGCGATGACGACAGTACAACAAAAGAGAAAGAAAATCCATACGTTGCCCCATCTCAGAATAGGGAAACATTTGAGAGCGCATCCACTGAATCAGCTCCAAATTCATACATTCCACCAGCTTTGCGTAGAAAGTTGGCCCTAGAAGTAAATGGGGTTTCAGAGGATATTCTCAACTTACGTAAATCCATTAAGGGTCCATTGAATAGATTATCTGAGGCTAACGTAGGTAACATCGTCAATGATATTAATGGACTCTTTATGTCGAATCCAAGACATTCTGTGAACACAGAGTTGACCACAATTGTACTTGATAGTATCATTCAACAAGGTAGGTTATTGGACACATTTGTTTACTTGCATGCAACACTCGTTGTTGCGATCTATAGATTACAAGGAGTAGAGTTCGGAGCGCACTTCATTCAGAGTTTGATTGAAAAGTTTGAAAGCTTCCAGAAGGAAGCTTCAAACGGTAAGGAAGCATCTAACATTGTCTCGCTTTTGTCTTCTGTATACTTATTCCAATTAGTGTCTTCAAAGTTATTGTATGATATTATCAAGGTATTGATTAATGACTTGAATGAGAATAACGCCGATCTATTATTAAGAATAATTAGGAACTCAGGTAACCAAATGAGATCGGATGATCCTAACGCATTGAAAGAGATTGTGTTGTTGATCAACGAAGTAAAATCATCTCTCTCGAGCAAAACCATGAGTACC
This sequence comes from Scheffersomyces lignosus, assembly GCA_001599395.1. Classification (NCBI taxonomy): domain Eukaryota; kingdom Fungi; phylum Ascomycota; class Pichiomycetes; order Serinales; family Debaryomycetaceae; genus Scheffersomyces; species Scheffersomyces lignosus. The sequence goes on along the minus strand of BCGS01000002.1, from coordinate 1,903,518 downwards.
AGAACTCAATTTTTGGTTGAAGCCATCTCCTCGTTGAAGAACAACAAGATGAAGATTAACAATGAGGCCAATCATCAATTGAGCATCAGATTGAAGAAATTTTTAGCAACTATTAACAACAACAAATTCAACGATCCAATCCAAGTTTCTCTTGACGATATTCATAGCATTGAGTCCCGAGGTAAATGGTGGTTGGTTGGTTCTGCTTGGAAAGGTCATGCTGAACCTAAAGAAGAAGTCAACGTGAATGCAGATGCTATGAACGATATATTAGACAACTCTGAACCAAATTGGATGGAATTGGCAAGAGCTCAAAGAATGAATACTGACATTAGGAGAGCTATTTTTATATCTATCATGTCTGCCAATGACTATATCGATGCTTTAACAAAGTTGGATAAATTGGCCCTCAAAAGGTCACAGGATAGGGAGATCCCCAGAGTATTGATCCACTGTACTGGTGTTGAACCTGCTTGGAACCCTTACTATGGAATACTTGCTAAGAAGCTTTGTGAGAACCATAAGTACAGGAAAACTCTCCAGTTTATGCTTTGGGATTTGGTAAAGGAGTTTGAAGGCTCTTCTGGTGACGATGAAGAGGATTTTATTGGATTTGATCACGGTGAGGATGACGAGGAAACTAAATTGAAGAGGATTTTAAATCTTGGAAGGTTTTTCGGATATCTCTTTGCGGAAGGATCATTACCTTTACATTTGCTTAGAACAATCAACTTTTTAACCGCTACCAGCGATACAGTATTATTTATGGAAGTTGTATTTGTTAGTTTCTTGGACATCATTGGCAAGAAGTCACAAATCAACTCTGTTGGTGCTGGTCTTAGTAAGAAATCAAAGGATATGTACGAACAGAAATTCGACGACAGAAAATTAATAGAGACGGTCATAAAGGCTCAAGAGCAGCCCACTTTGTTGAGAGGTATCCAATTCTTCTTACAGGATAAGGTAAAGACAAGTGGAATAGTCTCTGGAAAGAAACAGAAGAGAAGAATAGATTGGGGAGTCACTGCAATGGTAGACATTATAGACGAGTTCTTGAGATCCATTGATAAAGAATAAATAAATCTTATAATTATATTTACAGGAATATATACAATTCTAATGTTACAACTATGTAATTTACTCTATCAATTCTAGAACAGCGACGGTTTCAACATGTTTAGTTTGTGGAAAAAAGTCAAACCCAACCACATCCCTTATTTTGTACTTTGTTGAAGTGTTCTGCTGGAGATTGTTAAACTTTGACAAATCGCGAGCTTGCGTGAAGACGTTACAACTGACATAAATTATCAATTTTGGCTTAAACTCTAATAACTGTTTCAAGAACAGTTCAGTGGACCCCTTTCTTGAGGGATCCATTATTACTATGCTATCGTTTCCTTGGATTCCCGACTTCAAAAAATTCTCATGCTTGAACATGCTATCGGCAGTTCCTGGTATGAACTGGATTCGGTCGGGAACAGAGAGTCCGTTCAATTTAGCATTGTGGGTAGCAAATTCAATAGATTTCTCACTTAGTTCGATTCCAAATATTTTTCCATCCTTCGAGATTTCCTTTGATAGGGCAATTCCAAATAACCCAACACCACAATATGTGTCCACCAAGTACTTGTATTTATTTTCACTAAGCTGTATGTGGTACTTGATATAATCCAATACCTGAGGCAATATAACATTGTTGTTCTGGAAGAAACTTGAGGGATCAAACTGAAATATGTAGTCACCTACTTGCTCAGTGATAACTTTAACATCATCTGTTAGACACACCCTTTTATGTTCCCCTGTCTCCTTATTCATTCTTATGCTCTCTCTTAACAATAGAGTACGCTGCTTTCCTTGAGATTCCATCGGCGCTTTTATGACGTCTGCTAATATTTCTTTCCTCTTGTTCTTTAACATACTGTTGATACTCAGTGTCGCTATAGAACAATCATCTATGTCAACTATTGGTCTGCTTGGATCAACATTGTTTAAACCAATCCTGAGTACCTCATTCTTGTGCTCTTTTGGAATTCGATAATGTGGAGTAAGCTTTGTTCTGTAGGCGTACTGTTGGTCACACCCGTGTACGTGTCCAAAGTCACTTGTATCATAATTCGAAATCAAATCTGGGTAGAAAAATTTATAAGCTTTGTGGATGGTAGCTTTCTTTGCCTCTAGTTGACTATCGTACGACAACATTTGAAACTGACACCCCGAACATTTGTCAAATTTATCACAGAGAATCAACCTATCTTTACGGGCCGTTTTTCTCGAGTCTGCATTAAGAACTTCCAATAGCACTCCCTCGGAGTAGAATTGGTGATGCATGTTTAGTCTTACTTTGACTTTATCACCGATAATAGTCTTCGGAACGATTATAGCAGAGAAAGTATTGAATAAATCCTCACCGTCATCTAAGAAAGGTGAGGCGTATAGCGATTTTGGTACAAAACCTATTCCATCTCCCTCCGAGGTTTGATATGTGATTTCTAAGCTGTCAATGATAGATTGGGGTCTGGATCTTGAGAACATAAACTCACCGATCAAGCGAGTTGGATTCTGAAGTTGGGAAACTTCAAGGCTTGCGTTCTTCTTGATGTTGTAGGATTTTACTGCATCTTGAATTTCGAGAAATAGGATATTCGATTTCCTTGTTTCATCGTCGGTATCTCTCTTCTTCTTTCTGTTAACTTTTTTAAGCTTTTTTAGTATAAAACTATCACTTTTTACAGGTATTTTTGTATTATTGGATATGCTTCTCTTCGGTGTCTGTCTAGTAGGCATGTAAATAAGTGCAGTTGACGAGCGGCTGAACTGCCGACATGTCAGTTCTGCATACCGAGACGCTAACACTGGTCTCTTGATACTAGAAGTCCTCCACCATAGCATGCTTTTGTCTACAACTTTTGAAATTCAACATTTAACATCCAACATAGTAATCTTTAAGTAAGCAGATTTTTCAATGGCTTAATTGGAGGGTCGCGAGATTCTACATTGGGAAATTTGTTTTGCAGCGAGATGGGATGCAAAATTCAGCATGCAATTAAAAACTATAGAGTACATTAAAACATAGTATACAGATATCAGGATGACGTTCTGCATGTAGCGGCGGTGGGTTTCAAACTGATGCTGCCACAGCTGGAATCGGTTCATCGGGGTATTCCCTCAAGTCGAGTGTTACAGTTCTTGAGCTGTTTTCTCTTTGCTCCCTGTAGATTCCTACAAGTGCGTCTGATTTCTCGAACAAAGAGTTCTTCAAGGAGATAACGATGAATTGATAGTTAGGACCTGCGTACTTGCGGATATAGTTAGCAATCCTGCTGACATTAGCATTATCAAGAGCTGCGTCAACTTCATCAAGAACGAAGAAGGGCGATGGCTGGTACGAATGAATAGCAAATAATAATGCAAGCGCTGCCATTGTTTTCTCACCACCAGATAATAATTCCATGTCTCTGAATCTCTTCATGGGAGGCATGGCGTGGTACTTGATACCTGAATTGTAAGGAAATTCATCATCTTCCAAAGTCAAATAGGCCGCACCGCCTAGTGGAGAAGCTGGAAATTTGGTCAATTCTTTATACGTAGAATCAATTTGTGAAGAGATATGATTGAAAGCTTCCATAAAAGCTTCATACCTTTTGTCTCTGACTGCCTGAAACTTTTCATAGATATTACGTTCCTTTTGTCTAGCAAGAGTATGATCCTTATCAAAATCTTTGAGTCTTGTTTCCACTTCCTTCAACCTATCCATAGCCTTACCATTTGGTGTTAATCTTTCTAATTGTTCAATTGTATTTTGTAGTCTTGCTTCAAGCTCTGCTTGGAGTTTGACATTGAAATTTTGCTTCAATTTTTCATCCAACATTGAGTAGTCAACTTCAATTTCGTAAATCTCCTTTACCAAATTGTCAGAATTCTCACCTATTGAGATAGATTCTAGTAATCCATCACGTAATGGTATGTTGATGTTTTGAATCTTGCAATTTTTCAATATGTTTACTCTCTCAGTATCGATCTTTAGTAATTGCTCCTCAAGAGAAACAATCTGCTTCGTTAAAGAGTTAATTGAACTTTCATGCTCTGCGACTTTAGCTTCTAAACTTTTAGAACTCTTCATTTGAGACAGGAGACCACTACTGAACTGCTTCTGCTCTGACTCCAATACCTCAAGTTCAGCTTCAAGGTTGTCCACCTTTTCTTCAATAGTCTGAATTTCTTGAACTACATTCAGTAAATTCTCTTCAAGCACCAGAAGTTGATCATTCAAGATTTGTTCTCTGGATTTGGTTTCACTAACTCTTTCTTTTTCAAATTTCAACTTGTTGCTTAGCGTGGAAATAGCCTTTGAATACTGTGTTCTTTCTTTGACTCTTACTCTTAAAGTGGCTCCGTGCATGCTCTCGTAATCATCAATACCATTCAGGAATTCATAATTGCTGCAGAAATCCGAATAAATTTCGTTCTGCAATGAAGTAGTCCTCTCATGAATCTTAGTAATCTTCTCATCAATCTTCGTAATTTTTTTCTTCTTGGAGGATATAGATTCAATAAAACCACGCTGAAGCTCCTCTTGGAAAGTGATTTCAGTTTCTCTATCCTTGATTGTTCTTTCGACGTTCATTTTCTGATTTCTCAAGATGGGGAGTCTGTCATCCAATTGGCTGATTTCTTCGGATAGAAGATTTATCTCCAATTCTTTCGGCCTACTTTCTTGAAGCTCGGCTAACTTCATAGTAATATCTTCCTTTAATGAATTCAAGTTATTCCACTCATTTTTGTCCCAATTAAGTGATGCAGCTGACTTATGAGATTGGTTTCCACCTGTCATTAAACCAGATTTATGAATAATAGAACCTTCAAGGGTAACCACCTTGTTCTCTAACTTCTGAGAGGAGTTCCACTTCAATTTTCTTGCCAAATCAATCGTCTCGACAACTAGTGTGTCACCAACAATGTAATTGATAGCCGGCTCTATAGACTTATCTTCATACTCCAATATGTCAATAGCAGGCTGTGCAGACTCGTGGATAGTTCTCATGTAGTTCAAATTAATAGGATCACTGATAACCGAATCCAAAGGAATGAATGTAACCACGCCAGCTCTTCTCTCCTTCAAAATTTCTATGCACTTATAAGCCACACTTGTAGTTTCCACTATAACACTATCCATATTTCTAGCTAGTGAGGTTTGTAACGCATTTTCGTATTTCTGTCCTGTTGGTCTTACTAACTCGTATACAATTCCTTTAATCGCTCCTTGTGGAAATAGTCTCTTCAACATTGACACATTTTCTCTTAATTTCTTCTGCTTGTTAGATTCCCGCTGCTGTGATGAAATCTCATCCAATCTCACTAATACATCCCTAAGTTCAGAAGTTATTTGTAATTCTTCGTATTTGTATTGATCCTTCGCTTTGATAAGGGCTCCTCTATAATCCACCTTCTCCTGCTTGAGCGCGAGGAGATCGTTAATTTCGGAGGTGAGATCAGCGAGCTTGCATTTTAATTCAGTATTAATCACTGATTGCAAGTCAGAAATTCTGCTATACGAATTTGACTTTTGATTTTCAAGACTACTAATATTTGCGAGTATTCCATCCTTTTCGTTCATCAAGAGCGATATTTCTTCCTCTAAAGCTGATCCTCCGTTGGCTAAATAGTCTGCTCTTAACTTCTCATACTCTCTCTGACCGTCTGCTGATACCGACATTGACGCAGATGATGCCACTTTATTCTGGAAATCGTTGAAAAGTCGTTGAGCATCTCTCAATTGTTTCTCAACAGATTCTACAAGTTGATGCTGTCTCTTTAAATCTGCTTGTAAATCAGTGATCTTTGTTTTAGAAGAATTTATTTTGGATGTGACAGCACGTCTACTGGCTTGCATTGGGATTAAGTCTCTCTTTAATGACTCAACTTGCGTGGCTACATTATCAAGAGACTTGCTATGTTGCTTTGATTCCAATACTTTTTTGGAATAACTTGATGACGCACTTTTGAAAAGCTTCTCTTGTGCTGCGAGGCTCTTCTTTAATTCCTTCAACTCTTTATTTTTCGAGTAGATTTCGTTTTTAATCTCGAAATGCTTCTTTTCATTGTGGAATATTTGGTATAAGTTGATAGATTTTATGGCGTTATCCTTCTCAGTTAACTTCTCTTCAAATTGACGCTGTTCGGCCATTTGCTCCTTGTATTGTTTAGATTCCGAGTTTAAAGTTCTCTTTCTTGAGAACACGGAGTTTGAGAATTCGCGTGCTTTTTCGTATTCATCTTTCAAAGAATCATACTCTTTTGCAAATTCGGAGGAGCCACTAATATTTTCAATGAGTTTGGTCAAGTCCTTAGGAGATTGCGAAGCAATTTGTTCAACGTCACCCTGGAACACCAAGAAATTACGTGCTTTGATAAGAATATTTTCAGCTTTCAACACCATAGAATAATTGAGAGACGTGACTGACACGTCGTTTATTCTATATTCACTATTGCCAGCGGCCGAAATGGTTCTTTTAAGCTTTATGATTTCCCCATTTTCTTTTTCATAAGTAGCCATAACATATGCTCTGGTGGGGTCTTGTTCAAGATCGTCTACTGATGAGTTTGAGTCCAAATTAGTTCTCCTTCCTCTGTAGATCAAATCCTTTAAGTTGTGTGATCTCAAGTGTGTTGATCTCACGCCCAATACGAATGATATGGCGTCCATCATGTTGGACTTACCAGCACCATTCGGACCTATAATAGATGTGAAGAATGAGCTACCTAAACCGATGGTAGTGGTTCCACGGTACGACTTGAAATTGTTCAATTCCAATCCTATGAGTCTACCCATTGTGTTCTCTTTCGTTGTGAAGCCTGTATTACTGTGCTCTTGAATGACTTCTCTGAATGTATTATCATGTGTCTGAGGTTTACGATCACACCTGACGCGTAACCAGATGTTGTAAACAAAAGATCCAAAATATAATGTCTCCGCGTGGAATATCACCACGACATTGAATATGATGTCGCATGGGAGAGGAGATCATGTTTATCTAGACAGATAATGAGAGGTATTTTTTAATGGAAAGACCGAGCGAGCGTCATTCGCAGCAAAATATATAATAACTCTATCATTGATGTAGATGACCAACACCTGAGGACTGTATCAACGTGGACCTGCTATCTCGTATATAGCTTAGTCATTGAATTCCGGTTGTCCTTATCACTTTAGCTCCGGAATGTTCTTTCTTAAATCGGACATAAAGTTTGAAACCAATACAAGTGGAATATGATGGTCAGTAAGTATTTTTATACATTTATTTCCAAATCGGCTAAAATCTGAAAATTCTCCTCCTCCTACAAATTACTCTTAACTACAATTACTAAACTATATCAATGATGTCATACTAATCTAGAGAAGATCGTAAGTTCCGATCCTCCGAATGGCATCTTTGACTGTTCGATTTTTTGCAGCTATTAGATGACTCCTGTTTACACAGTTGTAGAATCCGCGATAAGGAATTACAGTCATCTATTCGTATTTCACTCCATATCTAAGGAATCAATGGTTGTATTTGTCTCTGATTTAAAGTTCAAGCCCGAAAGTAGAACCCCTGCCCAATGTGTATACTGTAATTATCACTTCAAAGGCTGTGCTTCCTCACCTCCCCCATCCTCGCAGAGCATTTAAAGCGCTCAATTGAACCTTCAACAGACAAATACACTCTAATAACAAAATAATCCTCTCCCCAGAATTAATTACATATATAATATGACATCTACAACATCAACAACGAAGGCTATCGGAATCGATTTAGGAACTACTTTCTCGTGTGTTAGCGTGTTTGCTAATAATCGTGCAGAAATAGTTCCCAATGAGCTAGGAAATAGAATTACACCTTCTTTGGTTGCCTTCAACGACAGAGAAGTTATGGTTGGTGAAGCTGCTCAAAACCAATTGTCAGCAAATGCTTCGAATACTCTATTTGCAGTGAAAAGACTAATTGGAAAACCTTATTCGAGCCCTGATATACTGCTATATATAAAAAGACAACCTTTCAGTGTAGTAGGAAAGACTGGGTCAATTGCAATTCAAGTATATTACAAAAATGAAACGAGGTACTTTGCTCCTGAAGAAATATCAGCTATGATTTTATCCAAAATGAAATCCTCGGCAGAGGTATATGTTGGTACAAGCATCACAGATGCAGTTGTCACTGTTCCAGCATACTTCAATGATGCTCAAAGGCAAGCAACAAAGAATGCCGGATCTATAGCAGGTTTAAATGTTTTGAAGGTCCTAAATGAACCAACGGCAGCTGCACTTGCCTATGGGCTCAATAAAGAGATCAAGGGCGAGAAATACGTTCTTGTTTACGACTTGGGTGGTGGAACCTTCGATGTCTCCATTTTGAAAATTAAACTGGGTTCATTTGAAGTGAAATCGACCTCTGGTGATGGGTACTTGGGAGGGGAGGATTTTGATAACAGACTAGTAGATTATTGTGTGAAAGAGCTCAAAAAGAAATACGACTCTAATATCACCAAGAATACTGCAGCTATGGTAAGATTGAAAACTGCTTGTGAAAGAGCAAAAAGAGTACTTTCCACTTCGGTGCAAACTACCGTTACTGTAGACTCTTTATTTGATGGCAATGACTTTTCTATCCAGATCAGTAGGGCTTTATTTGAAAAGTTATGTTCAGATCTTTTTAAAGATACCTTAAAGCCTATTGAGAAGGTGTTGGATGACGCAAAACTAAACAAGAAACAAATTGATGATGTAGTAATGGTTGGCGGGTCTACCAGAATTCCTAAGATTCAAAACTTGGTTAAAGAATTCTTCAAAGGAAAAGCGCTTAACTGCTCCATCAATCCAGACGAAGCAGTTGCACAGGGAGCAGCAATTCAGGCAGCAATGCTTTCTACCTATGTTCCTTCCGAGCTAGAAAGAATTGTAATGTATGATATTACGCCCTTTTCCTTAGGAATTGAGACTACAGGGAATAAATTTGACATTGTCGTCCCAAGAAAATCTGTACTCCCAAATACCTTCACAAGAGAGTTTACTAATGCCTTCAACAACCACTCTCGCTTGTCCATTAATGTGTATGAAGGAGAGAGGATTAAATGTAAGGGCAATCGGTGTTTGGGCTCCTTCATTCTAGAAATCCCTCCATATCCAAAAGGAGTAGCAAAAGTCGACGTCACTTTCAACATAGATGGAAGTGGAATTTTGACGGTAACAGCCAAAGATAGAAGCTCATCTAATTCTGGAAACATAACGATCACTCGAAACCAAGGCGGTCTTACAGGTGAGCAAATTGACCAGATGATGAAAGACTTTGAATGTCTCAAGTTACAAGAGGACGAGGAGAGGGAAATCAAGCTACTTAACAACGAACTCGAAATGTTCGTGTTTTATTTGAAGGACGCATACGAAGATGAGGAATCTGCAAAGGCTCCCTCATCCATTGCGGAGATAAAGTTAATGAACTACGTTGAGACTGTTGAGTTGTGGATGCATACTGTGCCAGTAAAGACAAAGGAAATGTACCAATGCAAGCTAAAGGATTTGAAGACCCTTTACAACGCCACTAGTGATATTCCACCCGCGTACCAACCATAATTATGAACTCGCTTTTCTTTAGTTTTGTATAGTATTCAATGATAATAAATTTGCACCCATTCCGATGCGCAGAAAAATCTTAATGGCCGCTAGAAACCTGCAATAGCTATTCAATCTCGTAAATCCAAATGCATCTTCAATATTTACTTGAAAAATCGATAAAATATACAAAACAAAATTGCTTTGATTACATATGTAGAAAGTCCAAGCGCCGTTCCACACAGCTGCTTTGGAGGAAGACATTGAATCGACTGAGGATGATTCTGCCTAGAGAGTAATCATTCAGAGTAACGTCGATAAACAGTGTTATTTATTACAGATGTCAATCGACTCATATATTGCAGTAAGGGAACACATCCTTCAACCTCAATAGTACTGACCCGCTTAGCTGCTACTAATTGCTTCAAACCTCTTCCCCACCTCTACCCGACAAATATGTAGTACCCACCTGCAGTCAAAGTACTGATGACTTTTAATGCCGCACCTTTTTTGGCTCCGGCGCTTATCTTGGAGTCACACGGAGTTGTCTAAATTGTTAGTATATGCTTCTTCCTTATATAACTCAAGCTTTATTCCTTGTTTCAGTGCTCTTTAAGTATCTACACAAGGAAAGGTGGAGCAATTTAGACTTTAGCTTGACATTCCATATTTACAATGCCCGAATACTCGGAGAAAGAACCCTTGTTAGGTTACCATAACAGACAGCTTGCTGCCGACAATGAGATCTCCACTAATACCTGCCCATCATTCACCTCGCTACTTACTAAACCATTCCAATGTCTCCCTCAATTGACCAAACAACTTAAGGAAACGTACATGCACGAGGACATCATTGATTACTCAGATGATGATGATCCACTTCCAGACTTACCATATACTACAACTCCGATTGTATTGTCTCAGTCAGTGCTCTCCCAAGAAGAGAAATTGTACGAGCTAAGGAGGTTGATGAAACAGCACAATATCGGTGTCTACATTATTCCCTCCGAGGACGAACATCAGTCAGAGTATACTGCGCTTGCTGATAAAAGAAGAGAGTATATTTCTGGCTTCACAGGCAGTGCTGGTATCGCTGTAGTTACTTTGGACGACCCGGAAACATTGACAGGAGAAGCCGCCTTATCAACCGATGGAAGGTATTTCTTGCAAGCGGAAAAGCAATTAGATAAAAGATACTGGAAATTATTGAAACAAGGCATTGCAAGCTATCCAACATGGAACAAGTTTGCTATCACCAAGGCAATGCTGAACAAGTTCAGCAAAGTCATATCCTGTGACCCTAGGGTGATCAGTTTGTCAATTGGAGATTACTTTAAGAGAGTTAGAATCTTGAACTATCAAAGCAAGTTTGAGTTCAAGCCTTTGTTTGAATTGAACTTAGTAGACGCTGTTTGGGGTGCCGAGAAGCCAAGTAGATCATTGGATCCAGTCTATCATTTACCTCTTCAATATTCAGGACAGTCAACTGATGATAAGGTGAAGAAGATAAGAGAAACATTAACGTCTGACAACTACAACAATACCCATCTTATAATTACGGCCTTGGATGACATCGCATGGTTGTTCAATTTACGCAGTGACACTGACGTTCCATTCACTCCCGTTTTCTTTGCTTATGCAATTGTATCACTTGATTCAGTGACTTTGTACACCTACAAAACTAAAATTGAGCAGGGTACTCCAACTCTTCATTCTTATCTCCATACAATTACAGGATTGGTGGTAAAGGAATATGATGAGTTCTATGTCGATGTCTCTCAACTTAGGACGACTGTCGACAGTCCTGACATTTCTATTGTATTACCGAATAAGGAGTCCACTACTTACGCATTGTTCGATTCTTTACCACAATCAGTTGGTAAACAGAATGTTAGACACGAATCTATCGTCTCAAACACAAAGATATTCAAGAACTCTAGAGAATTATTCAATGCCAAAATTGCGCAATATAAAGACTCACTTGCGTTTATACTATTTTCGTCATGGTTAGACCATCAATTAGTAAACAAGAAGAAGCGTTTATCAGAGTATGATGCAGCCTGCAAGATATATTCGATTAGGGAAAAGCTTCCAAACTTTAAAGGTTTATCTTATGAAACAATTTCTTCAACGGGGCCAAACGCTGCAATAATTCACTACGCCCCTACCAAAGAAGATAATGCTATTATTGACTCTCGCCAGATTTATCTTATCGATTCAGGTGCCCACTACTTAGAAGGAACAACGGATATTACCAGAACTTACAAATTTGGTTACGAGGGGTTGACGGACAAGTACAAGAAGTATTATACCCTAGTGTTAAAGGGGCATCTTGCCGTAGCAATGGCAAAGTTTCCTCCACACTCCACAGGCACAGGAACTATCCTCGATGCCTATGCCAGACAGCCATTGTGGAACGAGGGTTTGGATTTCAACCACGGAACTGGACACGGTGTCGGTAGTTTTGGAAATGTTCATGAAGGCCCATTATCTATCCTGACTACAAGTGGAGGACCATCTGCACTTGATTTGTACAGAAAAGGAGGAATTCTTACAGATGAACCTGGTTTCTATATTGATGGAGAAGTTGGTTTCCGAATCGAAAGTGAGCTTGAAATTATTGAATGTGATGATTTGGTTGGCAAAACTAGAAATGGAGAGAACTTCTTGGGCTTTGGTTACTTGACCAAGGTTCCTTTCTGTAGAAAGTTAATTGACACAAATTTGTTATCTCCAGTGGAACTCAATTGGATTAATGAGTATCACAAGAGCGTTAGAGAGGACTTTGCAGAGAAATTATTGGAGATGGGAGATAAAAGAGCTTACAACTGGTTGCACAAGGAGACTGAAGCATTCTAAGATATACAGCTTTACACATTTTAAAATTTGTATATAATTAAATAGTTATATAAGTTTATAAATACATAATAAATAGAATTGAAGTATTATTAGTTGTTTACTTCTGCTTGTTTAGAGCAGTTGGCAACTTGGGGAATCCCATGCTTTTAGCTTTTCCATGATCTGGCTTTTGAAAGCTTCCAGGCTTTCTCAAACCAGAGGCGGTTGAAGGTGAGTTAATATTAATCCCCAAATGAACTCTGTTGGATATGAATGGGGAAGCTGCTGGCAATGACAACGCTGGATACTCGCTCTTGATTTCTGAGCTTCCATTCAATTTGGAGTCTATGCTAACAACTTCTCTTTTCTTATACTGGGGCATCCTAAGTGCACTGGTGGTATTCCATATATGCGATGATGAGCTGGATGCAATCGAGTTACGAATCTGATCTAAGTTGGAAACAATTTTTGATATGGAATCCTTCTCGTTACCATCCAAAAAACTGCCTACCTTAGCTCTTTTCAGATCACCAAGAAGTGTATTGTCTGCTCTCCTTTTTTCTTGTAAATTCAAATTACTGAAATCAAGTAAAGTTCCAGGCAAGGAACTATTTGATGTTAAACCTTTGATTGTTGCAGAGAGCCGACTAAGAATTCCACTGGTTGAACCAGTGCCAGTTTTGACCAAAGAACTTAATTCCGCGTCTGGCAACCTTGAAGGGAGCGATGGTTGTGAGGTCTGCAATGGCGGAGAAGAATTAAGTCTGAATGAAGAAGCAACACCTCTAGAAAGGCTCGACATCCTATCATGTTGGCCAGCTGCGGTCGCAGCATTCATTAATTTCGATAAAATAGATGAAACGGCGAAGTCGACTTGCTTTATGGTTGTATTCGAGTTATTATTGGCGTATATCGCAGCGGCCGTGGCGGTTGCAGCTGCAGTAGCTGCCAAAGCTGCTCCAGGGTTCTCCCTTTGGGTTGTACTGGAGAGAATATTGAAGATATCAGTAACCGGCCTGACCAAATTTTGATCCTGCAAATATACATTCGAGGAGTCCTTGTCATGCCCCGTAGAAGATCTTTCGATAGGACTCGACTCCTCCGAATGTGGTAGGGACTCACTCTTCCTCTTCTTGCTAATACGTTTCTCTCTTCTTCTGTTGAATTCTTCGTCGGCCCATGCTTTCTTTTCAGGTGTATCTTTTTCACCAAACATAGCAGCTGCTCTCTTGAGAACTCTTGATCTCAAGTCATTGTCCTTATTTCGTTCGGCATTCTCTTCTCTCCACTTCTTCTTGCGCTCTCTATTATCTATGCGGATTTTCTCCTTGTACTCCGGAGAGTCCATTCTGATTTTCTCCGTTTGCGACAAAGTGGTTCGGCTGAAGTGACTGGTGGTTGAAAAATTTGAAATTGCAGAAACAATTGAATTACTTATGGATGCAATATATTCCAGCTTGATATCCGGTAAGGTACTTGGGGATCCAGCTGAGGAGCCCGTGAGACTGGGGTCTATATCAGAATCATTGAATTGATTTATGACATTGTCAATTAATGATGCTGCTTGAATGTTATCTACAGTAGCTTGTCCTTGTAAATACCTCTTTGCAAGAGACAAGGAATTGACCATGGTGTCTTTCTCTTCCTTTGTCTTGTAAGTAGATATGATCTCTGAAGGAGATGGAACGCCTCTAGAAAGAAGAGGAGCCTGGAACGGAGAACTCGAGGAGTATGCATTTGTCATCTGTCTTATAACGCTGAGCAAATCCGTTTCCGAAGTACCAGTGGCGCTAATTCTAGACGTCAAAGTACTAATTACATTGGACAATTGTGAATTTAACCCAGCATTCACTAATGAGTTGGCACGATCTTTGGAAGTTACGACATCTAGGGATTCAATTGATGAGTAGTCTCTAGACGTACGGTTAAGCATGGAGTTACGATGCAAAGCAAGTGTCTCGGCGATTGATAGAGACTTTCTTTTGGATTCGTTACTTGCTTTAGAAATGGAAGTTGATATTTGACTTGAGGAAGCTTCAACTTCTGCCGTTTTGTTGGATTTCAGCTTTGAACCCAGTGACAACGTTATGTCGTTTGACCTGTTAAGTGATTCTAGAAATGTAGCTGTTGACGTCGTTATTTGGCGAGACAATCTTTGTATTGGCGTTTGAGTAGCCACAACAGCGGTCTGTTGTGAGCTCAGTGTTGGGAGTTGAGATCTTGACTGCCCGTCCTCCTCCATCTCCAAACCGGAGAGCAATTCTTGAGGATGTTCCATGGCCATATTAAATGCATTCTGTAAAATATCGTTCATCTGCAAGTGCTCTAGATCTGCCTCGTTATCATCATGAGTCAATCTATCTTGAGCAGAACTTGCTCCTGTTGCCATGACATTGCGAACAGCATTCACAAGAGCAAATTGCAAAGCAGGATCACCTGAATCGTCACTTCTCCTAGGCTTGGCTGGCCCAGTAAGTTGCTCTCTGTGTGCCTCATTTTGAAAGTGTGCAAAAACGTTCTCATCGATTTGAGGTAATCCAGTTACCTTTGGTTTTTTCTCTGTATCAGTTTCAGTCAAATAGTCCTGAACCTGATGTGTAATCTCTAGTGCTAGTTCTTGGATAACATTCTCTGGAACAGGTAATTTATCTGCATCCAATTCAGAATCATCTTTTATAGTCATTTGATGAACGATAGTTTGCACCAAGTTGGATAGGTCAACAGGTTCTCGAGTGGTTTTACCCTTGTCCGCTTTATGAATTGTGCTGTGAGATGTCTCCTGATCTGCCGATTTGAAGGCTTCAGCTATCGCATCTTCCATCGAGGTATCGCCTTCTTGTTCCTGCTCGTGGGTTTCTGTTCGATCTGCCAATGCGTCATCATTCCCCATTATTTTGTGAAATGATGAAGAAATGATAGCACTCAAATCATCCTCTGTGACCTCTTTCTCTGTCTGCATTGACGTCATAGGAACACGAGGGACCGTCTTTGAAGTTGGAAGATTTTCTGTAATTGATTGAAAGGCAGAGCCAATTGCGTCTTTCAATGCGGCATCTGAGTCTTCTTCATTAACTTTCTTAATTAGACTAGGCGACTTATGGACGTCCTCATGAGATGGTGGAGCCAAGCTTTTGAAAACATCGCCAATTGCAGCTTCCAAATCTTCCTCTTCTTCATCACCTTTATCGACTGGTCTGAGGGCACGGGTTCCAGATTGTTCGGTCTGTACTACCATAGTTTCTTCGGAGATCTTAGTAACATTGTCTGCAGCTACTTGAATTCCTGCTGGCATGATATTGGCGAATGCATTGCCGATAGCGGCCTCTAGATCCACATCTTCATCTCCATGGAACGTATTTGCTTCGGTGTGTTCGTCATTCCGACTGTGTTCCGAATGATTTTGAAACTCTACGTCCATTTCAGCCACCCGGCGTTCCTCGTCCAGCTTCAGAGGGACATTATCAGGAAAGATATCTCTAAGGGCATCTCCGATTGCATCATCCAAATTAGATTCATTAGCTTCAATATGCCCTTTGACCCCAGTACTCCGATCTTCCCTTTGGCTAACGGCTACATCATTTACTGGTACATGAACAATATGATCTATCTCAGATTGTTTTTGCCCAAAAGCTTGCTTGAAAGCGTCTCCAATGGCGTCATCTAAATCCAAATTATCTGCTTCCTCATTTTCGACATCCCTTTGTTGCCCGATATGTTCTTTGCCACTACTTTGAGGGTTATCCAACTTCGCAGTATCTCTGTTACTTTGTGTTCCTTCCTCGATGCCATGGAATGCATCGTCGATAGCGCTATCCAAATTTAGTTCAGGTTCGTTATTATTAGCATATTCCTTCTTTTCAGTTTTTTGGTATTTGGATTCGTGTTCGTCACTTTTTTCAGCAGGTTCTACAAAATTCTTGAATGCATCACCAATTGCAGCAGTTAAGTCATCGTCTTGTCCATCTTCCTCATCCACTTCTATATGCGTAGATTTTCGTGTAGGCTCTTCTTCATTTTGAACCTTTGGTTCCCGGCCTTCGTGAAGATGCTCCGTATTCTCATTGTCGTTCAGCTGTGTAAAAGACCCTGATTCAATGTGTATATCCAGGTTCTCATTTTGAATCGCCTCATCAAATACTCTTTCTATATTGCCGAATGCATCTTCATGATTGTGCTCTTCTGGATGAAGATCTCTATGTACGGAAGGAACATTTTCATTTTTTAAATTATGTACATCTTCATTGTTATTATTTGTTTCTATGTTGTCCACGCCAAAATTTGATTGATTCAAACCTCCAGCTGTTTCTTGATTACTATCTAGTTGCTCTTCGTTATTCCCGAGACTACCAAAGTCAAACAGGTCGAACACATTATCAATTGCATTTTCCAAGTCCAAATCGTCATGGTGTTCTTGTGAGTCCTTATCTACATCTTCAGGTAGTTGTATTTGTTTGTGATGCTCGCTGTGTTCATAGTGCACCTTGTCCTCAATATGTGCCTCAAATTGCTGCAAATGTTGCAGCCTGTGGTGTTCCGCTGAGTGGGTATCATCAATGTTATGATTTTGAGATAAGGTCTTCTCGCCACCAGTCAACGCAGATAGACTGTTCGCTATAACGCTATTGAGATCTATATCGTCATCCAAGCCTTCATGTTGCCCAGTGTTGTCGTCTGACATGACCGGTGATTTTTTGCAGCTACAAAATCCAAGTGTTGCAAAGGTGCTTGGTGTGACTGCTTTTCCAGATTTGTAGATGTGAAAGTGACTGCTTTTTTGTTTATTTTGCTGTGATGGGCGTAACATTAGGCTGATCACGTGAACTTTGGAGTTCGATTAAAATGCAGGACGACGCAAGTAATTTAACTTTTTGCAATCTCCTGAATGGAATTTAGAATGAATGTAGCAATACTCTATCAATGAAAATAAGACAACGGAAGAATATACATGTTGTAGGTATATGCTCTAAGTATTAAGTTAAGAAAGTACTCTTGTAAAATTTATATATTTTCAATCTAAATGGAATAAATTAAGAGCTATTCGCTTAGTGATGCCTTTATTTGTTTGATCTGATTACTAGTGGAGAGTCTCCCGGTAATTCCTAGGCATTGTATTAAACGTTCCAGACGCTTCATTAGGCCAGTTGCTTGTCATCTTCCTCCAACAAAGCAAAATTGATAACCAACCCTAGGGTTCCAGTATCAACTTCATCGATACCATTGAGCTTAATTGTCCAATTGAAGTTGTTCAACTTGTCATTGGCATAACTAGAAACATCGATATCAAAGGTACGGCCGCCAAAAGTAGGTATGCTAACTGCATAATGAGAGTCAGCCATTTTAATGAAGTTCGTGTCAAATTGCAAAAGGTAAGAGGTATCTTTATTGAAAACGAAGTCCTTGCATTTGTCTAATGAAAGAAAATACCTAACACGTTCAGTAGAGCTTTCTGGGATGTCTAATATGTTATCAGGATTCTCATTTAAATTCTCCTTGAAATTCGTAAAAGGAACTGGAGGTGACTTTTTCGTTGGCGATAATTGTTGCGTTAACTCGTTATCATCCGACTTGTTGACGGCTAAATATGTAAAACTATTCAACGCAAGCCCGTAGAAAAATGGCTTGTCACTGTAGATATCGGCCCTAATTGTTTTGTTTACAAACCATCTGAAGAATTTAAGTCCCGTGGCCAACAATGTTGTTGGGACGTACTCTTTGATTGGAACCGAGAGATCGTTTCCAAATACCAACTCTGAGCCATTGATGGGTTCTTTTGGTTCGAAGTGAACTTCCACACGGAGGTTTAGATTCAAGCTCTTCGTTAACTCATCCACATCTGACACCTCTGGTCCGATAGAGCCTCCATTGAGGTAAGCTTTATCACCTGTGTTATATAGACTGTTTGCTTTATGAGGAGCGGAGCCATCGAAGTTCTTTACTATGATGAGCAATTTGAATTTTCCTATGTCCGACACGATCTCTAACGGTATGTTGGTGTTGACGGGAACAACCTTGAGGTCGGTGTCGTAAGAGTTCGATGCTCTTATGAGTAACCGCTTGGTCATGGTCATTTTGTACGATGATGGTTATTCTAGTGTGGAGAAAAACTTGGCAGAGTAATACGAAAGTTACAGATTTTCTGGTTCATTGAAGTGTTTTAACCGCTGTGGTTCTTGGAAACGATGTTTGCTACAGAGAAGCTCATGCTAATGTGGCGAGCAAAGATCTTGTTGCCATTTGTTAGTACTAGACCCGCAAAGCTCGGATACTTGCTCTCACGTGATTTAACGGTTCTGCAACAACGGATCGCTGGGGTTTATATACTGTTTTCTCCAGAGAGAGGGGGGACGAAGGTTCTCGGATGTACTTGGCGACAAGAGAAGAGCGAAAATATCATGCCGAGAATCGTTTCGATTATGACTCCGAAGTAGCGATGCGACTACAGGGATGGAGAAGAACCAGGAAGGGTAAACCAGACTCTAGTGGAGGCACACAATTACGAATGCTAGGCGAGTAACTCTCCATGACCGATATAAAAAAAATAATAGTAGTACAACCATAATAATGTAGACAATAGTCAATACTACCACACGTAAAAAACAACGACCACACCAGAACACACCAACCTTACTTGCCGAAAGCGACCAATGTGTTGCTATTATTGTATTAATGAATTTCATGCCCAACAAGTGCTTGCAAACGGCAATAACCTGGCGTACGCTTAGACCTTCAATTTTCGGTTCGTTTACGATGACTGACTATTGAGACCAATTTCCAACGGAAGGTTGATCAGTGCGATCCAGGTCTGCTTCAAGTGAGTTCCGGGAAAATTGAAACAGTGGCAGCATCGTAGCACTAGCACAGGTTGGGACGAACCAGATGATACCCAGAAGTATACACCCATACTCTACACCCAAAGGGTTATATCGAGAATCCATGTAGATCCGTCCTCGACCTACTAGTTTTCACCTGTCACAATTTCTCCGAGTTTGTACTTCTAAAGTACTACTAATGCGTTACTCACTATTACACATTACATACTGCAAAAAAGAAAAGACCAGAACCCTGCCAGCATGACTCCCCACCAGATGCAACCTACATAGGTGACATCCTACATTCACCTCTAACCCTAGCTCTAGATCCCACATACAGACTCGCAACCTGGGCCTGTTTCTTCTCCCGGTGCGCTTCGGTTTGCTTCTCTCTACGGTAGTCACAGTGTCAAATGTGCTCGCTCCATAATGTTCCATGTCCCCCAATAGCCCGTTCTTTTTTCCCTCCGCTGACTAAATACCGCTAGTACCAAGACCTACTCTCTTCCGTGCGCATAACGATCTTCCGTCGCCCTCATGGTGTGCCTCTCATCAATTACCACTGGACAATGCAACTCAGCACGACTTCCTGTGCACACGCCTCCGATTGTCAATTTTCGGTTGGATAACCCCCAGAGATTCGGACGCCCACGAATATATAAACGTTGGGTTTCCACCACATGATTCCAATTGAGTGAGATTTTGTTTTGTTTTTGAGCAGCAACTACTCACAGTATTTACACACAATGTCTTCTAACTCCTTGGAACAATTGAAAGCCTCTGGTACCGTCATCGTCACCGACACCGGTGAGTTCGAGTCCATCGCTAAGTACACTCCTCAAGATGCCACCACCAACCCATCGTTGATCTTGGCTGCCGCTAAGAAGGCCGAATACGCCAAGTTGATTGATATCGCCATTAACTACGCTAAGGACAAGGGTTCTTCTCCAAAGGAGAAGGCTGAAATTGCCTTGGACCGTTTGTTGATCGAGTTCGGTAAGGAGATCTTAGCCATCGTCCCAGGTAGAGTCTCTACCGAAGTCGACGCTAGATTGTCTTTCGACAAGGAGGCCACCATCAAGAAGGCCCTTGAGTTGATCGCTTTATACAAGGCTCAAGGTATCCACAAGGACAGAATCTTGATCAAGATCGCTTCCACTTGGGAAGGTATCCAAGCCGCCAGAGAGTTGGAGGAGAAGCACGACATCCACTGTAACTTGACCTTGTTGTTCTCTTTCGTCCAAGCTGTTGCTTGTGCTGAGGCAAACGTTACCTTGATCTCCCCATTCGTCGGTAGAATCATGGACTGGTACAAGGCCTCCACCGGTGAGACTTACGCTGACGCTGAGACCGACCCAGGTGTGCTCTCTGTCAGAGCTATCTACAACTACTACAAAAAGTACGACTACAAGACCATTGTCATGGGTGCTTCCTTCAGAAACACTGGTGAGATCAAGGCTTTGGCTGGTTGTGACTACTTGACTGTTGCTCCTAAGTTGTTGGAAGAATTATTGAACTCTTCTGAGCCAGTTCCAAAGCTCTTGGACGCTACCACGGCTAAGACTTCTGATGTTGCCAAGGTCTCTTACGTTGACGACGAGGCTACCTTCAGATACTTGTTCAACGAAGACGCCATGGCCACTGAGAAGTTGTCCCAAGGTATCAGAGCTTTCGGTAAGGACGCTGCCACCTTATTGGAACAATTGGAGGCTAGATTCTAAATTAGAATGTAGCTCGAGAATCTGTAATTACGGTTTACGCTGCTTTTAACAGATTTATGGAGTCGATACTCCTTGATGGAATGGTGTTGACTTTGTCTTTAAACGATTAAAAATATAATGTTCGTATAGTAATGAACTGGAAATTAAATATTAATGTAGAATTGATGAGTGAACATGTACAGAAATGGGTGGATTTTATCCGATCAAGGTAAAGAGCAAATTTTGACTGAATGATTGGTTTTATATATAGCGTCATATACCAATTGACTATGTTAAACCGCCATTTTGATGCTGTTGTCCTAACTTTTCACCAACAACAGTTCTATAATGTAGTAGATAGCTTCTGTGTTTTCCATTCCGGTCCTTGGCGTAGGTCCCGATTCGCCTGTATATAGACTGCTTGATCTCACTACTATAATGTTACTATAATGGTAATTGAAATCAGTATTAGCCATTTGCCATATTAGCATAGGCCGGAGCTAGAGAAAAATGTTCAAGTTGGACTCTGAATAACAACACATTGATTTCTAATTTCATCTAGCCTCAAATGTAAGCCCATCTATTACCGTGGTGATGCCTTCTACTATGAATCAGCATTGGCAATGCATTACTAAGGTTTTGCTTACCCGGACAAAGTCGTGCGCCGCTTAGCGGCGGCATCAGATTTATATATTGACGGATTATCACCAGAGTCCAGCTATGATGGAAGCTCGCTTTAGAACAGCATAAAGACACCATGACAAGACCAGAGACTGTGATACCACCGACGCCAGAAGCACCATACCCAATATCACAAAAATCCGTGGTTATAAGTGGATTTGGTAGAGGATCATCGGAGTTGGGAATACCCACTGCCAACATCCCCATAAATGACGATTTGAATCTGCTAGAGACTGGCATTTACTATGGCTGGTGCAAGTTAACTCCATGCACAAAGGACGACGAATGCAAGAAGAGAAATGATGGAAATGAGATTCTATTCGATCATGGTAAAAAATTGGCTGGATCCGATTTGGAGGTTCTTCCAATGGTTATGTCAATTGGATGGAATCCATTTTACGACAACAAGGAGAAAGCTGCTGAAGTCCATATCATGCACAAGTTTGCAGAAAACTTCTACGGAGCCCAGATAGCCTTTAATGTGTTGGGATATATCAGGCCCGAGTTGAACTACACTACAAAAGGTATGTATGAGTCATGCGTAGACTGAAAACATTGAAGATCTTGAACTCAACACTAAGGAGAGGGCACAATGGTTGCTTTCGATAAGAATCCATACTAACACCCCTCTAGAAGCATTGATCGAGGATATCAACCTTGACATCAAGATAGCATTGGAGATACTTGACATAGACCTGTATAAAGCATACAAGGATAAGTTGTAGATCACCAGATAATCTCTAAGAGACAGGTGAGTAGACTGTCGCATAATTGAACCATACGATGAATAGTCATCGCATTATAATTCACTCACCCAGCGACAGTCAGTTCGACAGCTGAGAAAACTGGAAACCAAAATAATAATGATATTATTATTAGCAGTACCAGTAGTAGTAAATCATAGATTGTATAGAATTTTTTTCCCTAAGTGTTTTTTCACATCCCACAACGCCACTAGACTAAACAACAGGATCTTCGCTAGCGAGGGTTCTGGTCATTGTCACGCAGTAGCCAACGCTGTGGAATGCCTCTCGATTTATAGATACAATAGACACTACCCATTAACAAGGAACACATCAGAATCATGGCTTTTATTGTTTCTGCGATGAGAAAAGAAATTGTAATTCAGATATTATTCTAGCGAGGCCGTACTCCATTGATTCAATTCCACACGTAATATTCTTGATTTTGTAGCGTTGCTACCACGCCGCCCAACGTCGCTATTCCATCGTATATTTTTGCTCCAAAAGCTTAGCCCCCGTCACTCTCTTTGCCAATCACTAATCCCAATCTGGAAGGACATAGTGTGCAGCGATTGTTCGCAGCTTCGGCAGTCATACATTTCCTTTGTATGGGATCCAAACACGGTACCGCGGCGCCTTTTCTACTATCTCTCCCTAGAGCACTGTCCTGGCACAGCATGCTGCACAGCAATCAGGGGAAGCTTGGCGAGAATTTCACAGTATTAGTCGGCAAATAAATTTCATGGTAGAGCTTCTTTATATGAATGGATTCATATATATATATATTAAGAAATATCTGGCCGTGCCCTCATGAGCTTTATATAGTGCCTCCGGATCGACTTCTACCTAAATGAACCTTCGCTATAAAAACCAGAGGTCGTGGGGTCTAATAGGACTATTATTCCTATCTACAATCCTCCCCGTTCTGGGCGTCGGCTTCAACACTACAGACATAGAGCCACCATCAGACCAAAGCTTGTGTATCCTCCCCAAATGGGACCAAATAGCCTCAAATAAGAGCAGTGCCATCCCCGCCTACTGCCACTACATAGAAAATCACTGCGATGCTGAGTACTTTCTGCTTTCTCACTACTACTATTGTTCCAAATACGCCCCTTCAGTACCATTCTTAGTCGCTATCAGTGCACTGATCATAGTTGTATTGACAATAATACTCTTGTCCCTCACTATATTGGTATCGAACTATTTATTTAAGAACCTTAACGAGTTGACCATACACCTCAACATTAACAACCACATTTTGGGGTTCATTCTTGTCCCATTAACTAACACCTTCCCCGATCTAATCAACTACTACGTTGCTCTTGATGCTGGCTCATCAGATTTGGTGATAGGACAGCTAGTCGGATCTATTTTGATCCTATTCACAGTTGTGATAGGCCTTATAAGTATATTCAACAGCCCCTTCCAGGTCCCACACCATCGTTTGATGACCATCGATTTCGTGTGGGTTCTTTTGGTGCTCGTAATTTTTCTGTACATCATGTCAGATGGTAAAATCACTTTAGTAGAGTGCATGGCAATGATAGCAACTTACATAATTTACATTGCTTTCTTGTGTTTCTTCGACAAGGACAAGTTAGTGGAAGAAGACGAAGATGAAGACGAAGAATGCAGGTGTTTGCTCTCAGTACCAGGAGTAGATCACTTGCATGAACCTTACAACATTGAGGATGCTTTGAGTATACTCTCTAGCGAAGAGCTAGGGTATGGCTCAATAACTCCACCGAAGTCACCATGTAGTGCACTTTCTATGGAGGAAGGCTTGGCCAGAAACGTACAAGACCCTGAGTTTGAAGTGGTACGCAGAGATTGTTATGGTCTCTCCAAAATATTCGTGAACATTATAGATATGACTTTCTTTTTGATCATACCAATCCATTTGACAGAACATGACCAGGATGAATTACAATGGAAGCATAAGGCAAACGAGTACCGTGCTCTTCATTTCTGGTTCCTTATAGAGATACCTGTTCTTTTCAATTGGCAATTTTTTGATTTTCTGTGGGTTGTCATGATCCCTTTTATACTAGCAGAGATTGCGATCATTCAGATGCTTGTTCCTGTTGTATCACCCAAATTGAAGGGTATTTTCATTAACATATTTGGTGTTGCAAATACATTGATTATCATTTCCAGTTTTTCGATTAAGATCCTTCAAATGTTGAAGAATTTTGGTCTCTTATGGCAAATTTCCGACTATTTACTCGGCCTTATTGTTTTCTCCATGAGCAACTCCATCAATGACTTGATAACTAACTTGACTATTTCTACCAAGATCAACCCTATTCTCGGTATCAATGCCTGCTTAGGCACTCCGTTATTAGTGATTCTTTTGGGAATAGGAGTAAATGGAGCTCTAGTTATACTCAAGCATAAGCATAGTGCCATTACGTTTCATCTAACCGACAATGTGGTAATTAGCACAGGAGCTCTTTTGGCTATTGTGCTATTTTTCTTGATCTACATTCCAATCAACAAATGGCAATTTGACAAACGTGGAGGCATCATACTTGTGCTTTGGTACGTATTTATTACAGCTATAAATTGTTACTTAGAGGCGTAATAACCTGGAACAATTACATTATGACATTATTATTAGAGACATAGAGAGATTTCCTCATCATAATCTTTTTCAAAATCATGATTCTGCTTGACAACGAGCTGACCTGATCTATTTTTCAACTTTTTAAGTGCATTATTATATACCACCGAGTCTTTGAAACTGGTTTCAAACTCGTTGAATAGACTTTCTTTTAGTTCTTGGGGTAATGAGTAATTCAATATATGGTAAAAGAACCAATCATTCAGGGTTTCCTTTATTAGTTCGCGGAAGAGACCGATTGCATAGTCATCATCGTCAGGATGTAATAGCCTCTCGATGCTGATTAGCTTCTCGTAGACTGGTAAGGGTATTGAAATGTTGGTCTGGATGTATGCAAGTACCAAATCTCTGGCTCGGGTGAAGTTTTGAAGGTATAAGTTTATATCTATGAGCTTTATTAATAGTTCGACATGTGCACTATAACTCACACCTCGTGTTAAAACTTCTGATGCCTTTATATACCTCTTGGAAGCTATGAAGTAGTTGGTGTACCTGAGCCAGAATTTGGAGTATTTCGCTGTCGCCATCAAACATCTTTCGTAAGTCGAAATGATGTAGGCTCTTGGATAATCTCTAAGCTCCAAGTAGTCAAGATACCTCTCCCAAGCATTCAATTGCTGTTGTGAAATGATAGAGGTGTCAAAGTACTGCTTGGAAATATGTTTTTCAAAGTTGAACAACTCATATACCTTGAACTGTGTTGTGATATAGGCATCTACATATGTCTTTTTCAAAAGCACAGCGATCTGTTTGTTGTCGGTGCCTTTGAACAGTTTTAATTCCTTTTCAGGTACAACCAAAGGCAACAACTTAGCTGGGACGGAGTCATCATTTCCTATTTCCACAAAGAGACCAAACCATTTCTTAAAGAAATATTCGTAGTGGTACAAGGGGATCTCTATTATCACTCTTAGCAATAAGTAGTACTTAGACTTGAAACCATTGGTTTCAGCTTGGTAATTCTCAAGAAATGACAAATATAACTTGTAGAACTCATATGCATAGAAGTTATATCCTATTTTCGATCTAGCTTCTTCGAACAAAGAGAGTATCTCGTCTAAGTTGTAGTTCATTGTCGTAATTTTGAACGTCAAGTAGCTTATCCACAATTCAATGGAATACGAGAGGTGTCGCAAGCCCTTCTCGTATACCTCGTTGGCTCGCTTTGTATCTCCAAGTTTGAATTCCCAGTCTGCAAATTTAGCCCAATAGTTGTATAACAATGGATATTTCTGTAGAAATCTCGTATATGACACTCGAAGAAGCTTGATTTCTTCGATGGCTGCCGATTTTGTTATTCCATGTTTGTTGTTTGATTCAGCTGCTTTCACTAATTGCTCCCAGAGAGGTACATCATCTGGCCTTTGGACCAATTCTGTCGATATTTTCGACCATTCCTGGTTGACTATACCATTTTCCATGGTGACTACTTGGTGTTAGAGTGATGTGTAGATGTCATAAACTGGTAGTATTGTTACCCTCACTTAAGAATTACTATAGTGAAGGTAGTGCATGTAATATCTGATGAGAGGTCAATGGTTGCAATGGCATAGATCAAGAGGATACTATAGGATGGAGAGGACTATTACGTGTGAAGTTGGGTGTTTTCACAAGCGCTCAAGGTATGACTTTTTGATATCACAAAGCTTTGCTCTTGTTTTGGAGATATGAAGGGAAGATGGTGCATATCCATTTCTATAGCACTCCTTTGGCTTCGTATTACATTGGATGCAAATTCGATGGTATCACTACAGTAATAGAGACACTTACTACTAAAACATCTCATTTACTGTTGTAAACGAGTGCTAGCAAGCCTTTATACACTTTTTTCACTCAAGTGTAGAAATCAGACCCGTATAACATCAAAAGCAATGACACTTCATCACCTACACCTCACAATACGAAGACTCGCGAGATCTGTGGAGAGTGCGAGAAGATGAAAAAAAATTAGGATAGTGAAATATTCAGGCTTCTTAATTGCAAATTATCATTCCCCTACATTATATTCGCCGCATTATTGACGTTCTATAGTGGAGACCAGCATGTCTGACGACGAAATCAGCTTTGACGGTGGCTTGTTCGAGGAACCAGAAAACTTTCTTCCACCTCCACCAGAGTCACACTTCGCTCTGTATCAGCGTAAGGGCAAAGCATCACCAACTAAAATCGACTTGAAATTGGTTGGAAAGTCTCCATTGTGGGGTCATTTACTCTGGAATGCCGGTGTTTATACTGCTAACTACTTAGATGCTCATGCTCACGAATATGTTCAAGGAAAGAGGATTTTAGAATTAGGAGCTGCCTCGGGTTTACCTGGTATAATCTGCGCTCTTAATCAAGTAGAGGAAATAGTTTCCACCGATTACCCAGATGCCGACTTAATATCACATATCCAGTACAACTTCGATGTTTTGGAGAAGTCGGGTGATATTTCTAAAGAAAATTATAAGGTTCAGGGATACATTTGGGGACACAATGTCAAACCTTTAATGAGCGTTGAAGAGAATGAAGATATAAAAGAAGAAGACAAATTCGACCTTATCATATTGTCAGATTTGGTCTTCAACCATACAGAGCACTTAAAGTTGTTGACCACATGTAGAACGAGTTTAAAGAAAACTGGTAGATGCTTTGTGGTCTTCTCACCACATAGGGCTCATTTGTTGAACGATGATTTACAATTTTTTGAAACAGCTAAGGATTTTGATTTCAAACCAGAACGCATAGAGATGGTCCAGTGGAAACCAATGTTCGAGGAAGATGAAGAGACAGCAGAGATCAGAGCCAGAGTATACGCTTACTTCTTGTTGCCAGAATGGGAAGTCTAAAATAATCCTTAACTGCCAAATTGAGAATATAGAATACACAACAAATAAACATTAACCTGAATTGATCACAACCAATTGACAAATAACTACAACTTAATTCTACAGAAATTGATACTTTACATGTAATATATTTATTATAACCTAAGAAAAGAAATATGTAGCAACTAATGTAACATCGGAGAACACCTTAAGCTTAAGCTCAACAGATGACTCTCCATTTTCGTAAATATGCCGAAAAGTTCAGATATCATAGATAGAATACATTCTCCCGCCATTCAGCTAATGCTCATTTTGATTTGGCATTAAATTTATTGAGAAGCTGGGGATGGGTTCATCTTTCTTTTACCGTTGGTCAAGGTAACGTTGATGAATCTTCTAGTGTATAACAAACGCTTGTAGGCTCTTCCCTTTGGCTTCTTTGGCTTCTCGGTCTTGTCGACCTTTGGAGTTTGAGACTTAACCTTACCGGCACGAGCTAAGGAACCGTGTTGCTTACCCTATAAATGTTGTTAGTATATTGTTCCAACTTCTTCATGGATTTTGGACAGCATGTGATAGTTTATGGCTGACATTCTTTATGGATGTGTACTGTATTGTTGCAGTTGGATTCTTTGGTGTGTTAAAAAATTATCAGCTCTGACTTCTCCATAGTGAGATCTACATGATTCGAGGTTTTACTATGATAATCATGGTCGGTATTGGAAATTAGTCTTAATCGTGTCGTTGTACTCTCGTTCTCGATGAATAATGGTCTGATCTGTCAATGATTATTTTACTCTGAAGTGGTATTACGTTCGATGTACTTTATCCTTATCATTGTTGAGTACGCCTCCCACATCCAACGCGGACTCTACTACTTTAATATATCATATCTTTATTGGGCTTGTTACATATCTCTTCCAATTCCCACAACTATGCTGTCCTCGTCTCCTCTTCGATCTTGGCTTCCACATACCATTTTGTATTAATTTATGTGTAATAGATAGTTGATAAACACCAACTGTTAAGAAAGAAATAGAAAAATTTTTTTTAGTATCCTCTCCCTGTTCCCAATGCGGCGGACAGCTTTTCCTCAGTTTACTATGAACGATGAAGTTTACAGGTTTTTGGTGAACCTGCGATATTTATATACCTCTTTTACAGGTTAGTAGATAGACAATGCGAAAGTGGACGGTAGTCACAAGCACGTGCGCGATCACAATACGGACTGTTTTGATTAGGGCTTCAGCCCTGTATTGATCTCAATGACTGCAAATCCGTTATCATGGGTATCACATATATTCCTATTGATACGCTTTTTATTTGCTAATAAATTGTCTGGTATTTTCGGAATCTGCTTGTCGCTTAATCTCGTGCCTATAGTTGAGTAAATGTCAAATACAGAGCTTATGTTGACAATCTAGATTGTTACTGGGAAGGTATCAGCCCCGTGGAATCTTCTGCTATTCTTCTCCCATTATAGTAGTTCTACCCTGATGATTTCAACTACAATTCACAGACTTACTTGGCTCCAATTATTATACGTATATTAAATTATCAAATGGACGTTTGCAATACCATAACAAACGTAACCAGAATCACTGCCAATATCACCACTATCAAACTCAATAGGGATAACCGAGATGCTGGATAGTAGTTCTGTGTCAACATCTGTTGCACTTTGAAAAATCTTATAACCCCGAATATTAAAGTGACGATACCCAAAATAATAAAGACAGATCCCAATGGTTTTCCATACTTGGCTATGGGTTCTCCATGCAAATCGGGCGATGTCAATTGTAAGACTGTATTGTGGATTTTTACTTTCGAAGACTTCTCTTCTATACGGAATAATTGAGTCACACCTATTCCGATGGTAATAAATGATAGAGATGTACGCAACCATGCTAGAAATGTTCTCTCGTTGGCCATATGATCACGGGCAACTGATCCCTTGTTTTCTAGAGTGATTGATGTGAATTTAAGAACATTAATCTTGTCCAAGAACGACAATCGGGGAAGAGAGTCTTCTTTTACGGAGATTTCGTCGTCTATGTCGTCCTGATGGCTATTGATCCCATTGTTAGAACTGCTGATGCTTCTGGTGGACTGTGGGCGCCTTTTTCCGGAAAAGGCGGATTCGTTTATAGCATCATATCCACGACCAGACAACGACATTCTATGCTGCTCTGAAATGAGATATCTTCAAGGAAAGGAAGGTGGACTAATTAAAATAAATGAATATCAGGAGAAATACCCCAGCTTCTTCAATTATTGTGTGTGTGCAAATTGTGATTCTGGTGCAGCCACAAATTGCCTATCCACGGGTGATCTTAATCACGTGTGTCCTCTATTATGTAAGCAGTAGTATGGTTGCAAAAACAGTTTCAGAGATCAGCATTTTTATTTTTAAGCATGGCTTCGGTTGTGTTAAGTCGAGGATTGCAAGGTTTACTTGTTGTTGGCGACAATATAAGAGACTTAATCATTTATAGAAATCGCTCATAACTAAACTGCTTGTGGTGCTCAAGAAAATTTCCATTGGATTTCAAGGCTAAAGCACCATTAGTTCAACGCACAATGATTTCACCTAAAAACTTGCTTTTTTACTGCTCGTCGTTTAGACTTTCCTTTATAGATTGTAACCAAATAAGGCTCTAATACAACTGTGAGCGTCTTTGACATTCTGTAACTTTTAGAATAATATGACCCTTTCCATTTCAAATTCATAGTATGAATAGTAAACCTTTTTCGCCAGCTTCCCCTCCGTTGTTTGAAATGGCTTCAATATTATATGTGAGGTAGTCGCAAAAACGGGAAAATGATATAATTTGGGAAATTAATCCTGCATACACTCTGTTTATTAGATTCAATCGCAAACCTTATTCGAATCTGCAGATGCGCGCCCTGCATTTCTACAAGACTCTAGGATATAATAAAGGCAGCAGTTTAAATGGGAGATTCACTAAGTCTTCGCTGTTTCAGTTATCCGCCAAGAACAGTATGATATAGCTAAATTGCAATAAGAATTGTGGCACGTTCAGTTGCCAAACATAATCATGGTTTGTAAGATGTTTTCAATAAATTTCGTAGAATTACTACGTTGATTGCCTCAAATCGTAGAGAAGAATTATTTCAATTATTTTTTTGACTTCACGCTTAGCGAATACCTGAGGTGCGGCGATTCCATGTGGCAGTTCGAGTTCCTCGTGCAAAGAAAACGAGATCTTAAATTCTTCGTAGTAGCGTCCCCCTGATAAAATGACTTACAGTTGATGGATACTTTTGGTAAAGATGTATTAATAATAAATATTGTATTTATACGTGCAATGGCCCAATAGTTATTGTGTAACCCTGTGAATGCTGGCCTGATGGTGTATATTATGCAGATGTCAAGCCCTGGAAGCCCAATATTCTAGAACTAAAGTATAGCTCTCTAAATTACTCTCATAAGAATAACAAGTAAACTAGTCCAGTTAGCGTTGTCAAAGTAAGTGCTTCAGCAATACGGCAGGACCCAGTAGGAGAAGCCTTGAAAGCACGAAGTAATGACGGGGCACCGTTGGTTACCGTAGTGACCTCATACGTTCTGATTTCTCCGATGTTACCAGAGATTGAGCCCAATCCAATCGAACCAGATGATGGACTGGCGACAATCGTATATAAGACTTCAA
Source organism: Scheffersomyces lignosus (assembly GCA_001599395.1). Lineage (NCBI taxonomy): Eukaryota > Fungi > Ascomycota > Pichiomycetes > Serinales > Debaryomycetaceae > Scheffersomyces > Scheffersomyces lignosus. Next base: position 1,872,054 of record BCGS01000002.1, on the reverse strand, counting down.
ATTGTTGAGTGTAAATTGATTGAGTCGTTACTCTTGCACCAAGTGCATTTGTGCCAGTGACCCAGACTGAAGTTTTCGAGACTGCCGTAGAAGTAGATGTAGTTGTAGCAGGATCAGCAGCTAAGACTCTCAAGGAGATAGTAAATAAAATGAAAACTATTGATTGCAAGTTCATAGTGATTGGTTTTAGTAAATGCTGTGGGTGGGAAAAAGTGAGCAAATAAATAAGTGAATAATGCTCCGAATTGTAGAAGTTTGGCTTTTGGGTTTACGGTCTTATGATAATGCCCTTATGGATTCAATTTTAAAGGATATGGTGGACTTTTAGTCAATGCAATATAGAAACGTATATGAAATGTATGTGAAACGAATGTGAAATCTACTGGTGGAGCACTCGAGAAACGCCGTATGGTGCTAGAAGCCAGGATGACCCAGGAAAGAAAATAAGCAGTATGTATTACAAGAAGAGAATGAAGAGAGTAGATAGCAGAAAATATGAATTCAAGGGAATTCATGTAGTTATATATATTTACATATGTTTTATGTATGGGAGAAGAAGCAGGAAGACAGAAGCATCGAAATCTAGACTTCACTAAGTCTCCAGTACTATATGCAATCACCGTTTCACTACAGTGCAACACAAGTCATCTACATATTATCACTGTATTACTAAACCTTTGCCGTCGTATTTATCGCTACATTGCATTACGTAGTGGTATAAAAATTTATCCTTGACAACCACAAAATTAAATTAACTAGAAAATCAAGAAATTCTGGAACTCTCCCTTTTGGGACAAGGAGAGCGAGAAAGTGGACCGAAGAAAATGCGAGAAGGGGCATGAGCGGCAGTAGTTTACCGTGGAAAGTTCGTCAGTTGCCGGTACTACAATCGATATTTAGGAGACAATATCGACTACCCGGTGGTCTGCTTTCTGCCTCCGTTACACCCTTAATCGTTCTCCTATGACGTAGTTCGATTGCGCCGAGAGTAATGTGCTAATAATAGGCCACCGAAGGAGTCCCACAAGCCACCATACTCTCCGATTAATGGTCAACAGTAGCTATTTGTGGAAGTATTCGAATGTTTACAAACACTGCACCTTGACGTAAAAATCCTCATCGCAATGTACCTACCGTGTATTGGTACAGCGCATGCCGTAGAATAGCGTGCAATTGCTGCTGATGGTCGTTTCACGTCTAATTCACAACCATTCCAAGCCTCCAAACAGTCTCATTATTTCCTATGACATTCTTGAGTATGTAAAGGACTAGCAGGAGCAACTGGCCGTTTCCTAGCAACAACTCCACCCCTGTCACTTATTTATAGAAGCGGATCACTATTTTGAATAGTTTCTCGTGTCTTCACTCTCGTATTGCCTCTATTATTCATATATACGTACGACCATTGTTTCTTTGTTACTACGTATTTGAACTACTGGTTACGTTATTCACGTATATCCTCCTGTATGTATGCGTTCATCGCCCTGTTCCTTCTTCTCGCTTTGAAGGCTTTGTCTTGCTCTGAAAAACGATCCGGTTGGAGCACATCTATGCTGATGGAATATCCGGGTATACACTTAACAAGAACACATGAAATGGTGCTCCTGCTTTGGAGGTAATTTCTTATCAGGATTAGGAAGTTAATTATATTATTAAGGTTTGTTTATTTATTTTTTTGGGGTTTATCGTAAAAATAGATGTGTCAAACCACAGTTTCACAGCTTAACCTGGTTCTTTCTTTACCTTCATGGCGCTATGATGATCACATTTCTACAATACTGAGGCTGTCTATGGTCAAATGAAATAGTCAATAGCTGGTTTCTTCGATGGGATGTTGCTGACGTCCTGCGTCGCAGCCTCGAAGACTTTATAGTCTCGGTTGAGACTGTCGTCAATCGTCAAGACTGAAGCTATATTACCACACCGGTAGCAGTAATTTGGTGCCGACCACACTGTGACCAATCCTTGGTTGAACATTTCCTTGTAGCCTTCCATAACTAATTGATGCGCCCTCGCTATAAGCGAAATATTATTTTGATGCAAAAATGTGTTCACTTCGTTCTCTCCGAAGAGGAATCCGGCTCCTCGAGGACTGATCGCCCAGCCAGGCACATCTTCGGGATCTGACCATAACAAATCACACATTCCACCTTCATGTGGCACTTCTTGTTTACGGTCAAGAATCCTTATCTGGTCAACCGTTTCTATATCGGGACTTAATCCGCCATGAATGCAAAATACTCCTCCCTTTCCTCCTACTATAGCTCCAAGGGATAAATAGTCGAATACTTCGCAGCAATATCGCCATACATTGACCGAACCATATTTTCTTACGCATTCGTCGTAGAAACCATATACTGTAGTAATTTGTCTAGATTCGTGGTTTCCTCGTATTAATGTGATACGGTCCGGAAACCTCACTTTGAATGCCATCAAAAGTAGAAAGCTCTCCAAAGAATAGAATCCTCGATCCACAAAGTCTCCTAGGAATAGGTATTGGGTTCCTGGACACTCTCCACCCGTTTTAAAGAGAGTGATCAAATCATGAAGTTGGCCATGAATATCCCCACAAATCGTCACTGGAGTATCTACGTGTTGAATATTTGCTTCTTCAATGAGTAATTCAATTACTTTTGTACATAGTTCCTCCACGTCAGTTTCTGGAATATGTTTGCATAGTTTAATGTTCTCTATAGTTCTGACAATATGGTTAGTAATTGCTCACGGCATTACATCGCAATGAATTCAAATCAAGCCAAACTCCGCAGCTAGACAACGTTTGAATCCCTCAGAAGACACCACTTCAATACTCACTCATCTAGGTTTAGCATTGGATAATACGTTCCCTACTTTAGTATAATTGTTCTCTTCCTCGTACGCGTAAATCATCATTCACTTGAGCGTTCGTCTTGTTGTCTCGTAGATAGAGTGTGTGCAGGATTGTATCTCGCCTGCAAAATATAGTCATCCAGGTTACTTTTTCATTGAGTTAATGCATAATATATATTACTACTCCTGGCACCACAAAAGTTCAGAGTAGGAAGCCTGTTTTGGTTGTAAACTCTATAAAGCTTATATTGTTTTAAGTAATATAGTATATTCGTATTATTATTGATTTTTGTAGCCTCGGGTTTTTATTTATTTCTGCAAGTTTTTGCTTTAAAAGTGTAGGTATACCAATTTTATTCAACACCAAAGAATCTGCTTACAATATATTCAAAGAAACCAAAAATCATAAATTAAATCCTTTATTACGCTGATAATTAATAATACATACAAGAATCAAATACTTGTGTTTACCTTCTTCTGGTAGGCAATGTGAATTTCTGGAACTTGGCTTGCAATTGCTTACGAACTGTGACCTTTTGAGCTCCGACGAAACTGTCGATACTTACTTTGATGGCTCTGTTTAAGTCATTTTGACTGACAAAGTCACTCAATCTCATTTTGGCAAAAGCCTCTGCAATTCTCAAGATACTTTCCAAGTGACGAACTGTAATTGGGAATGAGCCTGTCGAAATAGACTCCTTTCTCAAGTCAGCATAAACCCTAGCAACTTTGTCCATATCCATTTGGTGCAACTTAGGCTGCACCTTAACACGAGCATAGTTTATGTATTTAACGAGCAATTCTTGAGTGATGGGCGAAATCTCGCTCTCTTTTTGCTTGTTTAATTGCGAGATCTTTTCCCGTCTGGTTTTTCTTGCGTTGGTTGGAGCATCTTCATCTCCATCTTCTTCCGTCATGTTATCATCTTCTAACTCCTCAGTATTACTAGGGTGGGATCTCATGTGTGAGTCCACGACGAAACTAGCCAATCTCTCGTCCAGCTCTGGGTTTACCAAATCTCTCACAACACATAAGATATCAAATCTTGACAAGATAGGTTCTGTTAAATCCACGTTTTGAGACAAAGGCAAAGTGGAGTTGTATCTACCACCATTAGGGTTAGCTGCGGCAATGATAGCACAACGAGCTTGCAAAGTAGTGACAATACCAGCCTTGGAAACAGAAATGGATTGTTGTTCCATGGCCTCGTGAATAGAGGTTCTATCCTGATCGTTCATTTTATCGAACTCATCAATCAAACAAGTTCCCTTATCAGCCAACACAAGCGCACCTCCTTCCAAAGTCCATTCCCTAGTGATTGGATCCTTTCTAACAGAGGCAGTCAAACCAACTGCGGAAGCTCCTTGACCGGTTGCAAAAACGGCTCTGTTTGCGGTCTTTTCAGCATACTTCAAGATTTGGGACTTGGCAGTACCCGGATCACCTAGTAACAATACGTTGATATCACCTCTAATGGAGTGCTTTCCATTGACATCCTTTGGTACACCCCCAAATAAAGAGCAGGCAATAGCGGTTTTGATGTCCTTATGGCCATAAATTGAAGGAGCCATCGATGAAATAATCTTATCGATAATACCTCTTTCTTGTGATAATCTTCTGAACTGATGTTCTTCTTCCTCAGTCCAAGAATTTAAATTATTAGCAGAATTACTTATCTCTTTACGGCGTATGGAGTTTGCTTCAATAATAGTAGCAAAGACTGGAAATCCGTTTTTGGCATTCAAGTTACCATCGTAGTTGTTCTTGTAGACACCAGTGACTTCTATTTCTTCACCTGGCTTTGCGACATCAACTAAGTCACTTAAAAGGATAACCTCTCTGTGTCTGGGCAATCTACCTGCTGGAACAGTTCCAGGTGCCTCCTGAAGGGTAATACGTTGATAATTTCTGTACAACGTCTTTTCGGAGTTCATTTTAAATGGTCCCTTGGATTGACAGTTGGTACAGAATGAAATTCTCACTTCGGAGTTGGAATCTTGTACAAATGGACCTAACACAACTCCACACTTAAGGCAGTCAAATTTCACATACTTCAATTGCGGGAAGACACCAGTTCTTCTAGTAACAACACCTCCTACCTTGACCAACTGGTTCAAGTCGTTCTCACGCAAATCTCTCAAGTTAGAGTGCTTAGGGAATCCTACAACTCTAACGTGAATTTCTTGATGAATCTGTGAATAGTTAGGGTAGTGCAATTCTGTTGCTTCCATAGCCACTATATCGAAGATCTTGAGCATTTCTGCAGGCGATGTGGCTAAGAAAAGTGCTAAAATGGCCTTCGAATCAGCCAAATGGTCATAAGTGACGTCCAATGACTCTGCATTAACTTCACCAAGAGTTCTAATTCTGGCACCGTAGACAGAACGACCCTTATCATCAGTATATTCAAGCAAAAAGGATTTCAACTCACGGGCAATGGAACGAGAAACGGCTGGTTGAAGAATCCACTCGGTTATTGATGGAGCCTTAATATCAGTCAAGCTTTCTAAGGACAATTCTTCATTGTAAGGATCGATTTCTACTTCGTCCAACATTTCATCTTGGTCATCATCATATTGTCTTCTTCTTCTTCTCTGGATAGGAAGACCAAACTGGTCCATTTCTTGATCCCTTTCGTCATCATCATCATCTTCCAAGAACGCCTGCTGACGCGATCCTGTGGATTTCAAAAGTGCATCACGACGGTTCATTTGTTCATCTATACGTCTTCTGTCGGCAGTATCCATTGCTTCGTACTCTCCATCGTCGATATCCAGCAAGTTATATCTATCTTGTTCTGCTCTAGAACGGTAGTCTAATTCCATGTTGTCCATCAAGTCCTCTCCTTCTTCCTCATCGGAAGGGTTGAGGTCAGCCACATCATTGTAAATTTCTTCCTGTTCTTCCTGGGCCATATCGAAGGGAATGGCAGGAGACGATGGCGGAAGTTGTGGACTTGAGGCGATGGAAGGAGATGAGGGCTGGTGGACAGATGAACGCTCATCATCATCATCAGCCTGTCTCTTTCTGGAGTTATGAGACCCTACAGGTGGTGGACTAGACATTGCGAATGATTTTACGGGTAAATCTAGACTTCTTGGTAAATTAGTTAGAAGAGCACAATGTTGTAAAGGAAAACAGCAACTGGTAGTTAATTGTACAGACACATTGACCGCTGAAGACGAAGACAGGAAACACCGATTCTCAATAATAATTTTTTGCGAGGCCTGACGCGTTCAATTTAAACATTTCCCAAACGGGCGAAATTAGAGTACAGAAAATCTAAGTCAACCAGCGAGTGGGTAGGTGGGTGAGCTAAGTGTATGTATGAGCGTACGGTCGATTAGTGTTCTTACGAAAATCTGATATCTGTCATTTTGAATGCAGAGTAGGGTTTAGTTAGAGAGTGTGAGAGAGAATACGCATACTATATAATGTGGTGTCATGAGGAGGAGAATGCTAATCACTGCCTGCATCAGTCTGTTAATTGAGATCCTTTATTTCTCTAATGCTCGGAGATTTGGAGCATAGATGTTTTAGCTTTGATCTGGTTCCAGGTTCCTGTATTTGCAACTAAGAGTTGAAAGGAATAGCTCACTCCGCTAGAAAGAAATTATAGAGGGCCTTAATAAGATAGTGCCAGTGTCGTAGCAGAGTAGCGGAGTTGATAAATAATTGAAATGAACCATTCCTTGATATATATTGCATACACGGAATAGCCAAGTCTTGTTCTTCTCTTACATCAATTTAGACTGCTTTCTTATTGAAATCCACACTTAAGATAAATGCGACATAACTTGTATCTAGTGATTTCAGGAGTTCACACCACACCTTTCACGAGGCTAGCCAGAAGAATACATCTGAGTTTCCATTAAATATTAACCCATATATTTTAAAACACTTATTATACACGAATAGCCCTCTGCTGATCTCTATTCATTTCAATGAATAGTTTCAACCCTTATATAATGTATACACACATAAAATTTTTGAGCTCGGAAGAGCCTTTCTCGTTTTTGTTCCATCAATAGCTGACGGTTATCCATCTTAAAACTTAATCTGGACCACGCATTAATGGTTGACTCGAGAATCCAATAGCCTCGATATCATGGTGGTGTCCTTGGCCTGGACCGTGGAAGTGACCACATGGACAGTCAGCACCTCCATCAAAGGAGATGTCCATCATGTCTGGGATGGTCTTCTTTGTGAAGTCGTCCGTTGAAATCATATCTATGTCATCGTTAGTGGAATTAACAGATGAGAAGTTGCTTGGGGTGATGGTTCCATTGGAGCTATTCACAATTGTTCCGTTTTGGTTGATCAAGTTGCTTGCAGCAGCACTGGAAAACTTTTGGGAGGACATTGGTATGCTACCAGAATGTATAGGTATGGGCTGATCGAGCTTTCTTCTTTTGAAGTCGTTCTCGGGAGATCTTTGTTGATGTTCCAGGTAATTTATGGACATAGTGATTAATTATTTGTGTGTCAGGTGGGCCACGGCGGTTGTATTTATATAAATCTTAAAGCCAAATATTTTTTTGTGATGAGGGTGGTAAATTTTTAGATGCAAAAGTAAAAGAGGGGGGGAACGTTTCCGGTAACAACGTGGAAATATTGGGCAACCTAAATAAAAGAAATCTAAATAGATAAAAATACAGTAGTGCAGTGTTCGGCTAGACCCTTCCAAACGTGGAAGGTGAAACGTTGTTCGGAGTTTTTGAAAGTTTGAGATGCCTAAAACTTCGGAGTGCAGTGGCTTCAAATAGTATGCCTGAAAGTAGTGCTGTTGTGTGTGGAAGGGCTATGGTAATACTATTATGAAGCACTACACTAGAATAATATTACAGCGCATACCATGAGGTCATCAACTCAAGTCAACAAGGTTGTCGTAGAAAGTGGCTAGTTACTCGGTGAAATAGAAACATCCGTTTATATATAAGAGTGAACAGAACTGCGTGGCATTCTTGTAGGTGAAGATCCCGGTTTCCAAATTAGGCTGGGTTCCAAATGAAGCTTGGTGCGAAAGGCTCTAAGGAGGGGAACGAGGGGGACAACAAGTTCAAACAAGAGAGGCACCGTGCAACTTTCTAAATCTATAGTATGTTTACAAAGTTCTTTATACTGGAAACTACATGAGATGAAACCAGTAAACCCGGAGATTCGAGTTTAAAGTTCATGAGAAATTTGATGCCATCGCATCTACATGTTACCTTTCGTAAATTCCTGGTACAATATATAGTATAACCCACAGCTTGTGGGATAAAACAGTAGAAACAGTTATAACGTCAAATAAATACCTTGGAACACCCACTTTACCGCATGACTTCTTCCTCCAGTAAATAATCAGTTGTAGAGGTAGTTCTTCCTTGTGACCCATTGTCCTCTGGGATGTTTATCCTTATCTGTCATGACGTCATGAGCAACATGTCACGTGATCCAGATTGAATATTCTATTAATGAAGAGTCGATAATTCTGTATCATCACCAAAAAGCCTGTCAAGATAGTAACCAAACTAACAGGGAATATCTAGTACGGCTAATGTCATTATAAGTTCCCAAAAGCAGCGTTCCACAAATTGCATTTTCGACATCTTAGAAGTACTCTCCTTTGGACTAGTGAATAGCCTTATCTAAGTTTCGTGGATAGTAATACGCTCTACAATTATCAGAATTCTGCCAAATAGAAGTCATCACTGATTGAAATATAATTAAAGATGGATGTTCACAGAAATACTCATAGAAATATTCGAATCAAAGAGAGCTATTTAGTTGGTAAATCCCTTTTGGTTTTTACATCTGTATTCGTATCTCTTGGAGTGTTCATCTTCGGCTTCGAGCAAGGTCTCATGTCGTCACTTTTGACGAACCAATACTTTAAGGACTACTATCATGACCCCTCGCCTGCAGCCGTAGGTACAATGATTGCTATTTTGGAAATTGGAGCTCTCTTCTCGTCATTTGTTGCTGGAAGAATTGGTGATATCGTCGGAAGAAGAAGGACTATTCGTTATGGTTCGTTCATATTTGTTATCGGTGGCTTGATTCAGGCTACCTCTGTAAATATTTTCAATCTCAGTTTTGGCAGATTGATTGCTGGTATTGCCATTGGTTTCTTGACAACAATTATTCCTTGTTACCAATCCGAAATAAGCCCGCCAGACGATAGGGGATTCTACGCTTGTTTAGAGTTCACTGGAAACATCATTGGATACTCCAGTAGTATCTGGGTTGATTATGCGTTTTCTTTTTTGGAGAACGACTTCAGCTGGAGATGCCCATTGTATGTACAAGTAGTAATTGGCTCTATGTTATTCTTAGGAACTTTTGTCATAGTCGAAACACCAAGATGGCTATTGGACCACAACCACGACATCGAAGGCATGATAGTCATCTCTGACTTATATGCCGATGGAGACGTTGAAGAAGAACTGGCCAAGAACGAGTACAGAAACATTAAAGAGAGTATTTTGATCACTAGAGTGGAAGGAGGAGAGAGATCATACAGATACTTATTCAATAAGTATGCCAAAAGACTTTCAGTGGCTTGCTTTTCTCAAATGTTTGCTCAAATGAATGGAATTAATATGGTCTCATACTATGCTCCCATGATTTTCGAATCTGCTGGCTGGATTGGAAGAGAAGCAATTTTGATGACCGGTATTAACTCGATTGTATATATTTTCAGTACTATTCCACCATGGTATTTAGTAGATGCATGGGGAAGAAAGCCTTTACTTTTAACAGGTTCTGTGTTTATGGGTGTGCCGCTATTGACAATCGCATACTCGTTGTGTCTTAACAATACTTACACACCTACTATAGTTGTTGGGTGCGTTATTATCTTCAATGCAGCATTTGGGTACAGTTGGGGACCAATCCCTTGGTTAATGAGTGAAGTGTTCCCAAACTCTGTAAGATCTAAGGGTGCAGCCATGGCCACTGCCACAAATTGGCTTTTCAATTTCATTGTTGGAGAGATGACACCAATTTTATTGGACTTGATAACTTGGAGAACATATTTAATCCCGGCCTTTTCTTGCTTTTTGTCGTTCTTCGCAGTAGGCTTCTTGTTCCCAGAGACTAAGGGATTGGCATTGGAAGATATGGGATCTGTTTTTGATGACAATTCTTCCATTTTTTCTTACCACTCTACCCCTTCTACGACACCAGCAGCATATGGATCTACATTTGAAACTACAACGGGAAGAAGAAGTAGCAACAGCTTTTCAATTGACAATAGTAACCACAACTCTGACGGTTTCCACCAATCTGCAGCTTCAATCGCCAGAAATCCAGCAACAATGAGGCCCGAGCTAGATGGTCTCTTTACAGGTACACCACCAGTTTCATCTTTGCCCGCTCAGCAGTTGACACTAAGACCAGTTAATTCGGATGTTTCTTCTACAATTTCAGTTGATGCTATGGATATTCCCCAGGAAATCCAGCCACCAAGTTTTGATGAAATATTCGAGTATAAATTAAAGGAAATGGAGAAGCCAAATTTCATAGTTGGTGCGTTTAATTCATTATTCAACAGAGGCGTTAATAACTCTTCCAAGAATCGTGACGAAGAGTCTCGTTTATTGAACGCTAATTGATGCTGCTTAGTACTGTTATACATCCCTCTTAGCTAGACGTTCTCGATTTGCTGGAGGAACTAGAAAAGACTAAATCCCATTAGACTGATCCTTGTTACAATAATTAAAACTTGAAACAATAAGCGGCTTAGTTTGATGGGCACAAGCTGTGTATTTAAATAAATAATCGTTATTTGTCTTCGGTATTATGTATATACAGTCAAGATATTACTTGCCTTTTTGTAAGAAAGGATGTCACACGATAAAGTCAAACCTTCTTTAAGCGGATATCCATCGATATGTCAACGTCTTCCGCTTGGTTCTTGTTATTCGGGTTCGCTTTTGAAAGTTTCTTTTCTTTGAATAGCTTAGCCAACTCAAGTTCAATTTCTGCTATTAAATCGTCGTAGCCACAATTCTTAGATCTAACCCTAGATTCACGTAACAATCTTTCAGCCTTTTCGTATTGCGAAAGGTGAAGATTCACTACACCCAAACCATACGTGGCCAAGGCAATAGCCTCGTTGATAGCGTTGTTATTCTTTATTGTTTCCTGAGGAAGTGATTTTGCAGATTCCAAAACTGCTTCATACGATTTAATAGATAAATCAATACAGGAGTCTTTCGATGTGATAGCTGTCTGGTATATCTCTTTATCAGGAGCTGGAATAACATTGGCTAAGTCCAGTCTTATTTTCTCCGAGTCACTTTGTTCGTCCAAATTGCCTTCACTTTTGATCTTGTCATATTCAATGTCTAAGATCTCCGAGAACTTTCTTCTCAAAGCGATTTCTTGTGACTCAAATTCTTCGGCTTGCAAGTAAAGCAAAGAGCCCAAGTTGCATTGGGAAAGAAGGATCTTATGCGGTTCTGCATCAGCCATTAACATCGATTCAATCATATTGATCTTTACTTTCGAAGCCATACTCAAGTCACCAGTAGAGATACAGTAAGCTCCCAAAAGCTCCATTGCATTGAAAAATTCTTCGGCAAATGGTTCCCAAGTCTCTGGAGTCTTCCTGATGATAGATTCTTTTCCATTCGTTGTAATTACGACTGTGTCTTGGCCGAGGGTGGCCCTAAACTGTCTCTTTGGGTGCTCTGTAGAAGGCTGTGTAAATCTAGTTAGCTGATTGGCGCCGCCAGTTTGCTTGTTAACTTCATCCTGTGCGATAATCAAGTGCGTTATTAAAATGGCTTTGGACAATTGGGCGTTGGTTCTGTTCAACTCCACCAACTTGATAGCTATTCTCAAGTCCTTCTGAATTAAATGACGCCTATGCTCTCTATTCTTAATTCTTTTACCCTCAACTGAATCTGGAGGTGATGTCAATACTGTTAAGTATAAGACAGCGATCTCGTTGTATATGAAAGCAGCGTCTATTAGCATATTCAAACGCTCGAACATTTCTGCTACTTTCAATTGAATCCCCGTGAACTCGTCGCTCAAGTGGTCTAATCCAATTTCGTTACAGTGGTTCAAAGCTTCAAGATAATACTTGAGTGCTAGTTGATAGTCATTTTCACCTCTGTCGCTTTCGGCCCACAAACCCTTTCTCAATATCTTAGCGACAGAAGACGGAAACGTATGCTTGGGCCACCACATATAGTACGCGAAGCCGGTTGTAGCCGCTATGCCTACCGTCACGTAGAGAAGCTTACTCCAGAAACGAGATGGTTGCTTGTAGGGCTGGTTGTACTGGTAATTGTATTGACTTCCATTGGTGTAACGTCTGTACTGGTTGTTGCAATTGGCATGTTCGTAAATCCGGCTATTAGCATGGACAATTGGGCCAATACGGGACATTTTCACGCCGTTCAAAGACGCCAAATTAACAGGACGACCCCTGAGAACAATTCCCCGCATGTTATTGGTATTCTGATTCCAAAGTCTAGCGTTTACAAGCTCTCTACTCTAAAGTCACCAATCATTCCATATCATTTAGGCTCGCCTCCAATTCAAAAGTTCGCACTGACTAAAAATCCTGTACACGCCGTAGACAAGAGATTCTACAGGGAGGTTGGTGTTTGACCAAATGGTGAGATGGGGCTATTCTTTATCACAGAGAATTAGGTAATAGATACTCTGTTTGGGAGATATCGGGCTGAGTGGATTCAAGTTACAGCTATACGTTCGTGTATTGCTATTGTTTCATTTGTAAAGCGATGTCAAACATTCTTTCTGTGTTTAACCCTCCTCCTTCTCGTCCCTTGTCAGAAGACGAACTAGGACAGGATTGCTTGCCTTGTACCGCCATGCAAGCGTTGGTTGCTCTCGGAGGCGGTTTCTACTTGAGCTCGGCAAATGTACTAAAAGACCCCAAGACTGGGAAAATCGACTTTGCCAAGAACCCAGTATGGTGGCAAAAGTCAGTGAAGGGCTTTGGGATAGTCTTATTCGGCTTAGGTGCCTACAGAGCTGGCGAAGTAGGTCAAATGTTTTGGAAGAAGAAATTCGAATAATCAATGGGCTGTATTAGTCATGTATATATTGAGAAGCTAATTGTAAATTACCGAAGCTTATATGTCCACTTGCATCCATGGTCATAGCTAAGCTATAAAATAGATTGATGCACATAAGATTATACTGATAGCAGTGCTACCAAACTGAATTGTAGATTGTCAATCACTACGATACTCTCCATGAAGGTGAGAATGCTGAAAGTACCAGCGCATATTCACTAGGCTTCGAGAGATGATATTCTATAATTCACTCCAGTAATTGAGATTTGAACAACGTTTGTAGTTCACTATGAATGTTTATAGTTTAGTCTAATGTCATTTCCATTTTCTTTTTTGCAACCTACGAGTTGTAGCAATTACACTGTCATCCTACAATAGCTAGTATGTCGGGTCAGTTTATTCAGGTAAGACCAGGTTCATAATCTATTTCCGAGCACCGCTCCAAACCATCATTTATGACGTACTGATTACGGTACCAGGGCTTTTCTAAACCACTGAAGATGCTCTTTTTAGTCACTGTACGTCGATAAGATTAGATGAAATGACAGTCCATTCGCCTTTGTATAAGGAACTAAAGGTAACGGCTGACTACTTCGTTATGGAACGGAACGGTTGGTTAACATTAAGAAATATATTACATCGGAAGTCACTAAATTTGTGGAGCAAGCCGAAAGACGTCACCAAAAATAAATAATAGTTGGTCTATGTTTCCTTCTTCTGACTGTTTGTGATTTCTCGTTTATCTGCGAGTTGCTTCCATAAACCATTTGTGAAAGACTTGATTGCTTCGTTTGAAATATAGGAACCCTTCAAAAGTCGCCCTCATTTTATCGTATTCAGGTCTAAATACTCCCCTTTAGCTATCATGAAAAACAAGCAAGTGATTAATGAATATCCAACGAAAAGCATAGGTTCATGATTTAGGATACTCATGTATAGTGCCTACAAAATGTATTAGCGAGGCAAGAGTATGGACCCCTCGCAATTGCCAGATGCAAGGCACAGATCGGCAATTTTTACACGTATTTTTTGAACGGACTTGTGCAAGGGCGAAGCACATCGCCTCAAAATGAAGAAGAGACAGGAGTATACTGAAATGTGAAGTGTGTGTGCTTCTGCCGTTTACTCAAAGTCCGACCATTTGCTTTAAATATATCAATTGTTTCGGTACGTTTTTGTTGGATCGCATTATATTGATGTAGAGATGACTCGCACGAACCTCTTTATCATTGTACAATAGCAATTTCTTTTAGGCTAGTGTAAGACGTATCTTTCATTCCGGGGTGCTAAATGATGAGCAGTATTTATTTCTCTTGGAACTAGATACATTTTGAACAGACAATTTATAGACGTTATAAATTCAATATGATACAACACAATAGGGCAGAACATTATTGAAAAGTTGACAAATCCTAAAATATTTAAACCTTTCTACAAATCCAACAATGTGAATTGTTCAACGAATAAGTTGAGCGATAGAACAAAGAGGCTGAACACCAATAAAAGTAGACCTCATGAACAGAGTACTATATTACATGAATAAACTGTAGGTTGTAATCGGACGTATGTGGATCTGCAAAAAAAATAAAAAGGTGAATTAAGATTAAAACAATTCGTCAGAAGCAAAGTCGGAGAATTTCCACGACATTTCAGTATATGCCTCTTCCTGAGACTTCCCCGTAGAAGATTTACCTATAAAGCCAGAGCAACATGAGAAATGACGTTATGAAAACTTTATTTTTCCACTAATGTTATGCAGGATTTAAAAATCGGTTAATCTCAAAAAATAATATAAAAAATAATCACAAACAAGTCCTCTAATGTTCAGCCATCACACTACCTGCTAGAAAATGGACATTTGCTTGAGTAGCAAAGTCATTAAAACAGGACCTCCATTCAAACTCCGGCATTGAAGAATCAAAAGTGGACGGCTTCTTACATATAAGAGTTAAAAGTATAACCGAGGAGTATGCAGTATGTTACTTTTTCCAATGAAAAATGAAGGAGTCGTGCACTTTGCCAAATCTATCATTTCACTCTCTCTCCAGGTGCACAGAATCCCATAGTAGCAACAGAAATGGCTCAGCTTGGTGATACGGAGCAACAGATATAAGCAAGCCTATAAAATACCTTCTATAGTAGTAAACTTTATGAACTATTTAAATATCTTTTCTTCTGCTCAAAAGCTGGCCCCTTCTAGCACAGTTTTTATAGCTTTACTTTTGCCTCAATTGACTCCTTAGACTATAAATCTGGCCTGTTATTCTAGGTCGTGGTAATACTGCACAACCTCATTTCACTTGCCAGACAAATCTTATTGCCCACGGAACATTACGCGGAACATTTAGCTTCGATAGCTTGCTCAACGTTGCTGGCCAGATCAGACTACGTATCACTGTTTCATCCTAGAGCAACATACAAAGACATCCATCATTCCTCATCTCTTCTGCTGTGTCATCTACGCAGCCTGCCATCTAGAGATAGACTTTCTCCTGGCGATCGGTGTACGTTAGAATACATAAAAAAATATTATTATTCCTTGCCTCATAACCATCTGTTAGACGATAAGGCTCAAAGGGACCAGAGCGCAGCAGCAGCACAGGAGCAGGACAAGCAGCACTTCCACCATATTGCAGCAGCATAAGACATAAATAAATTGTTCGCAGTCGAAGACTTTCCTACCATATATCTACTTATTTCACCTTTTCTGAAGAAGAAATCTATTACTACCCCTAGTTGTGATCTCCTGTCGTGCCACCCAATCGTCAGTAGTCCCTCAGCCTACTATTTGCCTGAGCCAAAAAAAAGATTGCGTACTACTGAGACTTTTCAAAAGTATCTGCAAATAGGAATAACTTCAAACAGAACTATCTCACTAGAAGATATAAACCTTTAGAAGGATCTGATCTTCGGGTAGACACATTCCTATTGGTATATATCAACACCGGCATCACTCTCCTTCGACGCGCTACGTCTTTGAGTGATAGATTCCGGTCCACTTCTCGCACAGAGCAAGGCTACAAACACCGGCATCGTCGCTAATTGAGAATTAGGTTACACTCAGCCTGGGACCGAATACAAATAAGTTCGTTCTTCTTTTGTATTGGTACTCAAGAGCTATCCTGCTATAACAACTACAAGCCATAAGCTGTTAAATACCAGTATCTAATTATTGTGGGATCACGGACAAGCTGAAATTATTCCAAGGTATTCTTACTATCCTTCCTAAAGACCACCACTGCGAGAACATACCCAACAGGACCTCATCGTACTACGTTAGGAATCACAAACAGCTTATCGTTTTATTTTCGTAAAGCACTCCCTCACACTTGTTCGGTGATATTAATACAACGGAACGTCATAGGTCCTTGGATTTCTTAGGCAAGGTGTAAATAACGACAATATTCGGCTCCATACGGAGGGCACTTCACTCATAATAAGTGTATACACAGAGGTAACTAACCATATTATAGAGCAAACAGAGCAGTGAAAGTAATTGAAAAGTATTATTTTTGTGCTTACTATTGTTTTGATAGCTGTTACACTATTTGCTCCATATTTTGACATTATCATTATATCGAAGTATTAATACTGCCCTTTTGTTAATAGTAAGGCCACCCTCAAGTCGAACTCACTATTACACATCCAGTGGACAAACCTTTCACCCCAGTGTATTATTACTATTTTATGACCATTTTATTACAATTTTTATTGTTATTGATAGGTTATAAATTATAATATTTATAAACTGCCATTTGTATTTGTTACCAGGCCACTTGTTTCAAACTTCGACAAAGATGGATCAACACTTTTTAGGTGTCGAGAGTCTGTTGGACTCTCATCTCAACACATCCATCCACCAACAACAACAACAAGAACAACAGCAACAGCAACAGCAGCAGCAACAGCAGCAGCAAGAGCAACATCAGCAACAGCAACATCAGCAACAGCAACATCAACAAAACCTTGTAGCTCATCATCAGACAGCTGCTTCGGTGCCGACTCAGCTACGTACGATCGGATCCAACAATCCACACAAGCTACTGGGTGATACTGGCGATTTTGACTTGACCAATCCTGCCAACCCTGCCATAGCTACAGCTCAAGCTTTGCTCCAGAACTCTGATCAGCGTTTTCAACAAAACACGCAGCAACTTCAACAACAGCACCAGCACCAGCACCAGCACCAGCACCAGCACCAGCACCAGCACCAACACCAACACCAGCAACAGCACCAACAACAGCAACTTCAAGCCCAACACATGCCCTTGCACCACTCTTATCAATTACACCCTACAACACATCATCTACAGCAGGTTCCACTTCAGCAGCACTCGACGAACCAAACATTTAACTCCTCACTTGCCCATCACCACGCACAAGCGTTGTCTACACTACAAACTCCACAACAGTCCCAAGCCCAACAGTATCCGCTTGAAGTAAGGTTCGACGATCTCGGGGACGACAGAGAACATACTGGAATCGGAAATGATAACGAGTACTCCGAGAAGAGACTAGTCACTCCCATCCCACCATTGCATATACAACAACAAATTGTCAACAGTGGTTCGACCGATAGCAACACAAGCCCTCTTATCAAAAGCGAGACCGGAAACACTGTAGCAGCACCCAGTACCACCAGGCTGAACAATACAGAAGGAGCCGATCAGATGCTCCGCTCCTTCTGTTCACGGTGCAAAAAGGAATTTGACCAGCCCATTATTATCCCTCAAAGCAATGAGAAAGTTACTGGTCAAACCAAATTTTTAGCTGAACCGAAGATTTTTAAACTATGTCAACACTGTCGTGATTTACAACGTCAGCGCTCCCGGAGGTGGCAGAAGAAAACCAAAGACAAGCAGGGTACTTGTCGCCGTTGTGGATCCGATATTCCACTAAATGAACAAAAATTCGTGTTATGTCCATCTTGTCGTCAGAATTTACGAACAAGGAAGGCAAATCGAGCGGCACAAGGAAAGTGCGTTCACTGCTCAGGACCTCTTGATGCTTCCATAATTACAGGCGAAGATAAAAAATTGACTGCTAATGGAAAAGGCAAAGAACGATCCAAAGCTGGAAGCTACAAGGTTTGTCAGAGATGTAGAGAAAATGACAAGATCCGCCGAACAAATTTGGAGAAAATGGGAAATTGCAATAGATGTGCTAAGGAGCTCGATGTGCTGGATATTGGCAAACATAAAGTCTGTGCTAATTGCCGAAACCGTAAGAAGAAGTTGACTCAGAGCTTAGGTGGAGTTGGAAACTCGGACTTGGATATTCGCCTTTCTGGTAGCAATGGTATTCTGGACCATAGTACATCTATGATGGGGTCCTTACCAAACACAGGTCTTGTACAACAGTCGATGGGAATGATTCCCTCTGACCAACAGGCAGCTATGGCAATGCTTTCTGCTGGAGCATCTGCTGTTTCACAATACCCTCCAATATCGATGAATCAACACCTTACGCCTCAGCAATACTCGCAAGCTCAGTACAACCAGGCAGTAGCACAACAACAAGCTTTCAATCAGGCCATAGCACAGGCTCAGGTACAGCAGCAACAGACACAGACGATGAATGTAAATTCACAACAGCTGCCTAAACAATATGTGCCAGTTCAACAGACCAGAAGTACTCTTGAAGAGTTCCAGAATTCCTATCCTACTGTCAATCCTCACCAATAACTACTGCACAACCGTTGGAAGACTTTCCAATTTTCAACTCGAGCAGAATTGGACTAGGTCAACCAAAGGTTCTACAAAGGAGCTCTTCACTACATTTAATGTCCAATCAAATAGTGGATCTTTTGAACTAGGAGCTTGCAAAATTTCTCTATCTTTG
Organism: Scheffersomyces lignosus; assembly: GCA_001599395.1. Taxonomy (NCBI): domain Eukaryota; kingdom Fungi; phylum Ascomycota; class Pichiomycetes; order Serinales; family Debaryomycetaceae; genus Scheffersomyces; species Scheffersomyces lignosus. Next base: position 1,853,344 of record BCGS01000002.1, on the reverse strand, counting down.
ACACTCTTTTTCAAAAGGCTTATTATTATAATTATTAGTTACATCCTTTTCTCTAACTTCTTCTTTTCATTTACATATATCTATGTATAACATTGGTGTTTAATCAGGGCAACAATAGACTCAGTTTTAAATATAATGATCTTTCTTAATACCTAGTCTGCTAGATCATTTTTAACAAATATATTTATTTGACATTGTCTGATCAAAACAAAACATTTTACAGTCTTTCAAATCGATTAAACAAAAAGCAGATAGAGATAGTTGGCGTCTGGTGGTTTAATTTCATGAATTTTACTTGGATAAACCTTTCTCGTTTATTGTAATTACGTTTTTCATCGTAAATTGCCTTGTAAAAATTGCCGGAAAATCGAAAAACTACATAGTGAACACCTCAGAAGCTACAGATACTACATTCTAGAGAGAAGTATGTCCTATAATTAATTTGAATGAAGAATGATACTTCTCAATAATGGCAGAGAAGCTTAGAGAGAGCTTCTATCTTTTAATTATGCATAGCTAAAAGCCATAGATGAAAAAATGGTGCGATATCATTAAAAACGACAAACTGATCCCAATTGCCACAAACGGATTATTGTAGGAGCGTTCAGACTTTTGCTCCATTTGAGCGTAGGTCATATATGAACGAAGAATATTAAATGCAACCTAGCCATATCGCGTCCTGCTACAATTTCCGGATCACTATGGGCAGGATGAGGCTAGTTGAATTGGTAGCGGTCTTGTTTCCAAGAAGCTGTGGAGGTGATGTCACAATGTGTCCCATTGTAAATCATCAGGATCAACACAGCACCTGCAGTACAGCAAGCTAAAAGTGTAGGTATACACGATAGCGCCAAATGAAGGATTGTTGACGTCATCAGGCGAATGTCACTGATCTTGCCATTTATCATCAACAGACACATGCATTTTACTCTCTCTACGTCTAATTTATTAGCCACCCCAAGTACGCTCCACCCCGCCCAAAAAAAATGGAAAGTCCAGTATCAAAACCACTCTTCGATCTCGGCCGATGCTATACACTGTTTTCTTTACGTGCCAGACTACTTCAAACCACGAGTCCTTTCACACGGAGGACAGCCCTCTTGCCACGTGACTTTCTCCCCTCCCCCCATTGCAACCTAACCTATCTAAGCAGCAGTTTTAAGAGATAGTATCTGTCTAGGCAACCCTAAAAGCTCCTAATCATGGATTTCTCCATTGTCCTTTACTCTTCGCCACGACCAACACTATCATCATTGCGCCCACGGAATCAAAATTTATTTCACCTGAGTCCCATCCATACCATGCTATCCTATCGGTTTTCACCACTACTATCCCCACTGTTCTGTCATATCAATCTATGCACTACAACCCCTCATGCAACCCCTCCCCCAAACAACTTGCCCCAATATGTCTATGTCGCACGAGACGACGACGCAAAATCTACGACATCCAGCGATCGAAACAGACAGAACTCTAAATCGACTTCAAACAACTAGTTGACATCTGTTAGCAGCCATTTTCACCTTGGCCAGAAGTCAATTAAGCATAGGAACTGTCCATCTAGCATAACATAGAGTGTCTGAATTGTTCTACAAGTACGATTTGTGTACCGCCCTGGCCTACGAGACTTATGCCATTTCGTTGTCGAGTAGACGGAACCAACTTTGACAACTGACACAACAGGGACATAGAAGTTTAGAGACAACATCAAGTATTTTCTACTAATCATCAGTCATTTTGAAAATAGCATCAGCATAGTGGTGGGCATCCAACGCTCTTGATCTATTAGATATTGCAACTCATTTTTACCGACTAGGTATTCTACCTAGCATCAGCGCAGCATACCATTTCCGTATCTACATCGTCCACTCATTGTAATTGGCCCCGATACGCTAATCGCATAAAACACGTACAATAGCATCAAATAAAAGAGGTTTATTATTTCTCCATACTCCGTATCGTGACAACCTCATAGCCATACAACGCGTCATCTTGTTAGTTACCACTCACCTATTCAATACTATTAAATCATACAATTACAAGCAAACGTTTTACACCTGGCCAATATGATGCAACATAACAACTCGTCGCTGTCATCACTCTCCTCGTCGAAGGATAAAGATCTTCCACCGATTCCTTCGACTCCCACCTATAGTAGTCCCAACAGAGCGGTATTCGCCGACCCAGATGCTGGCATTCTTCAGACGAAATCCTTAAAGCGTAAAAACTTTAAGAAGTTGCTGCTTGAGGCTTCGCCCGTTAACGAGAATAAATACGACAATAGATACGCTTTGGACAAAGAGGATATGTCATTTGAAACTAGTTCACTACGACAAAGAAGGTTGAACATGCGCCCGGCCCCACTCCTAAATCTCAACCAGCAACTGCATTCACAAGTACCGAATAGATCTCAAAAAATTATTCAACTGCCACTTCTGCCATCGTATATCCTTAATCAGACAGCATCCTACAACCGTCACGTTGATTCGTACAATAACAGTCCTGTTAATGTCAACCATAGTAATAGAAATATAGATCCAGATCTGACGGCGGCAACAGCATTAATTATAGATCAAATCCTGAATTTGGAACTACTGACAGCTGCCCTCAAACATACAGTGACACCACTCAATCGCAAACGTCAGACAGTTATATCATCCATTTCACCGACGAAATCTTCCGCTTCCTCTCCTTTGGATCCGCCATACCCCGCCGGTACCACCAAGGGTAGCCTCGACGCAGAGACTGCTCAGGCCACGCTACATAACCCAATCAGCTTCACGAGTGCTGCAGATTCAGCACTGCCGATAGCTACTACATCGTCCTTCCAATTGAACAACGCTGACCTTGTTACATTAAAGAATTTGGGCTCAGGAAATTCTGGAACAGTATCTAAAATCCTACATGTTCCCACTCAGAAGATAATGGCCAAAAAAATTATTCACATAGATCTGAAGACGGTAATTCAGACTCAGATAATTCGTGAATTACGTATTTTGCATGAGTGTCAGTCACCGTATATAATCGAATTTTATGGCGCATTTCTCAACACCAACAACACTATTGTCATCTGCATGGAATACTGCAACTGTGGATCGCTTGATAAGATTCTTCCGTTGTGTCAAAACAAACAATTCCCCCTTCCTGTTCTTAAGAAGTTAGCATACGCTATTTTGAGTGGATTGTCTTACTTGTACACGACTCATAAAATTATACACAGAGATATAAAACCCAGCAATGTGCTTATGACGCACAAGGGTGAGTTCAAATTATGTGACTTTGGTGTTTCTCGAGAGTTGACGAACTCTCTCGCAATGGCTGATACTTTCGTAGGAACTTCAACATATATGTCACCAGAGCGCATCCAAGGTTTAAATTATGGCGTCAAGTCTGATATTTGGTCCATGGGGTTGATGTTAATTGAATTAGCAAAAGGGGTTCCCGTTTGGAGTGACGACGATGGCGACAACTCCTCGTCCGATCATGGTGGCCCCGAAGGTATCTTAGACTTACTCCAAAGGATAGTGAATGAAACCCCTCCTACTCTAATTGGAAAGATCAATCCAGTCACCACAAGTCCATATGACGCCTTGTTATGTAATTTCATTGATTCTTGTCTCATTAAGGACGACAAGATTCGTAAGTCGCCCTGGGACTTATTGGAAGACACCAATGGTTTCTTGAAGGGTGTGGTGGAAGGCACATACGAGAAAGACGTCAAATCATGGGCTAAAAGCATCAGGAAGTTGCACAAGGACAAGTCCGAAAGTGAAAAATAAGATTTTATTACATATTTTTAAACGAGGGACACCTTGACAATATATCATTTGCATTTCGAAACAACTAGTGTTTCACAAGCGTTTATCTCACGTTTAGTACTAATGTAGTATAATTCAGCACAAGTTATAAAATCATTCTATCATATATTAAAGCCTAGACAGCATTTGTCATGAAAATAAACACACACTATATTCTATATATGTCTTAATCTATCCATTAATATCTCCATTCACGGAACGAGATATATCTACACCTTGTACCTTTTGATTATAAGTCGTAGAGGGCTGGAGTTTTCTTGTAGATCTAATCTCATCCATAGCATAACCAGGAATTCTGATATTCCAGTTCTTCTCCAAATGCAATTGCACATCTTTGGCATCAATGGCGTCCACTTTCCTATGTTTTGCCAAGCGGCAGGCAAAACTTGTAACAGAATTGATGAACTCATCAGCCAAATCAAGTAAAACTTCTTCTACATTACCATCTATGTTAGTTTTGCCATCTCCTTCATCTACACCAGTTGTGCTGATCAACTCAGTTAATTTCCGCTTGTTTAACACTCTTCCACCAGTTTCAGGCAAGCCACTACTGGTTCCTCCAGTGGACAACTCAAATGTTGGCAATTTTGTGATAGCTGGTGTGTTCAATAATATACTGAAACTGTTAGCCTCACCACCAGTCAAAGTGGGCCTGTTGTCTCCAATTGCCTTCAAAGTGACAGCAGTTGGGGGTTTTACGTTGATTGTTGTTGAAATCGGAAGCGAGGGAACGCTAGGCTTCGTGATACCAGTCAAATTTATAGGCGGTGGTCCATTGCCACGTAAAGCTTGCAGCAGCTTCAGCGGAGTCAGAGCACTCTTTGGCGATGATTTGGCACCAGTAGCACTGGCCAGAGGAGACACCGATTTTCCAGGAACTGCAACAGCCATCGTAGGGCCACTAGAAGCAGGAGTTCCTTGACTAGTTTGACCGGTCGGGGCAGGTGTAGGCTTTGATGTAGGAACACTAGGAATCCGTGGTTGTGGTTGATTGTTAGCAGGGATAGACGTTTGTCTTCCACTAGTAGGGTGCAGCTGTGGCGTAGCCGAAGTTTGTCTGCTAGGAATGCGTTGTTGCTGTTGCTGCTGTTGCTGCTGTTGCTGCTGTTGCTGTTGCTGATTGATCGCTTGCAGTGTAGGTTGTGAAATAGTAGGACCTCTTTGAGCCTGTTGAATTTGCAGCTGCTGTTGATTGAGGGTCTGAGGTGTCGGACCTCTTTGTGCTTGTTGGATTTGCAGCAGCAGCTGCTGCTGAAGTTGCTGAAGCTGTTGTTGTTTCTGTTGAGCTTGTTGCTGCTGCTGTTGTTGTTGGTGTAGTTGTTGCTGCTGTTGAATAGTTATTTGTTGCTGGTTCGCTCTCTGCTGAAGCATAGTCTGTGGAGGTGGCCTTGCAGTTTGCTGAGGTTGAACTTGTTGCTGAACTTGTTGCTTAACCTGTTGCTGACCCTGTTGCTGGCCCTGCTGCTGCATTTGGACCGGATTCTTAGGGATAACAGGAGATGCCATAGCATTGATATTCTGTTGCAGCAGCAGCTGTAATCTTTGCTGCTGCAATTGCTGTTGTTGCTGCTGATTAGGCTGTGCAGTACCCACAGCTCCAGTCGTACCACCTGCTTTTGCTTGTTGAATCAACAGATTTCTCATCAATAATCCGACCTTTTGGTACTGTTGAAACTTACTTTTGTTCTCAGTAAGTTCAGTTTGCAATGCTGCTTGCTGTTCGGGAGTCAAATTCCCCCCCTTTCTTTGCTCCAAAAGCTGGATACGACGTTGATACTCAGCCAAACGCGTCTTCACTTGGTTGAAACGTTCTAGAGTAACCATATTTGCAGGCATAGTTGGTACATTAGCTCCAGAGGCAAGCGAAGAGGTCGAAGCTGCAGAAGTGGGACGTAATTGCTGTTGTTGTTGCTGCTGCTGATTAAACTGATTATTTGGAGGCAGCTGGTGAGGCACTACAGGTGATTGTCGCATCTGTTGAGGTGTTGGCTTTTGTTGTAACATCGGAGATTGACGCATTTGCTGTTGATTTATCATTGGAGATTGCATGACTGGCGTAGCGTGGCTCGAAGATTGTCTACTCTGTTGAGCCAAGTTAATAGCCATAGGAGATTGATTAGATGTGTGCTGCTGCATTTGCGAAGGAATAGAGCTCATCATATTGTTTGGCAGCGATTGTTGTTGATGTTGTTGAGCAGCAGCGAGTGCTTGTGCTTGTGCCTGGACTGCCTGAATCTGTTGTTGGTGCAGCTGCTGCTGCTGAAGCTGTGCCTGCTGTTGAGCTTGCTTCTGCTGTTGCGCTACAGCGTTGGCCCGAGCTTGAGCTTGTTGACGCTGTTGTTGAAGAATTTGTTGCTGTTGCTGTTGCGATGTATTCTGTTGGTTTGATTGTTGTGCTTGTGCTTGTGTTTGGGTTTGATTTAATTGGTTAGCCTGTGACTGATTCGCCTGTTGCTGCTGTTGCTGTTGTTGACTTCTGGCTTTCTGCTGTGCCTGAAAGTTCAACAAGAGGTGTCTGATACCCTCAGCTCTGCTGAAATGGCGCTTCTTTTCAGCTTCATCAGTAGCGTTCTTTCCAAGCTGCACCTCAGTTTTAAGGGATTGTACCAATTGTGCAACTTGACTTGGATGAATATTTATGGGTCCTGAGGGGCGAGCACCTGCTGGTGCGTTGGCCCTCTGTTGGTTATTAGGATTGTTGGAATTGTTCATATTATTTATACAACAACGTAGGGAACAGAAAAACCACACTCAATTTCCAGCTGAAATTATCTCAGTTTTCTTCAGCAAAACTCTACGACAACCCACAGTATAATACAATAGAACTATCCCTGAACTCTGAAGAATTTGATGGAGACTTCTCTGGAAACTAGTATAATCAATGGCATGTATTGACGTGCGAGTTTGATTTTGATAGTCGCTGAAATTTTGGTGCAGTCATGTGCGGGCGATCATGTGAAACAAATAAGCAAAACCTTGTTGCATTTGTTCAGTGATGGCTGCAAAGATAGAAGCTGCAAATACTACAAGACTACCAGATGTGGTTATTAAGCGGTGTTTGGTAGAAGTCTGACAGGTCATGTAGTATGTAAGTTGCCCGAGTAAGGTGTTATATTTTATACTTAATTTTGAATTCCCACACCAATGACACTCTCTCAGGATGGCCTTTCGTAGGTGTGTGTTTCCTACAACTTTGTTCTAAGAATGAATATTATTAAATTATGTCTCTGATAGAGGGGATTAAATACAGATAAATAATGTTTAAGTTTAAACTTTGTTGGCGACTACGTCAGGATGCTCAGCATCACCAGCAGTGTCGGACTTAATTTGTTCGTGGGCCACCACTTTTTCGTTGCTTTGGTCAGTTTCTTCTTCAGACAGCTCATCGGTGTGCTCTTCGTTCTTAGTTGCAACACCAGCAGTGGCATTTGCCGGAGCAGCACCCCCAGCAGCAGCCGCAGCAGCGGCCTTCTCAGCAGCCATCTTTTTGAAAAATGCAGCATATCCATATGGTGAATTAGCTCTCATTCTAGGACCGATCCATTCAAATACAAATGGAACTGGAACCATCGCAAGTGCAATGAATCCAAATAAAGAGCTAGCCCACGAGATGTGTAATCTCTCATACATCTGAACAGTGAATAATGGGAAAACAGACGCAAGGAGATAACGCAACAAATTGTTCGCTGCAACAGCCGATGCAACAGACATTGGTGGAAACGCCATTGAAAAGTAAAGAATGACAGAGAAGAAAACCAAAATCAAGCCAAATCCGAATGGGACACCAGCAGCTGTAGGAGCCATCCAATGGACAGAATCATTTCTTCCTGTCCAACCTAACCAGAATAACGAAATAGGTAAGCAGACGGCGCCAATCTTTCCCAATAAAAGCTTTCTCTCTGGAGGATCCCAGACGAAGTTTCCATTCTCGTCTCTCTTACCTCTGGTCCCGTCTGGATTCTTTGGGAAGTATACAAGTTTGTCCATAATTATATAGAAAAGAACTCCACTGATCAAACCAATACCAACACCCAAGAAAGGTAAACCTGAAACACCAGGTTGCATATGGTAAACGCCTCTGAAAATTATAGGATATGCTTCGAAGAAACCAAACAAAACAGCAAAGACAAAAGCAATGTAGATGGACATGAATGAAACGATTTGTTCTTTGAACAACATCTCGACAGGACGGAACAAGTCATAGATTATGATTCTCTGAACAAAAGCGAGATTGAACTTTGTGGCTTCTACCTTGATGCCTCTTTTAATGGCTCTATTCTTCAAGATGATGGGTTTGTACGTTTCTGGTGTAATTAAAATAAACGGATAGATAGCACCGCAGAACATAAGCAAAACCCAGGAAGATGCCCATTGCCAGCCCTTGTACTGACCGGCAAAGTTACCAATGATAGGACCAAGAACAGGGCCCAAAAATGGAGCCAAACAGAACAAAGCCACACTCTGAGACAATTCTTCTGGTTTATCACTCCACAAGTCGGAAATAGTACCACCAGCAATCGACAAAGCAGGAGAAGAGAAGTATCCACAGAAGAATCTTAAAACCAAAACTGTATGAATATTTTTAGCCAATCCAACACCCATGATGAATAACATTGCAATTGGCAAGGATGTGATGTAGATCCAACGACGACCAATGATTTCAGACAAGGGCGCAGTTAACACTGGACCCAAAGCCAAACCGATTAAGTAAAACGTTAAACCAGAGATACAGAGTTCTTGAGAGGCTCCAAACCTAACCATTAATTCTGGTACACCACCGGTGTATAAAGAGGATCCCAATGAACAACATAAACATATAATGGCCACTGTGAACGTGATTCCCCATTTCTTCCAACGGGGCCAGTTTTGAGGATTAGCTGGATCCGTATCACTGTCCCAAGTTAAGTCTTTGACGTACACAACATTTTCCTCAGGTGCAGGGTGTTTTTGACCTGATGATAGTTGCCTAGAAAGCTCTTCTTCAGCTATTTCAGGCACTGATCTATGGGATGCCAACCGTTCAAGGGTGTACTCTCTATTTAACCTGTTTTCAATTTCTTCATCGTCCAGCTCTTCCTCATATCCAGGTGCGTAGTTTTCCACACCATGATGGGAGTCGTAGGCAGCATCGGCTTTTGGACTAGTGGGGCCCTCAATAGAGGAGTCAATTTCCTTATGGTTGAGCTTGGATGAGACATCGCCTGATTCTTTGATTGTATCGTCGTCATCCTGTTGCACTGGAATTGTACCCACGGTACTTTCATGTTCATCCGCATTGAAGGGCTTAGGGGAAGAAATTTCTGACTGTATCTCGTCTTGACTAGACAAGTCCTCTTCGGCTGTTATATAAGCAGACGAGCCAGTACCCGAGGAAATGGAATATCTTCTGTTGTCGTCAATATTCAATTGGGCTGCCTCCCTTAATTCGGACTCTTCCTTCTCAGATGTGCCGAAAATACCCATTTTGCAAAGGTTAGGGCTATGTCTACAGCAACTATTTGCAGCTGTTATTACAAATTAATCGGTGTTCCTCAGAGGGGAAGGGAGGGGCGGAAACAATTTGTGTGCGAGCACGGCTAAAGGCTGAATAGTCTGTCCCGTAAAGTGAAGCGGCGAAAATATAAAGCCGTTGTACTTTAAATTAGACGGTGTGAGAACAAAAGTGCACCTGTTCGAAGTTCTATGAGAGCTAGGTAAGACTACTCGTTGGAATAATAGTTGTAGATCAATGAAATGTTAAAGATAGGGAAAGATAGGGAAAGATAGGGAAAGAAGGAAAATAATGAAAATGTTGGGGACTCAGTATTTATATATTTATGCATTGGTGACAAAGACAACTCGGACAATTTGTAGTAATAAATACAGAAATGGAGTTATGATTGACTGGGAAATGCAGGATACAAAACAGGTAATCTCCAGGAGTGGAGTTAATCCTTATTTTGATGTATGAAATTTGCTGCTGTACGGTACTGGCGACGGAGTAGGCTGTTACCTAAAACTTGCCCTGGATTTAAACCACAAAACTTACAACCGGTGCGATGCCCGTAGATGCTTACAGCCGGTGCGACTGTGGTATAGATACAGCCGATCTATATTTGCTACATTAGAGTTTCAGAAGACAAAGGTACAGATCTAAAGCAGCAGATGAAACTAGAAGCACGGGAATCGCGGAAACAGGGGGCATAGAACACCAAGAAGACAGCCAAAACACTTATACTGAGCTCCATCCCTGGCATCTGTGTCCTTTCGATTATAGTTCCTTTTAGAGATGATGCGGAACCATGCAATGAGAAGGCGCACATTCCATCAGCTCATTATTTCCTTCTATTTCCCAGAGGGTCCGCACTTCGTGCAATCAGTGGCCTGACGGCCCAGTCTTAGGGCTTCTATGTAGAAGATATCTTCTTCTTTCCCGAAACATATTGTTGCTGTTTCGGCCGTAGCAACTCTTGGCCATGACAACTTAGAACAATTCGGTGACGGCCGTTCCTCGGCTCATTGACGAGACCCCTTCTGGAATGGAGAACGTTTGTCACGCTTTATGCTTGGCGTATTTATCCGAAATCGCATCTTGTGAGATATTCGGCCAAACCATCATATACATACCAGAAAATACCTAGTACTGACTAAATTCTTCCAAAAACAAATAATTTCATTACAGCGGAAAATTGGCAACATTTCCGAGTGTGTAATATTTGGGTAAACACGCTTTGAGGCGTACGGCTCTCACAGCGTGTGTGTGCATTTAACTATGCAATACCTGTAAAACCTGTGCACATATTGTCTCTATATTTTTATATACGAAATGAAATTGGGGCACCATGTACATGCGGGATATACTCCTTGATCCCATGCTGCAATGTTTAACCGAATTTGATAAGCAATTGCTCTTATTGAGCAGTGATATCGACAGTTGTATCTTTTTTTGCAACTTCGTATTCATCGTTGTTCCAGCCGTAGTAGGTCTTAGCTCTAATGTAACCAAATGTAAAGTTGCAGCCAAACAATACAACGATAGAACCAAATAAGACCACGAAGAACTTCAAACCGAGAGGCTCAACCAACGAATTAATAAGCATTCCGATAGTTTCTGCACTTATCAGCGACCTATTACCTCCACCGAGTGTCTGCTCTTGGTTGATGCATTTTTGTAAACTTATACATAACCCTTCCAAAGCAGGTACTCTTGTTTCAGGACCACAATTGTTCTCCTCATATGATCTTTTGCAATAATCTATTTCAGACTTAATATTGGATGACTGTACTAATAGTTTGACATCTATATCACGTCTAATTGCCGAAATGATACAGTACAATACGTAGACAGTGTAAATGGATGCTACCAAATTTACCATAAGTTGCAAATACGACGACAAAAGATAAGGAACTCTGGCATTTGGAGAGATATTTGAACTCCAAGGTGATGGAAGGTTAGGGGTTTCTGATGCACCCAATTGCAATTGTAGTTGCAGATCTTCGATATTAGTATTATGGCTTGGCGTCATCTGCATTTGCAGCTTGTTTTCTTCGTTGCCAGCATAATAGTAATGATGGTGGTGAATTTGAACAGTTGAGGTATCTTGTGGGTTTCTAAATAAAGACGCCGATGAATTGTTAATGTTGCCATTTATTGCATTCATGGATTGGCGAAATAAATAGGATTGGTTTAGAGAGTTCTCGTATAAAGAATGATGATTCCCGAAGCTATCGTAATTACCGTTATTACGATTGTAGACATATTCTTCTGTATCTTCCTGGGAGTCCTTGGTGTGAGCTAGGAAGGTGTTTAAGTCCGAATTTGACGAAAATGATGTTATGTTGCGGAAAGTTGTTCCTCCATAGCGATCTACTGTATCGGGAGCTGCTCTGTGCTTTCCGTACCTCGAGAAAGAGGATGTAGAATCATTACGATACGCACTAGTATCGTATTCATGGTCGATGTCATCCTTTTCGTCATGAAAATCACTCGAAGGCGCTGGAAGTAATAATTTCTGATGTCCTACGGCCATTCTAGCTCCTAATATCGTTGGTGAAAGTAGGGAAGCCATTATGCTTGATTGGCCTTCAGAGTATTCATCTTCATTATTTTGGTTGTCCTGACCATGTGTTTCCTTTGCAAAATATGCTTCACCCATTGATTTTTCTTTGCTCTCGCTGATCGGGGTGGAATGTAATGGAGTAGATGCAAATTTGGAGAACTCTGTGATTGGTGTTAAGGACTCAGCGTTACCTGTAATTTTATAACGGTTCTCAGGTTCTGGAGTAAACTGTGCAGTGTGAAAATCATGCAATGTATCCTGGTTGTCTATTATGCCATAGTCAACCTCCATTAAGTCCTCATCGTCGTCTTCCATTGGTTGATGATTATATGTTCTACTGTAGGCGTTGGCTGTGGTAAAACCCGTGGTGTCCTCTAGAGAAAGCGATTGAAAAAAGCTTCCATCGAATTCTTTCCCTTCGTGAGAATATCGGTTGTAAGTCATAATGAAAGTGAATTATGGTATTCTATAGTTGATTGAAGTAGGGTGGCGGGATAGTGTTTATCACCATGTACTACGATTGCAAAAGCTGCTGAGGATCTTTCTGAATAATCTCCAATTGAGCCTTAAAATGTTCAAGGTTCCAGATATTAAAGCCCTTTTTCTTATCAAGATATGCTTTCGAAAGGATGGCTTTTGTGGGTGCTTGTCTATTAATGATTGCTGTCCCGTGTAATTGTTTATATCAGTATACAACTAAGCGAGTTTAGGATTCTCTGAATCTTGATCGGGTTATTGAGATACTTAATATATTAAAATGCTGGTATCTGTTTTTATTAGAAATTACCGATTTCAGCGAAGAAGTAAGACCTGCTTGTGTACTTTGTGGCAAATCTTGAACTTCTTGGTTCTTTGATCTGCTATCAATAAATATAAACAATCAATGTATATTCTGATATGGTACAATCGAGAACTCCGATTCTGCTTGAAAAAATTCTAAACAAACAATGACACAGCACTAATATGATATCCCGTGTTCCAAATAACTACCGAATCCTCCGGGCCTTCTTCCCTTTCGTATCTCTATAGTATTCTTCGTATTCGTTAAACTTCTATTGACACTTCGCTAAACGTTCGCTGTTTACGTCCGTGCGGCTCATTCGCGCGAAACATCTCTCGATGCGATCAGTATGGAGAAATATTTCACGAAGAGCATCGGATGGTAGCTATGTACTTGAGGTTAGAGACGGTGGTTATAGTGACTTAAACTAAGCCGTATAGTTGACAAGTATATTCACAATGGGATCTAAACGTAAGAAGGCCCAGAAACAAAAAGACTTTGTGAAGCCCAAGCTCAAGGTCGGTAAGACCGCAGCAAAGCCAGACAATCACACTGATACTTCTTTCACTGCGAAGACTATCTCTTTACCCAACCAGTCAATAGCAAAGAGACAGAAAACGTCTGCATCCTCGGACGAGAAAAGAGAAGAGATCGACTTATCGCATCACTTATCGTTAACCAAGCATCATTCGTCTTCAACAAGAAAAGAAGTGTTGGACTATATCGAGCAGCACCTTCCATCCAACCCATCGCTCTACAAACAGATCCTCACCCTGGTGATACCGTTGATACTCGACCAATCGCAAAAAGTCAGGACCAGTGTAGTGGCTCTCCTTACAGCATGTGCCAAGAAGCAGCCTGGTGTATTAGAATTGCATATGAGATCCATAGCCTTATTCATGCACTCAGCTATGACCCACCTCCAACCAGAAATCAGAAACAACTCTTCCAAATTCTTGCTAGTTTTGGTTGAGCAATCCCCACAGTCGTTGTGTAAGACATACTTCATTAAGACCTTGAAGGCATACTTCACGTTGATGGCATGGTCTTTAACACAAGACAAGAAATCTGTCTCCTTAGCCATCACCACCACTTCTATTGGTGGTTCCGCTAAGAAAGCTCGTATAGGGCATTTGGCTGTCCTTAGACAATTCTTGTCTGCGGGCTTGTTTCCACCGAAGGTAGATATAAATGGAGAATCGGAGATGGATCCACAAAAGGTTGTTACTGTACATCCACAGTCGTACAAGTACTTGATAGCATCCACCACATCGCAAGCATACGCACCATTGAAGCTTTTCACCAATGAGTTGCCCAAGACCAAGAATGCAACTACCGACATCAAAAACGGTAGTAACACATCGACCAAGGAAGTTGATGATGGAAAGTTCCACCTTTCAGATTTGGATACCATTACAGCTGAAGATTTGGAAACTCGTAGAAAGGTATTCGTTGAAGTGTTCCAAAAGCCTGTCGTTAGAAGTTTGCAAGGCTTGATTAAAGAAGGAGGAGAAGTTGGAAGAGAGGCCAATTCGTGTATGCAACTCATTGTGGATTTGGAAAAGACCATGAAGGAAGCAGAAGAAGAGTAGTTGTATAAAATCTTGAACAACTGTTGAAAAAATGCATTTTTATAGATAACGACTACACAAAGTCTACAGAAAGTATACCAATAGTCAATAGACACTAGCTCATGTGCGTCTTAACTGTACAAGAGAAAATTCATTGAAACATCCACACGACATTCGTAGATGTTATAATTAGATTCACAATTGGCACGTCAACGGAATGTGTATAAATAACCCAATTCGAAACAATTGTAATTTACAACCTCTACTACTTAAACCAATTCTACAGTACTTCTCTAGCTACTTCATTTAAACATCTCAACCCCCAATTACCGCCTAATTACTAGCACTGCACGAACATTTGCACCTTTTTTCTCCACGAAATCGACGATATTTCACTGGTACAAGAATGTAGTCACGAAGAACAATAGACTTCTCTTGCAGTAATCACTTAACACTATGTTCAGAACAGTTTTGTTGAGAAGGTCGTCTCTTTTGAGACCATTAATCTCCAGAAATGTCATTTGCGTTGATAAAATCCACCAATTACAAACGAGCCGTTCGTTCGTTTGCTCGAACGTGCAATTTGCAAAAAAAAAGACCAAAGCATCTAAAAAGCCAGGCAAAGACGTCGCCATCGAGGAAGATATAGTAGAAGAAGCTCCTTCTATAGATTTTGATGATGCCACTACCAAATTTCAATCAATAATCGAAAAGTTTAACAAGGCTGCCAGTGAGACCAAATTGGGAAAGTCTAATCCTAAGATCTTCGACAAACTCCTCGTTACCACTCACGACGGAGAAGTTGAGTTCACCTCCGTTGCACAGACTTCGGTCAAGGGCAGAAACTTCATTATAACCTTGTTTGACCCAGAAAATTCCAAGCACGTCATAAATACTGTTCTCGGTTCTGGCTTGAACATGAACGCTCAAATCGATCCTACCAACAAATTCACGTTGAAGGTTCCATTACCACCAATTACAACCGAGACAAAGAAGGAAAACGCTAAACATTTAAAGGATCTCTTTGAGAAATACAAGCATGGCTCTGCCAAAAACAGTTCTTTATCGGCTGTTAGAGCAGACGTCAGAAATAAGTTCACCAAACAACTCAAGGGCCAAAAGGGAACAGATGCTGAAACCAAACTCTTAGCTGAATTCGAAAAGTTGTGCAAGAACTATAATGATAGACTTTCAGAAGCATTCAAGGCTGCAGAAACTGCTATTCTTAAGTAGATTACATGTTAGAGCTTCCCGAGCCGCTACGAAGTAGATCTACATTTGTATATATAAAAGTTATCCAACCGATATAAGTTTTTACAGATTCATTTCTATACCGTGTAGTAGTATCTATCTCGCTTAGAATGTAACACCATTTCCTAAGAATAGTCTATTGCGATACTTCTCACACCATTGGATAATCTTCAAACTATTAGCAATGAGATCTTTGGACCCGATCTCTTCATTGCTCAAACAGTAGAATTCATATACATCATCAGAGAGCATAAAGCCAGTCACTGAGTTTCCAGCTCCATTCCATCTAGTATATGTCAACTTTTTACTATCCAGTCTGGAGGCATTCATTTGCCGTACGAGGCCTGTATCATGGTTATAAGTTGCCTTGAGCTTACTTTTAATCTTGGTAGCCTTGCTATTATGCAAAATCGAGTAAAAATACACCAATTGAAGCAAAGTATTCATGCTTCGGTCATTATTGTAGTGCACCATGTCGTTCATGATGAATTGATTCAGACTTTTCAATTTGTATATGAAATGTTTTATTGCAGGAACTCGAATATCATTCAAGATAGACAACTTCGTAGATTCCATAAGCTCCCTACTCAAGGGGTTGTCTCGTGTGTTTTCGTTCTTCACTATTTTAGTTATAATATAGCGTGATATCTCTCTCATTTTGAAGAAGGTATTCTTATTACTACTGATCAAAATGATAGATAATGGTTGTCTTATTGCAGGACGAGGTTCAATATATTCGGAAAGATCGAACTTTCTTACGAACACATAAAGGAAGCCATTTGGATTAAAGTTTGGCATGCAAAGTGGGATCCAAAGGTCCTCTGTGAATTCGGTGTCCCCTGATTGCATTTCAGCTGAAGATATCATAGAAAATAAAAGCTTCAAGTCTTCATTTGACAACGTATGGTTTCTCGGTTTCATGAAACTGAGGATTCTATTTGAAGACGTAGTCAAGAACGAAAAGAGCAAATCTTCGCCGAGATATCGCACTTGATCCTCCGCTTTACTAAAGAATGAAACAGAATCGTTATTAACTTCCAGATCCATATCATCTTCCTTTATTTTGATTCTCTTACAAGCAAGTAAAATATTGTTGAGGCGATTTCTCGTGGTATTTCTGATTTTTACACTTTGAATCGAAGAGTCTAAAAGTTCACCAATGTAAAAGTCAAAGCTGCTTGTATCGGTTATTTTATAACCCTCTTCAAGTAATGGCAACCCATACGTCAATTTGAGACACAACGCTTCGAAATTATGGAAATCTAACGGTGTTAATACTCTTCGGAGATCGTAGTTCATTCTGTTGTGAAAATTCTTTTCAATCGTAGGTTTAGAAAGAATTGAAAGTAAGTAGTTGTACAATGTATTCAACTGGTTTATTAATATAAGGTCGTCACTATCGCTGTCATGGTCTCCCACTGATTCTGGATGTATTTCTTCTTCGGCATATTCATTATGGCTGAATGACATCATTTCGTAACTGATCTGCGACACTGCAACCAAAATTAAGGGACTCTTATTGATTGCCACAATCTTTATTCTATCTCCGACAGCAATGGACTTTATCTCTTCCTTCATGTTCTCTTCAAAGGTCGATACAATTGTTGTTATTATGCCCATGTATCCCATTATAATGTCGTCAGCTCCATGCATTGAGAATACCGGTTTACCAGCGCTTGAAAGTATGAAGAAGTGCTTTAACTTGTCATTGAAAGCTGCCTCATCCTCATCTTTCAGGATCCGTATGTATTTATCATAATACTCTTCGCCAGTTCGTACAGTTTCAGAATGAGGAAATATGTGTAAATCTAGGAAAGAAATCTCGTGCCTTGGCAGAGAGACCAGTCCACGATTTGAAATCAGGCCATTGAAGTGATTCTCGTGTCGTATCAAGCCATTGAGGATACTTTGAAGATCTTCTTCTTCATTATGAGTAGTGTCTACGTTGTTTTCATATCTTTCTTCATACTCGTCTTCGCTCCCTAAAGAGGGAATATTACTATTCTCACTTAATAGAGAGAAGCGGCCCGTATTGTGATTGTTAGCAGATACACGCAAATGATTCGAGTCCGGAGCGTCCAAGCTGCTGCTATTAGTACTATGCGCTGGCAATAGTTCGGTTGCGTTGATGCTACCTGCATTCTCTAGGTTGACTGCCGTTGTTGGTATACTTGGAAACTTGGCTGGTGTTATACTTGGACCTGCAACAAGTTTTGAAGGGGATGTGTACGAAGTGTTGAATTTGATGCTTTCATGCTGTTCTTCGTTATCTGTTTGCTTCGGTTGTACGTCTTTCATAAGTGGAAGACCGAGTCAATGAAAGTAACAGAGCAACTATTCTTTAGCTAGTGATGCTTGAAATGATCTTTTATCTGATACTGCAGTGTGTCGCAAATTCATTCGCGTCAAGAAATGCGACAGATCTATGAATATGGTAGTATTAGTTGGTGTGATACTTTACAAGCTGTAGAACTACCATATTATATCACTTAACTATGCAATGTCCTACAATCTCTACAAGTAGATTATCTTCACTTATCTATAGAATATACATTAAAGACTAAGAACTGTGTACATACACTGAATACATACACGTGTTAGAATTACATGGTTCTGTTCACACATCTAAACGGGCCAGTATTAACCCACGGCACCACTAATTACATCACAACTACCTTCTCAAGAACATGTACCAGATCAAGAAGACAAAAACCAAGCCTACACCCACAACAGGAATGTACTGTCTGATTAAAGCTTCCAAGTTAATTCTTTGCGCTCTACGTCTATACTTGAGTGAATCACTCTTCAAACTCAGGGACAAGTCACTCATCTTGTCTAATGAGTCTCCTCTATACAATAAATCCTCGATGTTTTTAGTCATAACTTTCTTGACATCTGCCAAGTCATTGTTCAACTTGTCCAAGTTGGACTGAGCTCTCTGGTCTTGGTATATCTTTTTGGTCTTGCTGAGGAAGTTGTCAAAAGAGCTGAAACCAAATGGTCTAGCGGTGCTTCCCAAGGCGTCCGAGCCATGTGAGTTTTGGAATTCGTGTGATATCTCTTGTAAATAAGAGAACGCAAGCTTTCTGGGATACGATTTCTCGCAAATGCAGATATATATGATGGAGCTGGC
This sequence comes from Scheffersomyces lignosus, assembly GCA_001599395.1. Taxonomy (NCBI): domain Eukaryota; kingdom Fungi; phylum Ascomycota; class Pichiomycetes; order Serinales; family Debaryomycetaceae; genus Scheffersomyces; species Scheffersomyces lignosus. Next base: position 1,834,751 of record BCGS01000002.1, on the reverse strand, counting down.
GATCAAATAGTGGATATTGTAATCGCCAGATTCGATGGTGGCCTGTGGCTCCGAGTTTGGAGTGATTCTCGAGATAAGAATCTTACATTTCTTCTTCTGGTCCACTAAGGACGGATCGTTGTTGTCATCGACAGATCCACATAAGGGGAGAGCTACACATGTTAGTATGGGATTTTTACCAGGAAAAAGCTGAAAAATTGCGAATTGGCCCGTTTACTTACCGTCATATCGGTATATCAATGTGGACTGGACCATTGTGTGTAAGTTATACTTAGCTACTCTGTCATATTCTGTCATGATAATAGTTAACACCTAACCAGAATATTTAGCTGGAAAGCTGAGGGTGTTGCGTGCAGGATGGGAATTGCAACAAGATTCGTTAGGTGGTTGGAGATGAAAGAAGAGGGACATAGAGAGAGGTAGAGGTAGATGTTTATATTGCTACTAGGATTGGCTAGATATGGGTCCTATCTCTGAGTATTATTGTGTAGTTTGTAGTTTAAGAAGAACTTCGGGGTTGTATTCAGTTTTAGTTTCTTCCTACGCGGGCTTGTCAATGCCTTTCCATGTCCTCAGAGTTGTCCTAATTTGCTAACAATGAGATAACAATACAGTACAAGAACACACTACTCGTAGTTTCATACAGAACGATAGGTTAAAACTCAACAGTATGGCCGAGCTAAAAGCAATTTACTGTATTTGGAGTGGCTTTCCTAGTCCCTCGGCCGAGGACTCAATGCTTGTTCTTGCCAATCCGTGACTTCTATCCCACTAACCCCAATTCAGTCCAATTCAGTGGGGACCTGTCAAAATGCACTACTACACACAGAACCAGACTTTGTTCCTGAGATAGCATATCGAAAATTCCTTGGGGGTCTTTTGGTGTTTTGCTTGGTATTAGCTTCTCAAAGAAATAAAGACTCTATTAAGCTGCCTCTACGATGCCGAGTATACTTTGTTAGAAGAGTATTTCTTGAAAAATGGAACATGGTGCTGTTTGATGGGGTAATCTGAGTTCACGTTTGCCTGCTAAATACCGCTTCTGATATTCTCGCATTTCGGCTCTTTCAAAATACTGTGTTCTGTCGCAGTCTTTATCCACTTCGCACACACACACACACCCCCCACTAGCGTATAGCGACTTGCTAACTAGTAAGGCAAAGCGAATGAGATTCCGTCCCCAGGATATGTATCAAGGCCACATTCTATCTAATGTAGGGAGCCATATTGTATTCTTCCGCTCACCACGCATCCATTTCCCAACTCTTGTCGTCTATCTCCTGGGACTCTCTACAATATCTTTGTAAATGATATCACGTGATCGCACACAGTATTAAGAAAAAATTCGATCATCGTCTTTCGTTACTAACTGACAACATAGCATACCATTAACAACCAGCGATACGAGTCAATAATTATCGTAGTAGCTTTCTAGTATCTAATAGTACATCGGACAAATACGTTGAGTTCATTTGTTAATTTGTTTCGAGTTAAATTCAACCCAAAGAGTCAACCGCCTCAGAGTCGTCACTAACGTGATTAATCATAATCGAAGACCAACAATGGACTTGTCAAACCTATCGTCCAACCTTCCTCCCACGAAGCCGGTGAACCAAGGATCTATAGATGAGTTGAGCCAAGATCTCACCACAGAGTTCAAAAACGCTGCCAAATCCGTTGCAGCATTATATAACTCTTCTATAACAGGCAATACCACATCTAGCAACCACAAAGTCGAGTTTGCCAATGCCGCTAGATCGGTGGCAGCATTATACCGTCTCACTCATAATTCAAACTCACTTTTGCATCACAAGGGCTACTTACAATGTCTTGATGACCTCTTGGAAGTCATCACGAACAATGGAGACATAGAGAACTGGGCATTAACCAGAAAGGCCGAGATCTCTAATATGCATAACACCACTACCCAGAATACACAGAATGTAGCTTCTGAGGGCACCGTAGACAAGAGCGCTGCTTCCGAGCTGGAAAATGTTTTCCAGATTCCACTAGACTACGAATTCTCGTTGCTGCTGGATCTCAAACCATTGCATCATTTCAGACCCAGCGTCCCACCAATGTCTGTTCAACATAAACAACGCTCCAATTACAAGCTTTCGAGAAGGATAGATCCTGTATTAATGCGTAAATTGCAACAACAGTCACAGTCACTGGAAGACTCTTCCTCTGATGGAGATAGTGAAGAATCTGCCGAGAAAGATACAGACGAAAGAGTGGAAAGAAAGAAGAACATTCAGGGAGAATCACAGGTAACGAAAAAGAAGAAAAGTAACCCTTCGAGTCAGGCTTCTGATATCTTCCACTCCATTTGATCCATTAGGTCGAATTCATTGCATTGTTTTAATTCATAGTAAATCCTTTAGATTCTTGTGAAAGCAGGAACTGCTTTTTTGTGTTTCAGGTCATCATTCATGGTATATGGTATATATAGATATGTATATTGGTATATAATAATTGTTACATTTAGGTTAGTGCTAATTTGTGTTGCGATTAAATTTTGTAGCAGTAAATGGGTAAATACAAGTCATATACTTCTCAACGGTCCTATTTGATTATTTACAATGTAATATATTACTGTAGTTATACGTCCAAGCTATTATTTAATACGCGAACAACCCATCATCATTTCCAGTGTATTCGTCTTCAAATTCATCGTAGTCAGTCTCAGAATCGTCGTCAGAATATTCATCATTCAGTGTTTCAATAGCAGACTCATCTCCATCTACCAATCCTTCTAAAGTGAAGCGCAACAATGTTTCACCCTTGATTTGTGTACCTCTGGCGATCTCATTAGTTGATTCGACATTACAATTCGTTAACTTAGTTTTTCCATGAATGAGTACATCATTGCCGATAATACAGTTTTCCAACTGAACATCGTCATCGATGGTTACATTATTCAAAATAAGACATCCAGTCAACTTCACTCTCTTTCCAATAGTACATTTAGATCCAACAACACTTCTCTTTACATTGGTCTTCTCGCCAAGTAATGTATCTGGCCCTATCAATGAGTCGATACCGACATTGGCTAATAGTTTCTCCTTCGGTTGTGAAGGTGCCGTCTGTGCCTTAGACAGCGCTTGTATCTTCATGAAGTAACGGTTAGCTTCCATCAACACAGGCAAGTTGTTGCTTCTAAAAAACGTGGCCTGGATTGGCAACACCAAAAATGTAATAGATTCCTTATTCATAGAATGTCTCCATGATCTTCTTCCCAAGTCTCTGACGACCTTGGTTACAGAACGGCTCTTGAAATAAGATTCGGTAAACTTGTCCTCGTTGTTCTCAAAAATAGTGAATATATTTGCTGAACCAAAGAAAATGGAACTGTTCAAAAGGCGGGTACTGATGGTAGCATTGGGATATCTCCAACACATCTGGGTTCTGATTTTCAATGCCTGGTGGAATTCAATGTCTTCCGGAGAATATATGTCCAATAAATGAGATCTGCCATCTTCCAAGTCACTGTAAATGGTATAGTTCTTTGGAAATATCTTGGATTTCTTGTCTTCAATATCCAATTGGTTTCTGTAATGCACCAAGAGCCCCAAATCGGAGTCGTCCTTGCTTCTGTAAGCTTCGATTAATACCTGTGGAGGCAAGTTGGTGACAAAGTCACAAGGTAAAATCACGAAATTTTGAGAGCCCTTCAAAGAAGACGATTTATGCAAGTGGTATAATATTTCTCCGCTGTTTTCGGTGTCAAGTCCCAATACATTAATGGCTGTGGAGTAGCCCGAGACGTCATCCGATGCCACTTTGGACTCTGATTCTAGGTTGTCTTTCTTTCTCTGAACTAGCGTTGCCTGGTAGGCTTCTACGGCCCTTTCAGTGTCTTCTTGTGACTGAGTACTGGTAACGACAGTGACTTTTGGGAAAAACGCCTTTTCACACCATTCCAACACATATTCTATCATTGGTCTATTAGCAATGGGCAAGAGGGCCTTTGGCATGCCGGTTGATCTGGTCTGGGAGAAGGGACTCAAGGTCTTACCTTCGCCGCAGAATACAATTGCGTGAAATTCCATCGCTGTCTACTGCTACGCTTTTTGACTACAACCCACTGCTTTCAGCCGATCCAATGTGATTTCTATTGTCCAATCTATAGGTATGTCTTTCTTTCCATCTCTCTTCACTACTCTCCATTCAGTCATATTAACAGTTTTTTTCGGTGCCTCTTCCAAGTTCGACTTTTTCACGTGACACACATGGCAGTTCTTCAAGCTCTGTTCTCAAAGTCTCACCTCTCATTTTGCAGTGGTGTCTCAGTCCTCAGGTTGTCGCACTTCCTTACTCTCCATGCTCAGTTTCTGTGGGCGACTCTCAGCTCTTGCGGTCGTGTGCGCACCAGCGTCTATTTTGCCACTACAACAATCGACTAGCCGCTGGACGTGAATAGTGATTTGGTATAGTTGTAGGCAGAGTTGATCATTGGACCATTGAGCCAGTGGAACAGCAGCGATATATAGGCAGACCAAGTATATTGTAGCTGGAAGTACGTGTTTCATTGAGTTGGATTTCCACGTTTATTATAGCACATCTGTACATCCATCCATATATTGTGACTGGTATCTATTCCATACACAGTAGCATAGTTCAAGTCACGGATTAATTGATTCAAATCGTTTAAGTAGTCAAATCAAAGAACCATGGCTGAAGAAAACGATCCCCTCTTGGCAGCATTGAACGCCGACGAAACACCTGCGGCTCATCAGCAGCAAACAGACCCAGAAAGAGACAGAGCGTTGTCCAAGTTCAAGGATAAGCTTCTCGAGCACAGAAAGTGGGACGCTCGTTTGAAGGAACTCAGACTCAGCATACGAGACTTGGACAATGACTACGACAAGACAGAAAATGACATAAAGGCCCTTCAATCAGTGGGCCAAATCATAGGAGAAGTGCTTAAACAATTGGATGAAGAACGTTTCATTGTCAAAGCTTCATCTGGCCCTCGTTACATTGTCGGGTGCCGTAACACCATCAAGAAGGAAAGCTTGAAGAACGGTGTCAGAGTGTCCTTGGATATGACTACATTAACCATTATGCGTATATTGCCAAGAGAAGTTGATCCTTTGGTGTATAACATGACGACTTTTGAACCTGGTGATATTTCATTCAATGGTATTGGTGGTTTGACCGATCAAATCAGAGAATTGAGAGAAGTCATTGAACTTCCTCTTAAGAACCCAGAGTTATTCCACAGAATCGGAATCAAGCCTCCAAAGGGTGTGTTATTATATGGTCCACCAGGAACTGGTAAGACTTTACTTGCCAAAGCCGTTGCTGCCACTATTGGTGCCAATTTTATCTTTTCACCAGCATCAGCTATCGTGGACAAGTATATCGGTGAGTCCGCTCGTTTGATCAGAGAAATGTTTGCATATGCCAGAGAGCATGAACCATGTATAATTTTCATGGATGAAGTCGATGCCATTGGTGGCCGTAGATTCAGTGAAGGTACTTCTGCTGATAGAGAAATTCAAAGAACCTTGATGGAATTATTGAACCAAATGGATGGTTTCGACACATTAGGACAAACCAAGGTCATTATGGCCACTAACAGACCAGATACATTAGATCCAGCTTTGTTAAGAGCTGGTAGATTGGACAGAAAAATCGAAATTGGCTTACCAAACGAAGCAGGCCGTTTAGAAATCTTCAAGATCCACACATCCAAGGTTTCTAAACAAGGTGAATTTGACTTTGAAGCTGCTGTGAAAATGAGTGATGGCTTCAACGGTGCCGATATCAGAAATGTGATTACAGAGGCTGGTTTCTTCGCCATCAGAGATGACAGAGATTATATATTGCAAAATGACTTGATGAAGGCAGTCAGAAAGGTGGCAGACGTCAAGAAGTTGGAGGGCAAGTTGGACTACGAGAAATTGTAGAGAGGTGCCGTAGTGTAAAATAATATACATAAAATTAAGAACTGCTAAATGTAGTAGAAGTAGCATATGTATCAGGTTGAAAATATGGCTCCATACACCATTGTGAAGGACAACAGGGTTCACATATTCCTAAAGATTTGTAACGTTTAGTTATTTATTAATATATGTACATGAGTTCTGGCTAATTACAACACACCTCCTATTGAGTTTTCTCGTTTTCCTTGATGTTTTCCATAGTCTTCTCAAAGTCTGGAATGGTCGACTTTGACAAAGCTTCCAAGTGTGCAAGCAAAGCTGGCTCTTCGATGCTGTTGACATGCTGTGCAATCTTGTCACCAATGAAATCCTTAATTTCTTCTGACAAGTTAGTGTATACCTTCTTAGGCTTGTTGGCTTGTTTGGCCAAGTATATCTTCTGTTCCGTAGAAAGAGGCATATCAGGAGCGTTGAGCCTTCTGGCTTGTAATTCCGACAAGACTCTCTTCTTGTGTCTGGAGTATGGGTTTCTTAACTGGTCCAAAGCAGCCTTAGGGAAAGGAGCCTTGGCTATAGTTTGTAACTCGTAGGTCTTTTCCAAAACGGCAAGTTCTGGGGTCGACAAGGCGTCGTCTTCAAATGCAGTTGGGGGGTTTGGCCATGGGATTTCGATGGTATCGTGATGTTTCACGAAACGTCTTGGTAACCATGTTCTGTATCTCTCATCGTAGTACTTGTCTTTTAAGACGATTTCGTCGGCTACTACGTAACTCACTTTACCCGAGTCATCCCTATCCTTACCAGCAAGTTTAACTGAGGAATGTGGAATGTACTTAGGGTAGTCTACGTAATGCGAGTTCTGGTTATCCACCCAAGTGGTCTTTGGGGTGATTCTCTTCTCTGTAACGTTGGCAACTAAAATGGCATCGTTACTAGGGTTATAGTGAAAGACGGAGGTGACAGTACCCTTCTTTTCGCCTTCTGTGATGTACACTAAGTCGCCTGGAGCAATACCCTTCTGGACATTAGTCTTCCTCTTTGGTGCTGGTATCGTTGGAAGCTGAGCTCCTTCAAACGTTGGCAATGTATATCTAGCATTGAGCTCTCTTTGGTAGTAGTCACGAAGACGGGTAGGGAGACTCTCTATGTCCCTCTGGAATCTTTTCTTAGCTGTGTTCCACGACATGCTGGTTGTGGTTGCTAGTCCTGGTATACAAAGTATCACCTACAGTTGTAGATGTTATATGTTAAACCGGCAACTGAAAAAAAGGTAAGTGAAAAATTTCCTCACACGACCGAGTGGTAGCGCTGATGTGGTTCCATATTTCGCCTTTTCTGTTTATTGAGATTTGGCTGCAATGCGACTTTTGGCAGTAGTGATGAGCGATAAGGGGAGGTGAGGAATGGGGGATATGGGGAGATGAATTGTCACGGGGATTATTGATGAGAACTAAGGGAGACTGGGTGAAACGAAGATCATGGGAGAATAAACTTCATGAAAACAATTCGAAGTCATTAGTTAACCATTTAGTAGAGATGCACTAATCTTTGATTTCTATGGTTTCGTAATATTAGTGCCTACATACGTCTTTGGCGGCTGAAATAAAAGGAGATTGCACCCAGGGTATACTTCTGGAGAAATGAAACAAAGTGAAATAACTGTTCAAATTGTGACTTATATATTCCCTCCCAATTGCAAAATACCATTTCCAGTACTTCTATCGGCTATTTTTTGGTGTTGTCTCTAATATATCATATGAGTACTCGGTGTCGATGCAATATTTTCTGATAGTGGGGGGATAAGAAAGTCACAGAAGCAATCTACATGGCAGCTTTGTTTTTGGAATCCTACATCCATTCCATCTGATTCTCGCGAGCATTGTTTTACTTCAAAGTGGATCATTTCAAATGGTATCCTTCCTCTGATTAAGCACAAGCCACAAATTCTCACTACAGCGAACGTATCACACCTCTAGGGCCTTTATTTTTACAGAATGGTAATACAGATTATACAACGAACGGATTGGGTTCATGGACTCTCGATCCACGATTCAATTTCTCTAGCTCTATTCAGTGCATATTTTAATGAACTCCTCTTCGTTGACTATAATATTGTTAGTGTGTTGTCCCAATTAAACTTGGCTCACATGAGTTGCATAAACACAGTATTTTTAGGTTATCCAATAGCTCTGCTATCTAATAACTCTGTTATACTCAAAAATACGTACTCGCTTGATCCCCGTCCAAGTCAAACTCTTCTATCATTGCTTTGAGTTCATCCTCAGTCAAGTTCTCTCCCAACTCCTTGGCGACTCTTCTCAAGTTTCTAAGCATGATAGTTCCGGTTTGTTCGTCAGCAAATAACTTGAACGCCCTACGTATTTCGTCCAATGGATCTCTATTCACGATTCTCTCTCCGACTAGAAGGGGGTTGTTAGTATTATTTCGTTAAATTGGCGGTACTCCGTACGAGTACGAACCGCAATTTCTCGTACTCCTTTTGTCACAACATATACATACCGTCCTGGAAGAAGTTTTCATATGATATCAAATTCCTGTCGTCTGTGTCGTATTCGTGTATCACGTCCAATACCTCTCTCTTCGACAAATCGAACCCGAGTGCTCTGAAGGCCACTTTGAGCTCGTGGTAGTCCAAGTAGCCGTCATTATTCATGTCAAAGAGCGAGAATGCTTCTCTGATCTCTTGTTTCTGTTCGTTCAAGAGCTCTACTTTGAGGTTTCCCAAACCTCGTTTGGCGCTAGAGGAGTTATTCCCTGTAGAAAGAGACGAGTTATTGTGCAGCATTTGGAGAAGGTACTCTATGAATATATGAAAGTGGATCTCGTATCGAACTCGAAGCGACTGGCAAACTACCGATCAATGGATAAGCAGAATTTACCCTTGGAACAATGGCTGTTCTTGCGACTCAGACTAGACTCTACTACACTTTCTACCTAGCGTGTAAAAACACAATCGAAGACACAACCGCTTCTGTGGCAGTAGAAAATACGGTATACAGCAAAGTTCACTGAAAAGTGAGCACGCGAATGACTGAGACTATACACTTGAAAAAAGAGAGACAGAGAGAGACAGACAAAACACGGAGAATCATAGTGAGAAAACAGTGTGCACTGAAAATTGACACTGAGAAATGACACAGAGAGCACTATTACTGAGAAATGGGTACAGAGACTACGAAATTAATACGCGCCTTTGCTATGCGTGTACTGTATATGATGTATATAGCTTACTTCCCGTTAGTTAGCATTAGTGATAGTACTGTAGTACAGTGTTGCAGAGTGAGCGACAGGGTATACAGAAGTGGAGACTGTGACACCTTGGTCTACTACTTATACATCGTAGCCGCCACGATAATATCCTCACACCATGGTGCTAAGCATCGGCCTGAAAGTCCTGGTCAAGGATGAACCTGGTGTCGTGAGGTTCATTGGCACAACCGAATTTGCAGCTGGTGAATGGTACGGAATAGAACTTGACAGACCCAATGGCAGAAACGACGGATCGGTAAACGATGTCAGGTATTTCAGCACGTCCAAAATCGACGGAAAATATGGCTTGTTTGTCAGAGAGGCATTAATATCCCAATCTAGGGGCAATTCAGCCTCTCCTAGACTTGAATCTCCTAGACTCGCAAGGCCTTCTGTTGACGATCCTTCACATTTGCATCATGTAATAGACAAGTTACAGCTGAAGTTAAAGAATACCAGCGGAGAGATAAAGTCATACAGAGAGAAAATAGCTTCTATTGAACAAGAATTGACCAAAAAGGATAGGAATATTATGCAGTTAGAATCACAATTGGAAATGCAAACTGTAGATCACGAGTTCTTAATTGAATCTACAGATAGCCTTCGATCCCAATTGGAGGAAATACAATTAAAATATGATGAGCTAAAAACTGATTATAGTCTTCTCCAAGAAGAGGCAGAGTTGAACAAAGAACTTGAAAAAGAAGTTAAAAGCACCATCTCCTTTGATAAGTTAAGTGAAGATGACCTTCAAAAGATTGTACTTCGGAACAAACAATTAGAGTCAGCCTTAGTAAGCCTTCAACAGTTCAACACTAGCACGGAACTGGATATGCGGCAAGAAATTAAACAATTATCATCAAGAGTGTCCCAGCAGGAGACATCTCGATCCGACTTCGAGTCAATTCAAAGGAAGCTCTCTTTGGCCGAAGATAAGATAAAGTCTCTTCAAGAAAAGCTTGAGTCTACTTTGGATTTGGAAAAAGTAGTAGAGCACCTTAGTAGTGAGAATGAAGAACTATCCAAAAAGGTGGAGACGCTTACCAAAACAATTGACGAATTCAATGAACTACATGAACTAGACGTCAGCCTTGAAGAGAGTCACGCGCTTGTTGAACAAGAATTGAAGAACAATTTGACTAAGTTGCTGGAAGTGATCAAAAAAGACAAGAATACAATTCTGGATCTTGAAAAAAGGAATAGATACATGGAGGAGAGATTGAAAGCTCTTCAGACTGAGGAACAAGGTGCTAAAAGTGAGGAATCATCACAACAATTGATGCAAGAAATAGAGTTACTAAAACTGCAACTAGCCCTTCTGAAATCTGCAACTCGAGCTGAAAGTGTATCTGCCAAGTATTCTGATTTCAAATTACGTCTCCTCAAAGAGAATCTTCACCGGGAACGTTCTGAGACGTTACAAAGTATTTGGGATGCCATATATCACATGAAATGTTGCATATTTTATGTGAAAGAATTAAAGCAATCCTTTGGGGTTCCCGAGAAGATCACATATATATCACACTTACGAGACCATGCTTCGACAATACTCACAAAAGAGCTCGAAATGTTACTTCAATTGTGGGAATATAACTACGATGATGAAGACGTCAAAGCAAGTTCTGAAAATTTGGTGAATTTATTGATTCAGTTACAATCTTATCTAGTTTCTATGAACAACACTTCTTACGAAGATGCACCCACATTCATCAACCCTGTATTGAACATAATCGGAGACCTTTCAGCACTATTGTTGAGGATTGGGAAGCTGGAGTTGAAGTATAGTAATAGGAGTTGGTTCCTGTTCCAATTGGCATTCATTCATTCTGATTCTCAAATAAGTAGTCGGTTCTTGAACGATATTGTTTTGCACGAGATGTTGAATGAGGGATCAGGTTCTGACTTCGAAAAGGAAACAAATGACAAAGTTATGCAATTATCAAGGGATTGCACGGCAGTTGAGCTCTTGGCAAGTGAGCTATTTGATCGCCTTCTGAAATCAGAAGAGCTGAGCGATATTGTATTTACAAACTCAGACCTTGATTTGGATTCACTTATTGAAGACCTCAAACAATCAAACGAATGGCACATCAAAAGACTTGACTTTTGTTTCAATGGTGTCCCTAATGACTCAAATGCTACACATGAAAGGACCTTACAGGAAATTGAAGAGAGGCTCAATAAATACAGAAGTAAAGTCAGATCTGATTATTCCATTCGTAACGTCGGGTACCAGTCGATTTATCTTGCTTCGAAGGACAAGGTAGAAGAGAAGTTAAGTAATCTCGAATTGAATATTGGCGTCGATGCCTTGAACGCTGAATTGGTTGAAGCTAAGGCAAAGATTACAGAGCGGGACAGACAACTCAATGAGTATCATCTAAATATCAAGCTACTAGAAAAGAATATGGAATCGCTTAACTCTATGCATATTGGTGCTATTCAAGAAGTAAAATCGCGGCTCAGTAAGCTAAACCTTGAGTATGATAGAAGCAAGCAACAGGTCGAAGATCTTATTGTGTCAAATGCCGCTTTGGAAAAAGAAATAGAGTATTTGGCTAATAGTAGGCAAGAATTTGACTTCCAAGGAAAATTTACTACCGTTCAGTCTGAGAGGAAAGCCATAGATAGGCTAGCTTTGATTGAAGAAATCGTTTTATTACGAAAAGTTGCCAATCAGGTATTCCAAACAACAGTCAAACGTGAAGAAAGGTTGGGCTGGCTCCAGAATCCAATACTTCCAACTAGAACACAGGTACACCTCCCTAGCCTGAAATTTTATGACTTTGGTAAACAATTACAAGATCTAACACTTCGCACAGTTGCAATTAAGGTGTCACCTACAGAACTCCAATGGCTTCCGAAGGTCAATATCCCTAGATACGTGAATCTTTCATTAGAGGAACTGATGACGTCTCTAGACACTCAATTAAGTTCTATTCAATTGTCATTGGGTAAATAGTATTATTTATTAAATATTTGTAAAATTAATTATGGTCATTGCGGTCATTAATATTATTAGGTTTCTTCCGAGGCCATTTCGTAGCCTTGTCTATATGCTCTGCTGGGTATAGCCACTCAAGGACCTCGTAGATAAATATATCCACTATGACGATTAGTACAAATAGTTTTCCAGCTATAAACCCACAGCAATAGTACTTTTGCAACCTGTTGAAAAGAGGTTCGTTTGTCTTAGTCTTATCAAGAAGTTTGTACACGTTCTCTGTACGCTTTGCTATATTTTCCCAACTGTACATTTTTGCAACTTCATCGTGAAACTTGGAAGTCTCGATTTTTCCAGATTTCACCAAGTCGATAGCGGCCAAAGCTGCGGAGACAAGAGAATCCTCCTCGGGCTCTGCAAAGCTTGTCATGTGGGCTGGAAGTACCTCTGGTATTCCACCAACTTTGGTAGTTACGACATACAACCCACAGGATGCTGCTTCCACAATTACTGTACCAAATGCTTCTGTGAGTGAGGGATGAAGGTAGATGTCTCCTTGAACCATTACATCTCTAACCTCTTCGTGTTTAACTGCACCTATAAGTGTAACTCTCTCTTGTAAGAAGTACTTTTCTCTCATTTGCTCTAAGTCCAAGAACTTGGGACCATCTCCCGCTATCAAAAAGCGTACTTCTGGTCTGTCATCGCAAATTCGTGGTATTATTGCTGTCAACAAATCGGCTCCCTTGTTCGGAAAGAGCCTTGATATTACCACTATCGTTATAGTGGTCTTATTAGAGGTTGGGATTTTGTCCTTGGAAGGAGAGAAATCCTTTGAAATAACAGCATTCGGTATGACCGACACATTTAGTGGGTCTATCGAGGCTCGTAAGACGGTGTTCTCCTTGCAAGTATGTGAAACACATATGACATGCCCCACATCACTCAAGCTGAACTTAAGCAACTTATTGCCTAGAATAGATGACACATCTGCAAATCCGAAAAGTGAGTGGTCTGTGAATACTGTCTTCATTCCCATAGTACGTCCGTGGAATATGGCTTCGTGGCACAAACTGGATAACGATCCATGGCCATGTACGACATTGATTTCTTCTCTGATAAAGATGTTTCTCACTACGGCAAAAGCCAGAAAGACCGATGGATAAGTCGAGCTTCGGAAGATCACAGCCAACGGAACATAGTACACCTTCAAGCCATTGGTAAGAGTTCGTACTCCGTTTCTCGACCCATAGTCATGAGTTATGATAACTACAGAATGGCCCAAGTCTATGAGCTTCTGCGACAAGTGATAGACATGGAACTCCACTCCTCCAGGCTGAGGGTAGAAGAAGTCCGTCACCATAGCAATATTATACCCCATTATTCTATATATACATTCTACACTTCATCAATTGACTTGGGGTCGTCGTGACTATAAGAAGCAATACATTCGACATGAAATTATAGTGTAGTTAATGTTCTGTGATGTGTTTGATTTAGGTGGCGCTACCAATTCATATTCGATGGAACATATCTACAGTTAAAGTATTCGACATTGATGAAAATGAATATACGGAAAGATGTTCCTGCGTGGGTATCAGGGTTGGAGCCTACTACTGGCAATACCGATCCCATTGGGTAAATTTAAATGGTTACTTATTTATTTGTTTTATATTCCTATACAACACATTATATACAATCAGGTTGATGGTATATTAGTCAGTCTTAATATAGTCCCATCTCTATGTTACTATGCCGTGAAAGCTTCACGGGGAAGGGTAGCTGCAGAGTTTTTGAAGTTTATTGTGCACTGCTGGTAGTCCCAGTTGCTCTGCTCACAGAGCATTATGCTGTATTGCATGTTCAACTTTGTTTCCAAGATAATCTTCACGAGAATCTCTTGTTGAAGAGGGCTGAGGTTTACCTTCACTTCTGGTGGTAAATCCGCTGGTGTAGGCACTCTCTGTGGAACACCACCTACTGCAGGTGCCACAGGTACAGGTACGGCAGCACTTGCAGGAGTTGGTGAAGCATTCTTATGTGCTTCATTCCAAGCGTCTTTTACTGCAAATGGTCTAACAGATAACAAGTCGCTGGCAACGATCATGGATCCGTTTGGTCCTGGAATCACAACAAAAGTTCTATCAAAACTCTTCTTGGTAAGGGCAGCCTTTTTGTTTTTCGAATTATTGAAACGTCCTCTTGGCCCGTTGGGTGCATTCTGGGGAGCCTCTGTTTCTGGTTGTGCAGTTTCCTCGAAGCTTCCATGTATAACAATCATGATTCCGTTTAACTGAGGGAATCTATAACTCTCCATAGAGAACAATTCTGGGTGTGTCATGAGATCATGGCGAGTTTTTGGAAGTTGTGAGAAGGACTTGAAGATCTGTTCCTGGCCAATTGCAACACGACCCAATCTCGCTTTCACCGAAGACACTCTAGTCAAGTTACGGGAGTTGGATAAATAGTTTCCAAAGTCTGTTCCATTAGAGTAGTGGCTAGGGTTGGAGTCGATAAGAAATGGATGCGAAGAGTCGACTTGCATCGAGAATTGTGATTCGTTTTGATAGAGAATCATGAGATCTGCTCGGTTGGCATCCCATAACTTTAAGTAGTTAGATATGAAGTTAGTGGACATGTTTCTTATCTCTTCATCCTGAAAGAACATAGACACCAGTGATGGAAAGGGAAAAGATAAGGTATTATTAAGTAACTCTTCATTTCTTATCACTTCTCCGTCTAATACAATTAATCGAGGGAACGATTTCATCAACTCGACCTTGATATTATTGATTTCTATAGGGTTTGCCTGGTTGGCTACAAGTGGGTTACCGCCAAGGAGTAACTCTCTAAGGAAATTCAACTTGTGACGCCACGTTTCGAAAGCCTTGAGTCTATTGAAGTTGTTGTTCTGCAAAGAAAGATTCTGCAATAATGGGAATGTGGCAGCTAGTGGAGAAATGGTGGATAAGTCAGACAATTCGTTGCCTGACAAGTCTACACTAAGAACATCCAATTTAAGGTCCTTTGCAATTTTCATCAAGGCCATGAAGAACTTCGATGTGGTGGAAATTGAGCCGAAGAAGCCCTGTGAGTTTAAGTTGTGATCCAGTTTGACACTGGCAAGGTTCAAGAGCTTGATCTCTGGCTGATAGCGCGTTTTCAAGAAATTGGTAATTGTTTCAATTGTATTATTGCTGTTAGGGTGTATCTGATTTCCACCACCACCCATTTTGTTGGAGAAGGAGTCTGGAGTGTTGGCTTTGGTGATTTTCAATGACTGGCCTGCAAATTTCACTCCAGACCAATTCAACAAGTCATTGGCTTGCTGTTGTGTTTTCACATATCCTTTCAAGATACCAGTGCTAGGGTCGACACTGAAATTGTTGACGACTATTTTACACTTTCTCGATATGAAATTGATACATTCTTCCAGAGAGGCTCCATTCCATCCCAAAATCTCTACTGGTATAGAGTTCTGATTGACGAACTGATCAACATTCTGTTGGTTGTAGTTATTCTGGTTATTGTTATTATTATTTCTATAATTGTTCTGGTTATGGAACCCGCCTCTTCCTCTGCCACGGTAACTCATGGTACTGTGGTCACTATGTACAAGTTGGCAAAGCACTGCTAGTAGTCGTTGAAATAGAGACTGTTCATCTTCAAAATTTTGTTAGTATGTCGTGGTAGGCGCACTACTTGCTGGTTAGACTGGTTATAGTACAAGGCTAGGGGAGAGAAGATTCAGCTGGGTATGAATGCAAGGTGGACTGTAAGGGTCTAGTAGTGCTTTCTGAGAGGTACTTTCGGGGATTTGGGCTGGTTTTTGAGCTTTCGGAGTGAAAAAAGACCTTGGAGGTGACAATCGTAGGTATTTGGCATTGGAGAAAATAACTGCAAAATCTTGTGGTTCCAAAATTCTGGTGATACAAACAGCCGGCTACTGTACAAAAAGGCAATTAAATGGAGCAAAATTGGAGATATAAGAGGTTCTGGGGATATCGATATGTAGAGTACGTATTAAAGTGATACATTTGTGTTGTTTATCTTACTTGGCGGATTGTTGGCGTTTACTTAAGCTGGTGGTTTCTAGAGTCTAACGCACGGCTTGTGATGTTTCGGGCTTCTTTCACGTTTCCCATAGCAGCTACCATAAGCTAGGAGGTATTTACAGTGGCAATGGTCTGATCCTAAAACTACGGAAACATCACAATTTCATTATCCTATATTCATACATGTATTCTACCTACTCTCTAAATAGCAAGTGTGCTAGAACATCTTAGTGCGACTATGCATAGTCAGCCCAATAAGAAGTAGTTGGCCCACTGAGTAACGTATCGATATTTTTGGTTGATCTTGAGCTACGGAGTGGTGGTCATCCTGTTAGTCAGTAATATGAAACCTTATTCTCGTTATATCTAATTTAAGCTTTGTTGCGTGCAACCGTATATCTCGTTCCGCCTAATACTGGTTAAGCTTTAACGTTCTCCGATAAGGTACCGACCACTGGATACTTGTTCTCAAAGTGCTCTTCCCAGTGATCCAATGATTCGATTTCTGGGGCTGTGAGATCAGCCAAATCGTCAAGTGGCTCAGTAATAGGTGTCAAACAGGCCATGTCGAACGAATTCAAAGCGAGTCCACGAGAAGCGTCTCTGCCAGCAAAGTTGGCATATGGACCTCCAGGACCGTAGAAAGAAGAACCTTGGCTAACATCGAAGACTCTCTTCTTAACTGCAATGAAAACCTTAGGGCTGTCTTTTCCGTTGTACTTGACGAGAGTGAGAGGCGTGAATTTGCCTTCTATGATGGTTTCGTCTTCCTTCTCCTTGGTACCAAATGGATTGGTGACAGAAATGTCCGAGAGTATGGATCTGCCCAAGAAGAATATGACTATAAGAACCAAGATCAAAGTAAGCATTGTAGAAGATTAATTAGGGGACTGATATGTCACTACTGTCGTAGTCTAATACACTGTGGAAAGAGTGGATTTATGAAACCTATCAAATGATTGTAGCATGATTCCTTTGTTATATAATAGACCCCACTAAACGTCACGTGCTCTATTCAAAACTATAACAGCATATGAAAAATCGACTATACAGAAATACCCTACGAATACTGTGAAATCAAAGTTGACAATATAGGGGCTACAACAACAATGGATACCAAAAGACGAATTGGAATTTTGCGCTATCTGATTTTACAAATTTATCTGGTTTATCTTTGACAAATATTGTACCAGTCTCATCAACGCATATTCGTCTTACCACCCATTGACAAGCGTGGTAACTGTAATCCCATAGTTAAGTAATATTCCTGCACTAGATGATACAAAGTTTAATCACGCTAAACATGTCATGTGACCAGATTAATAGCTTTGATTAATTTTCACTTCTTGATTAAGGTTCCACTTCCAGATCTTTCTGTATATATTTAGCTACCACTTCTATTGCAGCATTTGTCGTCATGGGTAGGGATATTGTGTCATTAGATGACTTAACTGTCAACAACATCGGAGTATTCAAGAAAATCATCGAAGTCACTCTTCCTACGTCGTACCCTGAACAATGGTACAAGGACTCTCTTAAGACAGATCAAATTGTCAAGTTGGCCTACTACTCGGAATTGCCAGTAGGTGCCATCAGGTCCAAGACCATTAACTCGTCTCACAAAATTGGATCATATGAGAATATGTTACAACAGCAGCTCAACCCTAAAATAGTGCCCAACGCTGTCTATGTGGAGGTTTTTGCTGTGTTGGAAGCTTATAGAGGCTTGGGCATTGGTACCAAGTTGTTAAACTACTTGATTGAGGAGACTAAGAGGAAGTTCATACATGAGATTGTCCTCCATGTGAATGTGGACAACACCACAAGTTTAGAATGGTACTTGAAGCATGGTTTTGTTAAAAGCGACGAAATTCTCAAGGACTACTATAAGCAACAAGGTTTGCCTAATCCAGATGCTGTCATCCTTTCGTTGGCTGTGTAGTGTTTCAAGCTATTTTTGAGATGGGGCCGAAGTAGATCAAATGGCCAGTGCTGATGTGATTCAAATGAGCTACATTAATGCTTTGCTAAAATAGAATTTTGTATATATCTGTATTTATAAATATATAATACGCTAAACGTATGGTACAAGAGACAATCTCAATCTAGTTGAGAATGACTCGTAGAGCCCCGATTCTCAAGGTGAACACATAGTACTGTGCTTTCAGCTACTACAGTGGGAAATCTATATATTTTCACCATGAAGAAACATGATTCATGTGACTATTTCTAGTGGTCGTCTAGTTCTCGCCTTCGTCTTCAGTGTCAGTATTTATATCTGTAAATACACTCTCGTTATCACTTTCATCTTCGTCAATTTCTTCGATCTTCTTGCTCTTTGGAGGATCTCCTCTCAAAGCAGCCAATGCACCAGCGAGGGAATCTTCCTCAGGATCAGAAATATCACTCTCGTCGTCGCTCTCAACTTCCTCCTTTACAACCTTAGGAAGTGCCTTCGCCGGTGGAACTTCGACATCCATGAAAAGTGGAATGTCTACATCAGCACCGTAGTATGCGTTGTTTTTAATCACGATTCTGAAATGGTAAGTACCAGCATTTGGAGGTGTTGGTGAGTTCAATGCAATATTGTATGAGCCAATTATGACATCACTTTCTTTGCCTTCTTTCCATGCCTCTTGAGATAATTCTAAGTTTCTCAAATCGATGTGCTCAATCTTGTATTCCGTGGTACCCTCAATCAAACGATTGTCCTTCTGGAGTATCAAATAAGCAGACCAGTGGTTACGCACACTCGAAGGGAAGTAGGGAGAGTAAGCGAATGGGAGTTCTGGCTGGCTGGTGTTCGCGTAGGTGGGGTCTTTCATGTAATCCAAGGTCTCTTCATCTTTCAATCTATCTTCACTTATATCTGGGATAGACTTGAGTTTTGGAGACTTGACTAAGAACTTAAGAGACAAGTGGGCCTTGGACAGTGGTGGAAGCACTTCTTCACCTGGAACTTTGAATTCAGACTCAATAACACGGAGAGTAGGAATATGAGAAGCAACATTGAGAGCAGCACTCAATTCAGCATCTTCCTTGATACCTAAGGTCTTCTTTGCATCTTCCTTGGACAAAGTGAAGAGCTTTCCAAGCTTGGTAATTGGTTGATTACGAACGACCTCAGGGTCAACAAATGGCAATTGAAGAAGTTCTTGGTACTTTCCGGTAGGTCTTACAGCCTGGATAACTGCTTTTTGTAAATCTTTAGCAGCCACTATAATGTCGACGTGTCTAAATACAACAACAATATCGATCAATCCATTTATAAGGTTAGGAAGTAAAGCCACAAGTCTCACCTTGTCTTCTTCTAACAGAGGGTTTGTCTTGACATAGTCGAAATCTCTGTCAAAGTGTTTCTCAACCAAAGCTTTGATTTCAGCTGTGGACAAGTCTTTGAATGTGGTTTGAACCTCTGTACTCTGCAAAATCCAATCCAAGATGGTCTCTGGGGTCACTACAGTGGCTGGGTTTCTATCGGTCAATCTTCTGGCGAATAAGGCAGCGGTGTCTACGTGAAGTCCCTTCCTAGTATGAGATTTAACATTGCTCCACCAGGTTCCAACAAGAAGAGGTAAAAGAACACCAATAACAAGGAAGTACAATACTACCATGATTGGAGAGTACTTTCCTTCAACTAAGAACTTTGGAAGAGCAATACCATGGGAAACTTCTTGACGGCCATCTGGGTGACCGTATTGCAAGAAGTTGGCTCTGGTGACTTCATCGGTCAATGCCTTGTACGCGGAATTGATGAGAATGAAAGTGGCTTCCATTTCTTCCTTAGCCTTCTCGGTGAGGTCCTTTGGTAATTTATCAGGGTGAAATTTCAACGAGAGCTTTCTGTAACGGCTCTTGACGTCTCTTTCACTGGCCGAGGATGGAATATCCAAAATAGCATATGGATCAAAGACTCCGGACAAGTCGGCTTCCTTGGTGGAGTAAAGGGCCACGTAAATCACCAAAGCCCAACCAATGATCAAAATGAGAAGGGTTTTGTTGAAGATCTTGGCTGATTTCTTCTGTCTTTGGTAGGACAAGATCTGGTCGGCGTTGCCAACGTCTACGGACTTGCCGCCGTCAACAATGGCACCCTTGACGGAGGCATTGTATGATTTGACGTCACTGGCGTAGAGTGCTCTGTAGAGCCAGCTGGCGGTCAAGGGAATGAGAATGAAGGTCAAGATAGCCAAAACGAAGAACGGCCAAGTCTCGCCTTCCTCGTCATATTTGTATTCCGAGGCCATGATTGCGGGGTCGAGGTTCTACTGGGGTGTTGCAACGCTTGCAGGGATTCCGGATAGTTCCAGGGATGTATATACGAACGCTATGGCTGAACGGTGTAGGGGAATGACGACTCGTTGCAAGAGAAAGCGGTTTTACAGTCGCTAGCAATTGGCAGTAATTTTCACTCGCACGAAAATACGTATTGACGTGTTGATAACTTTTGTGTGTGCACTGAAAAAGTACTAAGAAAAACGCTGAATGCTAGTGAGAGTGAGTAGGTGCGAGTCAGAAGCGACTAGTGAGAAAGTAACAACCACAAAGCAGTGCTCGGAGAGGGAAAAACTACACCACAGTACAAGCAGAACACAAACGAAGGAAGCTCAGGGAACGCTAGGGACAGGCACAGAGAATAGTCGAGAATGGACAGTAGGAGAGCGAGAAAATTTTGCGTGCGAATATTTGGAACCACGGAACTCATACGTAGAACGAGTGAGAGATAGAGTATGGGGAAAAACACTATAGTGCAGCAGTAGTATGTAATAAAAATTGATACAGAGTGCACAGCACCTTTATTCGTTGTGGTGAAGTTGTGTGTTTATGTTGGCAATTACTTGTAAATGGTGTTCTTTCTCTCATTGCAAATATGAAAGCGTGTCTCCCCATAGTATCCCTCTATCTAGACTCTTGCTTCCACTACTTCCACCAAACGATTATTGCGAAGTCTTTATATGGTAGCGCCGTTACTTTAAGTATAGCTCAACTCATAATGAGTCCAGCAAACAATGGTGCCGAGCGACCTAAAGCTTCTCGCAAACTACCGTACTGTGATCTTCACCTGTATACCAATCAATTAACTTCCATTGAGGCTTAATGGACTCTGGAATCACCCGCCATAGCATAATGACAAGGCAGTCTTTCGAGCATGATGTCTCACATCTACTGTTACTCTACACGCTACTACGACTCTCTAAATAACAGTATTCATTAATTGAAAAGAAAGTGACGAACACCTGCTCCAACATATAAATTTTTACATATACAGAGCAGCGGCTCCGGAGAACTAAAGTACAAGGCGGTCCTACTATTCACAGTAGCGTTTTCCCGTTTCTGTCCCTAATGGTGGAATAAACGGATTGGGTTCTCGACGTAGACGAGATCGTGGGAGTCGGCGGCACCGAAAACAGCCTTGTCCATAACAGATCCTGATGGAGCAGCAACGTACTTAACACCAGATCTAACAGCTCTGTAAATGTTGTCAGGGAATGGGAAGAAAGCATCAGAAGACAAAGCAACGTTGTTCAACTTTCCTAACCACTCGTCTCTCTCTTCCTTCGTTAATGGGATGGGAAGCTCAGCGAACTTGGATTCGTACTCAGTCTTCTCTGGCTCAGTGGTTGGGATTTGTCCAGTGACGTACAAGTCAATGGCATTGGACTTCTCTGGTCTCTTGACACCCTTGGCCCACTTGAAACCGAGAACCTTAGGGTGTTGTCTGAACCACCAGTTGTCAGCCTTGTCACCAGCTAATCTGGTACAGTGGATACGGGACTGTTGGCCGGCACCCAAACCGATAACCATACCATTCTTGGCGTAACACACAGAGTTGGATTGAGTGTATTTTAATGCAATAGTGGCAACAGTCAAGTCAATGGAACCTTGTTCGGTTAAATCAGTGTTCTTGGACACGAACTCCTTGAAAGAAGAGCCCTTGATGATAGCATCGTTACGCTTTTGTTGCAATGAGATACCGTAAACCTGTCTGGTCTCGGTGTTCTCTGGGGTGAAATTAGGGTCAATTTGGAGAATACAGTACTTACCACCCTTCTTCTTCTTCAAGATGGCAAGAGCCTCCTCTTTGAAACCTGGGGCGATTACACCATCGGAAACTTCCTTGGAGATGATCTGAGCGGTTGGGACATCGACAATGTTGGACAAAGCGATAAAGTCACCGAAAGAAGACATTCTGTCAGCACCTCTGGCTCTAGCGTAAGCGTTAGCCAATGGGGATAAGTTCTCAATGTCCTCAACGAAGTAGATCTTCTTCTCGACATCAGACAATGGCAAACCGACAGCAGCGCCGGCTGGAGAAACGTGCTTGAAAGAGGCAGCAGCTGGCAAGTTCAAGGAGGCAGACAACTCCTTGACCAATGGCCAGGAGTTTAAGGCGTCTAACAAGTTAATGTAGCCTGGAGATCCAGACAAAACCTTGAATGGTAACTCACCCTGACTGACAAAGGCCTGGGCAGGCTTTTGGTGAGGGTTGGCACCGTATCTCAATGGTAATTGAGAGACGTTTTCGGAGTATTGCTTTCTGAAGAAGTCAGAAATTGCAACATCGTAGTCAGCAGTGTGTTCGAAAGCCTTGAGGGCCAATCTGTTTCTGGTATCACCAGAAATCTCACCTGCTCTCAATTCTTCTAAGAAACCGGCGTAGTCTTGAGGGTCAGACAAGATGGTAACTCTGGCGTGGTTCTTGGCAGCGGCTCTCAACAAGGTGACACCACCAATGTCGATTTCCTCAACGGCTTCGTCGATGGTGACAGCAACCTTGGAGACGGTCTCCTTGAATGGGTACAAGTTACAGACAACAAAGTCAACCTTCTCAATACCCAGAGCTGCCAAATCGGCCTCGTCGCTCTCTAAGTTACGGGCTAAGATACCACCGTGGACGGCTGGGTGCAAAGTCTTGACTCTGCCGCCCAACATCTCTGGAGCATGGGTGATGGAAGAGACGTCTTCAACTGGGAAGCCGGCTTCTCTGACCAATCTGGCGGTACCACCAGAAGCCAAGATTCTGACATTGGCGGCAACAAGGCCCTTGGCGAGATCCAAGAGGCCGGTCTTGTCGTAGACGGACAAAATAGCGGTTTTTGTGTGGGTAGTCATTGCTGGCGATGTAGTGTTAGCTGAGAATGAGAGGGAAAAGGGGATCTGGAGAAATGAGATGGACGATAAGGGGACGGTGAAACGACTCAGTGGAGGCAGGCAAGCACGGGGCGAATCGATCGGGGTTGGAGTGATGTCTAGAAAACACTAACAGCGTCTGGGAGATACAATTGGATGCGTAGCAAAGAACGAGACAGAGACTATGCAATTGATGATCAGCACAATCCTACAACTATATATAAATTGACTAGTAAAAAACTCCAGCACTAACAAATGTGAGAGTAGTGAGCGGTGAAAAATTGGATTTTTTCTAGTGCGACAAATTGGGAGCGAGGGACGAGTCAACTTTGACTCCTGTGGATAGGCTGATAGTGGGTCTGGTGGTAGTGGTAGTGTATGTGGTAGTGGATGTACTGGAGGATACTATGTGCAATTATGAAATCGTCAGCCTGTGGAGACAATGGAGGGCACGTCGTAGTCGCCATCGCGGTCGCAGTTGTAATTGCACAGGAATTGACCTGAAACCGGCGAGATTCGAGACTGAGATTCAGATGGTCCATACCCTTGTGCTGTGTTTTTTTAACAAGATGCCTCCTGCGCATCGGTTTTCTTCCGTCTGTTTGATTTGCTAGTAGTTAATATTATTGTTGGTACTTGTTAATAGGATGATTTGGTTATGGCCATCGTCATTGTCAATCCTAGACATCTGGAACTCGGCGAAATTTGTTTATAGCCGTAAGAACTAATCTACGTTAGAGTTTTTTATTAGATGAATTTTAGTGTCTCGAATTGCGACTTTACTATACTAATATTCCGTCTAATGCGACGATCCCAGCATTTTAAAAGTAGTTGCAACTACATGTTAGTGCTCTATACTTTCTTTCTATTTCAGGTCGGTGACTAGCTCGAGAATATTCAAAACTGAGCGTTGTTTTTCATGATTAATCGGGGCTACCATCTGCTCTACAAAAAATTTAAGACAGTTCATCAGATTTGTCTAACCCTGAACTTGGTACTCTTCATCCCATGCAAAAGGGTCAATAGTGAACATCAAAACCCTCACAAAGCCAGTCCCCTCTTCAAATCATCTACATTCTACACTTTTATACTTTTCGACCTCTGAAAATGTATTTGAAGATATACAGTAAAATACACACTAAAACTACCACCAAAGCAGCACTTGTTTTCCAGCAATAATACCAAACAACTCTTCCATTCTCAGCAGAAAGCACGAAATTTTAAACCAAAAAAAATGATCAAAAACATCACACTTAAGATCTGTATCTCCACAAGGACAAAGTGTTTTGCTTCTTCCAGGTGTGACGACGACCGGCCTTGGTGTTGTTGTACAAGTGACCCTTGTTGATACCTCTGGACTTCTTACCGATGGAAGTAAGACCTCTAGCTTCTCTTCTCTTGTGGACTGGGTTAGCGATCCAGTTGTATCTAGCATCTCTTCTGATGGCCTTGTGTTGAGGGTCGACTAAGATGACTTCGAAGTACTTGTAGGTGGAGTCTTGGTTAACCCAGTAAGAGTTCAAGACTCTCAAGTTAGAAGCACGACGACCGACTCTCTCCTCAGCAGTAGATCTCAAAGATCTTTGGTACTTCAATTGGTTAACACCCTGGTTGGTTGGCTTACCGTAAGTAGCACCCTTTGGCACAGGTCTCTTTCTACCACCTCTTCTGACTCTGACTCTGAAGATGACGAAACCTTGCTTGGCCTTGTAACCTAATCTTCTAGCCTTGTCTGGTCTAGATGGTCTAGAAGCTCTGTGGATAACAGTCTTTTGTCTGTATTCCCAACATCTGACACGATATAAGAAACGCATAACATCAGATTGCTTCTTTCTCTGCAACTCTTCCAAATACTTGTAGGCACCCATTTTTACTTTACTTTATGATAAGTTTTATTAACGATTAGAAGAACTGTAAAAAGAACGTAGATATACTAGTGAAAAAATTTTTATAAGGTCCTACGAGTTAAGACGAAAAATGAAAAATTTTCCAGACTCCGGGTAACTCTGCTTTCGAGAAAATGTTTTACTCAAAATGTTGAAAAATAGGTGTGTCTAGAGTTACGCACTATAGTATAACGATTACACAAATCGGTCACGTGAGCAATTTTGCAGTCAATATTTGGTAGCAGGGAAGTGTCAATCTTCAATAGTTAATGATTTGGTTTCAATGATATGGACTTGAGCTGTCTTAAAATGAGCAATGGAATTTGTGATATGAACGGATTCTAACCAAAAAGTGATCTAGTCAATATGATGGGTGTAATCAATTTGTAGATATCAAGTCACTTCTGCTTCACAGTCGCTATATCGCGTTCACCTATTCATGAATGAGCTTCTATAAAGATCGAGTTACTCCTTAACTTTCAAGAGGTTTTAATTTGGAATCAGTATTACTCTCTATAGAGTAATACATTTATGTGAAATACAAATGAAAGAGTTTTAATATAATTGGTTTAATTTATCGATTAGATGCGAATAATGCAAAAATTTACAAAAGAGCAACCAAACATAGATATAATGTATAGAATAGATAAGGTGATGCACAAATGATGTTGTTTTAACTACATAACTAGTTTATGAGTTCACGCAGTATTTTCGAAGTATTCCCTATACTTCATCAGTTGCTCGTACTCCAATTATTGCAAATCTGCTGCTTTTACCCCAAACGAAAAACAAACATGCGAAATCTGATGAGCATCGCGAATAATAAAGAATCGAGGTACATAATAGGTACCCAGATTTCTTTATAGAAAATTGACTAATCCTAGCTTTATAGAGTATGAATGAAGACGACGGAAGTAAGATAGAAGTGGAGCCTACTTCTACCGCTATTGCATCAGAAAACAATGTGCGTGCAAGTGGAACTTTTGTTGTAGAGAATGGAGTTCATGATGTTCAAGTACCAAGTCTTGAGGTTACTATTACTGATGAAACAGAACAGATAAAAGGCCCAGCTGCGGAAGCCCAAGAAGTTGGACAAGTCGAAAACATTGATAATGTACATGCTGTTACAAATGAGGAAATAGAAGAAACCACAGCTACAGAGACAATTGAAAAGGAAAGTACCGAAATTTCTGGGGAACCTCAAGCACAGAGTAATGAAGAGGAAGAGCTTGAGGTACAAAAAGAAGAACCACATGAAGAACCAAATGAAGACAAAAAATTCGAACAGAAGGAAGAGAACGTAGCTGATGAACAAGTTGAAATTGAAATCTCTCATCCCGAAATTTTAACCTCAGCTCAGAATGAATCCAAAGTGAATGGCGGATCTATCACCAAGATCGAAAAGAAAGACGAGGAAGATCACACAGAAATTCTTGAGATGTTGATAGATACTACCTCTAACAAAGAGGATGTTCCAATATTGTCCGATGATGACATCGACGTAGACGATGTATCTTCATCAGAATCAGACTCCAGCTCAGGTGAGTCAAGTGATTCTTCCTCCGACTCAGATTCTGACTCAGGAGCCGAAGAAGGGGGTGAAGAAACAGAAAAAAAAGAGGCAAAGGAAGACTACGATGATGACGAAGAAGGTGATGTTATCAGCGGTCCTATTGTGTCCAAGAATGAGATTGTGGAAGCTGCACCTACGTTACCAGAAGATTACAAGATTGCAGACAACGCACCAATTGAGCTTGTTGGTGATATTATCGGGCTCGTTGATAACAACGTGATCATCAAAGCTAATGTATCTGGTGAATTTAGAGTTTTGAAAGAAAGCTCAATCTTCTGCTTTAAAGATAGAACTATTATTGGGCCCTTATACGAAACACTAGGAAGAGTGCAACAGCCAGTTTACACAGTGAAGTTCAATAATAGTGAAGAGTTCGAGAAGTACAAAGATAAAAAGGGAGAACAAGTGTATTACGTAGTTCCTGATTCACAGTTCTTGTATACTGACTCTATCAAGAGTATAAAGGGTACAGATGCAAGTAACTGTCATGACGAAGAGTTGCCAGAAGAAGAGCAGGAATTTTCTGACGATGAAAAAGAATCGGAAGCAAAGCTGACGAAGAAGAAGAAAAATAAGGGCAAGAAGGAGAAGCCTAAGCAAGGAAACGAATCCCCCGAAAGTAAACGCGGGAGAGGCAACCTTGTTGCCGATCTGTACAATGGTGGGCAACAACCAAAGCGTTTTCAAGCATATGGTTATGCCCAGCCTCCTCAACCAGCTCAGCCAAGTCAACCAAAGCAAACATCCCAGCCTATTGCACAGCAGGCTTTCCCTCAACCCCAACAACCCGTTACATACAATCATAGTGTACCCTCGCATCCACCGCAAACTGGATTCAACCAAAATCAGCAGTATTGGCAACAGCAACAGCAACAGCAACAGGCTATACCACATCCCCCACCTCAAAGTGCACCAGTACAACAATCTCCATACGGTATTCCTTTCAGTCAAGTACAGCACTATGCTAACCAGAACCAGCATCAAATGTACGGAGTAGCTCCACCTCAACCAAATCCACAAAGCCACTACCCTTACAATCCTGCTCCTACTTTCCAATCTCAAATTCCACATGTTCAACACGGCAATTATGGAGCTTGGAATCCAGCTCCAACTGCATATCAGCAGCAGCCACTTCAGCAGCAGCCATCTCAACAGCACGTACAACAGTCTCAATTAGAGCAGTTGCAACAACTTATTTTAAATCAACTACAGAATAATAATGCCAATAACCAACCACAACAACCGCCACATTAGACATCAAATATTTATTCTTGAATAGTTATATATGAATAAATATGCATAATTAGACTCATCTATTCCAAAAGCTTAAGAGCTTTCCTTGCATTACCCAATGCACCTTCTGGAAAGCCTGCCATTTGTGCTACTTCAAGAGCGAATGATCTTTCACTGATTCCGCTTTCCAAAAGATGATCAATAACAAGATTTAGTCCAGAAGGCTCCTTTTCGTCTTTGTGAATGACTCTAGTACGAAAATATCTTATCTTCTTTTGATTCACTTTATTGGAAGTAAGTAGTTGTTCCAATTCCTTTCCAAAATGAGTTGCAAACAAAGTACGACTCTTGTTTACCTGTAACAAGTTGAACAATGTTGCATATGCTAAGGCTAAACCTTCTTTGCCACTAGTTCCTCTGCCTATCTCATCGACTATAGCCAACGACCTGGGAGTGGCATTCTTCAATATATTACTGGTTTCTACCATCTCTACCATGAACGTGCTCAAGTCATTGAACAAGTCATCCGAAGCTCCAATTCTTGTAAATATTTTATCAACTACACCAATGCTGGCCTTAGAAGCAGGTACAAACGAACCAATCTGAGCTAAAATAACAATGATGGCGTTCTGTCTCAAGAAAGTACTCTTTCCCCCCATATTTGGCCCTGATATCACCCATAAGTTTGCGGTGGGGGTGATTTTTGTATGATTAGGAGTAAACATTTTACCAACAGACTTTAGCCCGGACTCAACAACCAAATGCCTTCCGTTCTCGATGTTCAATTGAGGAGTCTTTACAAACTTGGGACATACCAAATTACACTCCTCTGCCAATTCAGCAAATGATGATGTGATATCCAAATAGTCAACCATTTTGCTCACTTTTCTGATTTCAGACACTTGGTCCAATACTTTAAGTCTAAGGTCATCCACAATTTGTTTTTCAAGTTCTCGGATGTGTTCCTTCTTTTCTTCCATCAGGTTTTGCAACTTGCTCCAGTCAACTGGTTTGTACAAGAGAGATGCCTTCTTTTTGTCTCTTATGTCATCTTTGAGCATTGCATATACTTCGTCGATCAGTTTCTGTTTTCCGGAGATATATAATACATTTGTGAACCTTCCGTGCTGGTCCTTTTTGGATATGTTTAATTTGGGGTCTATTTTGATGAGCTCTTCCTTAACTGCCATTTGCATATTGCTTTCTTTCTCCTTCAATATATCCAACAGATTATGCAAGCCCAATAGAATATCGTTGTAGTCCCTTCTAACTGAAAAACTAAATATAGGCTCTGCTCTTGCCTTCGGTGTGAATTTGTACTTGTCAATTGATTTAGTATCATAAGGGCCAATATTACCTTCCTGTTCTTCTGCATCATCGAGTTGCTCTAGCTCCTCAGAATTTCCATTCTCAAGGTGTAGTGCTTCCAGTGAATCTGAGAATGGCTCGTTTATCTCAATATGTAATGTTGAAAACACTTCTTTTGCAATGTCCGACGGTACCTGAAAATCATTCAAGAAAGAACTTAATGTTTCCAAAGAAGTGGGATGACTCTTGCATTCTTGAACTAAGAATGCCTTAAGCTCGTCTAGTTTGGACAACCCATCGGCTATTGCAAGTAAATGAGTAACATTATCTCCAGTTCCAAAGGCAAGTCTCTGTAAAGATCTAACAAAATCCCCAAGTTGTTGTACCTGATACCTTAATGACGTCCGTAAGTTGTGGTTCTCTTTGAATAATGTTACAAAACTTTGTCTATGGCGAAGCTCCTCAATATCGAGAATAGGTGATTTCAACCACTGTGTTAGTAATCTAGATCCAGACGGAGATACAGTTCTTCTTATAGTGGTCAACAACGACCCGACAACTGACGAGCGGCCTGCTGTAGATCGTTCAGTCAATTCTAGAGCCTCTCTAGTTCTGGAATCCATTTGAAGACAGTTTTCATTCCAATATGTAGTTGGTAAGTCCAACGATGGATTCGAATCTGGAAGGTTCACATCTATGTATGACAAAATCATATTCATAGCAGCTTCTTCTCTCACGCTGTATGTTTCTATCGTTTTACGCGTTGTTTGCAAACTACTCTTAAACTTCAATTTCAGATCATTGTAAGTTGTCTTATGATATCTCAAGAAGTACCTCCTCAAGTCTTGGAGTGGAGGGAACCAATTCCCATCTATAATGTTATCCGCTTGAAATTCCTTAGAAATTATAATCTCACTGGGGTTTACTCTGGAGATGTCGGCTATAAGATCTCCCAAAGTTGTATTTTGAATGTAAAATTCTCCAACAGAGACGTCAATCCACGATAAACCTACTGGAGTCTCTGAGTCGGCTGGTGTTTTCGTGCAATTGGCAGGAAATGAAATTGCTAGCAAGAAGTTATTTTGGTTGTAGTTTAGGAAAGTTTCATCCACCAAAGTCCCTGGTGACACTATACGAGATATCTTTCTGTGTATTATGGTTTCTTGATTCCTTCTGGATGGGCATTGATCCACAATTGCTACATTTTCTCCCAAATCTTGAACCAAGATTTTTACAAATTTTTGTAACTGATATATTGGAAAGCCAGCCATGGGTATTATATAGTTGTTGGTCTTTCTGGAAGCTACTTTCAAACCAAGCTTGGGGCCATATGTTGCAGCTTGTTCGAAGTAGAGTTCATAGAAACTGCCTACCTGAATCAAACATACACAACCTTGATTGGCATCTATGATCCTTTTCATCGAGGCATACAATGGAGTCAAAACGTCGCTCTCCTTACGACCTCCTCTGTCCCATTCGTATGTTGGTAACTTCAAGTTGTCCGTGACATCTTCTGACTTGACGCTTTGTGCTCTTAGCCTCTTGGAGGTTGAAGGGTGTGAAAGAGCGGAAATAATGTGAAAACTTCGGCTCAAAGGTGTTCGGCAACTATTTGAACCATATCGTAGGTTTGATAAGAGCCCCCTGAGCATATTTTGGAGTCTATTTCCCTTCTGACGTGGTTATTGAAGAATCACTGTAACTAGATCAGACGGTGATTTTTCAATTGGCCAGAACTAGCGTGTTTGTGTGGGTGCGAAATCCGGGTGAATTCCGGAGGTATGAAGGACCGTTGAGAAGAGAGACAAGTGAAAGACAAAAAAACAATAAATAGATGCTACTGTAGTGACTCCTTCTTGTAATTCAATCCTACTATTAATATCTGAATCTAAATTAAAGCTAATAGTACTATTACCAACGCTCGATTTGACGTCGATCTACTGTTGCTGCACTCTTGTCAATAACGCGTACGGAAGTTGTCCTGTAGTCTAAAACGGTTTTTCCGGTGGTACAATCTGACGAGCTTAAAAAGGTATTTGCATCCATTGTGAGACAGTAAAGATTCAGTGGTAATTTGATGTTTTTCTTATATGATATGTATTAGATAGTGTTACAACTGAGATTGATGATAAAATACATTTATGCTTTACATTGAAGTCTTGTATACAGTAATTCTTACATATGATCATCTCTTACGTGTGCTTCTCCTTATAGGTTGAGCTGCCTTTTTGGCTGGTCCCGCCGATCTAGTAGATCTTCTGGTGACCCTTGGTGGTTCTTCCGGCTCAGGTTCCTCTTCTTCTTTTTCATCTTTGTCCTTGTCGTCTTGCTCTGTCCCCTCTGTCTTCTGATCTTTATCCTCATGTTCAGTGTCCTTTTCTTCATCCTTCATTTCTACGTCTCCCTCTTTGTCAGCTTCAGTAGCACCCTGTCTATCGGCTTCAGCAGCACCCTCCTCTCCCTTGTCATCGGCATCAGGCCCGCTTTCGTTGCTCTTGTCATCTAACTCATTGTGCGTTTCAGATCTGGTGCGTCTTCTAATAGGCATCGTCACCGGAGAAGGAGCCGCACTACGCGGTTGCTTTCTTTTTGATGAAGGTGTAGATACATCTACAGGGTCCAACTTCGCAGATGAGCGAGTTCGCTTTTTAGTAGTTGGAGTGACAACTTCGGCCAATGAATGCTTCCGCGTATTCCTGGTTACCCTTCTCGTTGTTGTTTCCGCTGTATCTTCCTCTGTATCATCATGCTCATCCTTCTGAGCAGACCCGGTGCGACCTTTTCTAGGTGTACTTTCGGTCTCTTCCTGCTTGAAGTTCGTATCCAGATGGTCTGCACTTGACTCCTTGGACGCCTTCGATTTATCTTCTTTTTCAGTGTCACTATTAGCATCAGTTTCGACGTCACTCAATCCAGAGGAGTCCTCATCTTCGTTTTTGATGTGGACCCTCTTCCCTCCCTTAGTCTTGGAATGCTTTGATTTATCCTTTGTTGCTGGCTTTATATGCTCCTTCGCCGTGTCTTCGGTTGCGGATTCCTCTTCTGGTGTTTCAGCTTTGACATTCTCTTTCGTCCGCACCGCCGCTTCCAGAGACAGCAGCTGCGTTTCCTCGTCCTCTTTGTAGTCTTCTAAGATATCTAATTTTGGCAAATTGTACAATTTCTCGAGTCTATCCCATATATCTGTGGCGGTGAACGGTCTACCATTGGCTGGTATTCCTCTATTAATGTTATCTATAATGGAGACCATGTTCTTGTGCTTATTCTTACCCGCTGGTTTGTAGTCACAAACCAAGTTGAAGAGCTTGATCTCATCGTCAACGGTCCACTCGCGCGGTGAAACACGGGGATCTAGCATATCGGAGCAATTGCGGTATCTTAATGTTATTCGGTCTCACTAACAACTACTAACATTATCATTGATTCTATAGAAGCGCCAACTATTGTTAACTTTACTATAGACACTCCTGACTGTCTTGTTTATATTTCACGTGCTCAGATCACATGATGTAGAACGTGATTTGATATCGGCACTCGCACGACAGCCGATTTTGAAAAATTTGTTGAATACAGTTGAAGTAGTAGTATGTTAACAGTTAGCTGTATCGAACCAGTCAGTATATCCAACACAAGGCCGCAGCCATGCCGAGAAAGACTCAGAATTTGCACTCCTTGAGTCGTGGTCGCGTTCGTGCGTCCATGAACAAGTACAATCTTTTTAATTTATACAAGAAATCACCAGTTAGATACGACGGAAAGACTTTGTACCAACAGAAATGGAACGCTAAAGCAGAAACCAGAGCATACCACGGAGAGCACTTGACTGAGTCTCGTTGGAAAACCGTGTTCAACCCTTCTCTTGAGACTGTAGCTCAATTGGACGCCTCCTTGAAGGGTTCGAAGGTTGCTCCTACCCCAATGACTTTGCAGACTTACGCCAGTTTGGAAAAGAGACTAGAGTACGCTATCTTCAGATCCATGTTCGCCTCGTCTATCAGACAAGCCAGAGAGTTCATTATAGCAGGTACCGTGAAAGTTAATGGAGTTGTCATAAAGCATCCATCTTTTCCATTGCAAAGTGGAGATGTTTTCAGCGTTAAGCCAGAAAAGGTCTTGCTCGCTATGGGTAGAACCAAACCTTCGCT
The DNA here is from genome assembly GCA_001599395.1 of Scheffersomyces lignosus. Classification (NCBI taxonomy): domain Eukaryota; kingdom Fungi; phylum Ascomycota; class Pichiomycetes; order Serinales; family Debaryomycetaceae; genus Scheffersomyces; species Scheffersomyces lignosus. The sequence goes on along the minus strand of BCGS01000002.1, from coordinate 1,801,315 downwards.
TGAACAGGCCATTAAGGTTGATAACACACAAATCATCACATGGAACAGACATGTAAAGTCTGTTCAAGAGAACCCAAGAGAAGCTTGGGAAGCCAAGCAGAAGAAGCCACAATCATTGAACACTTTAAAGGAAAATGACGTTTCCACCGAGGAATTCAACAAGAAGGTTGAAGAAGATATGAAGATCAAACAGAATCAAACTACTAGAGAGGCTATTTTGACCCAAATTTTGGCTATTGCCCACAATGCCGGAAAGGACAATGTCAGCGTCGAAACCTTCAATGATCTTGGTGCCGTCAATGCTCAGAAGGGTTATACTGTCTATAAGAAATTGTCTGACGCCAAACACAACTTAGTGAGCGACTACTCAATTGAGAAGACCTCTTTGTACATAAATAAGAAAAGTGACGATTCGGAATCTCCTGCTGAAAAGCAATTAATAAGGTCTGTAAAGCAGATCTTGCGAGAATTGCAAAAGGCTACATGGGAAACTATCCGTGTCGATGCCCAGGACAAGCAAGCCTCGGACAAGATTGTCACCGCTTCATTCACTTCTGATTTCGCTAAGAGATTAGTTCCACACGAAAAATTGGACAAGGAGGCCATATTAGAAGACGAGAGTTCCGCTAAGATCAACTTGCCATGGCAAAAGGCTTTGTTCGGAAGAGCCGATCCAAGCAAGCCATACTTCACTCCGTGGAATCCGAGACCTTTCATTGGGTGTTTTGCTATCTTACCATCCCACATCGAGGTTTCGTTTGAGACCTGTCATGCCGTCTACTTGAGAGACCCCATTGCCAGACCTGGACATTCTGAGGTCATTACACCATTCCCAGACCACTTGCACGAGAGAGCATACATGTTCTACGCCAGAAAGGGATTGTAAGATAGGATCTCAATGTGTACGGAATACTTGTATATATCTAACTACCCGTATATATAACATAATGCATATATATAGATAAGAGAGCAATACAGTGTAGTAGTAAATCGAAGTAGCTTTAATGCTTAACCAACAAGATTTGGTTATTCTAGAGTTCAAGTCGTTCAATATGACCTGAAAGCACTTCTCATAAACTTTAATATGAATGTTACAATTACTCTGGCCATTGTTCTTACCCGATAATAAGGATCACTGATTTGATTGCGAAAAATTATCAATAAAAAGAATTGCGAAACTCTATACTTGAAATAGAAATTATTTAGTAAGTTATTCTTTCTACTTCAACATTTTATAGAATAATATATATATTGAATGCCTAGGATTTCACCCCTGCTAGCTCGAAGGGCGCTTGCAAACTCACCCTTGCTTCCACGGCTTTTAAGAGCTAATCGGACTTTGGAAGCAGCACAACAGGAGCTTCGATGGATCCAACAAGAATTGCCCCAAAAGGAATGGAAGAATGCTGTTCTCCGAAGAGCTCGATTAGAGCCTCTTCAGTATATACTAAAATCACAGCCCTTTGGCCCTCTTGACATTATTTGTAGAAGCGGTGTGTTAATACCGCGATGGGAAACAGAGGAATGGACATACAAGGCAGCAAATGCCTTGGCTAAGATAGGAAAGGAGAAGCCGTTGAATATCGTAGATGCTTGTACTGGAACAGGCTGTATTCCGTTGCTTCTCATGCACGAATTGAGTGAACAAGAAGATTTTGCAGTCAAAATGACTGCATTTGATGTTTCAGATCAAGCGTATAACTTGGCATCAGAGAATTTGCAGCTGTATTCGACACTTTACGGAAGCGCAAAAGAGTTTACAATCAAGAAAGCAAACCTATTTTCAAATGATTTGATAGACGAGTTAGGAATACGAGGAGAATTAGACCTAGTCACTTCGAATCCACCATATATACCCCCTGAAGACTATATATCCTCGGTAAATTGTAGTGGAACGCTGAGATCAGTAAGAATTTACGAGCCTGCTTTGGCATTGGTTGGTGAAAATGAATTCTATGCCGCTTTAATTGAACAATTGGTGATACCGACAAATGCTAAGGGGTTTATCTTTGAGCTCGGTTACACAGAGCAAGCAGAATATGTTCGAGATAAACTTGGTGGTATAAAACCTTGGACAGTTGGAACAAGCAATGATGGGAGTGGAAAAATTAGATGTGTAATTGGATGGCAGAAAGGAAGCAAAATGGAAGCTCTAGAGGAGGTTTGTGACGAATTACTCAATTAAGTAATATGTATATAGCGATTATAATGTTTACCTAATGTACTTATCAATAAATAGTGAAATTAATCTACGAATCGGACATAGTCTCGGATGCTGGGGTTTCGACAGCTGGTGTGTCTTCAGAAGGAGTGTCTTCCTTCTTCTTTTTTATGACACCTCTGCCAATAGCTGTGACTCCACTCTCCTTCGGCATAACTCTTGTACCCCACAAAACATAACCACCAAAACCTCTCATGGTCATCAATGGATGCATTCTTCCTGGAATGGTTTGGTATGCTCTGACTCTGCTCTCAAAAATGGAAGGAGCCAAGACTCTCTTGTCCTTCATCAAAAAATGTTGAGTTTCCAAGAGAAGTTCCTTAAACTGACTGTAAATGACAACTGGCCTGGAACCACCAATAGTAGGAAGAACATATGGTAAGAAAGAAGTCATGTTCAAGGTACTGACCGATATCAAGGCATCGAAATTTCCTTCCTGAGTCATTTCAATCACTTCGTTGATTTCCTGAGCACGCTTGGATCTTCTCTCATATTGGGCCTGCTTAGTTGGCTTCATTTGCTCGATCTCAGCTGAGGTAGCCTCATCCCAATCTATCTTTTCGTTTTCTGGCTCAACGAACTGGAGCCAGTTAATAGTTTTAACCATTCTATTTATGTCTTCTTCTGGGTAGTCTGAGTTTCTAAGAGTTATGATATTCGCATGTTCGTTATCGTGAATCAACACTATAGTTCCTTCTCCCTTCATTCTTTCCATCATAGCGTACAAGATAACACCTCCTGTTTCGTCTACAAGAAGATATTTTCCTCCAGGTCTTACGTTAGCATAAGTCATAATTAAACCAAGAGACTCCATGCTCATGTCAAGGATTCTCTGTATGTCCTTTTCTACATAGTACTGTAAGAGCTGGGAAGCTCCAAGGTACTCCACTGTGAATCTTCTTAAGAATTTTTGCTGTTTTCTCTTCAAGTACTTCTGTTGAGAGAAGATGGTCTTTTTATCGAATCCTCCATGGCCAGCGATCATCTTTTCAATGATGTTCTGCCCTATGTTAGACGCAGCACCCGATTTCTTGAGTTCGTCAATATCATCACTGGTCAACTTTTGGACCTTTGAGCCAATATTGATGATGTTCTGGTTGCTCTCTGCGCTGTTGGAGAACATCTTTGTATGTTCATTCTTCTCTAACTCTTCTTCTCCCTCGTCGCTCGCAGGAGCATCGTCATGCAATTGAGTAATACTCTTTGTGGGTTTAACCTTGTGGTCATCGAGGATTTCGAACGACTGGCCAAATGGGTAGCCTAGGATACCGTTGACTTCAAAAGCGCCGAACTTTCCCAAGCTGATGACACCATTGGGCTTGAGAAGCACGATTTTCATTCCCTCGGAAGGAAGTCTGATCAATGCATGCTGGTTTGGGGAGATGGTAGTTAAACTTTTCGGCGTTTTCGTAGGAGTGACGACAGTTTCTGTAGAGTCCATGGCGATATCGTTGTCCATTTGTATGAATTGCGAGTTTCAATCTCTAATTGGATATCTTGTGATATGAGATCTGAGATTTAACGGGTGTCTTAGTATGAGTCTATGGATTTTCTGTGGATTACAACGGTACAGGCATAGACGTTTAAATATATGATACAACGACAACTTTAAACTATGCAATACACCTAAAAATAGAAATCCAACACAAATACACCTACAATACACATATACCTATACTTATTCACCTATAAGATATATATATATATATATATTATACAATGTCGCTACTCTTTACTCACTGCACAAAGTCGTGGCTGCGATGAACGGTTTTTTTAGCTGCCAATTTTTTTCGGGCTCATCTCTGAAAAAAAGTGCGATGCTGCTAAATGAGCGTGTGAGAGAGCAGCGGGTAATCTGAGTATTTCAATAATTATATATATATATATATTTATATGTGTATTGTATGTATACATATTGTACGCTAAAACCGTTGTAGTAGTATTTGTGTTATTGTATATATACTGAGTCCACTACGAAATGGGTAGAAGAGCTAAGAATAAACAGGGTGTGCCCCCAACTCTCGATGAGTTCCAGGCCAAGAGAGACAAGAAGCAGAGCAAGAGAAAACTCGGATCGGAACCAGCAGCCGCTGAGCCAGAGAAGAAGAAGGCCAATACCACGAAAAACGGCAAGACTGACAAGAGATCTGACTCAAAGCCGGTCAAGAAGTCGAAGCCTGCTAAGAAAGTACAGGAAGACGAGTTCGAAGAGCCAGAAGACTTACCAGAAGTAGACTACGAAGAATTGTCTTCAGCCAAGAAGGCCTTATTTGACGACTCTGATGAAAATGATGAAGAGGAAGAAGAGAATGACGAGATTGACGTAGAAGGGGAAGAATTCTTCGACTCAGATGAAGAAGGACGTGAAAGACCTATGTTCTCTGATGATGAGGATGACGACGAAATCGAAAACTTGAACGCTGCCAACATGGAGGCTTTATCCAGAAAGCTCGACGAGGAGGCTGAATTAGAGGCCGAGGAAGCAGAGCAGGAACTTTTGGAGATGCAAACCAACCAGCCTAGAGCTAAAGTTTTGCCAAGCGCCGAAGAAGAGGAGTTGATGGGCCAGGGACCACAAGATGTCACAATGGTCAGAACCAGAATGATTGAAATTGTCAAGGTATTAGAGAACTTCAAGGAATTGTCAGAAGAAGGAACTTCCAGAAATGATTACATGAGCCGTTTACTCAAGGACATCTGTGAATATTTTGGATATTCCGAATTCTTGGCTGACAAGTTGTTCAACTTGTTCTCTCCATCTGAAGCTATGGAATTCTTCGAAGCCAACGAAATTGCCCGTCCTATCACTATCAGAACCAACACTTTAAAAACCAGACGTAGAGATTTAGCCCAGACTTTAGTTAACCGTGGTGTCAATTTGCAACCTATTGGTAATTGGACAAAAGTCGGTTTGCAAATCTTTGACTCGCAAGTTCCTATTGGTGCTACCCCAGAGTACTTAGCTGGTCACTACATTCTTCAAGCTGCATCTTCTTTCTTACCAGTTATTGCTCTTGATCCTCAAGAAAACGAACGTATCTTGGATATGGCTGCTGCCCCAGGTGGTAAGACTACTTATATCTCTGCCATGATGAAGAACACTGGTTGTGTTTTCGCCAACGATGCCAACAAGGCCAGAACAAAATCCTTGATTGCCAACATTCACAGATTGGGATGTAAAAATACCATTGTGTGTAACTACGATGCCAGAGAATTCCCTAAGGTCATTGGTGGTTTCGACAGAATCTTGTTAGACGCTCCATGTTCCGGTACCGGTGTCATTGCAAAGGACGAGTCCGTTAAGGTGAGTAGAACCGAGAAGGATTTCATCCAAATTCCTCACTTGCAGAAGCAATTATTGTTATCGGCCATCGACTCAGTGGATGCTAACTCTGCTACTGGTGGTATTATTGTGTACTCGACTTGTTCTATTGCAGTCGATGAGAATGAAGCTGTTGTTGATTATGCATTAAGAAAACGTCCTAACGTGAAGTTGGTCGAAACTGGATTGGTGATTGGTAAGGAGGGATTCACATCTTACCGTGGTAAGCACTTTAACCCAAAGATCTCTTTGACCAGACGTTACTATCCACATACTTATAACGTTGATGGTTTCTTCGTTGCCAAATTCAAGAAGATCGCTCCATCTCCACATGACGTCTCTAAGGCCGGGGCCAAGGAGAAGGAGTCAATAGCAAGAGCTGAAGCCGAAGAGGAAGGTATTATTCACGGAGACTTCGCCAAGTTCGATGATGACGCTGATAAGGAACTTCTTGACCAGGCCATGAAGAGAGGTTTGAGAAAGAAGGGTATCAACCCAAACACCATTAAAAAATAGACATGCATATCTAGGATCTCTTTATTTCTGTATATTAAGACTTTCACTAATCTACATTTTATTGATAGAATAATCGTAGCGAAGATTCTATAAATCACTTAATGTGGAATTCGTTATAAGTATTGTACATTTTATATATCTGAATTACAAGGAAACTGACATTCCAAAGTTAAGCAGGATAGTTCATTCTGGTTTCTTCTCAGCTTGTCTATGACTCATTACTGCAAGCATACATTACCCAAGCCATGTTCCTTAATATACTCAGGACCGTATTCTTCGTACTCCTCTTTAGAAACATAACCATTCTCACACTGTTCACTTTCAGACCACTTTTGCATTCCTTTCCAGGCATCTAAAACCGGATCACGGGCTCTACGAACTTTTAAGGGAGCACCGACAGGTAAGAAACTCGTGAAGTCATTAACAATTCTTGTGCTAAAGTTAGGAAGAGAGGCAAGTCCTCCAGTGAGAAAAACATCTTGGATCAAACTGTAAGAGTCTCCTCCAGCTGCAAAATTACCGTCAAACTGGTGAAGTAAGAGATCACTCAGGATCTCGGATATACCCGCCAGGTCGAGACCTGCGATATTAGGCTGGAAGAGGATCTCAGGAACACGTATCCTCTCTACATTTAAGTGGATCTGATGGTTCTTTCTGATGATTTCTGGGTGATTGGCAATTTCTTCTGGATCTATTCCTTCAGCTGCCATGGCAATACTTATATTTTGACGTGGTCCATGAATAAATTTATGGAGAACCAGGTTTTTCCAATCAAAGGTCATGGATGCGGCGAAAGTGTCTTCATGATGGAAATTAGGGTCAAATTTTAAGAGCTCCTCTTCAAGACTCAAGATTTCGTTGTTGGTTTCTTCCTGCTGCTCTTCAATGTTCACATTTGTAATGTCTCTGTAAACCGCCCAGTCATCATCATTGGCACCAAAGGTATCATTAGGATCATTGTCTATAGACGTGTTGGCATTACGACGTCTTTTTCTTGTTGCTGAACTGGTAGAACCAGACTCATCATTAGCTAAGTCTGCTATATTCTTCATACGTTGCTGAGCAGCCATTGATTTACGGTCCTTAAAAGATTCTAAGAGCTTTGCTCTTTCTCTGTACTTACTCACTAAGCCAGCTAAATGCAATCTTTTTACAGTACACCAGTCTTCCAAATCCTTGTCTCTCCACTCTTGCTGTTCACGCTCATACTGTGCTTTTTCCTCTTCTTGCTGCCTTTTGAGTTCTTTCGTACGCTCTCTCGCATCATAATTAGCCTTGTGAAGTCTTTGCTTTCTCTTTTCCTTTATCTCATCTTCATTCAATTGGTCATCTGGGATATCTACCAATGGCCATGCACTTGTTGGGTCGACGGTATGGTTATCATCCTCCCCTATGTCCTGGTTGTGAGCCTTCTTAAGTGACTTCTCAAGCGAAGACATGTATTTGTTGAAGTCGTTCAAGTCATCGAAGCCGTCAGCACTTAAACGCGCTTGAAGTTCTGTCTTATTATGTTTAGAAGACTCTTCCCTGAACTTGGTGTAATAGTCCCATTCCTCTTGTTTCTGGATAAGCTTCTCGAGTCTCTTCTGTTGAGCTTGTTCCTGCAATCTACGTCCTTGTTCTCTTCTCTTTTCTGCCTGACGGGCTAATTCCTCTTCAGATTTCTTTTTTTCATTTCCAACAGAAATTTCCACTGGTGCTTGTACAACTATATCTTTATTTTCCAAAACATCAATGTCAAGAATGTGATTGATTTCTTCCTTGTAATCTGTCAGCACATAGCAGTAGTCTTTGAACAAGTTAGTAGTATGATGTGCGTTCAACTTGGATGGAAAGTATGGATATTTAAGAGCTAAGACCTTCGAAAGAAATTGTTGTGCTTGATCTCCTCCGAAGTCGATTCTCTTGGTTTGCAGTAAGATACCCTTGCCCTGAAGCACCGGAATGATGTGGGTCAGTTCGTGACCAGAACCGATAACGATTCCAGACGAGCTTCCAGAAGAATTGGCATAGTAAGAAAACAACGAATCAATTCCAAAAACAACTTTTGGTGCCTGGTATGCTTCAAAGAGCAACTCGTAGTAGTGCTTACGCTGACTGCTGGGTACGGCCACTGGCTCAGTCATGATAACGGGGTTGTTCAAACGACCGTTATCCGAGGTCACGCTGAGATGCTCAAGGGAATAGTCTAACATGAGCTCAATGTGGTCCCAACTGGTGACTAGAGGGCCATCGTATGGTGCTTTGATGGACAGTCTGACCAAAGGGTCTCTGTAGACATCATTACCGACTAAGATGAGATTTCTCAACGATTTTCTTTCTCTATAACGTGCAGCAACTGAAGGGAATACATTATTAGGTCTATCTGAGTTTGTTAAACCCACTTTGAAGGAAGAAGTTCCGATGTCGAGGGCAATTGGCACGCCCGTTTGGTAATTGGCATAGAAAGGTTCTGAATAGGTTGGTGGAGCCAGATCCTTGAGTGGATGCACCTCCTGTGGAGGAAGTTCCGGCTCTTCTATTTTTACTTTCGAAGGGGCCATGTGGAGTGTTGATGTGGACTTTTGAGCTGATAGGTATCTAGAAAGAGCTATAATACAACCAGTTCTACCTTTAAATGTCGCCTAAAGCTTGACTAAATGGGTGGATCTGGATATCTGGGCGTGCATAGCACAAGAAGACGGTTGGTTGAAAAATAGGAGAGGACACGACTTTGGGAATCGAGGTGGATACATTTTGCAGTCGATTAGGAGGTGTGGAGATGGGGAATATGGAGGTGTTGTATAATTGTATATTTGGGTAGTCCTGGTAGATAGAGTCAACTCATAGAGAGAAAGTAATACAATTTTCTGGTCATCAGCATTTTTTCTCAAAATAGGAGTAATGAACGGAATTGTGTCCATTTCTGTATCCGTAAAATGGCCACAGCATTGCTCACTGTTTATCGACTACGAGGGACGAAGCCATAATCCGTCTAAGATACATGCGCCTCTTCTCCTATTTCTACACAATTTCTTTCTATTGTTCTCCCTCTACTTTAAATTTACATCTTGACCACTACAAATCATCCAAAACTTAATACATATCATTAAATCCAAATCCACATTTTCTTCTCACACACAACAAGCCAATCCACCGATCTCCCACTACTATATAGTATTGCTGCTTTACACGCTCACTATCGAAGCAGATTTACCTGCATACGATACACGCCCTGAAAATCCATTGAAAACGGAATCATCAAAACGTCCTATTACACAACACGTCTACTTGGTGTTCTTCTCCATGGAAGCGTAGAAATATCAATTATCATCATCTAATCAGGCAATCACATCGAGATCAACTGCACTAACCACCATGTCCAGTGAGGAGTCCCAATTCAACCTTCAAGGTTACAATATCGTAACCATTCTTAAGCGCTTAGAGGCCGCCACGTCCCGTCTCGAAGATATTACCATCTTCCAGACGGAGGCATCTCTGTCGATCGCAACAACCCCGCTTCAAACTGGTGACTCAACTAGAGGAATTGCTGGACCCGCTGCTGTGTCGGGAATTGAGCCTTCTCCAGCTTCTGCTCCAGCCCCAGTGTCTAAGCCAAAGTCCGTCACTGCTTACGAAGAGTTCATCTCCACTAATGTCACCCCCTTTGTCACCAGTTCTGCTGCTATCGATCCAATAGTTGGACAGGTCTCTAAGCTTTTTGAGGAAGCTTTGATTGCCCAGGTCAAGTTCCTTTCTATCGTTGCTGCTTCCAAGAAGCCTGACGTCAATGCTCCTGCATTCCTCCAGGTGTTGACACCAATCAACGAAAAAATCGGCGAAATAATCACACTCAAGGATGCAAACCGTAGATCGGAATTCTTTAACCACTTGAACACCGTTGGTGAAGGTGCTCCTGTATTAGGCTGGATCGTAACAGAAACACCATTGAGTTACATCCCAGAATTCAAGGACAGCGCCAAGTTCTGGTCTGACAGAGTCTTGAAGGAGTTCAAAGAGAAGGATCCTAAGCACGTAGAATGGGTCAAGCAATTTTTGAACATATTTGATGAATTGAAGGCTTATGTTAAGGAATACCACACTACTGGACCATCATGGAACAATGCTACTGGAAAGAGTTTCGAAGACGCTGTGAAAGACCAAAGTGGTGCAGCTTCCACCCCAGCCTCTTCTGGGGCACCTCCACCACCTCCACCACCACCACCACCAGCTAACCTCTTTGAGGAGAAGTCTGCTTCTTCCGCCGAATCTTCTGGAGGTATGAACGCCGTATTCGCCTCCTTGAACCAGGGTGAAAATATCACCGCTGGCCTTAAGAAGGTCGACAAATCAGAAATGACACACAAGAACCCTACCTTGAGAGAACACGGCGTAGTACCACCAGCCAAGAAGCCTTCCCCGCCAAAGAAACCATCTAGTTTATCCTCCAGCACAGGAAGCATCAAGAAGAAGACTCCTAAGAAGGAGTTAGTTGATGGAACAAAGTGGATCATCCAGAACTACACGGCAAGTGATGTGTCAGATGGAGCACCTTTAGTGATTGAGGTGGACATGCAGCAATCCGTTTTTATCGGTAACTGTGATGGTATCACAGTGCAGCTCAAGGGTAAGGCCAATGCCGTATCTATCTCTGAGACCCGTAATACCGGTGTGGTTGTTGACTCTTTGATTTCCGGTGTCGATATTATCAAGGCCTACAAGTTTGGATTGCAAGTGTTAGGCGTTGTTCCATTGATTAGTGTTGATAAATCTGACGAGGGAAGTATTTACTTATCTAAGGAGAGTCTTGCAGCCGACGCTCAGATCTTCACTAGTAGTACTACAGCCTTGAATATTAATGTTCCTACTGATGACGACTTTGCAGAGCTTGCCGCTCCAGAGCAGTTCAGACACACTGTCAAGAATGGAAAGTTGATCAGTGAGGTTCTTGAGCACAAGGATTAGAGGGTAGTTAGAAGATGTCATGATATATAAAGAAGAAAATGAAGATCAGTAAATGATACGTATGAAACCGTAAAATAGTATTGAGACCGTTGACGTTGGATTCTTTAGTGGAAAGCTCAATCAATTTAATGGATTTATGTTATACGAGGGTCACTGAAATTTCTGTCTAGTTCTAAAGCCATGTAAAATCACTTTTCTTGTGCAACTTCCGACGCTTATATCGTATATCTTCCAATGACTGTGAAAAATGAGTAGCTCTTCACCGCATGCGGAAGGAAGTCGCTTCCTGCCTATATTTTCATTTTCACCTATGCACCTCGCAGTCTTCCATTTCTATATAGTCTGGTAAACCTTGCTCTAGATTTCTGAAACTAGCTTATGTTTCTGTGAATCACCGTCAATTCTGAAACAACCCTGCTACAATTCACACTTCGTAGAACAATAAAAAAAGGAATAAATGGCTGTGAAATCAGATTCGCGCCATATACAGGTCACATCGTTCCTCTGCCTCTCAATGCTCCAAATACCCCTATAATTTTCTACCGCAGAGACCAAAATTCTATCTTTTAAAGACTCCATAATCTTCCAGAAGCCGTTCCCAATGCCATAATCAAACCATAACTCACTCCCACCTTTCTCACCCACTTTCACTCCGACTTCTTCCCTACACTTGCCCCTGTAGTCACACGCAACATCGCCCGTCTGCAGGCACCAGACCTAGCCTGCACACGCTCCAAAAAAAAATTCTCAAAGAATTCCACAGAACTTCGAAGAATCCAACGGGTATTAGTAACGAGGGCAAGTGTAGCAGGAAGATATTTTATTTGTCACCAGAGGCTCTAACTGTTCAGGACGACCGTATACCATCGCATCCAGCAGTGAAACCAAAAACTGTCTTTTAACGCGCGTTTGCCGTCTTTTTTCCCAATTTTCTCTTAGTTCTTGTAGATAGGTTATACAATCTTTTCACATTTGATCAGATAGCAGCGACTACACACGAACTCACAGCGTACCACCCCAAAGACCACATTCACATATTCACACAGCGCCACCAACACAACAGTAGCAACGATGGTAAAGGAAACCAAGTTTTACGACATTTTGGGTGTCTCCCCATCGGCCTCCGACAATGAGATGAAGAAGGCTTACAGAAAGGCTGCCTTGAAGTACCATCCAGATAAGAACGCTTCACCAGAAGCTGCCGAAAAGTTCAAGGAGATCTCCCACGCTTACGAAGTCCTCTCTGATGAACAAAAGAGAGAAGTATACGACTCCTACGGCGAAGAAGGATTATCTGGCCAAGGAGGTCCAGGTGGAATGGGTGCCGATGACATCTTCTCCCAATTCTTCGGAGGAGGATTCGGTGGTATGGGCGGTGGAGCCCAACGTCCAACTAGAGGAAAGGACATCAAGCACCAGATCTCATGTACCTTGGAGGAATTATACAAGGGTAGAACCGCAAAGTTAGCTCTCAACAAGACCATCTTGTGTAAGACCTGCAATGGTCTTGGAGGTAAAGAAGGTAAGGTCAAGAAGTGTACTGGATGTAACGGTTCTGGTATGAAGTTTGTCACCAGACAAATGGGTCCTATGATCCAAAGATTCCAAACCGTATGTGACAGCTGTCAAGGCACTGGTGACATCTGTGACCCTAAGGATCGTTGTACTGCTTGTAAGGGTCAAAAGACTCAATCTGAGCGTAAGATCTTACAAGTCCACATTGATCCAGGTATGAAGGATGGCCAAAGAATCGTCTTCTCCGGTGAGGGTGACCAAGAGCCAGGTATCACACCAGGTGATGTAGTCTTTGTAGTAGACGAAAAGCCACATGAGAAGTTCACTAGAAAGGGTAACGATCTTTACTACGAGGCTGAGGTTGACTTATTGACTGCTTTAGCTGGTGGTGAATTTGCTTTCAAGCATGTTTCCGGTGACTACATCAAGGTCGCCATTATTCCAGGTGACGTCATCTCTCCAGGTTCCGTCAAGGTCGTGGAGGCCCAAGGTATGCCAATTTACAGACAAGGTGGAAGAGGTAACTTATTCATCAAGTTCAACATCAAGTTCCCAGCTAAGAACTTTGCTGCAGAGGAGAAGTTGAAGTTATTAGAAGAAGTTTTACCAGCTAGAACCAAGCTCTCCATTCCAAAGGGTGCTGACATCGACGAAGTAGACCTTGTCGAAGTTGATCCATACAAGCACCAGTCTAACAGACGTGACGCCTATGACTCTGACGAAGAGGAAGGTCAAGGTGGTGCTGGTGTGCAGTGTGCATCCCAGTAAGTGTTCATTCCAAGTATTTAATTGCGGGCTGTTATACATATATAAATATTCTTTTCGCTAACTTTTATTACGCATGTACAGGGTTCTACACTAGATATTTAATTTCTTCTTATATTTATATATGTGGTACATCTGAGGGTGTAGATGGGCGAGATTGATTTGGCCTCTCTAGTTTGTATTCAAAATAAATGAATAGTCTTATAGAATGAATTTGAGTAATTTGTATCTGAGTATTCCTGATATTTTCATCATTTTTAAATATAACTGTATATCTATTGTTGAAAAATATTATTGGTCACCTTTCAATTGCTCGTCTTGCTCGGCCTCTCTCTTCCTTTTGTTTCTAGCAGCTACATAAAAGAAGAGCCCAGAACTTATTAGACAGAACCCGGCCATAAGTGTGTAAGTACCACCCTCTCCCATTGCATTAACCATTGATTGTAAAGCACCGACACCAGCTGCTCCGAGCAAACATCTCATGAGATTCAAGCAACTGGTAGCGGCAGAACTTTGTCCTGGAAACATATCAACTAGGAGAGTATTGAGCGAAGACATGAACGCCACGGCACAAAATGAGATGACAAACGTTGAGATAAGAATAGGTGCAAGATTAACTCTGTGTTGCAAACACCAACCAAATATGACTGAGAAAATGATTAAAAGGATGGTAGGATATATCACGAATTGGATTCTAGTTGAGAATATATCGAATGGGGGTCTGTTAATTGGGTCGATATGTTCATATTTTTTATCATAGGCTGCTTTTCGTCTGGCATAAATGAAGTCTAGAAGCTTTCCTGTGGCTATTGCCCCAACTAATGTACCCATACCGGGAGCCAAGTAACAGAGACCAACTTTTATAACCAGAAAACCATATTTGGCTTCTAATGAAGTTGATAGTGTCGTAAGAGACATTGTCCAAGTTGTGAACTGGAACCCAGCTGGTAATAACGAGAAAAACACCTGCTTTTGAAAGAATATCTTGTATGGTCCCAACATGTCAATCGCAGAGGGTGGCGCCAAAGTGGACACATCATTGTTCAACCTCAGTCGAAGCCAAGGAAGCATGAGAGCAGGTGATTTGTTTACTATTCTCTTTGGTGGTACTGACAAATTTCCGACGATTTTTCTATTTGTTTCTGGCATCATTATTGTCACTAAGATTAAAGCAGCTCCACTACCAATTGCTAAAAAAACGAATACTCCTCTCCAACCAAAACCAGATACGACACCAGAACCAACAAGTGCACCAAAGCCTTGACCTACCAATTGAATGCCACCCATGATACCAACGTAAGATCCTCTCTCAGCACGAGTACACATATCACCCACTACCCCTCCGCTTATGGCGATGATTGGTGAAATAGAAGCGGCTTGGAAGCATCGTAGCACGGCTAACAACCAAAATACGTTCGTTCTAGAGAGGCCGATACATGTTGCCACGTAGCAGAGCAAACAAAGAATTATAAATGGTCTTCTACCATAAGCATCTGCTGGAACGGCAAGTATTGATGGTGTAATACCTTGAAAAAGTAAATAAGCGACCACTGATATATTGACTATACTTGCAGAAACTTCGAATTTCTCTGACAAAATAGGCAAAGCAGGGAAGTAAATGGAACTGGAAAGAGTTGACCATATTCCACCGCAACTTAACATGACAATCATGCTGTATTTCTCTCTTGAAGAGAGAATAGAGTATGGGGCTTCAATGGAACCCTCTTCGCTAGGTGCATTCGCAAGCACCTGGTTCTCAAGATCTATGTCATTGCTAGCGCCGTGTGTACCTTCTTCTTTCATACTATCTTTTTCGTCCGATTTTTCCATGTTGATACTGACGTGGAAATTTCTAAACGATTAAATAACATTACCATCTGGATTCTCTTGCTCTTTTAAATACAAAGAAAGTATGTCAAAGAATAGTTCTTTTTCAAATATATTCGGATATACTTTTATCATTCCGACTTCCGACTTCCGACTTAAATGCCGATATCAAGCATCCATTTCTCTAAAGAAAATCTCAAAAGATAGCTTGAGAAACGAAAGCTACGTTGACTCGGAGCAGTACTTAGCTTCCAACTTCTTTCCCTGGCCTTTGTATCATTCCCGTGTATTAATGGGACTGTGCAATTCTATGTGTTGACGATAGCCCGGATCTTGGAACCCATCTCGGTGCTAGCGTAATTACGCTTTGACGTATTCCAAATTGGGACGTAACTCCGTCAGCAGAAATAACAATACACTGGATTAGCTACTCTCGTACGTTTATGCGTGTTCTAGTGTCAATGGTGATGTCCACTCAAAACGGCCCCACTCAGCGAAAATATTTGCGTTGAGAGGTCCATGCTACTTGCTTTGGTATAATCGCGGAGACTGCTCGCGTTCTCTAACGGCCCTGAACTTGGACAAGCGAGTCCCGTCCAGAAGCGGGTAGCATGCATCATATTAACGTGGAGTGTACCAAGAAATATTTTGCAGTCAAAATTTAAACTATTTGATATATTTTTGAGAAACGACGGTGTCACCCCATTGACGTTGACTGAGTTGAGTGTCACTAATGATATCTGGTATTAGATATTATATATTAAATCTATTAATTATGAAGCGAATGCTGATGCTAGAAAACAGAACAAAGTAGTCCTCATGCAATATTAAAAAGTCACCGTACAAGAATATACAGAGCGTTTCTGTATCTGATTTCACGGTGTCGTAAACGTGTAAATGAAATGAAATCAAAATCATAATCAAAATGACGATGACAATGAGAATGCAAAAAAAAGAATGAAGGCTAGACCAACGTCGTCTTACAGAAGTCAACGCTTCGTCTAGTTTTCTTCAGTGTCAGACTGAATTGGTGTAGTGAGCGTTGACTGCTTCTCTAACTTCTTTGAAGTCATGTAAAGAACGTAAAATAAACAGCAGTAGCTCAAAATGCAAATACCAGCTAGTAGAGTATAACAGCCTCCAAGGTTAAGCGCTGTTATCATTTTATCCAAAACACCAGCACCTAAGGCTGCAAGTAAACAACGCATAAGGTTTAAACAACTTGTAGAGGCACTTCCTCTAGTTGGATAAAGATCAACCAACATGGTTGTAGTGGCGGCAAGAAAGCATGAAGATGAAAACGATATGAGCATGGTTGCTATGATAATTGATGATATATGTTTGTGATACTCTAAGCACCAGCCAAAAATAAGTAGTCCAATGACCATCAATATGGCTGGAATAAAACACATGTCCATCCTTGTTTTAATAATATTAAATCTTGGCTTAAATGCAGCATCATGATACTTCAAGTCATAGTGGCTCCTACTATAACGGTAGTAGGCATTCAATGTTTTACCAGCTACCAAAGAGCCAACAAGACATGCTAGACCTTGTGGCAAATATATCAAACCAACATGCATGACACCATAATTAAAAGGCTCATCTTCCAAGACGGAAGAAATTGAAGTTAACACCATAGTCCAAACAGCGAAAAGGACTCCACCAGGAAGAAGTAGAAGAAAAACTTGCAACTTGAAAAAGATTCTAAATGGACTCCAAAAATCATACGCTGATTTCTCTTCCAAAGTTTCAACTTCGTCCCTTAATCTCGTTTTCATACGTGGCAAATATATTAATGCCGACCTACTAACTACATTTCTCGGTATGACCGAACCATTTCCAACTATCAGTCTCGAAGTCTCTGGTAAGAAGAATACCGAAAATATGAGAGTTACTCCTCCACCAATAGCTAGGAATATGAAAATGGCTCTCCAACTTCCGAAGCCACTAATGAGTGCTGCTCCGATAAGACCTCCGAGACCATTTCCAACAAGTTGCATTCCAGCCACAACTCCCACAAATCCACCTCTAGTTGCTGGTGTACAAACATCCCCAGCCACACCAGAGCTGATTGCTATAACAGGACCTATACCACCTGCCTGGATACATCTCAAAATGGCAAGAAGCCAATAAACATTGGTCTGTGACAAAGCAATGCATGCGGCTACGTAAATCAAAATACATGCAAGAATAACAGGTCTTCTTCCGAAGGTATCTGCCAAATTTGATGACACTGTTGGAGCTATTCCTTGGAATATCAAATATGCTACGACAGATAAGTTCATTACCGATGGTGTTGTGTGAAAGTAAGCCGTCAAGGTAGGCAAGGCAGGAAAGTAAATCGGAGAAGAGACCGTACTCCAAAAACCAATCATGGACAAGATAACCATCAAAATATACTTCACACGGCCCAGAAATATAGTGTAATCGAACTCGGGATCTAGCTCTTGTTCTGTTTGACGTGACTGTGTGGGGTTAAAATAACCATCTTTCTCCTTATTTACTTCGTCGCCATCTGTATTTAGTGCATGTCTGACGTCAATCGAAGGGTTACTCGCCACCTCTGGGCGCCGTATAGTGTCAGCAACAAGTGTTTCTTGTTCTGTCATGTTAAATACTGTTTTTGACGTATTCTATATGTCGTAACATGAAATCTATAGATTATTTTCTAGTCGCTTACAAAACTAAGAGGATGCGGAACTATTTATATATTAACAGGCTTTTCCAGATCCCTCGCTTGGAAAAAGAACTGTGAAGCCAAAGATATGCACTTCCTCTTAAAAGATAAAGAAAGTCCTCTCCTTACTCCAACTTGTGACTAATAATGTACGTCTGGTGGTTTGAAGATCTCGGGGTCGAGTAGCCGGTTCTTTTCCTCTTTTTCTCGGTAGTGCCGTTAAGGCTCTTTGTACCCGTTCTCCTTTTCCGCATAACAGTACCGTGACAGTCGGATAGCACGCCGATTATTGTGTATATAGCCAGTCCCTGGCACTGAATGAATTTCTTTTTTGCGTCATGTGACATGGCAGGAATTCCCATCCAATTGGGAATGTTGCGGCCACTTCTCTTTCTGTATACTGCAGAAGGGTTAATTTCCCAAAGTGGCAAACAGTTGAGAGTTGCAAATAGTCGTAAATATGTATGTCTTTGAAGTGTTGCCTCGGCAAATAAATGGTATCCTTATATTAGAAAAATACTTACGATGTCTGTTGATATATATAGAAGATAGGCAAATATGCACGTATCAATGTGATCGCAAGTCTTTTGAAGAAGAAAATGAAATCAGGGGGGGCTAATAGTTAGCAACAAGGTAAAATCAAGCATATGACTTATGGTACATAATGAATATAGTAGTAGCCGTAGTAGAAATAGACCAATCAACAGCATCATGATTTATCACGGTGTGGATTGTTGTATTTTCTAGCAGGTGGGTTTTTTGGTGTCGTTATCATGAAATTTATACTAGTGTTTTTAGTACTAGACTTTTGCCTCTTGTAAGGACTCTCTTCGTGAATTTCGGCCGACTTGAAAACCCTTCCTGTTCCCAGCTCTGGTGGAGTTTGGAATTGGTGCGATGGTACATGTTGTGGCGGCTGAGGCTGTTGTTGTTGCTTCTGCTGCTGCTGCTGCTGCTGCTGTGTAGTCATTCTGACAATTGGGGGGCCCAGCATCATGTATGGTCCAGGATTACTTGGTGGTGATGGTACAAAAAATTGGTATTGAGGTGGTTGAGCAATATATCCAGGCTGATACTGAGGTTGAGGTGGCTGCGCTGATTGTGATGCCTGATACATGACAGGGTGGTATTTTTGTGAGTATGGAGACCCCAAGGACTTTCCCGATGGCTGTTCCTTAGGTTGAACGACGGGTTGGGCAGTTGGCGTGTAATAGACGGGATACATATTTGGAGGAAGCTGTGGTGGCAAGGATGGCAGGTGTTGCTGCAGCGATGGTGCAGCTTGCTGCTGAATACTCGTGGGTGGAAGAGGTAATTGAGTATTGGGAGGAGAACTAGTAGTAGTTTTGCTTTCACGAGTCGTCACATCACTGCTGTCAGATACTACTCTCCTGTGCATAGACGAACTTGTGGGCAGCTTGTTTGGAGATCTCGAAGGAGATACCATATTGCTGTTTGACTTAATACTCTCTGCAGTTTCTGAGAAAGAAGGTAACTGCGTATCAGAGTACTTCCTTTTGGCGAGTGTGCTTGTTGGCAGAATAAGTTGTTGATTGCTTGAAGCAGAGTTAGATGAGTCTGTGGTAGTTATCAAGGAAGATAACAGAGATAATTGTGGAGCCAAATCTTTAGATCTTTGTGAAATTTCAGTAAGAGTTTCAACAGGATCACTTCTTAACTTGTCAATCTTAATTTTGAGGGCTTCAACAGAGGAGGAATTTGAAATAAATAAAAATGGTATCAAGTCACCGTGAATGTTCATTGACTTGGCCAATTTAAGTAATTCAACTGCAGTAGCACCGAATTCTGATTTGATAGACTCTTGTCTTGTTTTCTCTTGCTCAACTTTATATCTAAGAATCTCATTCAAAGTCTCAACATTATAAGGCCACACAGACTCCTCTTCTATTATCTGCTCTGGCAAGCCAAGGATTTGAGATATTTTGCTATCAATTATAAGCCTGTTGTTATTTTTCTCTGGCTTTGCAGGGATTTTGTTATCATTGAGAACTATGTTTTCCTTTTCTTGTTCGTGGACACTTTCGATTGCCTTTCGATCTTTTGTTTCGTTAATAATTTTCTCTAAAGATTGCGCATTCATCAGGGAGTGGTGTCCGTAATGTTTGTATTTGGTTGTATCTATGTTGAAATTCTTGAGAGTGGAAAGGAACTTCTGGTTAGAAGGGGATGGTTTTTTGGAACCTGGCGTCTTGTTACTTTCAATCTGGTCAAATTGGGACTCTTCATTTCCTCTTATAGTTGGGGAAGGTGTCTTATGTGAGCTATCATGAAGCTGGAAATCTTTCAGGTGGAAAGACTTTGGCTGTGACAGCGTTGACACACCCCCTGAGGTAGAAGAGGGCAGAGCCAATTCGTTGGCCTGTGGTGCACTCATTAGATTTATTATGGATAACACTTTGAAAATATTTATTTTAGGAGCATATAAGGGAAGTGACAATAGGTAAAATTAGGATAAACGAAAACACAAGGTCAAATTCTGAAGAAAGTAAACGAACGGATATCAGAAGAAGTGTATTCAAGTTTGAAGCTGTTGCAAATGATTGCCGATGGAGATGTTTGTGAATTGGAAACTAAAAGACGTAGTAATGGTATCAAGATTTCTTATTGAAAACCAAATTTAGGTTTGCCAAAGTTTCACAGTCCCTTGGAAATCTGAGTATATTTATAAAATTCAATAAATAGCAAAATTGATCAACTTTTGCCTATATTAAAATATTAATAAAAATTATTGCCCTTTCTAATAATATGAAACTATAACACAATAATGTTAAGGTAGAATAATCCAGATTTTACCGAATACGTTTAAAACGCTAGTCGACGCAGTTAATTTAAATCACGAGATGTTTGCCTGGCGGACTTAACTAAACTAACAATAAGGAAGTCCGTTGTGATCCTTAATTTGTCTTATGAAATTTGAAAGAGGAAAGTTCTGGATTATATATCTCTCTTGATATACTTATCTTCTTTAGTTGTTCCAAATATAACCAAAAGTGCGCATAAAGTAGCTGTAAAATCTAGTCGCAAACGAACAAACTGCGAACAAAAAATGTTGATCTTTTCCTAATCGGGAAATGTGATGAGACTGTACTTTATCCGTTTTGGGAATAGTTTGTGGACCTCATAAATTCATATTGAGCAGGAGTCTATCAAGTGTCTGGATGCGGAAATAAATTTTAGTTATGGGAAGTTGGGTATGCCTTCATTTTGCAGACATGCTTTCCAATCTTGTAGCAGACCTGGCAGAAAATATTTTAAAATAGGGTTGTTGAGAGAGACGGAGGTGTGGTCAATGAAGTATATCGAGATTGGAATGGTCGTGCTCACTGGTTTATTCCATACTGGCTAGCGTAAACAGACGCCTTCAATTCTATTTGGACAATTTTACGTGTAGACCGTAGACCACAGGTACTGGCTAGCAAACCTTAATCTAGATGACTTGGTAGAACCCTTTATTCATATCACAATTCTGTGTATGCTGGTAAAAACCAGCGTTTGGATTGGTATTTTGTTATTGTACATCCCTTAAGGTGAGCAAAAGGTAGACAGTATTGTTACAAGTTGTTTTGGCGGCTTGCAGCTAGGAATAACAAATAACCTTTTGGATGTACGACCAGAGATATACTATGAGAAAACGACCCCTTACACTAACTAAGTGAATAATGGAAGAATTCATCTTGTCGGATATTTTTTCTATTTTTGCAAAGGTGAGATGCTTCGTAATTACTCGATTTGGCAATCGTAGAAAAGGTTTCGCCAAAGCTTATTATTTCATCGTTACTACGTCTACAATATACAATACGGTCGCAGTTCAAGGAACACACCGCGACAGAACTTGCTAGTTCTTAGTTGGTGCAGGGCGTATGCCCCAGTATGACAATGTAGATGAGGTCCTCTAAAAACTCAAAGAAGGGTTTGTTAGAGACCAAAATGTTCGGAAAGATCTGCGTGAACCCTGTGCATAATTCCTTGATTTAGTTACAACAGCTCCTACTCTACATTTGCCTCAATTACCTATTTAATATTGGGTAACTTCTACCTGCACTGCTTTCAGAATGACATTTGCGCTAGTGCATGCCTACCTCCCTGACTTTCATTGTTCAATGCCTACTATCATTGTAAGGCAATCATTTTGATGATGAATTGGCAAAGTCTAACTTTATTCGGACTACTTCACGCAAGGGCTGACAGCAGACATGTAGCTTGATCCTCTCCCCTGGGAACCCCTTCATAAGCCATGTTGTACCGCATTCATTGTTGTAGCTTCGGTTTTGCTTCGCTCCATACTAGCACTGTATCAAACTCGTGCGTTCCCCAACAGCTGTACTCCAACATCAGTCTGAATTCGGTGCAAAACCGAAATTTGTCTTCCTTCATGGAACATGTCCGCTATCACTAGCCATTATTTCCCACGTCGCACTCGCACTGAAGCAAGCCTCTGTCTGACATTGTGCACGATTCGATAAGGGGGACAAAAATCTGATTCACTTTATCTTTCTTTAGGTTCGACATTTTTAACATTTCCTATTTCTCACTCATCTGCTGGAAATAAACAGTGTGTGTATCGTAAAACGTGTACGTTGAGATGGCAGAGACACACGACTACGACAAAATTGTGGTTGTTGCCTTTGGCGGCCCATCGTCATCGGGAAAAACAACGTCGGCCAAGGCCGTTCATGCATTAATCAAGAGTTCACGATTGGTACATCTAGACGATTTCTACTATCCCGATCATGACATACCGATCGACCCCACCACAAACCTCCCCAACTGGGACTGCCCTGAGGCAATCAACTTTCCTCGTTTTACCCAATACATAAAAGCCATTAGGGCCGGCAAAAACTTGGACGATATAATGGACACAATGGAGCCGGATACGGATTTGAAGTTGTCGGAAACAGATGAGCAACTTCTCCTCAAAGAAATCGCAGATAATATACCGAATATAGATAAGAGTTTACTTGTACTAGTAGATGGATTCATGTTGTTTCATGACCCAGAAATAATCCAGTTGTTCGATGTGCGATTATTTTTTCATGCATCGTACCAAACATTAAAGCAGAGGAGAGAGGCTAGGAAAGGCTACAACACTGTGGAGGGATTTTGGGTGGACCCTCCCAATTATTTTGACGAAATGGTATGGCCAGCATACGAGATCAGTCACAAGTATCTCTTTGAAAATAATGATGTGAACGGGCGGTTAAACCAGATCTACAAGAAAGACTTGCGAATCCGAGAGATACGAAATGAAACAGGCTTCCATTTGTATACATTAGTTAAGTGGTCATTGCAAGCAATCTACTCCCAATTTCAGTAACTGGATTGGGGCACTAATGATCCAGCAAAGGGCTTTTTCTATTGTTATTTATTAGATGACTTTTAGATACTCTACTATATACACATGCTTTTTTTGAGATGTATAAATTACTCTATTGTACATTTTTGGAGCCCCTGCATAACTTGGACTACTTCTTAGATTTCTTATGCTTCTTCGAGGACTTGGTTACCTCCTTCATCTCTTTCTCGTAAATCTCAGTTGCAGTTTCAGTGGCTTTTCTCTTCGAATTCTTATTTTTCACACTCACCACCCCCTTGCCCTTGACGGCCTTGTTCAAGTCTCCAGCAGCTTCCCACTCGGCGTCATCTGCAATGGTGTACTTGTCCAAGTTTATGGCATTGATCAACTCTCTTTGCTTCGTTTTCAATTCCTGTAAAGCCTCGTCACCAGCAGCATTCAAGTCTTCTTCCATTTGTCTCTCAATGGCCTCGTAATCGACATGCTCAGCCTGACCATCCATTTCCTTGACAGTCTCATCTTCCAAAACAGGCATGGTCTCTTCAATAGCCTTGCTGAGAACACCTCTGAAGTAGACAGAAAACTTACGGACAATCTTAGCAAACATGGCCATAGACTGGTTAGAAGGCAAGTTTAATTCTTGCGAAATCTGATCCATGTCCTTGTATTGTAAACCGATGGCTAATAAGATAGCAGATTGCACGGAGGACAAATTGACATCTCCTCCGGTCTTCTTGGAGAAGTAAATATGAGCGATCAATGGTAACATATCAACAATGACGTGGTAGTCCAACAAGTTGTTGGCATAAGAGTCTAATCTCTTCAAATCAAACGGAGAGAGGACATCATCTAATTGTTCTCTAGTTAACTTCTTAGCTTTAGAGTTTGAGCTCTCCCCTGATTCGGCAGCCTCTATAATGTTCAATGCCTGAACTGCTGGGAATTTCTTGAACTCGTATGACAACAACTGCAAAAATCTCTTGTGGAAGTCCTTAGAGAATTCTTGTAACCAATTATTATCACGTCCTGATAACACATTTAACATGACAGAGGTATGTTCACCAGTGAGATCATTTGGTGTTTGTCTCAAGTAGACTGGTACAAATCCTGATTTCTTCCAGAATTTGTGTAATTGTGGGGTCAACCCGTAGGAGACACCTAAGTAATGCAAGTAATATGGAGCCTTTTCAGACAACTTTAATAACAAAGGTGGCAAGCTCTTGGCATCTCTCAATTTGATATCATCCTTCAAAGAAGCATTTGCCAACTCTTTGTCGGTAACTCTAGTAATTGTGTGGTCATTTAATTCGGAAGACTCGCTGATATCAGTAAACTTACCTTGGTAGTAGTCCTGCAACAATTCTATGGCTCTGGATCCATATCCCATACCTGAGTACTCAGGGTTGGTGGCGATTCTAACAATTCTAGCACCAGATAAAGATGCAAATTCTTCGTCCTGAAATTGTTGAGAAATTAACCATGGGATCAAGTCACCACCAGCTCTTTGACCTCGGGACAACGACTTACGGACACTTTCCTTTGAAATTTCACCCTCTAAAGCCAACTGTACAACACACAAAGGATCTGGAATTCTATTGTCACCTTGCTCGATAGGTGGCAATAACACGAACAACTGATGTGCTGGCGCATCACTCATCAATTGCAAATCGTTGGGAGAATTTTTGTAGTGTGAAGCGACGTATAATGCCATCATCTTTTGCAAGAAGGTCTCGGAAACTGGATGATAAGAAAATAAAGTGTCTCTGTTAACGTAAAATAAGTTACACTGGGAAGGATGAGGAGTTCCTTTAGTAGCGAATTTGGTGTTCTTGGATAAGGAAACGTCCAAACATAATAACTTGTTTAACCATTTCTCAATTGGATCTCCTGGAGCGTACCTTATAGGTTCATCTAACACAACCTCACGAAGAGTTCTGCTGACAGCCTCTGGCTCACTGTTGGACTTACTGTCTCTTGAGATAACAGTAGTTTGATTGTTCTCTCTATTATTGTTCGATTGCGTACGCAATTGCTGGATTAATTTCAAGGACAAGGATCTACCAGTACCTTCATAACCGTTGATGGTAGAGGCCATGAAAATCAAGTATGGTCCCATTAACTTCTTGACAACTGGTAAAGGAATTGCAGCAGCCTCATCGATAATCACCAATTCAGCTTGGCCCAAGACTTGGTGGTCATTAGGTGATATATACTGAATAGTTTGACGATGGTCTCTCTTTAAGTCAACTCTTACAATGGCTTTGTTAAATGATGGGTTTGTAGACTGGATAATATCATAATCCATGTGCTCACTGTACCCCAAGGCATCAAAACCCCTGAACACAAATTCGAATAATGTCTTCAAATTTTCTGGAGATGGAGATGTAACAAAGATGTTTGAATACCCATGAGAAATTGCTGCTGCAATCGCTATACCCAAAGCAGCAGACTTACCACGACCTCTGCCGGCCGTCAAAGTGACGGTACTTCTCAATGTCTTCTCTGAGATGACATCTATGAACGTTAAAATGGCTTGCGCTTGGTTGACCGTCGTTGACAAAGATACCAAGGATCCAGCTGGTTGAACTTCAGCTAAGCTTTCCTTCAATTCTTTCAATTCTTGAGCTTTTGGAGTCAACTCATCGTCATCTTTTGGAGGCAACGGCTTTACATGCTTACCACCAGAAATAGGCAAGACATTCAACTCGTCATCTACAACTAAACAGTTTTCACAAGATCCCAATGACAATAAGAATCTCTCATTGAATCTGGCCACGACATCATCGTGAGCTTCAGTTCTGTATCTAGAGTGGATATCCATGGTCATAGTGTACAACTGCTTCAAAGAAG
Organism: Scheffersomyces lignosus; assembly: GCA_001599395.1. Classification (NCBI taxonomy): domain Eukaryota; kingdom Fungi; phylum Ascomycota; class Pichiomycetes; order Serinales; family Debaryomycetaceae; genus Scheffersomyces; species Scheffersomyces lignosus. The sequence goes on along the minus strand of BCGS01000002.1, from coordinate 1,775,361 downwards.
TCATCGACTTCAACAAGATTACTACAAGTCCACCACCCTCGACAGTTTCGATGGTTCTTGCTAACAAGTTTGGAGTGATGGCTTCAAAATCTTGCAAAACACACATACCGTAGGTGTTACCCAAAATCTTTTCGGTCTCCTTGTAGTAGACATATCTAATATTCTGATTCGAGATGAAGGCTTCAAATGGATCTTGGTCGTTAACTTCTCTGATTCCTCTCTTTATGTCTTTCTTAATCTTGGCCTCTCTCTTCTGTCTGTGAGAAGTAAACCCAAGTAATTTCTTCTTGTAGGCCCATAAGACGGACTTGTTCATCTTCAAATCAGCAGACATCATCAAATAGTGCAAGTTTGGGAGCTGGAAACGAGCTCTGTCTCCAACGATGAAGAAGAAACTTCTTTCCCTTTCCTGGACACCATTACGGATAAGGGAAGGAATACGGGCATCAATAGCTTTTTTTCCCATGTTTTCTATCTGTATTGGTGATGATAATGCTTTTATACTAGTGCCCATACATTTACTACTACATTTAAAATTTTTTGGCGGTAAAAGCATCTGCTGCTTTGATGAGTCGTGCGCCGATCATTTTTCACAAGATAAGATGGTGATAATAGCGGGAACATAGGTTGACGTGTTTCTTAGATGATATATGATACCATAGGTGTAAAGCTGCCATGTAGGTGAATCATGCATTTAATGACATAAGTGCTTTGTTGAATCTTTTTAATATTAAGTAATGGAATGGTTCTACTTTGGGATCATCTCTATTAAGAATTAGGCTGCGCAACCGATTGAATTATTTGACTGCGAAATATATTGGCTCCAAAATTTTAGACAGCGGTTAATATGAAGTCATTAATAGAAGTTGTGAATAGTTTGGATATCATTTACTATTACTATCGGGGAAGAAGCAAAGATAGCTTATATATAAAAAGTCAATAAATGCTATCACCCCTCAATAGGAATCATACCGGATCTATTAAGATGTCATCACCTGCCCACTTTTCGTCAGATCCAGTTCAAGCACATTCAGATTGCTTACTTGATTCCAGTTTCACTGTCTATTCCAAAACGTCAACACGCAGAAGGTTCGCTCCAAGATCAGGTGAACAGTTCAAAATTGGACCTCCTTTTGATTCAACAACACTACAAAGACCTATATTTCTATCTTCGACCAATGAGGCATTGTATCCCATTCTTAGGGCAAGAATTGATAGAGGATTTGACTTTGTAAACAATGAGTGGGTAGGATACAAGAGAAACTATTTTACTTTAGTTGCCACATTTGAATTCAGCAGCAAGGACTTTGGGCTATTTAGACAAGAAAACTTCAACACGATAGGAAACGATTTGAAACCAACTAACATTAACTTCTTCGCCTTTAGAATCGCTTCAGTTTGTTGTGAGACCAACTCTGAGGTGGAGCTAGTACAGCATACTGCAAAACGGGACAATGGTCCCCAAAGTATCCCTCCTATATGTGCCATTGTTCCTGGGGAGATTCCAAGCCACGAAATAGTCAAACAGTCTACAAATATCAGAAATCCTATCAAAATACTTCAATTTAGTAAGTGTTTTTATCTAGACCCTAGCGAGTTGACTTTAGCCTCGTCAAATTCAATACTCAAGACATACCCACAGGGTCTGATCCTGACGGTTATACGATATGATAGAATCCAATTCTCATCATCCTTTCACCATAGAAGTGCATCATTGACTAATAAACATTTCAGTATTAGGGTTGAGCTTCTTGGATACTTGAGTGATGGAACATCACTAACCCTAGCGTTCTCAGAAACCCCACCTCTCACAGTAAGAGGAAGATCCCCAGTAAATTACATGAAAGACACCCCAAAAACCACTGAATCCAATTTGCCTTGTTCCTCGCCTCCTGTATCACATCAGCTATTTAACGGAGCCTCAGGTTATTCAGCACCAATTCTGCGTGGTCGGGGCGCTGGACACCGGCAGACACTTTGTATAAATAAGATGAACCCGGCGCTAACCCTTCCAATGATAGAGTTAAACTGCCTTCCTTTACGATTTGGATTTCGGCAATGCACATACGAGAACCCTCGACTGTCAAGACCTAGCTTCTATGACGTTCACAACGAATCCAAAACGCCAATGTTTAAGGAGGAAGACGAAATACCGTCTCCCGTATATGAAATCCTCAAAAAGTCTCCACCTAGAAATGAACAGAAAAAGGACAGACCACAAATGATAGTAAAAGTGAAGCTTCCGACTAAAGGCGTTTCGAAATCCAAAATACAGCATATTGAAACCGAAGACAATTTAACATCTTCAGCAGCATCGACCTCTACGATGCTTGGACTCAGGACACAAATTGACGATATGAGTTTCCTCAAGAGCGGCCTCCATTCACAACCGCAACAGAACTTTTCACTAGAGACATTTTATTGCCTTCAAAAGCTAAAGGAGATAGATAAAGAAGTCAGCACCAAGAGAAGCTTGAAGCATTGGGGAACTCACGATGACATAGACAGAGACAGAGACAGAGACAACGACGCAGAAAACTGTTCTTTCGCATCCACTTTAGCGCTTAGTTTTCCTGTTTCCAGGGCACTTCAAAGCAGCCAATCGCATATTAACCCTTTCCAGTCAGCTAGTATCAAGGTCGATACAGGCACATTGAACCCATTGTCTCTACATAGCCATAGTCATAATAGGAGAAAACCAATTCTATAATTATACCTCTTAGCATAACTACAAAATTTATGATAAAGCTTATGTAATCACAGTATTTCGCTCACCGAACTCTTTTAAACAGGAAACAGAAAATCGAAAGGACAGAAAGTCTGCGTTGAAGAAACTACACTGTTCATCATTGTCACCCATTCATTTGATCCAATAATTGAATTTTTCGTCTTCAAGACAGCATAACCATATATAGACATAAGTGATATTACACATAGATGTTGTTTTTTAGTTTTTTTAAAACCCTTGTCGACCAAGAGGTCACTGTCGAATTGAAGAACGATATAGAAATAAAGGGTACCTTGAAGTCTGTAGACCAGTACTTGAACTTGAAACTCGACAACATCTCATGTGTGAATGAAAGCAAATACCCACACTTACAATCAGTTAAGAATTTGTTCATAAGAGGTTCTACTGTTCGCTATGTCCACATGAGCCCCAACTCTGTGGATTGTACCTTATTGCAAGATGCCTCCAGAAGAGGTAAGTACTTCATACATTTCATTTCTAGATGCAAGGAACATTTACTAACGTTTACTTATAGAGGCCATGGTTCAATCCGCCAAATAATGTATATATACTGTAATATAGGAATTTCATTGTCCAAAAATTGGTCTCGTGAGACTATCGTAGATGTCTGAAATGATAAATGTCCACTCAATCTGCTGATGCCACTGCCTTCTCCGTTCGTTCAACATTCATTGAGTCGGTGGAGTACTAAGTCTAACGAAGCATTTCGCTCTAGAATGTCCTGGTTTGTTACAATATGAACACACTTTCTTCGACTTTTGATGCGGTTTATAATTAGAATGGGGTCTCCCTGATATACTTTCTTGTCTGACATCACTTGTAGAGTCGTTCTCTCCACTTTCAAGCGAAATCACCGTGTTGCTTGATGCCAAGCTAGTTGAATTCTGTATTGATCTTCGTATTCTTTTCTTAGGTATCCGTATGTAGTCAAAATCCTCATCATTATTCGCAATTGTAGTATGACAAGACGGACATGTTATGGGTAGTGTCAAGGAGTTGAATAATGTTTCCTCGTCTATTTCCAGTTTGTTATCATTAAAATTCGTTCCGAGTACCTCTTGTAATCTCAGAATGTATTGTGTTAAAATGTGCAATTTCTCATCGTAGCCTTGTTTGAGTTCTTCCAATTCCTTATTTTTGTTTGAGATTACTTTTGCAAGGTCATCTACTGTTTTCAGTAGTTCTAAAGTCGACATTTTGAAGTAGATAATTGTTATTACTTTATGTCTTCCAAGATGAATCTTTATCATGCTAGATATAAATTTTATTTAGACTGTCACGTGATTGGACTTGTAGTACAAAATCAGTTGATTGAGTGTCTAAGAAAAAGGTGCAAAATTATGTTCCTAGTTCAGCATCAGGCTAGTAGGTTTTATGGCAAAGATTATATGTACAAGTGCCAAACACTGTTATTCTGGAATGAAAAGAGTTCATGAAGAGTAAAAATAGAACTTTTTCAGTGTTATTTATTATTTTATAATTTGATGTGTTTTCTATAAAAGTATGCATTGTCGTTATTAAATAATTGCTTTTCTTCTTAACTCTGCAAATTAAAATGGTATGGAACTGCAAGTAATAACCATGTTGACTCCCTAAATATAAAGGTCAGCTACATTATAGTGAAGACATGAGATGTCTTGATGAAGCTTTTAGTAGAATTAAAAATGTAATAACATTTTTAATATTCTGCGGCACGGAGTTTTAAGGTGTAATCACGTGATATAGATCCCTCCAGTAGGAAGAGATTTCCAACTTAAATTGGCTGTGATGGCCTTTAGCAGAAGCGCACTGACAGCGTACTTTAGGACTCTAATTACATTGAAGTGTCCGGTTCGATCCCTGCGGTACGAATTACAACAGCTTGAGTAATCAGCTTGTTAAATTCAGGCAATGAGTAGCACAATCACTGGAGGGAAGCAATTCAGCACAGTATGTTACCCGTGGTGGAGGCGAAACGGACGGCACTTCCTTGGCTATGGTTGGGATTTTGAAGTATCTAGTGTTACGACCCAAATTTTTGGTTGTCTGAAAAGTCGTTTTTTATACTTCTTAGAAGTATATTGTAACTGGATAGGAAACAATAGTACATAATGATATTTTACAAGTCAATTTTCCGCCTACTTCCCGCTCTTACATGCATGCTGAGGTCTATTAGTTTTATTAAGTTTAGGTCTATTCTGATTTCCTTTTTGAAACCCTAGTCTTTAGTTGCAAAATTGCTTGTTTTAAATTCAGCCTTTCCAAAAAACACAAGACAAATAAGCACACAAGACAATTGATAAAGCTCTTCATCAACTCTAATAAGTTTCTGGTATGGTATGTTTGTCCTCTTAGTATAATTTCGTACAGCACAAATTCCGCGATAATAACGGCAAGGACCCCGTATTGTACGTATTTGAATAGCTCACGCATAGAAATGACAATGTTATATCTCTTGTAGAATTTTTGAATAGCAATGTAACAGTAGCCAATTCTCAAGGACATGTTAACTATATTTGATAATATTAACCCTGTTAATCCCATTTCTGCGTATGCAACGAAGAAATACAGGCATGACAATACGACGACAGTCAGGGCTGTCATATAAATTGAAAAATTCCGGATGTCCTTATTTGATGCAATACTGCTGAAGAACGCTTCCAAAATACCATTGAAAGCTAAGAACGGAATATATATGGTGTACTGGGGAAAGATGTCAAAAATGCTGGTTTCGCCCCATTTGGAAGTACCAAGGATTGACTTCAACAAGAAAGATGAATTGGTATACCCCGCTAGCACAATCAACACTGATAAATTGAAGTAGAAGATGGAGAGAAGTTTGATTGTTCTATATGAATCCTTAACACTTGCTTCACCTGGGGTTGTCGACGAGAGTAATTTCGTGAATAGCAATCTCATGGATTCTTCTATAGGTTGGAAAACTAGCCTTGCTACTATAGAACCATAGTTTGTAACTACTGAGTACACACCCTGTTCTTCAACGGTACACAAGTAGTTAATCAAGAGCTTATCGCCTTCCGTGAGAAGTTGCTTGAACAACATCTGCACGAACAAACCCTTCCATATAGTAAGAATCTTAGGGTCAAAGTAGTAATGGCTCTTTTCTGAATGGTATATCTGTTTAATGGAGAAGGTCATTCCATGGTCTTCCTTCCAAAAACTATAGAAATAGCAAGCAAATAAGGTAAAAGAGTAAGCAAATTGCCCTATTGCAAAAGAGAGAACACCAGCTCCTTCAAATTGAGCAATATCAAAGTCACTGTAATTAGCTGCAAAGTATACGCTTCCAAATGTGAATACACATCGATTGAAAACGGCCAAACTTTCAAATTGGGATCTTCTACCGAAGTTCAATTGATACTGGTTTATGGCATAGATGGGTTCCAGGGCTAATTCTAAAATTACAGCGGAACCAATCAATGCAAGCGTGATTTTGTGAAATGGTAATTGTACGAGCAAGTCCTGAAAGACAGAGGAATAATATTGCCAGTAGAATAAGGCCACGGCAATGGGAATTCCCATGATTATTGGAATGAAACCAAAGTTAATGACACTCTGAAGGACTCCAGACTTTGTATTAGCATTGTATCCGTGGTTTTTTAAGTTTGAGTCCGATTTATCAGACACTTCATTGCTCAGTTCGGTTCTTTGAACAGACAACCTCTCGCCTTCTCTACTGAAGAATAATACAGTCGACACCAAGAACTCGAGGTAAGCGGAAACGCCAAATACTCGGGGAGTCACATAGCGAATCAATAGCTGATTCAAGAGAAACGTCAAGAGCTTTGTGAGAAATTGAACAGATATTAGAAGCGGCACTCCACTAGACGATTTCTGTAATAATGCTGAATTGGCGTCTTCCTGTTCATCATTCACCTTTCTTAGGGCAATTGAGTTGGGATTTTTCTGTGATTTCACAGTTTCGTTGCTTGCGTCGTCGTCTGCCATGATTAGGCTTCGGTGACTTGTGTTTGACACTTTGAGGTGAATGGTAGACTAAACTTCAATTTGGTTGTAAATCAACTAGCGACCGAACTCGCTTCCCATAGTTAAGAAGCCCATTTATAATATACACTACCTAGACAAAAGGTTGGGGCACTCTCCTCTATGTGGCAAGTACTTGCAAGCAAAACGTTCCTACTTCTCACACACAAAGCTCACTCTGCTCGGTAATTGCACTGCTCACTCACTGTCTGCTCGACACAAACTACTACTCACAAGTTATAGCGTAATGTACAGGCTCCATAGTTAACACCTTCACACTAACAACAATATACTAACATGCAAATACTCAACTCCCACAACCCGATTTCCGCTTTCGTTTGCACTTTACACACCGACAAATCTCTCCATCATTTTTAGCAGACCTGAACAGGGGATTCTTAACTATAGCAGCACAATAGTCCAGCCACTGACAGCACTTCCAATAGTCATCGCACAGGAATCACAGTACAAAGACTCGGCAGGTTTATCCCAAGGTAGAACAGCCCCAAAGAACCCCTTTTCACCGTTGAAACCATTCTTAGGCTAACCATCGGGTGTTACTACATTTTGTTGAGCGAATTAATTTTCAAGCTTGTAAACGCCGGTAGAAGCCTACAACAGATCACCAATTTTCACTCGACCACGACCCGGACGAAGATAGCCATATCAACAACCACGACCTTGAAAATCACAAGAATCTGAATATACAATAAAATCTCAACTGGAGTCACCATGGATCCCAACTCCATCAACATTCAAGAAGTCGAGCTAAGAGAGCAGGACCGTTGGCTACCCATAGCTAACGTGGCCAGACTCATGAAAAATACACTTCCAACGACCGCAAAGGTATCTAAGGATGCTAAAGAATGCATGCAAGAGTGCGTTTCTGAGTTCATATCCTTCATCACCAGTGAAGCGAGCGACAAGTGTTTAAGAGAGAAGAGAAAGACCATCAACGGTGAAGATATCTTATACTCCATGCATGACCTTGGATTCGAGAACTATGCAGAAGTATTGAAAATCTACTTGGCTAAATACAGAGAGCAGCAGGCTTTAAGACAGGAGAGAGGTGAAACAAGGGCGTCTAAACGACAAGCAAAGCAACAGGCAGCGGCTGCGGTCGCTGCTGCAGACCCAGAAGATGGAGCAGGATTAGATTTAGATGATGCTGGAAACAGTCTAGACTACCAAGAAGATCCCTCGCATTCAACCTCACCTTCAAGAAGTGCCGGAGAAGACATTGGCGATGGCCACGATTCATATATCCAAAATGAAGAAGATGATAATGAAGAACAGTACTTGAACAGAGACAATGAGATATCACAACCTGAACAAATAGAACAACCACAAGAGCAAGTAGATGTGGATTCGAATTCCGTAACTCATGTAAATAGCGCCATCGGATCAAATACCTCGTCAACCAGCTCGATAGCTACACCAGAGCCATATTTTGACAACTTTAACAATGATAACAACGAGACTGGACAGGATCTGCTGGTGAAAGTGAAACAAGAAATCGAAAATGATTCAAATGCGCTACACCAACCAGGAGCAGAGCTAGAGGGAGTTGTCTCTAGTAAAGACGTCGTAGAGGAGTACAGATATGACGATTTTATTAACGAAGAGCCTACCGACGAATTACACATCGTAAGTGACAACACCGGCCACACCAATATTGAAGAATTGGCGAAACAGCTTACACACGATGAACCGGATATCGATACATTGACGGCCGGGATCACGAATGGAACTGCAAATGGGGGATATTTCTAATGAATTTAGAGGAACTAAATATGGTCAAAAGAATGATATCATAGCAAGGAAGTAGAATTGGTATTGTTCCATGGAACGGTTATCAAAGCTATGATGAATTTTGACAATCTTTGGAAAGTCACACCGGTAGATAGCGGATGCTGTTGAAGTGTTAGGCAGGGTTGAGATACGAACTTATTTGCTACGAAGAACACATAAAAAATAAGCTCATGCTAGAGTATTATAGAATCATTCCACTCAATATCATGTGTAAAAAAGTTACGGTATGAACTATCAAAAGCACTATTTATTCTATTGTATAAACTTTATCTGTATTTAATTTTTTATGGGTGGTCGCTTGTTGCTCTCTGTCCCCAATAGCTTCATTTCTTTCTTGTGTTAAATACTACGAATTATGGAACAGTTTGTAGCCCAACAGATATTTCAAAACGAACCTGTACTACTGTACTTCATTGCATACCATTTTGCCATACTAACTATTAACTCTATATATTACTCACATTCCAATGAGAACCCAAATGAACAAATTTTAAACCAACTATTTACCTATAGCTTCTCTCTACAAACCGGACAGGAATTGGAATAACTCAACCATTTCTTTAAACACTCATAGTGGAAATGGTGAGAGCAATGTGCGATACCCCTAACTTCTTCGAATGGCCCATCTGACCTGATAAGCTCATCGAAACAAATAATGCATTTATCCTGAAGAGTATTTACATCTTCTGGCACTGTCAACTTCAGCAAAATGATTTGCTTCTTTTTATAATTGACCAAACGCCTGGTCTTTTCAACCAATACACGCAAACTCAAATAGGATGAAGGCAAAATGTGAAAAGGAAACGTGTAGAGGTACAAGAATATTCCAGAAAATACACAGAGCATCACAAACTGGATGAAGTTCACTATGAACTCACTAAAATAGGTGATTCGCATCTTGCTCTCTTTCCATTGCTTGTGCCGCACTTCTGTTTCATTATCAGATATGTTACTCCCTATTCTAAAATACTCGTAGAAGTCCAAACCGTATTTCAAGCCGGTTAGAATAATCAACGGCATCATATGCAAAATTTCGAAGCCAAAAATCCCCGTTAAGATATTCTCCTGTAATGTCACTTGGGAGAGCTCTAACATTTGAGCTGAGCAGTAATAATTTTGGTGTACCTCATAGAAAAAGCGGCCAATTAACATTCCATCGATGAAAGCCAATAAGATTAAACCTACTAATAGGCGAAATCCCATATACTTGACCTCGGCCCGCGAGTTAGAATGTGTGCTATTGAAAATGGTGTTTGCTCTATCTACAGACAAATAGTGGAAGCATTTGAGGAGTAACACGGATAGGAAAAGTCCCGCAAATTTGAATAACTCGTTTTCAATTACCCTGAGTTCTTTGGATGAGGATTTGGCATAGAATATGATGAACCCAAAGAAGAACTCCCACATCGTGTAGTTAATTTTATGTTTTAATGAACGGATCTCTGACCCGGAAAGGCGACCAAATATTGCCCATTTGATGAAGTTAAGCATTAGAAAGACCCCTAACACTGCCAAATGCAAGAACTTACGATTGAATGATGAAAATGATGTAGTGGTGGACGTCAACGTCTGGACGGAGTTATATAGGCTTTGTAATGAATTACTCGGATTTAATCCAATTGACAGCGAATGGATATAGTTTCCCTTGATTTCTAGTCTTTTGTACACGGAAACGCCTAGAAAAGCCCCAAACTGAACATGTTAGTATTTATATACTTGAAAGTGTATCAAAAATTTGATGTTATGCGGTCTGGCCATCTAACAGTTACATGGTCATATCCGTTCGTGTGACCGTAACATAAAAAAACAGCAACTGCAATAGAAGAGATGTACTTACGGCACCGTATCCCAACTTCTTCCTAGAAGTCATGGCTTCCCAGCTTGTAATGAAGAACGATATAAGTATGCTGTATTCACCGTCTACCAAGAAAAACCCATATATCTAGTATTAAATATAATAATGAAAGAGATGGCTGTGTCCTCAAACTACTAGTGTGCTGTATCGTAGTAAATGTACTGTCACGTGAGACAAGGCTTTCAGTGATGATATCTGATGACGAGGAGGGTTTGGTAAACAGAGGAATACGACGTGTCTGTCGACGTAGAGGTTAGTTGACAAGTAGCGAAGTACAATTGGAAAGGCGCCATTATCTACTCATATGTACAATATTTGTGTTTTGCAACTACCTGTGGAGATCACATCAATAGACCCTTCCATCTAAACAAAACTAAATGGTAGCGCATATGAGCAGCTGAAAATTTGAACCTGTAAAAAGCAGCTAGTAAGAGAGGAATAGGCGTTTATTGGGAAGATAATGGAAATACCTCACCGCAAGTGTAGTTCCTGCAATTGGAAATGATATCCCAGAGTGACTAATTGTCGATTGACCACATTATCTACCCCCGAACTAGTATGACCAACACCTCCCGTTGTCCCAATCTCCTTCATGTAATGGTTTGCATATAACAAGCCACTTCAACCTGCAAGAATTTTTTTCTCATCTCCATATCTCGATGGGTTTAAGTATAGAATTGCAACCCTAACTAGTCATAGTTCATGACTATAGGTCGAAATCTAGTTAACCGCATTTTCAACATGGGTAAAAGGAACTTCAGAAAAGGAAAGGGTGACAAGAAGAGCTTTGGAAAAAGAGCCGTTGTTGATGACAGAGACCTGAATCAGTCCTGGACCGAGCAAGTCAGAGAGAGTGAAAAATGGGAGAAGTATTACAAAACTTTGAATATTATCCCAGAGGATGAATGGGACACTTTCAAGAAGCATTGTCAGGAGAATTTGCCTCTCACATTCAGAATCACTGGATCGAGAGCTCATGCAAATGAGATTAAGCAGAATTTCATTGATAACCATGTCTCTAAGTTGAAGGACGCCGAATTCGATGGTGTTAAATTGACTCCAAGGAACATTGAATACTACCCAAACCAATTGGGATGGCAACTCGATATCTCCAAGGCTGTTATCAGAAAGCAAAAAGAGTTTTCCACGACTCAGCGTTTTTTGGTTATTGAGACCGAAGTCGGTAACATTTCAAGACAAGAGGCTGTTTCTATGATCCCACCTTTATTGATGGATGTCAAGCCACATCACTATGTGTTGGACATGTGTGCTGCTCCAGGTTCTAAGACCGCACAATTGGTAGAGGCTTTGCATCAAGATGATGACAAAGAGTTGCCAACTGGTTTTGTTCTTGCCAACGACTCTGACTACAAGAGATCTCATATGTTAGTTCACCAAGTCAAGCGTTTGAACTCTGCCAACTTCATGGTTGTCAACCACGATGCCACCTTGTTCCCGCGTATTAAATTGAACGGTGCTGATGAGTACTTGAAATTCGACAGAATTTTGTGTGATGTCCCATGTTCCGGTGATGGTACCATGAGAAAGAACGTCAATGTCTGGAAGGATTTCACTGTCGGTAACGCTTTGGGATTGCATCCATTGCAAATCAATATTCTTAACAGGGGACTTCAACTCTTGAAGAAAGGAGGTAGATTAGTATACTCAACCTGTTCCATGTCTCCAGTCGAGAACGAGGCTGTTGTTGCTGCTGCTTTGAGAAAATGGGGTAACCAGATCAGAGTAGTCAACTGTGACAACGAATTGCCAGGCTTAGTTAGAAGAAATGGTATTTCTGATTGGAAGGTCTTTGGAAAAGATATGGAACTCCGTGAAAAGGGTGCCGAAGATGTTCCAGAATCAGTGTTTCCTCCCACTGAGGAAGAAGCTGAGAAATTCGACTTACAGAACTGTATCAGAGTATACCCTCACTTACAAAACACTGGTGGATTTTTCATTACAGTAATTGAGAAGATTGATCCAACTGCCTTTACTTCAAAGAGACAAGCATCTGAAACAGTAGAAGAAGTCTCCGAAGAGAACGTGACCAAGAAACAAAAGACTGAGGCTGTTGAAGTTTCCAGCGAGAGAGTTCCACAAAGATCTCAAAAGAAGGACAAGTTACCTAGAGACGCCAACGAGGAACCATTTATCTTCTTGGACCAAAACCACCCAGAATTGGCTAAGTGCTGGCCATTCTATGACTTCGGAGATAAGTTCGCTCGTGACTCGACCTTGGTTAGAAATGCCACCGGTGAGCCATTGAGAACCATCTACTATGTTGCTCCTATCATGAAGGAGATCTTAACTATTCCTGAACAGAAGTTGAAGATTATCCAGGCCGGAATCAAGTTGTTTGTTTCCCAGAGAAATGACGCTGGCAACTGTCCATGGAGAGTCCAGAATGAATCCTTACACACCATCAGAGCTTTCTTAGGCGAGAAGAGACAGCTTACTTGTAACTTAAAATTGTTGGAGATTCTCTTCCAAGAAGCTTTCCCTAACATGAGAGCTATCAAGGAATCTGGAGTTGACCCTGAGTTTTCTTCGAGACTTGAGCAGATGGATGAAGGTTGTGTCTTTTTGACAGTGAACAGAGGCGAAGGTTTGGAGGATTTGTTCTTACCATTGTGGAGAGGAAGAGGAAACATTAACTTGATGGTTAACAAGAAGGACACACATGAATTGCTTTACAGAGTATTTGGCATCGAGACTAGCTCCAAGGACCAAGGGAAAGAAGCTGTCTACCAGAAGAATAAGGAGGCACAAAAGAAGGCTGCTACAGACTCGGTTGAACCTGAGGAATTTACCAAGTCCGAGACCGAGACTGATGTCAAGGATGAGACCCCTGAAGTTAAAGACGAGTAATCTAGGAAGGAAAACTGAAATAGAATTTACTCTTCTATCCCTGTATATTATTATATCATTATAGACTTAAAAGAAAACGTCTGCCATAATTAAGAACTTTGAATCATGTAGGTTGCAAGGATGCAGCGTTATTGTGCTAATGTTAAATTTAGAAATCGTTATTCGTTCATTTTGATGCTATTGAAATTGTGAGTAAGTTGTCTCAATCTCTCTCGGAGTCTTCGCTGTTGGATCCACTTTCATCATCTGACCCTGAATCCTCATTAGTGATTTTGTTTGTATCGAGATCTCGCTCGTCTTTCTCACTCTTATAATTCTCTACAAACATCTTTGCAGTGTTCTTATCCACCATATCGTCTATCCACAGTTCCACCAACACTCCTAGTGCCAAAAGTGAACTCTCATCCATGCTTCTCGTCATCTTCTTTCCTGTTTCTTTCGACCTGGTGAATTTTCGACTTGCATAGTAATGAAGGACTTTAAGCAATTCTGAAGACGGTAATTGTCTATGGTCTGGAAAGTCTTCTCTGGGTTTCACTGGTATCTTGATATGTCCCGGTTTTATTATTTCTAAGATTTCATCCGGCGGCACAACAGATCCCTTTGATATTACCACTTCGTCATAGTCAGGAGCGTCCTTATCAAGAACGACATCGACTTTATCCCTTTTAACTGTTACTTCATGGTTCTTTGATCGCACAAGATTGTTCCTATTGAGTCTCCTTCCTTTGGAGTACTGACCGTCAGCAGCACGGTACACGTCTGCAAATGCCGTGGTAGACTTGATATTCTTTTTGTTTAACATATCTATAACAATATTGCTACAACTATTATTAAAAGTTTTAGTACAGAGAAGAGGACTTTATTAAAGAACTGTAGGTCTAAATCTCGATGTCGTGTCGTTATAAGAGCATTATTTTTCCACGAACGTCTTCCTATCTGAGCCTTCTATGGTACTGCCCCAATAATATTGTCTTCCACGACACTAACAACCTCTAAGTACAAGTCTTCCTTGAAGTGTTATACTAGTTACTAGAAGAAGCATAGTGCAAACTGCAAACAAAACATCTCCGATGTCTCTAACATGTAGATCAACATCACAATCTGCATCTCGAGATTTGGTGTGTATATAAGAGGGAGTCAGTTATACTCTTACTAGTTTAGCTGCAAAAAGGTGTTGCAATACTCGAAAGAGAATGCTGGCATGAATGAATAAAGAGGTCTTCTAGTAGACATAAAACTGAATGGCGGGGTATAAGACTCCGGTCATACAGAAAAAATCTTCGAGATATGATAACTAGCAATTGCTGGACCGTCCAGCAAATTGAGTCTGCAAAATGAGTTCGGCATCATAGGGAGGATTGTCAGTGAAATCCATCAAAGCTCTAATGAGCGATACATTCTTATGATTAACAGCAAAATCCCATAAAGCCACATCTTCAAAGTTTGCTTCACCATCGTAGTTGTAAAACGCAAGTAAAATGCAATATACTGCCTTTAGGATGTCTTCTACGAATGGATCCCCACTATAATTGACTCCTTCAGGGACCTCTATCTCTTGATACAGTTGATGGAGCTTAAATGCGAGAAGGACTGGAAATAAACTGACACCTGGTGTAGGAAGAATGAATTTAACTATTTCATTGAGTGACATCTCCTTGGTATTGATTTTACTAACATTTTCTGGCATGAAGTTCTTTAACGTGTTTTCTAAGAAGCTTTCAAAATCATAGATTTGGAGGTGATATAGCTCACATACTTTCTTCACCAACCAAAATTTTCTGACAGAGTTGACTCCATTATCATACAACAATGATGGAAATTCACTCTGCTGAATATAGTAAAGATGACTGTACATTATATGTCCACTTCCAGTATGGAGGACTCTAAGCTGAGGAAAACTGTAAATAGGCTCCCCTACTTTAGGAAATGGTGTATTCCCCTCTAGTATAACCTCTCTCAGAAGGAAATTGCGTCGCTTCATTCGATGTGCTGCAGTGACATCTAGTGATGGAACAATGCGAGATTCTAATTTATCAAACTCGAACGATAGTTGGCAAAACTTCCATTTAAAATAAAACAACCTTCCCTCCTGCTCCCGCATAACATCATCGCTATCCATGGGGATCCATTTGGCTGATTTGAATATCCTATCCACCACTTTGGCCGATACAAATTTGCACTGAAATACTGTAGTCAATACTGCAGTAGAGTAAGCATCTTGAAAAAGGTCCACCATGAGGTACATCTCTTCTAGGCCCTCTCTTTGGATATCGAAACTGTCCAAGGAATCATCGTCAACTGAAGGGACGAAGCTTTGCAAGTCGCCCCACCTACTCTTATAATAATTCAACTTTTTC
The DNA here is from genome assembly GCA_001599395.1 of Scheffersomyces lignosus. Lineage (NCBI taxonomy): Eukaryota > Fungi > Ascomycota > Pichiomycetes > Serinales > Debaryomycetaceae > Scheffersomyces > Scheffersomyces lignosus. The sequence goes on along the minus strand of BCGS01000002.1, from coordinate 1,759,733 downwards.
TTAATTAAATTGAAGTCCAAAAGGTAATTCAAATCCTTCAAATACCAATATTTTATCATATCCAAGGCATGCGAAGCGTTGTACCATCCCTGTGTTTTCGGAGTGGTGAGTCCCTTTTCCTCATCTTCAGCTTCATCGTCTCCACGGTCATTCGAGCACGAGTCAAATTTGAGAAGCTCGTGTAATTTCTTATTTACTAAATGAAGCTTGTTTGTAGGCCCAGAGTAGACAAATATCGTCACGATAATATGATCTGGTAATTCCTCGAGGTTCGAAGAACCCACTTGTTTTCCTGTTTCTGTGACATCTGGGGAAGCAGGTAATTGTGGGGTATCGACTGAAGCGTGTGTAGTTTGTTCTCTCCCTAGTATTCTCGCTACTGCTGAGTTCACATATGAGAAATTCATGATGAGTTACATATAAAGTGGCAGAAAGAGGATAAACAGAGTAAGACGTTTTGCAGCATTCTTGAGGGCAATTCATGCTTCTTGACGTACTTTTGCGAAATCACATGAAAGACAAAGCTACTCACAAATAATGATTATCTAGACAACGGGTATGTAAATTTTGGAGGTGTTTGTATGTGCATAGAGCAGATATTCAACCAGTGCTACTACGTATCTACTTTTATTCTTATATGTCTACATGTAGACTCAATGACATATTATATCATAAGCATAGTTAAAAGACTCCTAAGCCCACTCCACAAATCTTACTTCCACTCCGAAGTACTACCTTATACTATATGTACTCTAATCTCAGTGCGACATGCGACACGCGAAGGTCTCACTCAATTGTCTCATTCATTCACAACTTAGAAGTATAACTAAAGTATTTCTACGCGCTATTACGTACAGGCGCTGGAAATGTTTACAAACAAACAGAAGTCTATTTCTTATAGAAGCTGCATTTTACGTGACTGGTTGGTGTAGTGAGTGGTGATAGGTACTTAGTCGCACCAGTGGACAGACGGTGTATACATATGTACCCTTCATAGACAATTGACGCCAACTAAGAACTGATACAACGCTTGAGCACAATGATAGACGCGGAAATCCTAAAATCACACTACGAAGTTGACTCTGAGTTGAGAAAGCTATTGAATGAAGAGGAGCAGCGAAAGAGCCTCATACGGCTCGCTGTGCTTAAAGTAGTGCTACTCAATAGAGCCAAGCCGAAACGAGCCAAAACTAACGAAAACGACGAAATAACACTGTTGAAGAAACAAGTCAACGACTACGAGTTATCCACGAATAAGCTCAAACAAGAACATTCCACCAAATACAAGTTACAAGAAGCGAAACTCGAACTGGCCAAAGATGAGATCAACAACTTGAAGGAACAAGCCAAATTACTTACAGGACAACTACAAGCACATACTCACAACCAATATGGAACTTCCCAGTTCCATGTTCCTACTGCAAGCGAATTCAAGCCCAAAATCAGCTTGTCAAACCTTCCCATGCCAGGGTCTTCTTTGGGTATCCAGAAGTTCTCATTGGCCAAACCTTCTACTGGCTTTAATGCAAAGAACTATCTTTCGCCTACATTTAATTCCATCAATAAGTCAATATATGGCCTGGATACCATAGGAAGTGTTTTGACTCCTCTCCAGTCTAGAATAAAAGCCAAGCCTAGAGGAAAGTACATAACTTCCAGGACTTTACACACTATAGGCTCTCCAACTTCCAACCGGTTTAACACGTTGATGGGAAAGGCTAGTACCTCAGGAGCTGTAATTTCAAGCGCACCAAAAACCGAGGACACTGCCAATAATGTCTCTGAAAAGACTACTGCCAAAGACACTACTGCTGCCCTTCAGCTGTCGCCTACTAAAACCCCATCGCGTCAGGCTTTTATTGACAATTTTGACAAATCATCTGGATCCAGCTCACCTTCTCCTGAGTTCACACCCACCAGACTTGCAAGTGATAAAACAACCCTACCAAGTACTAAAGATTCCGCTGAAGGCGAATTTGCCGCAAAAACACCAACAGTTCAGTCCAAGCTTGAAAGTTTAACACAGACAGACGATGATACGTTTGCCAGTGCCAACTCCACTCTTTTGAATAGCGCCAACAACTCAGCTGCGGATATTCAAGTCAAGAAGAAGACAAAGAAATTGCAATTATGGAAATCCGGGGCTTCAAAAGTGCCTTTGACGGCCCCAGAGAGAAAATCTCAAAGTCTTGGGCTCGAGGATGAGAACTTGAATTCGCTTAATTACTACGAGGACGGCAATTTTGCAAATGACGAAAGTCCGCCGAAACCTACAAAGAAGAGGGCCATAGAGGAATCTTCGCCGTTGCCAGAGAGTACAAAGAGAAGGAAGCACAATGTGTTCAAGATTGATTGATTGTAGACGAATATGAAACTACTGACAATCAGCGCATCTCATTAAAATAGACAATACGTTATATATGTAACAATAAGACAGTAGTCATCTTAATCACAAAATATTTCGTTGTATGCTTCAATCATACAGCATGTAAGCGTTAGCCAAAATTTTGCAGTTAATTTACGACACATATTGCGGCAATACGGCATTACCGAATGCGGAAACCGATTTGTCTTCAAGGTCGTACCTGGAGATTCACTAGTTAAACGATAGATATATGATCAGTGCAACTACTTGGCGAAGGCAACGCCACTGAAATGCCTTGTGTTTTACCTAATTAGATCTCGAAAGCCTTCTTTCAATTCCCTGACAATCTCATCGTATTGCTCTATACTTCATATCTAGCACATTCCACACCTTGCAACACCAGTCGCACTGAAAAATAGGTACCATAGAAAACTGTCATTAACACTCAAGACTAGTACAGCTAGAGATGAACTCACACCACCCATGATACTATAACTTGTCTCTACCCCACAATAATCCTTGCAATTGGGGCACTCCGAAACCAGAAACGTTGTACCTTTGCAATCCACTTTACATTCTCCCCCTCAACTATACCATACCACCTTCTTCTCCATAGTCCGAAAGCTCGCCGGATCTCGGTTGCCAATGCTCACGTGATCACATCTGAATCGTTCGAAGTCGCTAACCACCAAAATTAGTAATTGCAGTCGTCCATCATTACAACTATTGCCACCTTGATTAGCACCACATCGGACACATTCAACCCCAATCACTCCTTCAGCGCATACACAACATGAATAGGTCTCGTGGGTCCATGCAAGAGCTTGCCAGGAGATACGTTGTTGGAGCGTCGTCGAGATCTGCTCTCAGTAGTAGAGTCACCGTACGGTTCGCAACGTCTTCTGTCAAGAGTCAACCGTTTGCACTCAATGGAGGCATGGTTCAATTGCCGCCACGATTCAGAAAGTACGCCAATGCTCTCTTAGCGGACGGCCCAGAAAAGTCCAATTCAGACGATAAATCGCCATCTATCACGAATGATGATGATACGACTCCAGATAGCGACAAGAGTCCTTCCAACGAAACTCCAGCCAAGGATGACGGAAAGACACCACCAGAAGCCGATAAAGAACCAAAGGAAATAGAAAAAGATGAAGGTTCTGACAAGAATGAAAGCGATGATCTTGTAAAATCCACAGTTGATCCAAGCATAGAAGGAAACGCCAGCTCTGCCGCTGGAGGATCAGCTCCGGGAGGCAATAATGGAAACAATGGTAAGAAGGGTGATGATCCAGATCAAGACGGTACCAACCAAATTGTACCTAACCCGGGAACAGGTCTTTACCCACCTCTTTTGGCCATCCCAATGAAAGATCGTCCACCTCTTCCGGGCCGTCCATTTGCAATCAACATCACAGACCCAGAAGTCATACGTTCTATCTATACCATAATTGACAAGAGAGAGCCTTACTTCGTCTTGTTTCACGTCAAGGATCCGAACGAAGCCGACACTGATGTTATCAACAACAAAAATTCAGTCTATGATATAGGTGTACATTGTCAGATCATTCGTCACACGACACCCAGACCAGGTGTCTTCAATGTTTTAGGGTATCCATTGGAAAGATGTAAGCTCGAGGATCTTAGCACTCCCAAATCGAAGAAAGGCGCAAATTCTGAGACGGTGGATGTCAGAAAAGAGGGTGAAAATTTCCCAACGTCTTATTTAAAGGGCCTTAAAGTATCATACGCAACAGTGAAACCAGTTAAAGATGAGCCATTTGACAAGGCATCAACTGATATTAAGTCTTTAGTAGAGTCTTTGAAGGCTCTTTTGAGTAAAATGGGTGCCAAGAACCCGCTCGAAAAACTCCAAATCAAAGAAGGAACAGAATTAGTAAATGATCCACCAAGATTTGCTGATTTTGTTGGTTCCACGATTCATGGAGACCCAAAGAAGATTCAAGAGATTTTGGAATCCTTGAACATTCAGACAAGATTGTCCAAGGCTTTGGAATTATTGAAAGTAGAACTCAAAGCAAGTTTAATCAAAGAGAACACTATTCACAACTTGAGCACAAAAGCTGACGAATACCAAACTCGTCTTTTCATCAAGGAATTCATCAAGGAATTACAGAAGCGTGCTGGTATCGTTGAATCAGATGACAAGAAGACTTCTAAATTTGACGAGCGTCTCAAACACTTGAAAATGACAGAAGAAGCGTTAGAAGCGTATAATAGCGAGAAGGCTAAGATGGAAAGTCAAAATGAGCACTCCTCCGAATTGGGTGTCTCAGAGAGGTATTTAGATTGGTTGACTTCTATTCCATGGGGTATCTATTCTAAGGACCGCTTTAACATCAGACAAGCTAGAGAAGTCTTGGATAGAGACCACTACGGGTTGAAAGATGTCAAAGATAGAATCTTGGAGTTCATCTCCATGGGCAGAGTCTCAGGAAAGGTGGATGGTAAGATTTTGTGTTTAGCTGGTCCTCCCGGTACCGGTAAGACTTCCATCGCTAAATCTATCGCTGAATCTTTGAATCGTAAATATGTGAGAATTGCTATGGGCGGTATTCAAGATGTTCATGAAGTGAAGGGTCATAGAAGAACATATGTTGGTTCTATTCCAGGTAGAATCATATTTGCTTTGAAGCAAGCCAAAACATCGAATCCGTTGATGTTAATTGATGAAATCGACAAGTTAGATTTGAGCCGTAGTGGAGGAGCGGCCTCAGCTTTCTTGGAAATCTTAGACCCAGAGCAAAACAATGCATTTGTTGACAACTACATTGATGTGAAAGTAGACTTGTCAAAGGTATTATTTGTCTGTACTGCCAACTACTTGGGTAATATTCCCGCTCCTTTGAGAGATCGTATGGAAATTATCGAAGTATCAGGATACACCAATAACGAGAAAATTGAGATTGCTAAGAGACATTTGATTCCAGACGCTGGCAAGAAAGCCGGTTTGGGAAGTGGCCACGTTATTATTGGTACTGAAACTATTTCTAGGTTGATTGAGAAATACTGCCGTGAGAGTGGTTTAAGAAACGTCAAGAAATTAATCACCAGAATCTTCTCTAAGGCATCGCTAAAGATCGTAGAGGAAGTCGAAGGAAGAGAAGCAGAGTTAGAAAAACAGGAAGCTGAGAAAAAGAAGGAAGCAGAAGCCGAAGCCATAGTGGCGGCCAACGCTGGGGAAGCTGCTGTCATTACGGAGTTTTCCAAAAATGAAGCGACCCCGGTTCCCGATGAAGTCGCTACTTCTGGGGCCAAGCTAGAGGCCATAAAGACTTCAGAAGGTGTTACTTCTGGAAATTCAGGAGAAGCTGAAGAGTTGGAGGAGTCCGAGAGTGAGGAAGAGCCTATCGTTAAGTTGGAAATCCCTGAAGATTTCAGGTTGGAGATTACTCCTACCAATTTGAAAGACTACGTTGGGCCTGAAATCTATACAAGGGATCGTGTTTATGACATCCCCCCACCAGGTGTAGCCACTGGTCTTTCCTACAGTACTTCTGGAAACGGTGATGCTCTCTACATAGAATCTATTTTGACACACTCTATCAGCTCAGGTTCTGGACATGCTAGTATGCACGTGACAGGTAGTCTTAAGGATGTGATGAAGGAGTCTGCATCCATCGCTTACTCATTTGCTAAGCTGTATATGGTCAAGAATTATCCAGAGAACCGTTTCTTTGAAGCTGCTGAGATCCATGTTCATTGTCCGGACGGTGCTATTCCAAAGGATGGCCCATCGGCTGGTATTTCGTTTACTTCTTCCTTGATCTCGTTGGCACTTCAGAAGTCATTACCTCCTACCGTTGCGATGACAGGTGAAATAACTGTGACAGGTAGAGTTTTAGCTGTTGGTGGCTTGAGAGAAAAGATATTGGGAGCTAAGAGATACGGTTGTAACACAATTATTTTCCCTAAAGATATTGAAAACGAACTCGAAGAAATTCCAGATGAAGTGAAGGAAGGTGTTAAATTTATCCCAGTTGAGTGGTATCAAGATGTGTTTGACAAGATTTTCCCAGACTTAACAAAGGAAGAAGGAAATGACATCTGGAAGGAGGAGTTCAACAAGTTGGACCAAAAGAAGAAGAGTAAGGCCAAGAAGTAAGTCAGGTAACACCCATGGAAGATCACGTAGCGGTAAAGAGGAAAACGATACCACAATAATACAATATTCGAAGATGGTGTTGTTAATAGTATTATATAATAGTATACATTTGTAAATAATTCAAATCACGTTAGTCATAAACTTATCCTTGTAGGGCTGCGGAGGCATTCTTAGGAGTTCTTCTCTTCTTTCACAGCAGCAAAAAAGTCACGAACCTCTTCCTCTGTAACCACTTTACCCTCTTCCGCAAAAGGCTTGAAAAACTCACGAAGCTTGGCTCTGATTTTATCGTATGCTTGTAAGCCTTCAATAGCTTGTTCCCTGGGTAATGACAGTAATGCATCGGCTCCCAATTCAAGTAATGATCCAGTGGCTGATGATCTCCCATCGTTCGATTGCGTATCCTCAGGTGGTTCGAAAACAGGGTCATCAAGGTACAAGTAATCATGGATCTCTAAGAATTCGTGTAGTTTGGAATCCTTGGAGACTATTTTCTTGAGTGCGGTTAACTTGTCTCTGAAGTTTGGCTTTAGGAATATTGAATAAGGTGTTATAGTAGAATTTACAGCTTCAATCTTCACTCTCTTTGCATTCACCTGGTCGTCTAATGGACCATTATTCTTCTTGAAGCTCTGGTACTTCTCCTCCCAGTCTTCTGCCGTTATGACTTGATCAAAATGTGGTAACTTGCTAAATACTATGTCTTGGTCATTTTCAATCTGCAGAAATATGCTCTTGAACTGGTCAATGCATTTCCAACAAATAAACAGGTCAAAATCATCCAAGTCAGGGAAATGAGGCACTTGAAGTTCATCATCTTCTTGGACATCTGTATTAGTGTTGAACAGTTGGTCCACTTCTGCATCCTCACCCGGAGGAGGTAATTTATCTAACAAATTCTCGCCAGGCTCACGCTTATTGGTACGCTTCCTGTTATAAGTACCAGGGGCATAACCCAAAATGCATTCTTCGTGAAACCACTCTTCTCCACATGTAAACCCAAAGTAGCACTGGATCATATTTCCTGTTTCTTCTAAGGGGTTGTATGGTTTTTTGCAGCTGCAGAATGTTCCTTTAAAATTCTGATTGTATAAGTTGGACAGCGAGGGGATGTCTTCCGCAGGAAGTACCAAATTATGTTTGGAGGATGACGAAGAAGTAGAAAGTCTTCTTGTATTATTTTCATCCTCTTTCTTCACTTTCGCCTTAAGTCTTAATTTACAAGCGCCACTTGGAGTTTTGGCCATTCTAGTGGTTCCACAATCGCAGACAAATCCTCTCTTTGTGAATAACTCTACCAATTCGTGTGTAGAGTGGCATTGAATCGAACAAGAATAGCATACACCTATTGGTTGGTCATAATTTTCTTTGGAGCACGTTAAACATGCAAAAACTGGTTGTCTTAATTCACCTCTTTCATAGGTACACTCGTCTGGTTCAAAAGGCATCAATTCACGGGCCTCTCTTTCCAATTCAAGTTGGTTCTGGATGTAGTCGACGGCGGTGACTTCGTCTTTGGGTGAGAAGTCTGGCATTGTCAAGTTGGGGTATCTCCGTTTTCTCTGTAAGGTATTTGCAATTTAGTAGATCAATATGAATTCCACAGATCAATGTCAAGATGTTAAGATGTGAAGATACGTATTGTTAGGTGCGGAGATCAATTCAATTGGGCTATATCTCGTTGCAAATACAATGGTAATCCAGGATAAAAACGAATCAAATGAAGCAATGAAACTGTAGTTACAATGTTCCTAACTTTATATATACTACGTGTATATGACTGCTCCAATCGCCTTGCGGAGTATGTATCGTCACAAAGAACTTAAGTCATACACCATACAGATTGTTAGTATTTGCGATTGGCGTTCTTAGCGCGCATTGGTACGCTCTCCATAGTTAAGGTCGCATAGCTAAGCGCATAGTTAAGCTCACTGTCAAGTAATGGATGAAAAAACGATTTCAATGTCAGAAGATGTGTTTCATTTCTTGATTTACATACTACAGGCAATATTGAAGTGTAACGTGGACGTATTTATTATAAAGTACAAGCTAAAAATGAAAGAAAGAAAGAAAGTGGTGTACACTATATGAGATGCCGAGTGGTCAAAGGTCCTTGGACTCGTCTCCCAGGTCTCACAGTAGAGGAAGCGGGCTCATTTAGCCCTTCCAGAATGTTTCTGTGTTAACTATGCTAAGATTAGAGAGTCATTCTCCAAGTCGTGGTTTTGTAGGATATTGGTGGTTGAGAATTTACTCCAAAGAAGGGATCTCCTTTACTACTTCGTCGAAGGATTCTCTGTATTCTTCGGTCTTGTCGGCGTTCTTCTTGGCCTTACCTCCCCCTGGGACAATCATGACACACGAGGTTGGTCTCTTGGTGGCACCGGCGGAACCCAAGTCTTCCTTGGATGGGATGAAGACAAATGGGACAGATGAGTCCTCACACAAGACTGGAATGTGGGAGATGACATCTGGTGGGGAGATGTCACCGGCAATGATGACTAAACCCTTTTCACCCTTTCTCAAAGCCTTGACGACTTCTTTGACACCTCTCTTGACGTGCTTGGCCTTAGAAGCCTTCTTAACGGTCTTGAGAACCTTCTTGTTCAACTTCTTTGGGGCCAATGGCTTGGCGAACGGTAAAACCGCAGACATTCTCTTTTCGTAGTTGTCTTCAGCGTCCTCAGACTTGCTCACTTTTTCTTTCTTGGCCATGTTGTCTGATGTGTTAGATGTATACTTCAACCAAAGCTGCTTAACTATAGTTGGTATAGTTATAAAAAAATTTCAACTCCAGCGATGGCTCCAGATGAGACCAGCCTGCAGGTAGTGCCCTCATTCCAAAAGACTGTTAACTATGTGTAGTGTTAAGTATGTGTATTGTTAACTATGGGATGTGTTAGTAGTTCGCACTGTTAATTTGTAATATATGTGAGTGAAGTTACTGCAAAGTTACTGTACCTCTGTTTGTTAGTGTCTTTGTTTGTTAGTATCTTTCAATAAGTGTACTTGCTCTGGTTAATATATTGATATCACTACGGAAAAAAATCTATAGTCCTCATGTGTTGGAATTAAAAAAGCGAAATAATCTTACTCAAGCTGCAAGTGAGCATATTTGCAGAATCGTTGTAATTATCGCCTGTTACTACTCTTTCTATCATCAAGGTCTCTACGACTCGCACTGATGGCCCTCTAATTATCTATGAAGAAGAAAAACCGCTAAAGGTTTGGAAGTGTAGATGTGTGTCAGACACGACCTGCAATATTCAACTCCATTGTAGCTAGTTGTAGTTAACCATAAGATATGGAAATGGATTGATATAGCGTTATTATCGGCCGAGGTGTCAGATTCTGTAGCACTCACTAGAACATGAATTCTCATTCATCGACGCCTGCTGGCGGCAATTCACAACCAGATCCGCATCACCATCTGAACCAGAGACCAACACTCCAGCAGCAGATCCAGATCCAGAGAGAGAATAACAACCGTAAGAGGAAAAGAACTAATGACCTACCACAGATTCCACCACCACAGGCACCGAGTGGACTTCTATTGGCGAACCCCCCACCCAAACGACTCAACGACCAGATTATTCAAGAAGACAAGGTCATCAACTACATCCTCAAGTTGAAACCTAGAACGAATGAAACCAGAAATGCAAGCGCTAGAATTCTTGTATCTACTTCGGAAGCAGACTATTTGGAGGCGCCAGAAGTCGATTTCCCGAAAAAGCTCAAGGACAACTTCAACATTGACCAATTTTCCATTTCCAGCAGTGTTGCCGGCGCAATTGAACGATACATCACTGTGCTAGGCAATAGCGAACAAGTTGCACAGACTGTGGTGTTTATTAGCTTTGTCTTGAGGGCAAGGCTTAATCGTTTTGTCAGAGGCGAAATGTTCACACTTAAATCGAGCAATTACGAAATAAATCTATTATTGAGGCACGAAGAATTTCCAAGTGATCCCTTCCTCAGTTCATATGCATTCAAAGCTATTGAGGACTCATACCCCCTTCCATTTAATCTGAACAGTGGAATTCACTTATTACATATACGAACAGACTTCAGTACTCTCTTCCACTTTCTTGTGGCTCTTTCGCTAAGGATAACAAAGACCCCACTAGAGGATGTGAAAATAAATCACACATTATTATTTGGAGTTCATACCGATCCCAATTTGTCAAGTGTCTCAGAATCAAAAAGTGAATTGCTTGCAAAGAGTAGGAGCAAAGTCAAAGCATTCCTTCTCTCAAGCTAGATGTACTATCTCATAGAATACACATATTGTTCACAATTTAATGATTGCATATATTAATTCATTCTATAATTAAATTAGACAACAACATTTTAAGCGATGGAATACGAGACTGTAGATATCATTTAGAAAGTCATTTTATGTTTTGGTTGCTAAAAAGATATATCTACATATTAACTATATTGGATGAAATAAAAACTTAGACCTTTACTGCTGCGGTGGCCTTGTTCTTACGAGAAATCGATGCAACTCTGTCTCCCAACGATAAGGCTAATCCTTGGCCCTTGGATCTGATTCTTACGTGACCAATAATAGGTCCATCACTTTGTTTCTCAATACATAAGTTAGCCAATGCATCTTCGCCAAAAGACGAACGTGAGTATAAGTTAGCCGACAAGAACTGGCACTCCTCACCAATGACGGCACCGGGAGTCAAACAGTTCATGTTTGTTCCCTTCATCAACTCGTCCAAGTACTCCTTCAACGTAGAAATTTGTGACTTGATGGTAATCTTATTCTCCCATTCGAATTCATTCCACATCTTACGGAATTGGCTTTCAGTACATGTGGCTGGTTTTATGTAATCCATGATGTCGACGTGTACGTCATTTAATATAACAATTGTGGACTCGTCAGAGTGTTGACCATCATAAACAATGTTACCAAAGATGACACCGGTATCAGCAGAGGTGACCTTGATAGTAGTTTGGATCTTGAAGAATCCATGTGGCCCAACATTTGCAGTAGCTGGCTTGTCAACTACCTTCAAGTCACCAAGTGTAGCAAATTCAACGGAAAGGTTACGCAAGGTCGTAGTTGTTTGGTTCACCAACAACACGTCCAATACAACATCGTATTGGTGCACCTTTACAAATGCTTCGGCATAGATAGGATCGGAGAAACCAGTCAACTGCAAGATCTTGTTTAATCTTGAGGACAAATCCTCTTTCTTCAAAGACGAGCCAGATGCCAATGACACATCATCAATACTAGAACCGCTCTTGCCACCATCTTTATCGAACTGTCTAAATGATATAGAATCATCAACTTGTTCAGCATTTTCATGGAAGTCTTTGGCGGCTTCTTCTGCTTTTTTGAGCTCAGCAGTCTCGATTTGAGCTCTGAATGCATCCTTGGTATCATCCAAGAAACCAGATTGGATCAACTCCTCGTCCTCTTCGTCGTTCAATACCTTGATATAGGAAAGAATTCTGTCTGCGGAATCTTCGTCGATTTTCTTAGCAGCAAATGAACTTTCACCAACTCTTAAGATAGAAACCATTATTAACAATGCTTCAGCCTTTAATGCATTCAACACAGACTGCTGAGCTTTGAGTCTTTGCATTCTTAATACTAATTTTACAAGAGTCGAAGATAAAACAGCACCAAGATAAAAGTCACCAGATAAGATTTGTTTACGTACTGGTGGCTTGTCATCGTCTGAAGCAGTGGATACTTCAGCTGTGAGTGCACTTTCGGTGGCATATGTTCCATCTGGTAAAACGACGGGGCCCTTCTTAGCTCCAGAGTGATCAGAGTCGCCGTTTTGAACCGAGCCTTCTGTGGAAGTGATTCCTTCAGCAGCTCTTTTTTCGCTGGCAAGAATTGGAACTTCTCCAATACTGGCTCTAATGTACCTCCAGGCCTCTTGAACCAAACTTTCTTCGTGTGCGTATTCACCGATAATCCAGAAAGCTCCGCGGAATACCTTCCCAGATTTGACTGCTGGAAGTGCGATTATGAGTCTAGTAATGATAGACTTTCTCAAGGCTGGGAACTTCTCCACGACTTCCTTGACAAATGTGATGACTTCGTAAGCTGCTGTGGTGTTCAAGTCACTCATAGAATCCAATAAGAGGTCAATAACGTTTGCTGCAACTTCAACGAAACGAATTGCCAACTGGTGAATGGCGTTGATAAGTAACTGTCTGTACTCTGCAGACTTCTCTTCATTAGCGGAGGAGGACTTTTGGAGCTCTTTCTTCAAAAGTTTAACAACATCTTCAACGTTTCTGGAAGTGACAAATTGGAGAGTAACTTCAAGAGCCTTCTTTCTGACGTCCAAGTCTTGCGAAGATAATACTCTTAAAATTTCAAGGGACAATTCCTGTAAGACGCCAGGGTTACTACGGTGGAGCTCGTTGATTCTTTCGAGTGTGATGATTTTGACGTTGTTGTCGGCTTCCTTAGTAGCCAAGTCTACGAACTTACTACCAGCCAATAGAATTGACTGAGGTGAGTTTGATAAAACAGTAAGGGCATTTGCTGCTTCGTATACAACAATGTTGGAGGAGCTCTCAATAATCTCGGTGACCAACTCCGTGTATTGCGATTTGAGGGCTGGGTTGGCAATGGAATCTCTTCTGATAAATTCAATAAATGCCAACTGGATTAATGGATCCAAAGTTTCGATGATAGCGATGTTATCTTGTACATATTGCAAGGCAGCATCTCTGTTCAAGTCACCCAAGCAAACAAAGGCGTTTCTTTTACACACACTATCAGACTCATCGTACAAGAACTTATAGATCAATTCATCTGCATCTGGAACCAAGTGGTCGTTGACTTTGTGAATAGAGTGGAGAGCAAATACCGCATTCTTACGGACGTATGCATGACGGTGTTCGAGACATTGACGGACATTAGGAACTAAAGTTTCTAATAAATCTGGCTCCTTTAATTTGGTCAAGTATCTGAGAGTGTTACCTCTGATGTACTCGTTAGGATGCTGTAAGTCACGTTGAATGGCATTACAGACAAGGATCATTTCATGCCGCATCTTTCCATTTTCATCTAACTTAGGACACACTTCCCAGTAGTGGTAGAGAAGCTTCTTCAATTCCTTGTTCTTAGAAGGCATCACGAAACGAATGATGTGCATCAAAAGGTCTGGAAGGGGGTCACCATTGAGAATGGTAATAAGAATCTTCTTCATGGCATCGACCTTGGCGTCATCCTTACCCTTTTCAAGAAGGGTCTTGAACTCAGATACAGACGTCTTAGACGCCGAGTTAGGGTCGTAGATTAAGGTGTAGCCCACGTCGCCCATTGTGAAATAATCGGTGTTTCAGTCAATTGGCGTCTATCTTACCGCAACGATCTGTTCAGTGAAAGTCGATTGTGGCTAGAATACTTAAGTTGACAAACACTGTTGCTGTATACTTGTCACCATTTGTTAGTGTTAAGTGTTTATAAGTCGACGTGTTGAATTTTCGATCTGCGGTAAGGACACGACGGAATTGAATGAACTGTGTACAGGATTTTTCAGGGTGAGCGTGGTTGCAAAATTCTATGATGTCGTGGTGGTATTAGTGGCAGTTAGTGTTCGGGTGCGAATGCTCATGGGTGGGTGTAATATGACGGGTACATTGGTGATGTAGTGAGACTTTCGTTATTGATTACGACTCACTCAGTAATTCCACCATTGGAGTGTTCCTAATTGTGCAGTGAGTGCCATTTGATTTGGGAATGCCTTCATTACAGCACAGACACATATATTTCAATTGCATGGGTGCCACTAATCAAGTGATTCCCACCAAAGTTAATGGTCCAGGTAGTTACACGATTCAACCCTTTCATATGAGACTACAACCTCAACTACAAATTGTTTTATTCATGATATTATGGTATTAAGTATGAGATATATATCCCATGATTTTGGTAAGCGAACACAGAATAATCCATTATGTTCTGAACTTCTTTGGTATAGAAGAACGGTCGTCAATTACATTCCTGCGGACAGGGTCTAGTCACTATCACTCGAGTAATCGGGGTTGGCAAGGAACAATCTAGGTCTTTCATCTGCGCCGTCATCAGGTTGTATGGTAAATGAATCCTTACCATTTGAAGTTTCCACTTCTGTGGCATTCTCCTCGTCATCTTGATCGTCGTCTTCGTTATACTTGTAACCGCGATGCTGATAGTAGCCCCCAATCTCAGAAAGACTGCCTGACGAATCTGATGACATAGACGCAGTTCTCTTAGACTCATTGGTGGATTCTGTGGTGACACTAAGAGCATCAGTGGTTCCTTCTGTAACTGTCCTCTTGAGGGAATTCTCTCCGGATAAAGTAGTAGAAGATGACTGAAGTGCCGAGTTCGAGCTTACACTCTTGACTTCTGATGAGGTGGTAGTTGTTGTCTTCGATATGGTATTTGAAATGCTCTGATCCAACGACATAGATTGGTCATCACGATCATCAATCTCAGCTGCCAATAATCTACGTTGCAAGTGACCATGCTTCAACTCTACTCCGCTGCCACCCTTCTTTGCACGCGCATACTGTGAAGAGCCAAGTCTCATGTACTTATTCTTATTGTTCGTTAAAGCAGCAGATTTATCAATTGGCTTTATACCTGTAGGCAATTTCCATTTTCCCGGGCCTGATTCGTTGTAGGCGGTACCAGCACTTCTTCTGATTGTTAGAACGTAGTTCGATCTTTCACCTTCTCCTGGCTTCAAATTCAACCCTTTTTTCAAAGTAGCTAAATTGACGTTTCTGTAACTTCGAATCGAACTACTGGAACTCGAGTTTCGCTGGTGCTTTATTGAGGAGGCCATGGTACTTACAGTTCTGGACTTTGCCATTGTCTCCGCAGTCCCGCTAAAAATTGTGTCTAGCGGAGCAGCTCCGCTGGGTTTTACTGGAACTCTTGACATTGTCAGACTTGCGGTTAGTGGAGATCTATTAAGCGCAGCAGGACTAGCAGGACTTCCTGCTGCCGCTGAAGTAGCTCCAACTGCCCCTGCTCCGACTGCCCCTGAAACTTTATTCGCAACCTTGATACTGCCACTACTCCCCAAACTTGAATTTGTAGACACGGGCATAATGCTACTAGGAACCGACTTCCGCTGAAACGACAGAGCGGTGTTATCAAGTGAATTGGATTCTTCGTTGGGAGTACTCAGGTTAGGGGATGAACTTAGGGAGAAATCAGTATTCTCGGAATCTTCGCCAGTCGCTATACCTTCCATTTGATGAGGAGTTTGATCGTAGTCTTCATTTCCAACCATAATATCTGACATGATTTCTGGCATTCCTTCATCTTCTCTTGAGTACTCAAATTCACTTTCTGATTGCTCCGTTGGTGTGTCCAATGGGTAAGGTGCTTCTAAGGGAGCTGATTTCGAGTCAATGTTAGTTTTATATATCAGACCTGCTCTGGATGAATCTGAATCAGTATAATCTGAGAGTTGCATAATTTGTGGCGACCTTGTTATCCTTAGCTGTTGTGTGATGCTGCTAGAGCTGTTATTTCCGGTGTCGTAGTGGAATGCGTTCTCATTCCTGTTGGTGGAACTGCTGTTATCAAAACTAAGGAAGTTATCTATCTCATTCTCTAACGACCCGATTATGTCATCGATGTTCTTATTGCCATCCCTAGGAGAGTCTGATTGAGTCTCGGGTCCCAGGTCTAAGGATAAGTGTTTGTCATTGAAGTACAAATTTTCACTTGACGAATTGCTGCTATCAAAAGTCGGTGGAGGCTTTCTTCTTAAACGAGTACCCGAGCGGTCAACGCCCTCGTGATTGGATATTGGCGAAATAGGCGCTGAGCCCGGATCATAAGGAGATACCGATCTCCGTTGATTGAACGGGTCTATAGCTCTTTTCGTCTCGAAAGGAATTTCTTCCAAGTTCCTTGAATTTGCAGATTTCCCTGCGCTTATCGGTTGTGCTATGTTTATTTTCGGATTGGTATTAGATCTGATGGGAGACGTTTCTATTGGAGGTGGAACCGATGTAAGTGGTATTTTCGACACTGGTTTCGTCGGCGTACGCTGTGTCTGCAATACTCTGGGTGCCGCATTGCGGCTGGTTGTTCCTGGTATTGTGCCTGACGGTAATGCCCTTTCGCTTCTCTCTAGTGTATTTCCTATAGGATGAGAGTGTTGGTTGAAGATGGATGAAATCCTCGAGCCAAACAACTTACCCTTCTTGTCCTTCTCAGGCGTGGCCATACTGGAAGGATGTGAATGGGGTATGAGGGAGTTTTCAGGGCTAGGGCGGTATCTCAATGGAATTTCGGCTCTTGTGTGTGTCGGGCAATGTTGCTTCCTTGCTGAGATCTGGCAAATAAACCTCACTGGAGCTAATTATTACCCTACTACAAGGAGGAGAAATTCAAATCCCGTCAATTGCGCGTCTGGCCACAGAATGCTGTGTTTGTAGAGTCTAGGGCCGCCAAATACGCTGTCGGTGGAGTCGTTGACGATGGCAATTCCGAATATACAGCAGTCGCGGTTGGTGATACTTCCAGTGACTTGGTTCTGAAGCCCAAGCTTTAAAACGATGCTGCTGTAACTTTGTGAACCTGGAGTAGGTCGTGCAAAGCCGAGTTTATTTTCCACTGTTGGTAATATAATAAACTGGTACTGTATTGTGATGTACAATGGGTAGTGAGTGATGTACTGTGTGTATTTGCGTAGAACCGAGCATATTGAATATTAGTGTGCATAGTGGAGTAGAAGGTTGAATGAAGTCTTGTAATAGGTGTACCAACAGAGGATGTATGTATGTACTACAGTATAGGATGTGATTGCTATATGTTGTAGTGTATGGCCCAAGTAGATTGCTTACTGTATCTCAGCATATTTTTGGAGCGTATAATAGAATGCGTGCTGTGGCTGTATATGTAGGCTATACTGTGTAATGATGAATTGTTTTATTGTATGGATTCTATACTAGATCATAGTATATTTGGGGACATAAATCGCATAGTCGACAACTGAGCCTGGTAGCATAATATTATTATGGCAGCGTAATTGTTACAGTATAAATTGTACAGTGCATGGGAACGACTACAGTCCTCGTTTGTACAGGAACGGTCTGTGCGAGCAAAACTGGCACCGATTAAGATAGTGTTTGTAACATGCTCTACTGTGAGGAGTAGGTACCGATTGGGCATTTAACTGGTCAATTCAGCTAGCAACAAGGCATGCAGAAGAAGAACAATGGACGAATACAATGACGCTCGACTTAGACATCTTCGGTCGGTTTCGCTTCGCAATCTCTATCTCTCCTACGATCTCCAAGGAATAGGGAAGGATGAGCCTCACAACCCGTCTAAGGATATACCACCACGAACCTCGGCCAGAAAAGACCAAGCGGGTAGGCGAAGAAGCATAATGCAAGGTCTTGCGCCCTTGGATGCTGGCAACTACTCGGAATTGCTCGCCACAAATAATAGAAAATTGCTTGATTGCTTCTTCACTTTGCATCTTCCAAGCAGTCATAGTAATGCAAATAATGAAAATACTGACCAATTGATATATGTCAGTGAAGTGCGGCATGAGAACATGAATCCCACTTTCGCAACCATAACCCTTCCATATGTTGCACGTTTGGCAGATCCTACTAAAATCGAAATCAAGGTGTGGTGCCGTCCCGTGTTTGAGAAGCTAAATTCTAATACAGGTACAGAATGGCACTTGCTATTGCAGACAATGGTCGATTTGACCAAATTGGTCTACGTGGGCCGGTCACTTGACAACACAGAGGATTACTTCCGTACGAATTCCATCATCCTAAACTTGAATGGAAGAGCATATGTGTTGCCCAACTCATTGCGGGTTCCGGTTGCGAAAATAAGGAATGTCTCTAAAACTCATAGATCTAATACCAGTGATCGCATTATAGGAAAATCTTACACATTTGACACTTTGAGAGCTCTCAACAGTCTTTCACTTTCCTTGAATGAGTTGTTAGAGTCCAAACACAAGTTAGAGTATCAAATAAAGCAAAACATAGAAAATTTTTACGACCCTTCCAACATGGACAACATAAAAATGGAAGTTGACAAGTTAAAGTTACAGAATGATGTGCTTGAAAAGTCCATCGAAAAACAGCAAAAGGTCAATGATGAGTTATCCTCGGAAATATTCAAGATAAAGATAAGGATAAACAAATTGACGGAAGTATTGGGTGAGAAAGTTGAAGATATGTTCAAATTGGGCAATAACCAATTAGAATTATTAGATATAGAAATGGAACCTATACGAGGATCATTAGTAGGCAACATCTATCCATCAATAATTCAAGAATTGCAAGTGATAACTAAAATAGTGCAAGAAATCATCCAAATAGACAATATTGGCAATACTGTCAAGTTTTCCATAATGGGTATTGAGTTTCCTTCTTCGATAAAAGAGCTATTGGATATATGCTATTATGAGAGAGCGCTATTAGGTAATTTGAACTATAAACCAGTTATCGACAGCGAGATTGAAAGACGAAATTTCAATATAGAACTGATAAATGCAGGCCTAGGTTTCATTGTTCAAATGATAACTACCCTCGCTTTGATAACCAACTCCAATCTCAAATACAAGATGGTCTTCTTAGGCAGCAGAAGCGTTATATTAGATCCCATTTCAAATCCTATACCAACCAATGATAAGGTACGGCTGCAAAACAGCGGACCGGTAGCAAACGACAATGAAGCGCATGCATATACCTTGCATTACGACCCCAATCAGTCTGAAAAACTGCTAGGGGATTATGTTGAGCGTTCTGGGGGAGAACTGTCACCCCCTAGAAAATACAAATTAAGAAACCTCAGTTTTGAGCATGGTCTCAACTTGCTCAATAAAAATCTCCTACTATTGATTAACAACGTGACCGATGTATACAATGAGTTTTATCACGATAACAAAGAGCATCACAAAATATCTAATAACATTCCCATAGATTGTTTGGACAACTTTTTGTGGAACCTACAGTATTTAATTTTGTTCATCACTGCTCCAATTGAAAAATGAGGCTGTTTGGTCAAAGGAAGGATTTCATTCATGGAGGAAATTCAAGAGGCAACCCAAGCCCACTGCGTATACCGCTTTTCAACAAATACACATCGTAATATTTTGCAGTAAAATCGTAGGTCGTCCCTAAAAGGAGGCATCAGCTAAATCTGTTGTCATGAATCACTGCTGCAAAAGAACCCCAATATGCACTAGTTGCCTATACTGTAAAGTCACGTGATCTCATGCTCGGAGTTTGAATTGAGTTAGATCAACTAATTGCCTAATGCGGCAAGTGGAATTCATGGTCTGCGCCAAGTTCGATGAACCTCCTGATGAATAAATGTGGGGCGGGGCATGTTAAAGTCTACCTGTCAATAACAATGGCCTCAGCAGTCTAAATGTCTCCTATTGAATAGTGCTACGACGTATTATCTTTAACTATGGTGATTTTTTATTTAACTGTACAATAAATAGACCTATTTTAAATGACAAGCATGTAGAACCATGTCTTAGCGGTATTGGGTATGAGCTGTTTATATCAATGTTTTTGGTGGAAGTGCACGAAGCTTGGAATTAGAATTAATCTATAACAAAGCGATGGCAGCAAGACCCAACAAAGCACCAGCTGGAGCGTACTTGACGGAACCAGAGTCAGCAGAAGTGGAACTCTTGGAGTTTGTGGAGGATGCAGAAGAGGATGCAGAAGTCTTGGAGGAAGCCTTGGACTCGGCAGTTTCGGAAGCGGAAGCAATATCAGAGGTCTCAGAAGCAGAAGCTCCGTTCTGAATGTGAGCCTCAGCTACAACTCTAGTGTACCATGGCAAGTTAGTGGCGAAGTCCTCCAAACTGGAAACGTTGATGTTTGGATCGTCCAACATGGTTGTGTATGAATCATCGGTGTAAGTGACGACTTTGATAGCCAAAGTAGAAACTTCAGCAGGAATGTTCTTTGCTGTTTGAATGTAGTCTATGTAGTCTTTCTTGTTGCTCTTCAAGTCGTTGACTAAGGCAGTCAAGAAAGCGACGTCAGAGGCATCAGCGGCCTTAGCAGCAGCGACAAGGAAACCGGTGAGGGCTGCGATGGTGGAGAATTGCATTGTGAATTTTTTGGTTAATGTGAGAACTTTGGAGGTGGTTAAAGAAAAGATAAATCAAACCTTTCAGTAAAAAGGAAATTTCCCACCTATTTATACTGGAAAGTTTAGTGAAAAGCGTACTTCGCTATATGGTGAGGGGTACCTGTGTATAGCTAACGTAGGTTACGTCCCACTAATTTCCTATTTAGGCAAATTCCTCAGACAGACATGACAGACATGTACTAATTAGGCCTGAATTGGGCAATCCTATGTGGGTAGTAAGAAAATCTATTGTTACAATTTAGCCATAGATCATTCGTCGTCTACGTATTTGGAAGTCTGTTGTGATGGCTCTAGAAAGTGCCTCATGATTTGGTATACACAACGCACTATCCAAGTGGTGAGCGGAAGTAACACTCGAAATTTTCGTCAAACTATCTACTGGTGTCATGGACTATGGGCTATGAAGGAAGTGGAAATTCCACTACACTTGAAAATGAGCCTTGAAGTCATTGCACATTTAATAATAGCGTAGACCCGCGATGTATATCGAAGATCTTTTTCTTTTAATGTACTTTTCCCCACTTGCTGTCGTTTACACACCAGGATACATATAGCTAATCTCAAATCTTTTCCTAATTCAACGTACAGGATGTAACTGCTTGCCGAGGCGCAACTGTTGGACCTCTAATCCTAGATATTTTCTGTCTACCCCACCATAAATCAAGTTTCAACGACATAATTCCACTGCATATTCCTGTACTGCAAATATTCCTTCGATAGACTCGGCCAGTTATGTTACGTTACGTCAACACTTACGTTACTACAAGCTGCTATTCATTTCATGGGCAGTGAAACATATCTTCTTCTGAAAGTGTGAAACAATTTTCGCGCATTATAATTCGCACCTTTGATTTGAATATCCGTTACCCAAAATCTAGCGAAAATAACAGTAAGACCTGTCAAGTGAATAGTCAATTTCTTTAAAAGCACACCCAACTATCAACTTATGAATTTACATAACAAATGAGATTTCCAAAACAATGTCAAAGAATTCCACGATGTATATATTCCTTGGTAACTGAATTACTAGTGCTATTAGTGAACGTGGCTATAGTGTCACGTTGTTATCCACGAAATAACAGCGCTACCGTGTGTAACTCTCTGTAGTTTTAGGAGGCTTTCATCAAGACCACCAACTTCTTGTTCTGATTTGGTATCTCAAGGATTGTGCATCCATCAAGCCCGCTGTTTCCTTCCACAATTGCTAGGAATGTGGCATGTTTACATGTTTGCTAGCGATGTTGGCTACATTATTTGCGGTAGAAAAATAGTGGTAGAAGGAAAAGAAAGCATACTTTTGAAGGAATTGATAATTGGAAAGTCCAATTTGTGTAGAATGATTTGTAATCTCGATTAGTTATACTTTCTTAGAGAATTTGGAATAAACTTGTTGATATTGCCAACTGTTTTTGTCAATTCAGCCAGTATTTTTAAAAAATAGAGGATATTGGTATGTGTGAGTGGTAAAGGCACTTCAGCAATAAACACGATTCAATATGATAATACGCAATTTCATGAATAAACTATCTCTCCTAATATTATTGAAACTCCACGAAGCCTCAATCTTCACGAAGCCACACAGGGAAAAGAAAACAAATTGAGATTAATGATCCAAAGTTAGATCTATGAGAGCAAGCGATGTGGCGTCGTTACAAGAGGGAAAACCATATTGCTCAGAAATTACTGTAATTCATGTTGTCATACAATGACGTTTACGTCAACGAGAAGCCATATCAAACATGCTTACCTCGTGCATGTTCTCTTTGTTTTCAACCCCTAATGCTTTTTTCTTGCTCGTTTAAGTGTTGCAAATATGCACCTGCAATTCCATTTACGATCGTGGGTTGCGAAACCGAAGGAAAAGAACGCGGCGAACAGCAAATTGAAATTAAAGGAGTTTAGTAGAATTTTTGAGGAGTGTGGCTCATCCCAGGGGTAGAGAGTCCCACCTGAACCAGTGCAACTTCACTCGTCGTAGATCAATTATGTATTGCAAAACAAAGAAGCCATATATTTGCATATTACATAGTTATAGGAGAAATTCTAAGACAATGAACAGTTAAAAGGATAACATGCTTAACTTATAACAAAAGAATACCAGCAAGACCAGCCAAAGAACCAGCTCCAACGGCAACACCAGCTGAGCCAGCAGCAGCCTTAGAGGAAGAAGAGGAAGCCTTTGTTGAAGAAGAAGCAGCAGCAGCAGAAGAAGCCTTGGAAGCAGCAGAAGCAGCAGCAGAAGTGGCAGAAGAGGCAGCCTTAGAAGCACCAGAAGCTACTGAGGAAGCAACGGAGGAAACCTTGGAGGAGGCATCAGCGGAAGAAGCCTTGGCCAGGGAAGACGAAGCAGCCAAGACAACGCTGGCGGTAGCTAAGGTAACAATGGTGGAAGCGAATTTCATTTTTAAGTAGTTAGTTTGAGGATGTCGTTGCGATGGCTAGTACGAATCATCCTAACCTAACAAGAAATGGGAGAATTATACCTTATATTTATAGTTCTAAATCTGAGGCGAGCCTGCCCTAGATACGCGAGAATCCATATGAAACCAGGATCGGATGGCAAGTAAGGAAAACTTCACAATGTCTGTGGATTTCTGTCAAACACGACTCAGGATAAACTCCTAAGCCGCAAAAAACCTCAAGAACCTAGCAACCCAGACGGTATTGCCGGAGGCGGCACATGTGCAGTTGTTGCAAAATTGCTGTTACATTGTGGTCCCAAAATTCGCGCAACAGCTTGTTAGTAGAATTAAGGTTTTACATACAAGGCTTTGACATTTTCAAGGCGAACCATTTGATTGAACAATCTTATTTCATTCCTCTGCACGTGGAAGGTTGTTATATAGCTATGGCACTGCTTTACGTACGGAACTTCTCTCACGTAGTTTCTCCTCCATCGGCTAGCGTTAGATACTCCTCAGACGTATCTGCCCTCTTTCTGTGAAGACAATGTCCACAGAAGGAAGTCATGTTCGTTTGCCTCCTTCGCGTCGAATAGAGATGTGCATTTTACGTATCTACGAAACCTTATTTATTAATAGAATCAAAAGTATGCCTTTTGTAATAATACAGAGCGTTATATAATTTTGTAGCAATAATGCGACTCAACTCATAAATGCACCTCCTGCAAGGCACAAGTTCCTCCTGGTGAAGTGCACCTTGTAAACTGGTGTCTTTTTAGTGAAATAGGCAGTCATATGATCGCTAGTGGCAATGATCTCCTTCTTGCTGGATTTCTCTACCGCCTTAGAGCGGACGGCATCCGCAGAACTCAGACCGTTAGTCGTTCCATTTTCTGTGGAGAACACCTCTGGTTCAGGTCCAGCATCGTTTGTATTTCTCTTGACATCCCACACTCTCACGGTATTGTCAGCTCCGCCACTCACAAGAACTCCGCCATCTCTTGAAAATGCCAAAGAGTAAATAGATGAGCGGCCATGGCCCTTCATTGTTTTCAATCTTCTTCCTGATCCTGCATCCCAAATGTTCACCACACTGTCTTCTCCAGCACTCGCTAACCATCTTCCATCAGGAGACACAGCCATGCAATTCACAGGTCCGGTGTGGCCCATGAACACTCTAACGCAACTTCCTGTCTGCACATCCCACATTCTGCAACTCTTGTCCGAAGAACCAGTAAATACATAATTCGAGTTTGGATGAAATTCCACACAATCAACATCATTGATGTGTCCTGCGAAAATACGCAATGGGTAGATATGATCAGTCGCCCATAAGCGAGCAGTGTGGTCATGAGATGCTGTTGCGAAGTAATGGCCCAATGGGGAAAACTTTACATCCCAAATTGGCTGATTATGTCCCTTGTAAGAAACAAGTGCAGTGTAAGAATCAAGAGACCAGAGTCGCACGGTCTTATCCTCCGAACCAGAGAGAAGGTATCTGTTGTCAGGAGAGAACGACACACCGTAGACTGCTCCACTATGGCCGATGAGCTTTCTAGTATTATCGGAGTTGTATCGGTCTCTCTTGAAGACAGATTTTAGGGGTCTTCCGTCCAAGCTCCAGAGCTTGATGAAACTATCCTGGAAACCCGCTGCTATCAAATTTGAGTCTTCATTGAAGTCAATAGAGGTCATGTCGTTTGAAGTGTTGTGGAATGTGTACATACACACGGATGGGGCACTTGCTTGCAAAGCTCCCAACTTGATCTTAGAACGCGAGTCCTCCACGTCTAATATCATTCTCCTGATGTCTGTGTAGTCTTTGAGAGGCAATGGGAGCAATTCCCTTGCGGGAGAGTCCGTCTCTGGTTTGGTCATCTCCAGAAATTCTTCAACTAGTGTTTTCCCATTGATAGGCTCCGATTTTTCATCTTTAACCCTGAGCTCTGCTTCGATTTCTTTCTGAACATCTGGCTCGAGTGGAAGCTTTCCGAGTTTGACGGCCTGTTCATTGAACTTATCGATCTCGTTTGTTTTGGCAACATATTGTGGTATACCTTCCTCGGGGTTGGCTTCACCTTCTTGATCCACTTTGTCGAGTTTAGCACTTGAGATGACAGTATCCAAGTACTGATTAATGATTCTGATTAAGATGGCTCCACCAACAGCTTCATTTTCATGAAGGAAATAAAGGAGCAAGTTCATAGAGGTCTTAGAGACTACTATTCTGTATTTGTTGCGTCTATAAGCCAATGCCATTTCATTCTCTTTCAAGTGGTCTGGAAGTGATATACCTGCCAATTGATTCAATTCTACGCCATGCAATACTTCATGATCGCTCTTGAATTTGTCAAAGAAATTCTTTGCTTGCGGTATAAAATTCTTGGATACCAACTCGAAGAAACAATGAATGAAAATGGGATATAATACACGGGATAACTCTGGTTTATACAAATCCAAAGAGGTATCAACCCATTTTCGGAGCATGGAGTATGCTATAAAGTACACATCTGGGTCGTTTTCTCTCTTTTTCTTCTCTTCTAAATCCTTCAACTCTCTCAAATCTTTCTCCTTAGCTAATCTGATTTCACGGTCTCGTGTTTCTCGTAACTCTCTTTCTACTCTAGCTTGTCTCTCTCTGAGTTCTCTCAATTCACGGTCATTTTTGTTTAATTTATCTTTCAAGTCTTTCTCACGCTTGGCTGCATTTGCGGGTGACCCTATGTCGCCAGGAATGGCCAAGCTGGTTGTTGCTGGTGATACAGCTGGCACAGCTGGAGTAGGCGTATTGGAAGATTCCATTCTCAACATAGATTCAGTCTTATGATAACCCTTTTTGTTAAGATACTCAAGAACAATTCTGTTCAAGTCAGCCTGTGAAATCAGCGGCTGCTGACCACGCGGTTGTACCGATCTTGCAGGAGCAGGGACGGATGTTCTTTGAGCAGTCAGTCCGACTTGTTGACTACCTTGTGCTGGTATCGAAGTCAGGTTGACATCGGCGCCCGCTGGAGGGAGCGGCTGGCCCTGTTTTAAATCGTTGGGCAGATTTGAATTGTTCTCACCAGCCATGGATGCTATATACACTTGCAGCTTATGTTAACGATGGACAATGCAATGATGGTGTAATAGTAGTGATAAGTAGCTTTGAAGAGTTATTTTCACATTTTGTATTTTCGAGGTAAGCGCGACATGTGGAAATGAATACGAGTGTGCGACATGCGACATATATGGCTGCCATAGCGGCAGTTAGTGCTGAGCCTGGACCTAATTATAGTTGATATACATAAATATAAAATTAGATATATTTATATATATATATATATATATATGATGACGAGGTAAGATATTTGTGGTTTTCATTCTGTTTAAAGTTTTGTGGAGAACTGTTATGTCAATGTCAGAGAATTTGTGGAATACAATCAGTGACTTGAAATGCGGGATTGAGCTTTACGTTATAGCTGCAAAATAGTCGTGTGTTCTATTAGTTTTACTACCAAAATCCGATAAATGCTGTTAACTTAGCCATCGGTTAGTGGTGATTATCTACAAGACGATTCGAATTTCTATCTATTACTAATCGGTTTAATGCATATATACAAGTGTTCTATACCATCAATTGGCGTTGATGACCGGCTTGGCTATATCCCACGGCCCTTGGAGCTCATTTTTGTACTTCTGAAGGAATAAGAAGTACGCAGGCATTAAGAATACAACACCCACCACACAAACAAGCCAATATAACAAGAATTTGACTCCCAATAGATGGGTGATTAAGTAGTTCACCAGATTGAACAAGACAAAAAGAACCAACCAATGCAATTTTGCGAGCTTGTTTCGCCGCGCATTGTAGTCAAATAATGGCAACAAGATATTCACCTGGATAGCAAAGAGCACAAAGAAGAATACCTGTGACGTTGAATTCAATCTCGAAGCAAGCACTATTGAATTAGAGAGTGATATGTTCGTTGAAATGATAGGTTTGTACTGATGCCGCGAGACGTCCAGCGTCGTTGAGCTCATGGAATAGTCGTAAATGATAGTATTGGCCAAGCAAAGAATAAATGAAAGAGCCCAAATCGAGTCCGACGAAGACGACTTAGTCAAGGACTTTAGCACGGGAGAAAGAATAAGTAGAATGAATATGATCAAAATGAACGATTTCAAGTTCAACTTTTCCTTTGTACGAGCCTCACCTCTGCCAGAGTCTGCTTCATTGATTCGAAGTGTTATAAATCCTATTATAGACAAAACGCTACTGGCTAATGTCGGAAGCATGGAACTCCATTGGTAAAGGTATATTCCTGTGAACATGAGTACTACCAAGAGGAGGCTCGAAATGTAAAACACGATCAATGAAAAGTCCTGCACTAGCTTGACATACGAGTAGTTCGCCACAGCAGTATTACGTTTCAATTGTGAAAGAAAAGAAGAATCGGTGTAGTTGTCAGGAAACCTTTGGTTTAGAAAGAGTAACTTTTTCCATGGTTGTTGCAGCCTTCGTATGATTGGAGTAGACCGTCCTCTCTGGAGCAAATTATGAGGAAACGCTGGACGAGGACTGAGACTACGGAAACGGGACCGTAGTTCCAATGGAGCTTCCGGTGTTGGCGATCTGGACAGCACACGGCTCGTTTCCAACATGAACAAGGAGTGCAATGGTATTATTATCTTAGCTGCTGCTAGGTTGATACTGATAGTCTTCAATTCCATACCTGTCTTCATTGAAGGCTAGAGTGAAGCGACTGCATACAGGTAATGGAATCAATGACTGCTTATGTAATGCTTTCAGCGTGTAGCTATGATATGAGATACAATTAGATACAATTATAAGATATAACTAATAGCAGTCTGGTGTGGTTCTGTTTGTTGTAGAGAACATAGTACGCATACTTAGATTTCACTTGCATAATGAGTGGGAACAATGCCTTTGCAGGCTCCGCTAGTGGACCTGGGAGCAATAAACTATTAGTACCTAGGCATTCATACTCCAATTCTGTTGCTTCAAATGCTTCTAATTTAACGCCCCAGTTTTTGAGTAACACTAAAACAAACCGTTCAGGGTCATCAGGCTTGCGGTTATCTAGATCAAACACAAATAACACTGACCTCTACACAAATACAAACACAAATACAAACAGTAACACCTTTGGAAATGAGACGCCGAGTCTTAGAACTATAGATAAGATTCCTAGCACAAGACCCAGTGTATCGTATCTGGATAAACTCTGGACGCAAATCGATGTTTTGGACGATGTCAAGAAAATGGCAAATCAAGTCAGGCAAAAGGGGTCTTTCTTTAACGAAAAGTTCAGCGAGGAATTGGCCAAATTAAAGGAACTGCAGAACAAGTTATTGGATACAATGTCATCACAGCATTTTAACGACATTGGCAACAAAGAAAGACAGCGTCAACTTGCCAGTTCAAACCCAAGAACATCCAGTTTGAACCTTATACCGACTGCCTCCTCGACAAGCATTTCGAGAGATGACTTGATGGGATCGACTGTGGAACTGAATGCCGCAGAAAGTGAGAAGATCAAGAAAAGACACGAGAAGAGTAAACAAAAGCAAGAGAAATTGAATGAGTTCTTTGATGACGAGGATGTGAGTAAGAGCTCTAGAGATATCCTTTACCGTAAGCAGAATTTTGAAGAAATGAACCAGTACGTGGATCACATCAAGGATGATTTAGTCAATGTTGGCGAAGCAATGAAGAGATTTGATGAAACGACCAGAGAGATGTGGTAAGAAGTGGGATACGACTGAAGTACGTGGAGGTGACGATGAGATTTACACACTTGCATGTTAATGCACTTGTTTTTATGAGGGTTTGTTTCATATACATAACTTTTTGCCCACCAACTAGGTGTAAAGGACGATAAATTAAGCATCTGGTATGACCTAATTACGGTAATTATAGAAATATTGGGAAATAAAAGAACATTATGGATAGTTTATAGATGATATGTAGCATTAACAGCGGTTCAATATTAAGCTCACAATCGTAAGGGGAGTGAGTGCGGTTAAGTGAACTTCAAAGTTGTACGATTGTAATTTATGCCTATTTATTTCCTGCTCTCCCTTTAAAGAAGTGAAACATCAATGTGAGTGGTTCTACATTGTTATCCCGGGATTGTATTCTGGTAAATTCGCCTATGTCGGTTACGTAGTGGTCTCATGAGCGTCTCCTGATACCGGAAAAACTCTGACGCATGAATACCTCATGTTTAGCCCTGGTGCATGAAAGTACTGAAAGCTTATTAGAGTTGAAGAAGATGAAAGGAACATACTATCAGCCTAACATATACAAGGAACATCGATGTCCCATGATACCTTGAGCGTCTTAAATGTCTCGAATCATATCCAAATAGTCATTGCTGTAGAATGGGTACCTTACACACAAATAAGCCCAACTCTCTCCAAGACGTCACCGGAATCTTCAGCACTTCACCTACCACTCACCACGATGTGCGTTTCTCCTCAGTCATTGTTGCAGCTATGCATGCAGTCTCTGTCGTGGTAGAAATTCCACTGGAAAAATTTGCGGCCTAACTGTCGCAAGCTCGCTCTGGCAGTTGTCCCTGCGGCTACACCGACTCCGTTAAACATCCCACTCGGTGTTGGGACTTCTTGCATAGTACCATCTCTCACCAGTGCTTTGTTCCCCAGTAGGCACGATAGACCGCTGTGCTCTTCGAGTCACCAGTTCTACCATAACAGTGAGCATCGGCATCCCACCACTCCCTGAGACACCATCCTTATTTTCTTGGATACCAGTATTTTTAATACTCCCACGATTGGTACTGTCCATTAGT
Organism: Scheffersomyces lignosus; assembly: GCA_001599395.1. Lineage (NCBI taxonomy): Eukaryota > Fungi > Ascomycota > Pichiomycetes > Serinales > Debaryomycetaceae > Scheffersomyces > Scheffersomyces lignosus. Next base: position 1,729,882 of record BCGS01000002.1, on the reverse strand, counting down.
GGAGGCATTGTACAAGAACCATTGCAGAATGCAGAGTGGAGACTCGGAAAATTGGGATTTTGCAGACTTGCACAATCTCACCACGACAGAATTGCGAGCGTGAAAGTTCTTCGTATTTAAAGATAGCAGTTTTCAGTTATTATCATTTCAGTAGACTGCACTATAGGTTTGTCGCTACGTTCTTTTTTGGCCTCAATTGCTATACTCCTGGAATAAGATTTTCATTGTAGATATTTCAGATATTGTTTGACAACTACAACTGTCTGATTTCTTTATTTGCACGTCCAATTTGTAGTTATCTCCGTCATATATAACGCTAGAATGGTTCACTTAGGCCCAAAACCACCTCAACACAGAAAAGGCTCGTACCTCGATGTCCCAAAGGAATTATTGACCGAACTCCACAAGTTCGAAGAACTCTTCACCGTCAGCGCCGAAACCTTGCAAAAGATCACAGACCATTTCGTCACCGAATTGGACAAGGGATTGAGCAAAACCGGCGGTAATATCCCTATGATCCCAGGTTGGGTGTTGGACTTCCCGACCGGTAAGGAAACCGGTGACTACTTGGCCATTGATTTGGGAGGAACCAATTTGCGTGTTGTGTTGGTCAAGTTGGGTGGAAACAGAGATTTCAACACCACTCAATCGAAATACCCATTGCCTGCCACCATGAGAACTGCTAAGAGCGAAGACTTGTGGGACTTCATAGCCGAGTGCTTGAAGAAGTTCGTCGACGAAGAATTTCCACAGGGTGTTAGTGAGCCATTGCCTTTGGGTTTCACTTTCAGTTTCCCTGCCTCTCAGAACTCGATTAACGAAGGTTACTTGCAGAGATGGACCAAGGGTTTCGACATCGAGGATGTTGAAGGTCACGATGTCGTTCCTATGCTTCAATGTGCCATTGAGAAGCATAAAGTACCAATTGATGTCGTAGCTTTGATAAACGACACTACTGGTACCTTAGTCGCTTCTATGTACACCGACCCAGAAGCCAAGATGGGTTTGATCTTTGGAACTGGTTGTAACGGAGCTTACTATGACGTCTGCGGAGACATCCCAAAGTTAGAGGGTAAATTCGCTAGCGACATCGTACCAGAATCGCCGATGGCCATCAACTGTGAGTACGGTGCATTTGACAATGAGCACGCCGTGTTGCCAAGAACCAAGTATGATCTCATCATCGATGAGGAATCCCCAAGACCTGGGCAACAATCATTCGAAAAGATGATCTCTGGTTACTATTTGGGAGAAGTCTTGAGATTGGTTTTGTTGGACTTGGTCGCTAGAGACAAGATCTTCAAGGACCAAGACTTGACTAAATTAAAGCAAGCTTTCATTTTGGACACCTCTTTCCCAGCAAAGATCGAAGAAGATCCATATGAGAATTTGTCCGATGTCCAAGACTTGTTCCAGAGTGTTTTAGGAATCCAGACCACCTCAGCTGAAAGAAAGATCATCCGTGCTTTGGCCGAAAAGATTGGTGAGAGATCGGCTAGATTAGCTATCTGTGGTATCGCTGCTATTTGTAAGAAGAGAGGCTACAAGACTGCCCATTGTGCCGCTGATGGTTCCGTTTACAACAAGTACCCAGGGTTTAAGGAGAGAGCTGCTAAGGGATTGAGAGACGTTTTCCAATGGGAAACAAAGGATGATCCAATTGTTATTGTTCCAGCTGAAGATGGTTCTGGTGCCGGAGCTGCCATTATTGCTGCCTTGACTGAAAAGAGATTGAAGGAGAAGAAGTCTGTGGGTGTCAAGAAGGCATAAGTAACGAGAATTCGCGTATAGTGGGACTCATTGGCATCTTAAAATTTTGCTAATGACGCCTTTCAGTTCTTGATCATTGCATATATATAATATATAGTTTATCGTACGTCGTTTACAAAACGTATCGGTTATAATAGAAGTAACTACGAATAATTTTGCAATGCAGAATCTAGCAATTTCCGAGATCGTTCGCAGTAGTTCAGTCACGTGAACCAGTAATGCGACCAATTAGCCAAATCGCTTCAGCGTCGCATAGAATTCGGAGGCCAATATGATTATAGAAGGATCGACGGTTAATTGACTCGAATTGAATATATAAATTGGAGGCCTTGTCGGAAGTGCATAAGATTGTTAATATATAAATATTATAACCACCAGCTTTTAGAATCATCTAAGTACTCGTAAATATCACAATGTCAGCTTTCGCCAATGAAGAGGTGCAACGAGTACCACGCGAAGACACATCATCCAGTGTGGAAAGTATAGAGACCATACTGGCAGATCAAGATGTGATTAATGCAGTAGAGAGAATGGAGAAGGTTATATATGGGGGATCTTCCAGTTTATCGGAGCGGACTGATGTAGAGCAAGGAGCAGTCCCAGCAGATGTAGATGAGGCCACAGAAGAAAATGACTTGATAGTTTTGGAAGCTCAGTTATCTTCCGACGAATTGGTGAACAACTTGGATATACTTAGGACAGAAGCTTTGATCAAGCAAAGCAGAGAGGAGCCTGAAGAAGAAACACAATTATCATTAAATTTGTTCGACATATTTAAGAAAGGGGCAATCAATTTAATTTTGCCTTTCATCAACGGAATGATGTTGGGATTTGGAGAGATCTTGGCGCATGAGATAGGATTCAAGTACAATTGGGTCGGGGCCAGGGTTCAACCTGTCAGAAGAATTGAACAGAAGGCACAGAAACAACAACAGGCTCGTTTCTTGTGAATTTGTGCAGAGTAACATATTAATGAATGTAAAACTGCAATAATTAGCTAACAGAGTCAGGGTCGTAATAGAGCAAGAAGATCCAATTGCTAGGGCGGTTGCAGTTAGCCCAGTGAATCAGAATATCAATGTCAATGAAGAGAGATTTTGCTACAAAAATGCCTATATATAGTTTATACGAATACACAATAATGCATAAAGATAACTAGTTGACACGGTTCTCTGTATCAATGGCATTGATATAATGTTAGGGTAGTCTCCACATAGTGTAAAATGCTAATCGCTTTGCGGGTACAAGAGCGCGCACGGAACTTCTTACCGACAGCCATTTCCGTGCTCTATATAAATTAAGCACTATACATTATACAATATACAATATATAGTATGTATTATATATTAAATTACACACAATACAATATTGACTGCTCCAAGGTTCCCGCGCTTCTTTTATTTACGACTACATTGTGATATTACCATCAAGGTATCCATTCCACTTAATCTCCAATTGAAATCAGCCTCCCGGGTCTCTCCTACGGCCCTCCCCACCTTCACTACAGGCCGGGACTAATCCGTGAGCTCGGAATGCACTACCGTAAACTGTCGCATCAGAAAATTAGACTCCGATAGCTAGCGGCCTAATTTCTCCGATGGAGAAATGCCCATATTAATATAGAACAGGTCAGTACTTTAATTTTCAGGTTATTATATGTGCCATTGCTACTTGTAAGTCTACAGAATTCTATAATTTTATCGATTTAGGCTTTTCTGTCGTAATCTCTAATTTAGACAGTCATTTGTACTTAAATCATTTGCTATTTCTTTCGCAATGTCCGCTACAAGAACAGAAACCGATGCCTTCGGTGAAATCACCGTTGCTAGTGACAAATACTGGGGTGCCCAATCGCAAAGATCCTTGGGCAACTTCGACATCGGTGACATCAGAATGCCTGAACCAATTGTCAAGGCTTTTGGTATCTTGAAGAAAGCTGCTGCCACGGTCAATGAGGATCTCGGAGTTTTGGACCCAATATTAGCAGCCGCCATTAGAGAGGCTGCTACGGAAGTAGCTGAAGGTAAATTGACAGCACACTTTCCATTGGTCGTTTATCAGACAGGTTCTGGTACTCAGTCTAACATGAACGCTAATGAGGTCATTTCCAACCGTGCTATTGAGATTTTGGGTGGTGTCATGGGATCTAAGAAGCCAGTGCATCCAAATGACCATGTCAACATGTCTCAATCATCTAATGATACTTTCCCAACTGTTATGCACATCGCTGCAGTCACCGAGATCTCCAACCAGTTGTTGCCAAAGTTAAAAGATTTGCACGATGCTTTTGAAAAGAAAGCTAATGAGTTCAATGACATAATTAAGATCGGTAGAACCCATTTACAAGATGCAACTCCTTTGACTTTAGGACAAGAATTCTCCGGATACGTTCAGCAAATTGCATTCGGTATCCAAAGAATTGAACAGACTTTACCTAGATTAGCTCTTTTAGCTCAAGGTGGTACCGCTGTGGGCACTGGTCTTAACACGAGAAAGGGATTCGATGTTAAAGTTGCAACTGAGGTCTCCAAATTGACGGGTTTGGAATTCAAGACTGCTCCAAACAAGTTCGAAGCTTTAGCTGCACATGATGCTTTTGTGGAAGCTTCTGGTGCTTTGAACACTGTTGCGGTTTCTTTGTTCAAGATTGCAAATGACATCAGATATTTGGGATCTGGTCCAAGATGTGGTTACGGGGAGTTGTCTCTTCCAGAAAATGAGCCAGGTTCGTCTATTATGCCTGGTAAAGTCAACCCAACCCAATGTGAAGCTATGACCATGGTCTGTGCCCAAGTCATGGGTAATAATACCACCATCACCTTTGCTGGTGCTTCTGGTCAATTTGAATTGAACGTCTTTAAGCCAGTCATGGCATACAATTTGTTGACCTCGATCAGATTGCTCGGTGATGCTTCCAAGTCTTTCAGAATCAACTGTGTTGAAGGAATCATTGCCAACAAGGAGAAGATCGCAAAAGTATTGAACGAGTCTTTGATGTTGGTTACCGCTTTGAATCCAAAGATAGGATATGATAATGCGTCTAAGGTTGCCAAGAATGCTCACAAGAAGGGAATCACGTTGAAGGAGTCTTGTTTGGAGTTGAAGATGTTGACCTCAGAGGAATTCGACGAATGGGTCAAACCAGAGAAGATGATTGGTCCTAAAGATTAGATAGAAAGAATGATAGAAATGCAATATTGATTTGTGTAATGACATGTTCCTCTCATGAACAATGTATATAAAATATAAAACCCAAATAAATAAAATGCAATTGAATGAAGATATGTATCTTCTCTATTAATTGTAACCAAGAACTGATATATTTCAAAAGGCAATGCAAAAGTGGAAACTATCGATTAAGCATCAAACGGAGATTACTGTAATGGCTTACTTTGCGTCAGACCGCACGTCATCTCTTTCTGAAAATACTACATAGTCCCTGGTTTTACCAACTGGGAATCTCTTTATTTCATGACACTTCAAACATCTATGAACTAGCGAGTCATTATGTGGAGCCTTCAGTTTCGAGAGATTCTCTATGTGCATGGCAACGGTCAATCCTGGAATCAACAACGAGTTGCATTTCTTGCAAAGAGTACGTTTGAGTGCGGGAGATAGTTTTAGAACTGTCTTCTTTGATACAAGATCAAGTGTTCTCGCCAAGCCACGAGATAGCACATCATATTTGGGACTTGTTGTGAAGAGGTTGGCCGCTTGGTATAAATATGTTACTCTTGCATAGTTGTCTTTGTGTGGGATGACTTTAGGAGCCTTTTTTTGTTGGTTGGGTTTCTTAGGTGGTGCCATTTTGTTTCTTTGTGAAGGTCTTATTAGACGAAGATATAATATACCTCTAAATTTCTCAGCGAATTATTATTTGTGGAGAGTATGAAGGAGATTTTGACCAGATACGTTCATATACTTTATTTCAAGGTGGTAAAATAAAGTTGGTTTTAGAAATGCAAAATTAGATTTGACTCTTCCTCAGTAATCATAGAAGCAGTGTCTTATAATTCAAATTCAAATGTCTGTCGTGGATCAAAATTAGCGAAATATAATCAAGCTTTGTAAACTGGCTCCGCTATCTATGCACAATCACAACAATGATTAGAACAACTCTAATATAGAATAGAAATGTCCTGAACCAACCTTCACTCTTCCCATTCATTAAGAAGATCTCAAAAGCTGCAATAATGCGACATCCTTTGATATGTTTAAAATGTCTCGTTCCACCAACCAATCGATGTCGCATTTTTAAGAGGCAAATCGCTCGAAGAAACCTATAACTTTCAAGAACTATAACCAAGAGTAGTCCAAGTAGCCAGACTATTTAGTCAACAAATACTATAATTTATATATAATGAGTGGCTACGATAGTGCTTTATCCATTTTCTCGTATGTGTGTTGGTCAATTGACCGTGACTTGAGTATTTCAAACGGCGTACCCGCCACCAAACAAGACTAAATACTAACCTGTATTATAGACCAGATGGACATGTTTTCCGTACGTAAGATATGAGGGAGCGAGCTCGATTTAAGGGGATGAAATCTAGTTGAATTTATCTGTGCAATGAATTGTGTTGTTTGAAAGATACAGACGTGCTGTTTCGTAGTTAAATTCATCGATCTCTATTCGTTTAATTGTTTCGCCAATTTCTTAGAATCATGAGTACATACTAACACACTTATAGAGGTTGAATACGCTTCCGAAGCAGTGAAGAGAGGAACGTGTGCCGTAGGAGTAAAAGGTAAAGAGTCAGTCGTATTAGGTTGTGAAAAGAGAACCACTTTAAAGCTCCAAGATCCTCGTATCACACCGTCTAAGATCTGCAAAATCGACAACCACGCATTGTTAGCATTTGCTGGTTTGAATGCTGATGCTAGAATTCTTGTTGACAAGGCAAGAGTCGAGGCACAATCACATCGTTTAACATTGGAGGATGCTGTGTCAATTGAATATTTGACGAAATACGTTGCAGGAGTTCAACAGAAATATACACAATCCGGAGGTGTCAGGCCATTCGGAATTGCTACCATTATTGCCGGTTTTGACAGCAATGACACTGTACCAAGATTGTATCAGACTGAGCCTTCTGGTGTTTACAATGCTTGGAAAGCACATGCGATTGGTAGATCGTCCAAGACTGTAAGAGAGTTCTTGGAGAAGCATTACGAAGAAGACTTGACCGACGAACAAACCATTAAGTTGACAATCAAGTCATTGTTAGAGGTGGTGCAGACTGGTGCTAAGAATATTGAAGTTTCTGTGATGAAGGCAGGAAACGTCATTCAAAAGTTGAGTGTTGATGAAATTAAGAAGTATGTGGATGAAATTGAAGCTGAGAAGGCTGCTGAAGCCGAGAAGAAGAAGAAGCCTAGAGATTAGGAAGAACAGGCTGAATAGGAAATGCCGACTTCAATTTTTGAAAAGATCCAGTATCTAATGTAGAATAGAACTTTATACTGTTTATATTATACATGAAAGTAGTTAACTAATTTACATACGTAGATAATGGAAAAGACGACTTTGGAATTCTTGAAAGCATTAGATCCTTAGTGCTTCGCCATATACAGTAGTGGGAAAACAAATTACTTTCTTTTGGTCTTCTTAGCGTTTTTCGAAGCCTTTGTATCTGTCTTTCTCTTTTTGTCAGCGGCCCCAGCAGCAGGTTTAACAACCAGGAAGAAACCGTCCAATCTGCCTTGTACACCTGTTTTCAATCCTTTCTTCAACTTTTCAGCACCACTTCTGATTCTATCTTCGCTGAATCCTTTCTCTCCAACCATATAAGCCACGAGTGCATCCACATCTGGTTCCTTCCACTTCAATGTTATATCTTTTACTTCAGTTACCTCTGGATGCTTAAACAACTCTCTAGCTTCATCGTATGGCCAGTTTTCGGGAACTTTGAGCTTTCCTCCTGGATTTTCATTGATGTGCTTTATAATATTGTCCAACGAACCATGTTCTTTGATTAACTTGTACGCCGTCACTGGACCAACTCCCTTTATAGTCTCACAGTAGTCACATCCTAAAAGAATGCACAAATCAATGAACTGATCTTTAGTCATATCCAAACCGGCGATTGCGTCTGAATACGTTATCTGGTCAATAGGCATCTTTCTGGCTTCAGCAAATGTCAAATGTCTCAAGAGGAACGGTGGTTCATAGCAAAGGGTATCCATATCTTCAGAAGCAGCTGCAAAAACCTTTCCCCCTCTTGCTAACTCTGCACACTGTGCCTCTGCTTCACATGGGGCATTGACATAAGGTATCCCCATCAATTCCAAAAGCTTCTTGGCCTCATCATTTTGTTCTCTAGATACTCTCACGAGTCTCTTTTCGAATTTCATCACTTCATCTATAGTTCCAGTATCCTTAATGGAGTCGATTTGCTTTTGGGCTTCTTCACGTTTCAACATTCTCTTTTCGAGTTCACCACCCTTTAAAACTGGTGGCTTACCATCGAACACGTAAACTGGTTTGATATTGTTTTCTACCATTCTAATTGTTCTGTAGAACATACCAGACAAATGAGAGGTGGTTTCGCCATTCTCGTTGGTTAACTGCTGTCCGTCCGATTGTCTGACAGCGATCAAGAACTGGTACAAGCACATCGAGGCATCGATGGCCACTTTTCTACCGAATAAGTTCTTCAACTGGAATTCCTTGAATGCCGCTGGCGAATGTTCTTTAATTAGCTGGTTGAGACCTAGAGAGGAGTGTTAGCAAGAAATTCCAATCCAAGTTCTAGTCCTCATTGTCAAGAATTTTCAGGCTTTCTTTCAAATCAATTGTTACCACCAACGGTGGTCTCAAGTCATTTACATACCTTTAACACCCATGGCTGATTATCTTCTTGTCTAACGTGTTTATGCGCTGGTCTTTACCTATAGCAATATAATCAGCAAATTAGCAATACTAATGTAAAGAAACACCACTAACTCTAATCACATATTTAACTATGGAGAAACCTCGCGAAGGACTCAAACGCGTTTCCCAATTAATTATGCCTGCGAAAAAATGTTCCAGAATTTGCACCTAAATGATGGGGAAAGGTAGACAGACAGTGGAGATGGGTAATGGGGATATTGGAGAGAAGGGGATCGTAGAGATGACATGAAGAGGTAAGTCTGTGATAAGAAGACATTAAACATAATTTTGAAGGTGAATGGTGGTGTAAACTTGAGCAAGTCAGAGTGTGTTGGAGCAATTATTTGTAGGGTTGTGCAAGTATCTGCTTGTCTCTATTATCAGAATTTGATAATATTTGGAGTAATTGTCGCAAAACATAAAATAAGATAAAGCTCTGTTGCATTCAAACTTAGTTTAATCTTTTCAGTATATTCCTCTAATAGATAAAAATACATAAGGCATACTGCCACATACTTGTTCAAGTCTACGTTGATGATTGAAGAATGTTGCAGAATTTTGCATCTCCTGTAACGCAAGTGCCACTGGAGGTATCCAGTTATAGTCACATAGTTCGCAGTTCATAATTCAGCGTGCTACAAAGTTTCCCATTGACTATTTGAATGCTTATGGCTACCGCTTGAACTCCAAAATCGACATTAATGCTCCTCTATTATCACCATTCTATTCGATCATTCTACACCAAACTCGGCTACTTTTTCTACATTCAATTCTGCAAACTATACATTCTAGTATACTCTGATATAAAGGGCCCATTCAAGAAACAAATGCGAAATAAAGGGACTTACCGAACAGGTAGGAGGGTTGCAACAATAAATAGGGATTAGCTGCTAATACTTATCTAAGAAATGGACAACACAGTAGCGCGTGTCCATCCATTCTAATCGGAAACTGATTATAACCATACACATTATATAACCAAGTAACCGGATACACCTAATCTGTCAGAATAGTACATATGTCTGATCTAAAGTATAAGCGCCGATTACTCCATCCATTTCTTCTATTAATTTCTAGTTGACTGGAAGAGGTTACCGTTACTGGATTGAGTCTTCAAGTCTTGCTGGGAAGGCTGGGTGGATGGTGGGACAACCTGTGCTTGTATAGGAGCAGATTGTCTGTTAGGGTTAGAAGCGTTCTCCTTTAATGCAATCAACTGCTTCGATCTGAAGCTTTCGTAGTGTACGACAGCGGTTGTTTCAATCAAGTCTTGCAAGTGAGTTCTGGTCAAGAAATCTCTCAAAAAGACGAATTCACATTGACTGACGTCTTCAACATTAATGGCACCCCACTTGGTCTTTCTGCCCTTGACAAGTTCACCATTGATTTGTACTTCGGTCTCTGAACCAGCAATGGCAAAAGGAATCAAAGACTTGATGTCTTCATTCAATTGCTTCTCTTCTGGATACAAGTCCTCACTGTCGTATGGGTAGATGTTGAAGTTGTACTTAATAAATTCGTTTTGAAGAACCTTTTTAAAGTCTGCTCTCTCTTCAAGGGTCAAACTGTCAGACTTGGCAATGATTGGAACAACGTTGGCAATTTCTGACAATTTCTTTAATGCTAGCACGTCTAGTTGCTTCAATTTCTGGCCGTTTGGAGGAATAAAGTACAAGATACAGTGGACTCTGGTGTCCGGAATGAATTTCTCTCTTTGGGCGGTTAACTCTTTTCTCAAGTATTGAGAGTGTTGTTCCTTAATGTACTTAACCAATGGTTCCCAGCACTTTTCGTTGTTGATCTGGTCACCGAAACCTGGTGTGTCGATGACGTTGATGTTCAAACGGACGTTGTTTTCAATCAAAGAGTGGGAGTTGACCTTGATCTCAGTAGTCTTTTCAATTGGCTCGGAAGAGACCTTACGACCAGTCGACTGGGCCAAACCGGCGGAGAAAAGGGTGTTGACAAGGGTGGACTTACCCAAACCAGATCTACCCACAACCATGACGTTGAACTGGAAACCACGCTTCAACAATCTGTTTTCGATCTGGGTGGTGATAGTGTCGAAACCGACATACTTCTGTGGTTGAGTGAGTTGAGGCTCGTCTATGGATGCTGACATCTTTGGTATTTGGATTACTACTAGGGGTATACGGTTTGGTTTGGTGAGGACAGAGGAGTAGCTATATGTAGTGGGATCTAAACAAAAAAGAAGAAAGACTACAAACAATTCACTGGTGACAGCTGTTCTGTTGGAGTCTTTTTCTGTTTATGTTTCACTTGCAATTTAGAGGCGCGTGTAAACCTGGAAAGACGGTGGTTACACGACTGGTGGAGGGAGAAATTAGTGAGGATTTGTATGGTGAGTGGTAGCGCTCCTCGGTTGATACAAAGAGAAATGGGCAGAAAGGTGCATTGGGATTGTACGTAGATCTTGTTTGGGTGAGTTGTTTGTTGTGATTGTTTGGGTGTTGTGGGGGTGGATGATTGATGGAGGGTGAACAGGGATAGAAAATAACATGAATAGAGGGATTTAGAGTGGTTTGTTAACGGGTAGGTTGTGACCTTGGTGTGTCTCTTTCTGGAACCTCTCTTTGACATCTGTGCTGTGAGCATAAATATTATGTATGGCACATAGGCTCATGAAAGGGTTTCGCTTAGCGACAGAAATGTAGCCTTGTGAAAAAACGTCGTCACTGGCAACAGGTGAAAGGTGTCAACCACATACAAATCAAAGAGCTACCAGGAGACACGAAACCGTACACGAGGGCACTCCTAGATTCATCGAAACACCAAGAAACCAAGTGGACTACAAATATATCACATTTAGAACGAATACATATACTACTGGATATATTGCATAAGCTCTACCAAATCGTCAGATCAACCAATATGGTAGCACCTCAATCTTTCAAAATATTGGTAGCGCTATTTATCAAAAAACTTTCCAACCTGTCACGTGAGTCCCTTGAAAAAATTTCGATTTTGAAGTGTTAATAGAAGTGAAGAAGAATCCAAGATTGAAAAGGCTATTTGTACATGCCATTTACGCCGTAACCACATATACAACAGCATGTCTTTATCGTTAAGACTTGGCGGCTCGCTCCCATTTGTGAATCAGGCATTATTGGGATGGTTGCCACGCCTCACCGTAGGCTTGAACTTTCCTGGTTTACATAGCTTCGGCAGAGACTCTCTCACGCGAGACAAGAGGTTGGAAGAGTTGAAAGAACAGATAGAAAACAACAATGGCCAACCTCCCTTCATGGTTGATAACGGAACTATCTTGAGAGCTGCTCCTAAAAAGAAGATGTCGAAGAGAAGACACAGAACTAAGTTGTATACTCCAGGTGACAAACAAGTCCAACCTTTGAATAACTTGGTAAGATGTCCAGCTTGTGGCCATGTTAAGAGATCACATTTTATGTGCATGCACTGCTTTGCCGAGATCAGAACATTTTTGAAAGGAAAGAAGAGAGAAAATGGCTTAATTAAAGATGTAGAAAACCCACACACCAACTTGGATCCAGTGGATGAAAGAATATTGTATCCAGGTAAATTTATTCAAGAAGATGAGAGACAGTTGAAGAAGAAAGACTGGATTCCAGTCAGAGAAGAGCCATTGGTTTACAACTCAAAGCAAATCAAGCATGTCAAGAAGTAAAATCCTGATTAGCTCCTAACTATGGAGAGCAAATCCACCTGTTCTTAGATGATAGCATGGAGAGAAATGATAGATTCGTTATCAAAATGATACTACGAACGCTCTTCTTTCACGGTCTACATTGACATAGATGTCTAAGTAGCTATTCATTCATTGTATGAAATCTATATAATTAACTTGTACATATATCTTACATATACTATTACATATCGAATTCTATGTTATAGTAGGTCTGAGTGTTCAGTCCATGAACCATCAAGTGTAATCAACTTGTAAGAGGTGTATAAGCGTTGGTAATATAAAAAACGTTAAAAAGACTGTGTCTACTTCAAGAGTTTAATCAAGGAGCAAGTCTTACAATCTCCCACTTAGGTTCATCTATCTTTTCTCTTCTGTAGGTAATACGGTCGTGCAATCTGTTGACACCCCCCTGCCAAAATTCAACTTCTAAAGGTACAATTCTGACACCGCCCCAGTAATCGGGGCAAGGAATCTCGTCATCCTTCAAGGTCTTAAACTTCGATTCGTACTTGGTATTGATTTGATCCAAATCGTCTCTAGACGAAATAACTGAAGACTGAGGAGAAGCCCATGCTCCAATCTTAGAACCTCTTGGTCTACTATCGAAATATCTTTGAGTAGTCTCTCTGGTGACGGCTTCCATCAAACCCTCTACTCTGACTTGTCTCTGGATATGAGGCCAGAAAAAGGTTAAAGATGCGTACTTATTGGACTCAAAATCAGCGGCCTTTTTGGAGCTGTTCCAATTAGAGTAGATGATAAACCCGTACACGTCCAATTCCTTCAACAAGACGATTCTAGATGATACTCTACCAGAAGGCAATCTGGCAGTGGAGAAGTTGGTTGATTCCGGGATGATATCCGTGTCCTTGGGCAACGAGTTTTGAGCCTGTTTGAACCATTTGTTGAACTGAATCAATGGGTCTGCTTCTACTTCGGACTCGTTCAAATGTCCTTTGGTGTATTGGTAGGTTTCTGGTGCGAAGAGAAGTGGAACTTGAGTATCATGCAGAGGAAAGTTAACAGCCATTTTTGTAGTTTTGGATGAGTGGAGGAACTTGGTGGGTGTGAATGTGGGCTGTAAAAGAGGTACGATTTGTTTTGTGGTTAAGATGTTGGTTCGAAGAACTGTTCTCTTGAACATTACAAATTTGTGATTTCTTTCCAGGCACAGACGGTCATAAAATACTACGAGGATCCCGTTATTATCTGCCGCAAAAAAATGAGTTAGTCACGATTTAGTGAGCAATATAGCGACTCGGTACTAGCGACAACGGGGACGGAGGAAGATAAGTAGGATTGGGGAAGAGACGAATTGTGTCAAGAGAGATCATTAGGAAACGAGATATGCATGACGATGGTTACAAACAGGGTTGGGACGCATATTTGGCTTGTTTGGGTCAAAATTCGCTATTTTGCCTGGTATTACGTGACAATTATTGGTGTATGACATGATTATCTGGAGTGGGTTTTTACGACAACTGGCATAAAATGTAGTGGTGTGAGGGTGTTTGCAAGGCTGCCTGAGGGCAGAATGGGAGCACCGAGAAGCGACAATAGCGGGACGAAAAAAGAAAGTGTGTGGAGAGATTTAGTACTGTCCTCTCTGTGGCTAAGTGTATATGTATATGCTGTAGAGAAAGACCAATTTGTTCGATATGAAGGCTAATAAAATGGACACAGGCAAAATAAATTAGTCAACCTACGCTCGTAGATACTCTAGACACGGTACTAGCACTAGTATTCAAATATGCTTTTTCTACAGTCTACACTTTCTCTCTGTCTTCTGCTTTCTATTATCCCTCTTACTTGTAGTACTCACTATTACCCCATACGGATTCGCACCAAAGCACACTGAAAAATCGACTGATAACGATGAGCCGAAATTTTTTTGAAACTTTTCACAACCGATATGGAAACGCAAAACACATAGAAGAAAAATAGCAACAACTTGCTCTCAATAGCTGACAATAATGATACTACAGCAAGAGATGTCAAGAGGCAACAGCGACTCAAACGGGATGGCGCTGGATGCAAAGAGAAGAAAAGTAGATACTTACCCTGATGTTCCCAGAAACATATCAGTCTATAACATAAGCAGTAGGCACCCATTAAATGTGAAGCCTAGTGGTAATTCGTACTTGACTCTCGAGAATGAGGAATTGATTCTTGCCAAACAGAATCTGTTAGGAGACTTGGCTATTTTCCCTGAAGAGCTTCTCATGGAGCTTTTGACCTTCGTAGACGACAAAGAGACCCTCCGCAATTTATCCCAAACTTCAAGATTACTATATGCATATTTATACGATGAAGACATATGGAAGAAACTCTATGTAAAGAGCTTAGAAGATGCAGATCATAAGGACGATTTTAATGAGTGGAATGGATCTTGGAGAAGTACCGTTTTGAAGGTAAAGCAGAAATATCAAGCCAACATCATCTTACCTGATAATCTCTTATGTTCGGATATATTATACAGACCCTTCCAATGTTCCCAAATCAACTATGACAAAGTCTTCTGTAAAATAATAGCAGAAGAGGAGATGTACCACCAGGATGCTTTATCAAACAACTTAAAGGCATTGCCACGAGGAAGAATACAGAGAATACCGGAGTCAGAGATGTCTCTTCAAGAGTTTAATCAGAAGTACCACGATATACCATTCATATTAACCAACAGCGATGATTCAAGATGGCCAAAGTGGAATTTCTCATCATTGTTAAAACGGTTTCCAGATGTAAAATTCAGACAAGAGGCAGTCGAGTGGAACTTGTCACTCTACAATGATTACTTAAAAAGTAATAGAGATGAGAACCCATTGTATTTATTTGATTGTAGTAGTGTTGCGATGAAAACATTGCGGAAGGAATACAAAGCTCCTGAAATTTTCAAGGAAGACTTGTTCACCTATTTCAATTTGAACGATGGTAAGAAGAATTGTCGCCCCGATCATGCATGGCTAATAGTGGGTCCCGAAAGATCAGGATCAACATTTCACAAAGATCCAAACTACACTTCTGCGTGGAATGCTGCATTGACAGGAAGAAAGCTTTGGGTGATGTTACCACCGAATATTACCCCTCCTGGCGTGGGAACTGATGAAGAAGAAAGTGAAGTTACCTCCCCTGTTGGAATAGCCGAATGGGTGATCTCCGGCTTCTTCAATGATTCACTAAAATTTGAGGAATGTTTGGTTGGTATCACATTCCCAGGTGAATGTATGTACGTTCCATCAGGATGGTGGCATTCGGTGATTAATTTGGATGACTCGGTAGCATTAACTCAAAATTTTGTTCCCTTTTCCAAGTTGACAAACGCTTTAAACTTCTTAAAGAACAAGAGGGACCAAATCAGCGGTTTCAGACCTAATTCAGTGAAAGAAACATTGGACTATGCGATAGACAGCTTTTTACAAGGAAATAAGAACAATGAAGACATCACGAAATTAAGGGAGTACAGACAAAAGTTTGACTCGCATAATTTGGGCGAGAAGCTCAGAAACGAGGATTGTGGTGAGATATTAACCTCTCAGCTTCCTCCTATGCCAGTATATGAGCTTTTCAAGCAACTTTTGGTTTTGAATGGCAAGGAGCAAGATTTGAGCGTTGCGCTAGATGAGTTAGAGAAATTGGAGGCTAGAAACAAAGCCAAATTAACTGGTAAAAGTGAAGCATGGGAAAGGCTAACGACGCCTGCTATTGAGGAGGGACCAGCCGGATTCAGTTTTGGCTTTAATTTGGAAGAGGAAAGCAGCGATGATGAATGAGTAGACCTAGAAATGTAAATAGTTCAATGAATGTAAATGTCTAAATCCCATTATAATCAAACACTAGTTAATGCCAACTTAAATTACATAACTTCTGTTCTCACTATAGTTGTAGCTGCAAATAGAGTAATGGTGCATTTCGCAATAAATAATTAATATGCACCAGTTCACACTGAGCAACAGCTTTAACTTAAAACACAACAACATAAACCTTTGAAGCAGGAATTTACTAGTCCAGCAATCTCACCGATAAACGACCCAGACCTTGTGAAAACCCCTGTAATCTCAAGGGCATGACTACTCTAGAATCACTTGGCCACTCGTAACCCCAACGGTCTAACAAAATAAACATTTATAGTAACTGAGTACAGGACTGAAAAATATGTTGCAAAAGTTACTTCTCCTAGTAGGGGGTAGTGGTCGAGAATGAGCCGAACCCCAAAAGAGATTATAGTAAAGGTAACTCTAGTCGGGCTCAATTCACGAGCAGGTGTAGATTAGCCGCGACAGGGTTCACTCTTATCCGGGATCGACTTTGACTGCCGATTGAATGCCATTCTTTGACGTAACCATAACAAAAGATGATCTCCAGTAGCACGGTGAAATTCTACTATGCCTCCAACTCAACACCAGCCTAATACCGCACACTTTAACCTACGAAATTTAAATTTCTATCTCTACTAAATCGTGAAACTACATTTACGAATTAATTTAAGCAAAATCAATATTTATTGCTGAACACTAACATAAAAAAGACTGGATTGAAACCAGTCCCCAGCTCTCTACCTAAATTTTAACCTAGAACTTCTGGATAGTTTCCCAGAAGGACTTACCTTGGATCTCAGCAACCTCCAACTCAATCTTGTTTGGTTGTCTGGAACCGTCAGCACCAGCGAAGGTACCAGCACCCCATGGAGAACCACCGTGTGGTTCATCGAAAGAGGTGAGCAATGGGAAGGCCTTAGCGTAACCCAATGGAACGAAGATGATACCGTGGTGAACCAAGGTAGAAAGAGCGTTCAAGACAGTGACTTCTTGACCACCACCTGGGGTACCGGTGGAGACGAAAATACCAGCTGGCTTACCGTGCAAAGCACCAGTAGCCCATAAACCACCGGTGGTGTCCCAGAAAGCCTTGAATTGGGCTGGGAAGTTACCGAATCTGGTTGGGATACCGAAGAGGAAGGCATCGAACTCAGTCAAGGTGTCAGCGGATGCAATTGGGTAGTTTGGCTTGCCTGGAGCATGCATCTTCTCCAAGACGTCTTGTGGCAAGGTCTCTGGGATCTGGAAGATGGTAGCTTCACCACCGGCAGACTCAACACCCTTCTTGACGGACTCGGCCAAGGTAGCGATGTGGTGGTACATCGAGTAGATGACGATAGCAACTTTTGGGGCCATTGTGATTGTGATACTAGGATTAGTGCGTTATGTATAAGACTGGATGTTAGACAAACGAATCGTATACTGATGAGAGAATATTCAATTGGTTTTTCGGAACAGACATAATCGGTATATATATATACTTCTGGTCTCGGTGCAGCACTGGTCGGGATATCTCAATACTCCATACTAAATATATTAACTATGGGCATAGTACACCGGCACACCTGCGGCCCCAGACGGTCCTGGAAAAATATATAATATTAGTAAAGAGTTACAAATGCATAGATGTGGGCCTGCATGGGGATTTATTCAGAATTTAGTAAAAGGAAAAGTAATGGTTGAGCCAACATTCTGGAGACAGTCAGTGAAGGGGGCGTCGAAACTATTGGCTGAGTTTTGGTGTGATGCGGCTTATTATTGTGGTCAAGCACAGAGAGTTATTCTCTAGAATATGCTAAGTCCGCCATTGAGTGAATTACTAAGCTAGGAACTCCCAAGTATAGCTTCTACCTTGGAACCAACGGTCGCTGTTGACGCGCAATGTGCGGAAACAGATTGTGACACAAAAACCCCAAGATAGCTTCCATAGATAGATGCAGTGAAGCAGGAGACACAAAAGAAATAGGACCATTCGAACGGTAAAAGAAACCACAATGGGGTCGTATACAGCCAATTGGTCTTGCTCGTATCAGAGATACAAATTTTCGGTTGTTCCCGAATTTTTAGGTGGGGAGATATCGCTCCCATAAACTGTCGTACCTTTTCCCATCTTTTGCGCATCACTGTCGCCATAGTCACCACGATCTCACCAATTGACATTAATAATAATCACAGCAACAATACCTTTGTGAATAATAATCTACTAATATTATTACGCCATGAAATACGTGCCACTCATGCTGAACAGTGTATACTGCAACATGGGTCCGACATGCGGTCAAATATGGCTTACTCACAATCTGTGGACAATTGTAATCCATTACTAAAGCGGAAATATTTCTCGTCCAAAATACTGTGCAGTTGCAATTTTAGCAAACCTGCTGCAGAGCCTGTACAATCTCCTGCCGCCGCCATGGCTGATGATGAAGAGATGCTTCAACGCTGCCAATATCCGAAACCATATATATAGGGAAATGGAACATTCTGTCAAATGATCGAAATTGCGTGAGACTGAAGCTTGGTATTTGTTTCTTAGCTTTTATCGTGTCAACCGTTGTGTTCATATTCGCCCATAATTAGAAAAGTATCTTATAGATAATATCGTTATCAGCTTGATAACACCTAAAATAGAGTTATCACTACTACAGCCTTTTAGATTCCCAACACCTCTTATAATTCGTCATATTGGAAGACTTTCGAGGAATTCCCTAATTATACACATAGGACACATTCATAGCACTCATATTCTGCAGCAATAATCAAAATGAAGGTAGCAATCGTTCAATACTCCACTTACGGCCATATAACCGTGTTGGCAAACTCCATCAAGGCTGGTGTCGAAAGTACCGGCTTGGCCTCTCAAGTCGACATTTTCCAAATTCCTGAAACCTTATCTCCAGAAGTTTTGGAATTGATCCACGCTCCACCAAAGCCTACCGACATTCCAGTCGCTCTGCCAGCTACCTTAACCGAATACGATGCCTTGCTTTTGGGTATTCCAACTAGATTCGGAACTTTGCCAGGTCAATGGATCGATTTCTGGGGCCAAACCGGTGGATTGTGGGCTGAGGGTGCTCTCGTTGGAAAGCCAGTCGGTATCTTCGTCTCCACTGGTACTCCAGGTGGTGGTCAAGAGACCACTGTCAGAAATGCTATTTCCTACTTGGCTCATCATGGTACTCCATACATTCCTTTGGGTTATGGTAAGGCCTTCCCAGATTTGACTAGTTTCGACGAAGTTCACGGAGGTTCTCCATGGGGTGCTGGTACTTTCGCTGGCGCTGATGGTTCTAGACAACCAAGTCCTTTAGAATTGAGAGTAGCAAAGGTGCAAGGTGAATCTTTCGCAACATCTGCTATCAAATTCGTGAAAGCCAAGCAAGCTACTTCTGCCTCTACTTTAGACCCAAAGAATGCTTCCTCTGCTTCTACAACTGCCGTGCCATCAGAGAAGACTTCCACCGACAAACTTGCTGAGGCTACCAAGGCAAAGACTGCTGAACCAGTCAAGAAGGCCGCCGCTGGTGTCCAAAGAGCTCAGCAATCTGCAAAGACCGACACCGAGACTGCTGAGAAGAGCTCTTGTTCCAAGTGTGTTGTCATGTAAGCACTTGTGAGCTCAAAATGTACAAATATCATTCCTACAAGTTCATTCATAATTCTTAATTTCCATTAGTATTATTATTCATTCTCTTTAGTATTATTACTTCCTCTAATAAACCTCTCCTATGAAGTGTGTTGGAAGTAGCTGACTTCCACTTCAAAGTTAATACAATTATACATACCATCATATTCCTTATCGATACCTACATGTAGTTCTGTTATCTCATATTTCTCTCGTGATAACTGTCAGTAAGCATTTGTGAGCTCAATATTTTAGTAATGTTAGTAAACGTCAGATCTCAGAGACTGGTGATTTTCGCGTTCGAACAAAAAAATGGATGCAAAATCATTTTGCGTACATACCGAAAATGTAAGAGCAGCAACCTAAGTTGACACTATTTCGCCGATTTCTAGCAGGTTCAGAAAACTTGGGTGAGAACGTAATCAATCAACTTCACACATTGTCTGAAATCAATAAAGTATCCTCATTTATACCACAGCGGTTCCTAAGTCTAGCCATCGTATATCAGAGAACAAGTTCTATCGCAACAAGGTCCAGTACAAGTAAATTCCATTGGATTTCTTAGAAGACACGGTCAACTATGAAATTTTCAAGAATGAACTCAATCCTTCAACCAATCGACCAGCTGTAAAAAGAAACTGAAGTTTCAATACATCAAGCTGAAAATTTCAATTTTTATACTCGAACATACCTAGTATTGATCTATCCAAGTTGGAGAGCCTCGAGTACAAGAAGAGTTCCATTCTCGTCTTGATGTAAGATATTTCTTCAGTATCCTTAAACTGTCCCTATGAACTTCAATATTTGTACCTCCCTAGCAACAAATATGAATTTGGTACTACTTTCTGGCAAAGAAAATATGTTGATAAGTCGGGATAGTGTGACAGAACCATTTAAGGTCTACGATTGGTTTCCTAGTGTAGAAGTCAAGTAAGTCGAAATCTCATTTTGTTTCAAGAGACCAAAGAAAGAAACCATCCAATAAAATAGCACATTCCACGAATTACGAATACATGATTTCTCGAAAGCAGATTTCTCGCTATCATTTTCACTTCGGTTTACCAAAAGAAAATGAAATCACTAAAAGCAAAACAAAGAAATAATCCAAAGCTGGTAGGAAACAGGCTTGATTATGTTGGGATGTCAGTAACTCAAAGCTGTAATATTCCGCACACAGCCAAGGTCTTTCAACCAGGCCCTAGACAAAGGTTTGCTTGTGTTTCCTTGGCTCATCATCGGGATCCTATCAAACTTCGCTAAGGACTCCAGTACAATTATCAAAGAAGCGAAATCGTATCAAAACTACTAATGAGGTCGGGCTGGAATCATGAAAGGATACATTTTCTGTTGAGAAGGTATATGAAAGAGCTCCCATAAAGTGGCTTGAAAACCACCCTATAGAATACAAACTTCCTCACACACTTCATTTCGTTAGGACCCAAGCAAATTCTAAACTTCACCATGTCTGCAGTTCAAAGAAGTCTTCAACTTCCGATCATGTAGACAATTGATACTACTGAACGCTCGTTACTCTTTTAATAGTCTGTTTTCCACGAAATCTCCTGTTCCCTCATAACAAACACTTTAATACATCTAGATCTGCTTGAATTCCCTTAATTATGTCGAAATTGGTATTGAGTTACTGATAGAGGCTATTTCCTCTACGACAATGCTGCGGTACGGGTCTTCTACGACGAACCTACTTCGTAAATCGCTCCACAATGTGTCCACTCTTCTGATAAATCCATCGGTCTTCTTCCCCTTCCGAAGAAAGTCTCAATTGGCTACCACCGAGACTGAGACATACCTGCTTCAATAACGAGGAAGTCCATTCCAATCACAGAAAACCCTGCATTTCTGCACATGTTCTTATCAATCTATCTAGTTACCACTTGCTTTCTGACGTTTCTATGTATGGATCTTACCCCACTGAGGACCGGGACACCATTAATCCCAAGAAATGACGCGAAAAATTTCAAACTTCAGCCTCTAAACACATGAAAAAATCGTGAACTTGATCCCTCGAGGGTTCTCGGAGAGTCAACACATCAACAGAAGATTGCTACTGAATTCCAGAAGAAGAGAGTAGAATAATGAATAGGCAGTCGCGTTTCTTCATTCAATGAACCAAGACCAATGTTTAACGGCGCTACCATTCAGTTGTTATATTCTTTTAGGTGCAAAAATATCCTTCTGATCATACTAATACCTTCTTCATACTTTCGATTTTCAAGGCTAATTAAGGTTAATAGTGGGACAGAAATGGCGGAGCCCGAGTAATTGTGATCAACGGTTCATATGTTTAAATCATCCATCTTTTGTCACAACAATCACGGCTGCTTAATTAGCAGAACCTGTTTCTTGATTATATAATCAAACTAAAATATGAAGTAATCGCAGTAGTTAAGCTTCAATCTCCTGTTTTGTTTAGTTGATTTAGCTGCTAAAAGTAACGTGTATTAACATTCTCTCCAAACAGGAAGTCTTTCGATAGTATCGAACACAGTTATTTGCGAACTGATGGAATGCATCTGGAAAGACCACTAACCTTGAACGCCCCCAGAGCAGGAAGTCTGTCTACGATGAAAATGGGCTCTTTGTTTACACAAGAACCTACTAATGCAAAGAAGAAGAAGAAGAAGAAGAAGAGCAAGACATTTCATGTATATGGGGGTGATAATACCACTAGCCAGAGTTCCCATT
This sequence comes from Scheffersomyces lignosus, assembly GCA_001599395.1. Lineage (NCBI taxonomy): Eukaryota > Fungi > Ascomycota > Pichiomycetes > Serinales > Debaryomycetaceae > Scheffersomyces > Scheffersomyces lignosus. The sequence goes on along the minus strand of BCGS01000002.1, from coordinate 1,707,413 downwards.
CAGTTGTGGCGAGAGCACTATACAATGGCACCTCTCCGAAACGAATACCGTTGTCCAATGTCAATGTGAACGTAATAAATGCACAAGACACCTCAAAGAAGAGTGTACTCCTGGTACAGTCGATGTTAAATTCAAATGAAACTGTTCTTATAGCTGGAAACACAAATCAGACGAGCAATTCTGTCTTGGCCAATTCTCCACTGAGTCCCGGAGATCCAGTAATAGATGTACCTGAAATAGTACCCGTGGCAGAAGACGAGACCTCAGGAAACGACTCAAAAGTTAAGCCTAGGGACAGCGACCATCAGATGACATCCAACGTAGATATTCTGTATGATTCAGAAGGAGTTGCTGATAGCGAGGAAGAGATTGAGTATCTTTCTAGCTCTCAATACGGAGTACAAAATAGTAAAACCGAATCTCAACAAACATTGCAAATGAAGAGCTTTTCCATGTCGAGCGGAAACTCGCAGAAAGGTCCATTTCAAGATAGTAATGAAGCCACTGCAGTTAATTTTGACTCAAACTACAATGACTACGTAATTCTGGAAACACAATTGACAAACGAAAACTTCCAATCAGAAGACTTGTCTGCCAGCCATGATAGACTAGGTGATGGCGAAATTGAGTATTTTACGTCACAGCCTCTATTCACTCAATCTCAGGTAGAGGGTGACTACAAACATAGTTCCCAGATTGATGCTATTGATGCTGTCGACGAACTTCAGGATGGTATTGCTCGGTCATTAACGTACAGTGAAGCAGAGGCCCAAGGTGACGAAATAGAAATAGAAAAAGAAAAAGACGAAGGACCTTTAATGGAGAATTGTAGTTCTCCCTTACTGGATCTAAGACACGGAGAGAGAGAAGAACTACCTGAACAAGGTTCACCTGTTATTGATGATGACGATGTGATACTTACAGGGCCGTGGTATAATCCTAAAAAGCAGCAAAGTGATTTCAAAGAAACCGCACAGAGCCAAGAAGAGACCGAGCTGCTGGTCAGATCATATACTGTAACATTGAAACTCCATCGCAAAGAGCCATCAAAGAACAATCTTGAGGAACTGGCTCCATCCATTACGAAAGCACTACCTGAGACTATACCTGCGCAAAATGAAAAGGCAATTTCCTCGCTGCTGACAGTCACTAACAACGAAACTTTGAAAAAGCGCAACTCATCTTCGTTGGCTGATATAATCTCCAAATCACAAAGACCCTTATACAGACGAGTTGGGTTATCTAAACGAACCAGAGTTGATTCTTTGCATACAAATCTCAAACATAGAAATTGACTAATCTCTTATAGATTCAATAAGTAGTGGGAATATTTTCGTACCGTGTATATACCTATTATACATTTGAATATACGATTGTATGTATGTTGATTACTTCTTGTTACTGTGTGGGTCTATCAAGATCTTTATATGCTTGTCTTTGTGTTTTATCAACTCTAAGATTCCTCCTTCCACACCGTCTTCAATACTGCAAACCTTGGTTACCAATTGTTTAACCTCTTCAGGATCAATCTTACCAGATTTGTATGCTTCTATAACCTCCTCGAAATCAAGTCTAGTGTAGCACATTGATCCTGTAAGTGTTTTCTCGTGCAATGTTAAGTCCATTGGAAACACAGTCATTGCTTTGTGGGCCCATATGGCGAGATTGGTTGCAATTCCGTTGGTTTTCAAGGTGCCGAGAGAAATGTCAAACGTTTCCTTATTACCTGAAGAATCATAAATACGTGAGAAGCCCCAACCCGAAGCACTCATTTTCAATAAGGCTTCCACCAAATTTGCCTCATCATGATGGAAAGGCGTTGGGTCAAAAACTGTCACATCGAATTTTGCAGCCAAAAGTCTTCTATCGTGGGCGGGCTCACAAACTACAATATTTTTGACATTATGACCTTTAAGTGCAAAGACAGTACTTAAGCCAATTGGACCAGCTCCCAAGACAAGCGCAGTGTCTTTTGGCCCGACGTGGGTCTTGGCGACTCCGTGCCATGCAACAGCCAACGGCTCAGTAAGAGCAGCAATTTCAACGGGTATGATATCTTCTGGGTATGGAATAACGTGGTGATCTCCTATAACACAGTATTCAGCAAAACCTCCGTCGGAGAATCCTAAACCGTAGAAGGCGATATTGTCACAGGCATTATAAGCACCTTGGGCACAAGAAGAACACTTCTCTCCGTCGTCTGTCTCCAAATATTCTCGATCCATACATGTACCCGTGGCTTCAATTACTACTTTCTGGCCAACTTTCAAATTGGGGTCAGTCTTAGAACCCAATTCCACGATCTCTCCACAGAATTCGTGGCCCATGGCCTGTTGGAAGAACTTATGAGAGATCACGTTGGTTCTGTCCTTGCCTGCTTCATTGCTGAAGAAGATTGGGCCCTCCTCGTACTCGTGGAGATCAGTACCACAGATTCCACAGAAATCCACCTTTATTTTGACTTCATGTGGATGCACAATAGTGGGCTCGGGGTAGTCTTCCTCTAACTGGATGTCTTTATTTCCTTTGTATACTAAAGCCTTCATTTTCTATGTGAGAACCGATTGAATGCTTTGAGCTTGTGCGAAATACAGTCAATTCTGGATAAATAATTATCTATGGGAAACAATTCTAACATCGTGGGCTCATCTCGACTAACATCTACAACTATATATATAAGGGCCGGAACATTATCACCATGCAAAAGGGATGATGTAGGAACATCAGATGATAAGGTAGATGCGTTATTTTTTAGAGTGTACCAAAAGGGATTTGTCGCAAATGATGAGATGACAGAAGCGCAGCATCGGTACGGCTGGGATCGCGGAAACGGGGGCAAGTTGGCAGGGAAGAAATTGTAAGCAACTCAGCAGTTAAGTCATGTGCTCGACCCTCAATTTCTATGAAGAGGTGACGTATGGTGTTCATTACTGTGATTGGGCCATTGATAATGGAGCTAGAGTGGGCCTAGTTTAACGGAAAAGCAGCAGCATCAGGGTTTCCTAATTGGTACAAAGTCTGCTGATTTGAAGACAGAACATCTGAGCCGCGCAGGAGACACTTGATATTCTGCAGATTGTCACGATACTAGGGTAGGCAAAGATCATCGGCAGCAATAAAATACGTAGTAGACGAGTGCCTAAATGCTTGCCATCTGGGCAGCGTCATTTGATAGACATAAGGCGGCCACTGCATTTCCGCAGTTTCATTTCAAACTCACACATTGTGCTTTATTGTTTGGTGCTCTTCCTGTTCTCAATCAAGCCACTATTGATGCAACATATGACTAGATAGTACTATGTTGTCATCTACTGTTAGTCACGTGCTCTCGGATTGTGTCTGAGTCAATCAACGAAGTATTGCGGTGGGTAACAAAATTTTTAGATTCTGCTTTATTCAACATTCCATTTGCTCTTCAGCTAATAAAGCCGGGACACTTGCAATGAGCGGTCATGCTGGAAAACAATCCCTCGTGTGGACGTACTCTCTAGCCCGGAAGAACAATTAGAATATTTTAAGTTCAGTTATGGTTTTAGAAATAATGAAATCATGACTCTACAGGTATTCGTACAAAGTAATAAAAGTTCAGAACAACAGAAACAGACTTAGCCGTCTGAAGGGCACTCTCTCCCCAAAATAGGTAAGACTAGATTTGATGTCCTTTGCATCAATCGTAGAACAGATTTAACGGGGCAGTACCGGTAAATGAAGTCATTATCTTGTGCGTATTTTGCAGTCCTCATTTAAAATACCCTTAATTCATAAAATAAAAGACTCCGCTTCTGATTGTTTGATTTCGCCGTGTCTAAAGCCATGGATTACCACCAGGTTACAGGTTGAGGACCCCTACACTTCTCCACCAGTACACTGATAAACCTTATTATCTCGTAATTGCTGGATAGACATGCTAGAACTACCCAGTAATAACTATATTTTAAACCCTTTTCACTAATACAGTAGCAAAAATATATAACCTAATGAAAATAGTATACAAAAACAAAAACACAGCAAACTGAAAATTTAAAAGATGGTAGCGCAGCACGGTATACTGAATATTATCTCTTTCCTTAGCTGGAACAATAAATAAAATAATCCTAATAAATACAACATGGGAGTAAAGAATGGAGTGGTTCGATCGAGTTGGTACCAATAGCCTTGCAGGACCGTCGATCAATTTAATTATTTTCCTAAACAGAAAGTTACTGGCACTGGGTGCTTGTGACTCTTGTTTGGCTCCGATTTCTTCAACGAGCACCGGCGAACATAGTCCTTCTTTTCATCAAACTTTGTGTATTGGCTGCAAGAGCCTTTCGTTGATGTAGTATAGTTCGATTGGCTGTGTGAGTTAGATGTGGTTGATGAATTAGAAGACCTCCTGGAGGAGGTTGCGTTGGAAGTGGAGCTGGATTTTCTTTTTAAGAATGACATTTTGATGTAATATGAACGTAGTAGAAGACTCCAAATAAATAAATCAAGTAAGAATAAAAACTAATGCAAAGTTGGAATAAAGGAACAGTTATAGTTTTAAATTAAGAATTCGTAATCGTGACGACGTACTAGTGGATTGTACGCCGTGTGTAGGGTGGACTAGTAACGAATATGAAAGACAGTAGAATCTCTCAATGGAAGTTATTTCCAGTGATACTTTCCTAGTAAGTGGACTTTAGGTGTTTCGTAGTAAGATTGTTAATACAACATACTACAATACTACTTTTTTGGGAGGAACAAACAATCAAACAGCAAATAAAGCAAATTAAAAAGTGGGAAAGTATGATATGATCTAGAATGACTGGGGTAGGATGGTGTCAAGCTGTTTCTTTCGTTGATATATTGGTGTAGTCAAATAGATTGATGCTACCTAGGGTATAAATTTCTTAATGCTGCGGCACGGATTCTCTCGTGGGCTTCGAAACTTTTTTTTCTATGGTAATACTTGCCTCTGGTAATGTCAAAGCAGGTGGAGTATCCAAGAATCGAAGGACTACCTAAGCTAGTTGCACCTCGGGCTATAAACAACGGGCTAGATCGAAAACTTAAGAAACAAAGACTGAAAACGGTTACTCTTTTTCAAAAACTAGTAAAAAAATTCATCGAGAAACTGGGACACCTCTGAAATATATTTATATGAACTTTCATTTTTAGATGTGTGGGAATGGTTGTAAATTTTATGAATTTTTTTTGCTTTTTTGCTTTTTGTGTGTGTTTCCATTTGGAGTCAGCGAAAACTCTTGCAGGTTAGCATCGAGGAACACAAGTATGTATGGCGAGGGGCAAAGCATAATTTAGACGAGAGTGGGTGAAGCAGCGACGGTCGTGCCTGGTCGGGATACGAAAACTTGTGATTCTGTTAGTTCTGGGAAGAGAATTGGGAATTGGAGAATCAGTTGTGGACTGAGGTTACCCGGATTTAAGTAACATCCACCAATACCAAAAATCCCTCAAAATTAAGTAGGTCGATTTTTCTATGTACAGTAAAATGGCGTTTTGGCACAATAGCGAGAAATCACCATTTGTGGAACTTCGCACAGCTTATTTGGGAAAGTTCAAGGAGGGTGCGCGTGGAATTGACAAGTGAAACTGAACGGAGAGGAGTATTTGGTGGTAATACATGTACCTCCCTGAGTATATCTGATACTGCATCTCTATTCTACAACAATTTACCTTTTTGGCGCTTTCTTTTTGAGGGATTTTCAAACCAGCGCCTAGCACTATCCTGTACCGGGCTTACAACAAAGTTTGTATTGCATTGTTGTGTAGAGTTGGGCAGTTGTTGTGCAATATTCCATTCATACTGAGGCCATCAGTCTGGCATCTACAGCCTATTGTAGTGTCGAGCATATATTGCTACAAACAAGAATAATAGATGAGGTTACAATACGGTCTAACCTGAAATTCCCTGAGTAACTCAATTAGTATCTAAACTTACATTTAAAGTTATATAGTCATCTCGAAATCCGCACTTTAAGTTAAATATCTTCGCGCAAAATTGCACTGTTTGAGCTCTCCCGCTATCCCCTATTTGCTATTGTCCTTATAGCAACTATGAACTGCCGCGCAGATAGCACTGTGTCAATTTGTGTAGAATCTCTAAGCAGGCATACATGGAAAAATACCTGGATAGTAAGAGAGGAAATTCTTTGCCGAAAAATCTGCAGATGTTTTAAGGGCAAGTGAAAGATTTGCACCTATTGACGAGTACAGAGATGTTCTCACGAGTACTAAGTTTCGCAAGATAATTTGCTACTTTGATATCTTTAATAGTTGACGATGAGGTCTCTGGGTAAATAGTGTGATACTGTCACAATCGAAAGTAGTGCTGTTTCCCTCTTACACAAACATTCGTCTATTATCCATCACCTTTCCTAAAATGGTGTAACCCATATCCTAATTCAGCCCTATACATAGAACTTTGCTTTGTGTGTCATCTAGTAATCTATAATTAAATTATCTGGCCCATTGATAATTTGGCATTTATGTTACTTTCTCCCATTGTCCACTAAGAGGGACGGCCCCTGTTTCCTTCTTATTTTCAAACTACAATGCCAGTGCCCAGCAGAACACCCGCATCATGTTCTGTTGCGAAGACCCCTTGTATGACGTATGCTGCACTGTTAGAGAACCTTATCTGATATGGTCATACCCTTGGCTAACCAGTAAATTTGTAGATACAATGATGTCTTCTCGTCAGTATTTATTATCGGCACATATTTCTCCTCTACTGTGCCGAAATCCGTTAGTAAAGTTCGTATATTTGTTATTTTTAGCTTGAAGTGTTTAGTTGCATCTATATGGCAGAAGAGGGGCTCTCTGAAGTGAGAAATCGATGATGTCATAGTTTTTCCGCGACTCTCTGCGTAATTATAGTCAGCTAAGTTATCTATTTTTGGTGATGGACCTGAGGTTCACCAGTAACTTACTTAGTTTGGAACTAATGAAACAGAAGTTATCTTATGGTTCTGACGTGTCTAGTGTTATCGAATATTAAGAGCCATAATAGTTCGGGGATGCGCTGTCCTTTCTATCTGGGGAAGGGGCTATATTCGTAGATGCAAGTTTATTTTCAATTGAACTATCCCTCTTAAAAGTGTATTTCGAGCACATAGGGAAAAATACACTCTTATTTTCGCAATCTTTCCCCGGAACCTAATTTTGAAGTGTATTTCCATTTATCATTCGCAACGATAAGATGAGCTTTCGTATCTGGAAAGAAAGTGATGTGGCGCTGTCAATGGATGAAGAGTCAATTCACGCAAATGGAAGATGCTGGTTTGAAAAGGATGAGACCCGTTGATTACTGGACTGTTTGGACTACTTGACCAGCCAAACCATAGTCACTTTACATCCATACAACTCAATCTCAAGAGATTTTGTTGAGCGGCTCAAGCAGAGATTGTCTTCTTCTACACTCAGACGAAGGCACAGCACGGTTAAGCGTTCGTACTTCTCTGTCATTTGGTATAAAGTAGATATGTGCCATGTATTAATCCGTCTATACAACTATGCCAAAATTTGGTCAAACTCATCCATATTTTCCAATTCGTCCTGTTGGGCTACCCTTCGTAACACCTCTTTTTTTGAGCTTTCTTGCACGAACCCATCGATTAATAGTTCGTCTAGAATGTGATAGGCTTTGTCAAATCCAAATATGATGTCTAGTTCACAGACATTTCCATAGAGTTTGTCCATTTGCTCTACGAATCTATGAATGATTTCTAAAGCTAATAATTCGTTGTCGCCTGATTCAATGCCAATTATGAAGAAAAGCGATGCATACCTACGGTAGACTATCTTCATATCTTTGTACTCTAGCACATTGCACATCTTGGCTCTTCTGGAGAGTATTAATGTAGACAATTCTCTGGTTATCTTACCCTTTTCTTTTTGTGAAATTGTTTCGTACCATTTTGATAACCTGACTTTCCCTTGTCTGGATAATAGAAATAAAAACTGAATCGACATTGTTGAGTGATGTGTATGGTATACAAATTGCTAAGTCAATATAGTAACTGTAACTTGTCTAATACTCGTAATCGTTTTGTTGTTGATTTAGAAAATTGCATATTCTAGTCACGTGTTATTGATACTGTATATTGCTCCAGTATAATGCTTTCCCTTGGGTGCAAACTTTCTGCAACTACATCACCAACTCCAACTTGACACACCAGATGTGGGGAAGAACCAGCGAATGCAGCCGATGCAGCCGGCGCAGCAGCCGTAGAGTGACAGTGGCGCTAGTTAACATCCCTAGTAGTAGGGTCTTAATTATTGTATAGCACAGGGTATTTCCTGAAACAAGCTTTTACAAGGTCTACTAGGTGTCGCATTCTACAATGTTTGGCTCTCAGTTGCATTTGCTAATTTCATTTCACGAAATTCACCTTGTGGGGTCATTGAGGCTTCTAAAACTCGTATTTAAGTGGAAACTGTGAGGGGACACATCTATGCGTGTCATCCATATTTATTTGTTGGTCTTCTATAATAGTCCAAATTGTTAGAAATGCTAGTTAAATATTTGTAAATGATTACTCCAAAGTATAGATTGTGGATTTCAAAAAAGTCAAGTGTTGATTGATTTCATCACACAATTCTTTGCGATCCACGTCGCTGTAAATCTCGAGCTCGATTTTCAACTCACAAAGGAGATATTTCATATTAGTCCATTGCACCGTTTCGAAATCGTATCCCGTACGAACCTTCATACCAGTGCCGTACAATCTGAACCTTTCGCCCTTCTCATTGATGAACTTTTTCTCCTTCTTCAATGTCCACGGGTTCAATTTGGGGAAATTTGCATGCACGAACAAGATACGGGGTCCTTTGGAAAGCAATAAATTCTTCTGCTTCATTCTTTCTAGTTTAGCCTCTGGTAAAGTTTCTGCTACCTCTCTGAGGCCATTGTACTCGTAGTCTTCAACAGGATCGTACTGGCCCATTCCTGTACCCTCAAACTCGTTCTTTGTGTTGAAGTGACCAAAGGCATTCAAGAATTTAGATACTTGGTAAAATTTCTTGCCTAACGCGACGGTGGCTGCCAAAAAAGTCTCTTTGTCACCTTCACCATCTGAACCTTGTGAAAACAAGGGATAGAAATAATTGGGACCGTACAAGTTGTAGTATAAGGCTAGAAGCAATGCCTTTGTATGTGTTTTCTTCGAAATCATGAGCTGACCGGATTCTGAGGTGGGGTCGGGAATACTTCCTGCTCTTTGATGCAACGGTATATCGTTCAATTCAACCGGTGTCTGAGTATTACTGGTATCATAAACGTACCTACCTGTCACTTCATCATACTTTGGTAACAACTCTGATTCACTGGAAGATAATCCAGCGATCTTGTAGTAGTCCGGAGAAGTGGCTCTCTTCCAAAAATCCGGCCATACAATCAATCCATTTGTTGTAAAGGGCTTTTTCTTGAACAAATGATCAGGAGAATGTACCGGGATATTGTCACTATCAAGTAGCAAAACGTTTTCAAAGCTCAGCACTAAAATAGCCAACGCTTTGTATTGATATCCTTTGAATTCAAACTTTGACACCACAGAGTCCTTATCATTAGGATCGCTTAAGACGTTCGGTAAGTATATACATCTGGCATTCAAAGCAGGGAAAATGCGAGAACATAAATTTGGCTCGTACTCGTCTATCATCGGAATTACTACTTCTATTGGAAGTTTGCATCCGATTGCACGTATCGATTTGATGGACAAGAGCGTTAACCAATTAAAGTTACCTCCTCCGACGTAAACTATACCGTCTCCAGAGTACAACCCCTTGGGAGCTTGTTCAGGTAAGTTGTCAACAATATACAGATGTGAATCTTTCATGGAGTCAAGTTCTTCATCTTCTAATTGCAAGAATTTAGAAAGATATTCTTCAGAAAACACTGTGTCATCTTTGTCCACAGTGCTGTACCGTGCGTGGTAGATTCTGTCTGAAGAGAGGTAGTTAGTAAGTGGTGGACTGCTTGGTTTTCCCTTGTACAAGTGGGTGAACACCTCTTCAAAGAATCTGTAACCCGCTTGAAGTCTCTTTTGTTGGTGATTTGAACTGTAGAACTTCTCGTGGAGATCTTTGATAACCCGCAACCTTCGCTCTTTCTCAATGCTGTACAAGTCATCGACTGTTCTTCCTTCGGCATCTGTTGGTTCTTTTCCATTGGAAGCTGGACGACCACTCTTATCTTTATTATTATTATTATTATTATTCTTGTGATTCCTGCTCTTATCGCTGTTTTTATTAGTATTATCCTGATTATTTCCCTTGTTATTGGTATTATCTTTACCTGCGGCTCCCAGTGAGATATTGATATTGCTACCGGGATTCCGTCTTATGGAGTCATCATAGTTGGAGACGGTATTATCTATCTTCTCCTTGCTGTTGTCCTTTACTGAGGATGCTGCGTCAGTGTGCTTAAATGGTATGGTTTTCTTCTTTCCATTGGCTAAGGGTATGAAACCGCGAAGGAATGATGATATGGAGAACCCGTCGTTGTCGGGATTGTTAATGAGAGACCGCTCTAATGCTGTTTCTTCATCGGTTTCAAGAAACAAGTGTTGGAAGAGCACCAAGTTCGCTATCACTACAAGCACGATGATAACCTGGAAAAGTCGATGGCGTCGACGTAGATAGGTCCTGACCCGCTTCAGAATCTTAGGGATTGAAAGATGCATGGAGCGCTGGCGTCTGTATGGGTTGTTTTAAGCTGTGGAGGAATCGAACTAGATATTAATAGTCATACATGAACTGATGGAAGACACTAAAACAGGCAATGTTACGGGTAATCGGTATGGGTTGATTCTTGGTCGCGCCTACGACGATGAGTGAAGAAATTATTCAATGGGCTCTGTGTTACAACACGCCACGATGACCAACGGGAATAACAATGCTTGTCACAACAAGAAAAGTAGTCTGTATTATCGGTTCCTCTGCAAGAACTCCACCAAAACCTCGTAAATGATTTTGGGCGTGTGAGACTGTGTCGCACTGTTAACTTGCAAGGGCCCACTATCGGTATGTGGTAATTTTGTATGGAGAAACGCATCACGTAGCACGAGACCACGATTTTAGGGCGAGGAGGAGTAGCGGGAAAAGTCTGGGACTTTTAGGAGATACGTGTTTCTGTACGTGTATAGTATTATTATTATTATAATAATTATTATTGAGGGTAGAGCCAAGGATTTATGGGTGTAGGTCTGGGGTTCGAGTTATGCTTGTAGTATAGAAATCGTAGCTAAACGGTAGAGAGCGAGCTATTTGATGGCCATTGGTACTCGCTACGTCAGGCGTGAAACTCCTACATAAATGATTTATTCCAACCGCCTGTTGGAAATTAGCCACCTCCTCCTCTCCTCGGTAAAATTTTACAATAGGGACCCTTCGATATCGTTGAAACTACACGTCCGAAGTGCCACTACAGCCAGAAATATCATTACACCTCTTACACAATGCAAAGTTCCACGCTGGCTTAGAAATGCTGGCAAGTATTACCAGCAGCGTGTAGAAATGAACAAAGTAGAGTACGAAGATATTTTTTGAGGCCATTATTGAACGATTCGGTATTAGACCCAAAAAGAAATTAAGCTTTCAGTACGAGCCATTAGGCTGTGAAAAACCTCGATGTGCCCATGGGAAAAATATATACGAAGGGCTGGTGTGGATGTGCATGCAAACTGTGTCTATTTATTAAGATATTCTATGATATATCTATTATAGAGATCTAGTGTCTCTCAGTAATACGTCCATGAAATGAGACGTGCAGCTAAGATCACTATCGGTGAAATCCTGGTCTGGATCGCAAGTGCAACGATTCTTTAGATATTTAGATGAATCCTGTGGGCATTGGAGATACGGCGAGTGGTAGTATCCTATGTCATTGAACCAATGCAAGTCCAGCTTGCTGAGGAATAACGACACGGCAATAGAGTGAATAGGAGCATCTCCCCATCTCTCGTAGAAAAATCCGCCCTTCTCATCCAAATAGTTGAAGAAATGGTTGTATCTATCGTTGTCAAACATTGCCAAGTCAGCTATTTCGAAGTTAGACCAGAAATGACACAAATTGTAGGATTCATACGTATTATTGTTTTGGACCAAGTCTAGCAACTCCACATCTTTATTGTGGATCTCTTGGCTCTTCGTGTATTCTTTTACGTTGTCCCAAAGACTTGGAAGAGTCTCTCTATAGTCAAAGAGCGCCAACACAAACGAGTATTTTTTATTGTTTTCTTTCATGAACTTGAACACATCGTAATTGACATCACAGAAGAACTTAACGCCAGGCTCTATCCTCCAGTAGTACTGGTACTGCTTTATAAACGGATGCTTGTAGAAAAAACCAGAAAAAAATCGACACATGTGTCTGTAGCTCTCGGAGTCCCCATATGGCATGTTTCCTGAGTTTTCTCTGTTTTGTAATGCACGTTGTTGATCTATGAAAAAAGGGTAAGACCAATGGCTTTCTGGGATAGACCCAAAGTTTAGTTTCCCCTTTGGAATGTAGGACGATAATAAATATATGAAATCCTTGGAGAACGGTTCGTCGTTCAAAAAAGTGAAATCGTAGTTGTATCTACTATTGTATCTATCTTGTAAGTATTGCACTGTTTCTAAGAGCTCGTAGACCTCTTCATTTCTGCATAAGATCATGAAAGTCGCGTTCTCTCGTTGTAAGTTATACCCATCTCTTGGGTGTGTTTTATCTATAGTAACCATTTGTGAAGGGGTTTCCGTGTCGGCTTCATTATTAATAATTGGCCCTGTGCGAAGGAACTGGGCTAAGTTGTCGAGGTTGGCCTCTTCATTTACCCAGTCCCATTGGAAATGTGCTATTTTGTCGTCTACTGTTGTTTTGAAGACGTAGCCAAGTTCTCCATCGCTGGATGAGAAGGTATTCTCACTGCCATTATGTGTTGTGTTCACAGCTTCATCATAAATCGAAACAGGTGGGTTGGGCCGGATCTGAAATAACTTCTGTGCCTGCAATGGAAGCAATAGAAGAAACCCTAGGACATAGATCTTCCACCCAGTAGCTCCCAAACTCATGACAGTATTTCCCCCACTACTACTGAACTATTTGAGCCTGTTTTCAACTATTTGCTCACTTGGATAAAAATGAATTTGCATGGCTTAATCGCTGGGTTTTGAGCTACGACAATTTTTCTCGCATGGTAGCGCGGGTCTAATTTCTTCCATGCGCATAAGACAAAGGATATCTCGGGTTAGTTAATCTGACATACGCAACGCAAGAAACCGCCTAGTGTCACCTCATCCCAGTCAATCCACTTTATGAGGACATAGTATTCTCAGTATTTAGGGAGATGTTTCGGGGTTCTTTTGTGAAGGGTTTGTAGGTCTCATGGGCAGCAAATACAAGTAGCGATAAGACGTGGGCCGTTACAGAGCATAAAATACAGTCCGAGATTCATTTAAGTGATAAAAAATATGCAAATGAAGCTAACGTTCGTGCCTGCATTTTGTGCTGATTTAAGGTACAGAACTGGAACCTATTCGCTTCGAAATGGGACATGGATGGGATTATTTGAAGTTGGGAGCTGGTACTCAGGTGCTCCAAGTTGATTATAATGCGTAATGTGTATCAGGGAGCTCTTAATACTATCATAAAATGTACACGCCAAGAATTTGGCGTCCACAAACTCTTCCAGTAGTGGTGATGTTGTATGTAGGGAACAAATTTTCCGCACACCTCCACGCAATCTACTTATTATCCTTAGAGAATCCTTAGGATCTTGGTTTCTGTAATAGACAAGGAAAGTAAGTCCTTTTATAAAATCCAAGGATCGCAACTTCAACAAGAATGTAGATGCCGTCAATGAGCTAGGGGCTTAAATTAAGCTGATATTATTTGACGAGGCAACGAAGAATGGAGGCGGTGATGATGTTGACGCCCGAAAGGGGCTCCCTTGCTAAGTTATGAACCTAGAGCTTTTAGATCTCAAACAAAGAAACAACATCTATTAAAAATAGGTAGGTTTAAGTCCATAAAGTAGTATAAAGTCTGGTTATGTCCTTGTGTGTAAGACAAAAATATGCAAGAACATTTGTTTTAGGGAGATGGAATATGGAATTCTTCGGTATATATTGTAAATTTTAGTTGAAAGTCTAGAGAAAATAGGTAAAAAGAATGAGACTGATTGGAATGAAATGTTCCAGGCTATCGAATAACTATAATATTGTGATAGAACAGTTAAATATCCATTTCATTTGTTTTCTTATTGCTTTCTTGCCTGTTTCCCATTTTTTTGCTACCATACCAACTACGGCCCCTCAGACAGTTGCAAGCCAATTGTTATCTCTAGGAGTTAATCCCGTGACCAAACTCCCCGTGATGGTTCACGTGGTGATGTTCATTTCCATGTCTTCATTGCGTCTAGTGTCCTTACGATAACCTTTTGGCACACACAGTGAACGCAGCCCACGACAACCACGTTTCGATGCTGCGGACATTGTCCATAAAGTTATAGTATGATTGTGGTGACGTGGGGCCTATGTATACAGTTCCATCCCATAATATGTATATAACTGCACCGATGCCTCTAAACACTTCGAAGCTGTGAGTTTGCTCATCTACCTCTTCTACTATTCCACCATTTGCATTTGTTCTATCCTGCTCCCCATTTTATTCGTTTCTCGCTACGCCGTCTCCCTAACAATCCCACGTTATCTCACTTTGGGCTACGAAAAAAATCTACGTAGTAACCCGTATTGCGAAAAACTATACAACGAGTGAGAAAAAACAACAGCCAAACAATCAAGAAAAACATCCTGAGTACAACTAGTTCTTTCTGTGCCAGGTTTGCAACAACACAAAACTACGATTGCACACACTAGCAGCGTCGGAATATTCATAACACCTGCTTTCACAACGATCCCTAAACTCTTCGTGAGCCTTTTCTCGTTTAGCGGTAGCTCTTGTCGTTCCATCTCCACTTTTGCAGAGCAAACCGATTTTTTCTCACTATCTTAATACGATCTGACATTGAAGTGGTATCTCCACCTTCACTATATACTATATACCACTACATATATGTACCGTACGTCGAGTCCGTTCCCAGTATTATCTGTGCATTAGTCAATCATGGAGAATACTGTAACAAAAACCTCGCTTCCCATCGAGGGAATGCTTACAAGTGCCGATGGGCATCGTTTGGAACAGACACAACTGAAGAATGGCCATAAGAGTGCTAAAAGGTCCACCATGGTGAACTCTAAATTCACTGACGACAGCAACATCGATTCCAACAACAGCGCCAGTGGCTTGTCTCACAATTCCAACAATATTCAACCCACCTCTTCGAACGAGGTGGCCATCCCAAGCTCAGCTTCTACAATCACAGGACGTAAAGCTGCAAGGTCGTTGCGTATCTTCAGAGGAGTAACTACAGCTGAAGATGTCAAGGATAAGATAACATCGTCGACTGCTCAATTGGAGGATGAAGTTCCTGATTTAAGAACTCAAACTCCTACGCATTCATCTCCAAAAGATGAGATCAAGCCAATGCTCGACCTAGAACCAGTGTCGTCTGCAACATATTTCCCACATACCCCTGCAGATCCCATGAATGACAACATATTGCATCACAAACATCATCATCATCACATTCCAAGCATTCCGTCCGATCATCGTCATCACAGTCCTAAAGTTATATCGCCTACAGCAATTATTCCCCAGACGCAGCACTTGATGGCCAACTTGGAGTTCGACCACTCAACCAACGGCAACATTACCAAGATTCTCAACGTTAACGAAACAACTGAAAAGAGCAAGCTCGTAGAAATTGAAAAGACATTGATCAGCTTATCAAAATCTTCGTCTCCTTCACTTGAGGATATGAAGGCTAAACAAGAGCCAATACTATCAACTGCATCGCACATCCAGAATGTAAATCAGCATGTTGCAACTCATTTTAATGACCAGACAGAGTCCTTTCCTTTGGCCGTAGAGTTGAGACCGTTCAAGAATAAGGTAGGAGGTCATACTGCTATCTTCAGTTTTTCCAAAAGAGCAGTATGCAAAGCCCTCATGAATAGGGAGAATCTTTTCTACGAAACAGTGGAATTGAGGCACCCAGAATTATTAAACTTCATGCCTCGCTACATTGGAGTGCTTAACGTCCGTTATTCAAGTATAATAACGGAAAATTCGAATAGCGAAGATTCTAATGGTTGTGTAGGTACACCCAATAGCGTGGGAAAATTCCGAAGTACAATTATGTCAACTTCTGCAAAAGACTCACCAGTAAAACATTCAGGCCATTCAAAGAGAGTTGAGATTTCCAATATGATCAACTCTGAAGAAGATGATGAATTACCTCCAGAAGTAGTTCTAGACGATAACAAACACATAATCCCAGACTCATTGTGGAAACAATACTCAAGTTCATTACCTTCCCCAGTTCCAGATTCGTTTTTAGATGGGAGTCACAATAGTCTTCATAATAGCATACACAACAGCATACATAACGGAGATCAATCAGTTTCATCTTCCATCAATTCGAACCACTTCAATCATCACCGTGTGAGTAGTAATTTGGGTTCTACATCGGTCAACACAGATTTGCAAGTACAGGTTCTACAGGAAGTATTCCAGCCAACCTTAAAATTGCATAGTAGCAACCATAACCATGCCCCACATCAAAACGATGACAATATTTTTGCAATGGACGACGAGGAACTTGTGGGAAAACCCCTGGACTCGTCTAATATGGCCTCACCTGCCATGAATCCATCAGATGCAGTTAATAGTCCACAGCTGCAACCATCTTCTGGACCTATTTTGCGTAAACATACTAGATTTGAGAGATTTATATTATTGGAGGACCTCACTTCAAATATGAAAACACCATGTGTTCTCGATTTGAAAATGGGAACAAGACAATACGGGATCGAAGCTAATTCTTCCAAACAGAAGTCTCAGCGCCGTAAGTGTTTGGCAACTACCTCCAGAAATTTAGGTGTGAGGATCTGTGGATTGCAGATATCGAAAAAGCCAAACGTACAAGATAGCGAGGAATCAATACTGAATCCTTACTTGACGAGAGATAAATACTTCGGTAGAAGAATTAAGATCGGTATTCAATTTTGTAAGATCTTGGCTAAATTCTTATACAATGGTCAAGATAGCTATTCGATCTTGATCAAAATCCCCCTTTTAATTACTCAATTTGATGAATTATACCAGATATTTAATAAGTTGAACGGTTACAGGATGTATGGTTCATCTATCTTACTCATGTATGATGGCGGAAGCAACGCCGATGAAGATGACATATCACAGGTGAAGGTGCGGATTATTGATTTTGCGCAATCAGTCATTGCTGAAGAGGACAATAGGGATGCATCAATTCCACCATCACATCCAGATTTTGCTGATTTGGGCTATTTACGAGGAATCAGGTCATTGATTACATATTTCAAATTGGTTTTCCAGATTATCAGTGGGCATAAATTTGATGATCCAGCACAGGCAATAGAATTGGTTAAACAAAATAAAGCTAAATTCATGACTAGAAACAAGTGGTTAGACGATTTTGCTGAGAAGGAGAATGAGACAGACGGAGGAATCAACGAGGTTGCCGAGGAGGACCCATTCAATGTGGACTATCCTCAGTATACCGCTGTTGATGAAGAAGGAATATCGGAGTAGAGTGTTCCCTAATACAAGGATGAAATGCTGTATATATTGATTCATTTTTAGATCTCTATTGTGTAGACTGCTGTCTACACTGATGCTTCTCTTCTGTAATTATTTATTCTTAATAAAACGGGTTTTATTAATTTTGCATATATTGAAATAGACGATATGCATTGCCCCCCTTTTGCCCCACTTCCACACAGGCAGCATATGCGAGGAAGTTCCGAGGGATTGCTAATATGGGGAAACGACCGGGTT
The DNA here is from genome assembly GCA_001599395.1 of Scheffersomyces lignosus. Lineage (NCBI taxonomy): Eukaryota > Fungi > Ascomycota > Pichiomycetes > Serinales > Debaryomycetaceae > Scheffersomyces > Scheffersomyces lignosus. The sequence goes on along the minus strand of BCGS01000002.1, from coordinate 1,689,505 downwards.
GCATCTAGTTTTTGACAGTTTTCTATGTGGAGATGACAACAAAGTGACATCTAATGGTTCGCAGAGGCAAGGCGGAGCTTCAGCAAAGTCAAGAGATACGGAGAGCTTGTAGCAAGTTTCTTCCAGCATTTGATGAAGATAAGCTGTATAGAACTGCCCCACATGGGTAAACGCACTATGCCGCGGATAACAAGACTCTGTTCCATAACGGCTTGAGACCTAAGTTCTCAGCTGAGCCCGCCTGCTCGACTTGTCGCTTTCTCTCACGGTAGTAAATAAATACATCGTTCCGTTAATTGCCCCGAAAATGCTACTTCTCGCTTAAACAAAGCGTAGCAAACGCCAATTTCGAATGTCTTAGTTCGAGCGAGCCACCAACCTTGTGCAGGTTCCTTTTATGTCACTAACTAGCTAATGGAAATAGGTCTTCTATAAAATTTTCATTGTAGTGGGGGACAGTTGTATATTTGCAGAAGCAATAGCTAGTGTTCTTCTTCTCGATCACTTCTCCTAAAAACCGATAAAATTCACTTGATACGGTTTACGTTTTTGTTGTCAGCAAAGTAGACACAGTTGCTGCTTTCGTCGTGTATCCAGTGAGTCGTATTGTTATCTTAGAATCACGATATCATAAGCTATCATACCCCTCAAACACTACGTTTTTTTCTTAGTATTAAAATCGGTGGGGGACGTTTTATAGACTCATTACAATAAAAAGTACACTCTTTATTCTTCTTTCCGCTTCATTCAGTTGGACTTACAATATCTCGAAATGGCTCGTCGTAACAGTAAGGCTCCAACCATACCGGTGGTAGCTACAATTGACATCGGTACCACATCCGCCAGAGCAATCTTATTCTCACAAGAAGGCGAAGAAATCGCCAAACACCAGATCGAGTACTCCACCACTGCTTCCGAGGCACCAGCGGAGTCTCTCAACACGGAACAATTCAGAAGAAGATCGTCTTTAATGAGACACAATGAGCCTATCTTCACAGCTGAGGGTATTGCAATCTCTATCAGTGACAATGTGGAGATTGAAAACAACAAGGCTTCCGTGGGTCCAACATTAAGATTTCCACAACCTGGTTGGGTTGAATGTATGCCAGTTCATATCTTGGCCAACGCGGTGCAATGTTTGACTGCGTGTTTGATCACTTTGCGTAAAATCAATCAGAATGTTGATTTGAAAGTGAAATATAAAGTCAAGGCCATCGGTATTGCTAATATGAGAGAAACCACCATTGTGTGGTCTCGTAAAACTGGTAAGCCTTTGAGTGGTGGTATCACATGGACTGATACCAGAACTACGGAAATCGTTCAACATCTCGAGAAAATGATCGATGAGGACAGAAAGCAGGAGTTGAAGGAGAAGACTGGTTTACCGTTGTCCACCTACTTTTCGGCTGCAAAATTGCGTTGGTTGTTAGATAACGATGATGCTATTCGTGAAGCTTACGAGAAGGGTGATGGTAACTTGATGTTTGGTACTGTCGACACGTGGTTGATCTACCATCTTACAAAGGAGAAGACCTTTGTGTCTGACGTCACCAACGCATCTAGAACTTATTTCATGGACTTAGAGACAAGAGACTACGATGACGATTTGCTTGATTTCTGGGGTATTGACCCAACTAAGATCTGCTTACCAAAAATTGTTTCCAGTTCTGAATTCTACGGATCTTTTGCTTCTCCAAACTTATCTCTTTTGGGATTCCACAATAAGATCACACAAGAAGCTTATGATATTTTGAAAACTATCACCGGTACCCCAATTTGTGGTTGCTTGGGTGATCAGTCCGCTTCTTTGGTTGGACAATTGGCGGTGAACTCGGGATCTGCCAAATGTACGTATGGAACAGGTTGTTTCCTTCTCTACAATACCGGTACTACCAAGTTAATTTCTGAGCATGGTACATTGACAACTGTAGGTTACTGGTTCCCTACCTTGAAAGGTGAACACGCTAAACCGCATTATGCATTAGAAGGTTCCATTGCCGTGGCTGGTTCCATTGTTCAATGGTTGAGAGACAATTTGAAGTTAATCTCCGATGCTAAGGATATCGGTCCTTTGGCCTCTCAAGTTGATAACACCGGAGGCGTGGTTTTCGTCCCAGCCTTTTCCGGATTGTATGCACCATACTGGGATGGTGGTGCTCGCGGTTCCTTATTTGGTATGACACAGTATACTTCATCTGGCCATATTGCCCGTGCAGCTCTAGAAGGTGTCTGTTTCCAAGTGCGAGCCATATTGAGAGCCATGGCCAGCGATGCTGGTGCTTCTGAGGATTTTTTGGAAGAAGCATTGTCCACTCAGAATGCCGATAACCTCTTGTCGACTTTGTCCGTTGATGGTGGTATGTCCAAGGCAGATGAAGTCTTGCAGATCCAAGCTGATATATTAGGTCCATGCATAACTGTTAAAAGGGCTGTTATTTCTGAATGTACTGCGTTGGGAGCTGCTATTGCAGCTGGCTTATCATTCAAGGACGAGGAGGACAGAATTTGGAAGGATTTAGATGATGTTATTCTTAAGGTGACGGGCGGCGATGGAGAGGTAAATAAATTCAAAGCCAAGTTGCCCGATGTGGACAGAAGAAAGAACTGGAGAAGATGGGAAAAAGCTGTTGAGAGAGCTAAGGGGTGGTTAGATGATGACGATTGAATACATTACGATAGATAATGCACGAGCCGTCAGTATTAAAGAAAGGCGGTATAATTTATAGAAATTGAAATTGATTAAAATTTGCACTTAATGATACATACTGTGAAATAACTAAAATAAATATCAGTCATCTTCTAATGTGCTATTGTAGTCATCAATATGGAGAATACTCAGTTCATCATCATTCTCATAGATGACATCGAGGTTTGTGACTTCTGCGTCCCCATGTTCACTACCTCCGCTGAACAGTCTTTCATTAACAGAGGAGAATGGGGCATCAAGTGGAAAGTTGTCAAAATTAAAAGAGCTGTTATACATCAATTCCTTGTCCTCATCTTCATCAAATTGAGTCATTCCTTTGTTGAAGGTCAAGTTGAAGTTCTTTGATAAGCTGTTGATGGTACTGTAAAGCTTTGTATTGGAGTTGTTTGAAACAAACTTATCGTTCCTCTTTGGCGACAAGTTGTTCACCACCCCGGTAAAGAATTTGTTAGTTCTGGAGGATAAGTCGTCAAATTTCTCATTTGAGGTATTTAGAAGGAGTTGGATATCGCTTGACGACTTATTGGCAGAGTTTGCGAAGACGGTGTTTGCTCTTTTGCTCATGCCACTCAACTCTTCAAAAGGATTGGGCATGTTAGTATAGAACATAGATGCCTTCTTTCTTAAGTTACTCAAGTTCAATTCTTTATCACCTCCTTCTGAAGTAGAGTTCTCAGAAATGTTGAAAATGTTCGATGCTTTCTTCTTCAATGCATCTATAAAGATTTCCTCTTCTGATGCCGAAGATGGCGGAGGTTGTTCTAATTTCAGTTCTCTGATCTCTCTATCAGTTTGAGAATGAACTTTCTTGAAGAGATCGTGCTCTCCAGAAGGGTGTCTCTGCTTCTTAAGTGACTCCACCATTTCATCTCTCTTGCATGCCTCCAACTTGGTGGAGATTTCAAATAGCTCGAACTTGCAAAGCTCTACTTTCTTTTCATATTCAATTAATTCCTTCTGTTTCTCTGTGTATTGCTCCAATAATTTTGCATGGATCTCACGGTAATCTTCTTGTTTCTCAGCTACTTGTTCAATAACCTCCTTTTGCTCAATGGGTATATAAACAAGCAATCCAGATCTCACTGGAGTCGAGTTTGTGGTATTAGAAGATGCAAAGGATGTGTTGGACGAATGAGGCGATGACAACGATGACCTTGATCTGTTGGATACTCCAGACTTATTGCTACCGGCTAGTGCTAATTTGACCAAACCAGTAGATTCACTTATTACTCTCTCATTCTTGAAGTTCGACAGCTTTTTCTGCTTCAATGTGTTGTCAAATGGGGATGTGGACTGGACATTCGAAATAGGAGTAAGGATGGAGTAAGACTTCCTCTTGGTGATTTTTGTAGGAGTTCTAAGGGCCTCGTTTTCCTTATCTGTTAAATCTAGAGGTCTCAACTCCATTTGTGATAAACCAGCGGATGACATCTTATAAATGCTAGGAGGTCACTACCAATTGTTTTTTTATTGTTAAGTCGTCAACGAGACGATATAGTTGTCCACTACGCAGGGTACGATGAATGAATGATTCGGCTAACAATTCGTTTTCGGCGGAAGCGATTATTAGACGGCTGCGATTGCGATGACGATGGCTGATAGAAATTGTTTCTCTGTGAAGAACAAAGCCTATTGGATGACACCAAAAGAAACCCAAACGAACAAGTAGCCCCATTCGTATTGAGTCAATGGGCCATTCCCGGTAGCTTCACAAGTTGGGCCAAGATGCCTTGCTCTCGTTAGATCTAGGGGTCGTAGTAATGAGTTCAATAATCCCGTTTAGGAGAAGACGTCAACATCGTCTGCAACCAATTTGCAATCCGCACGTATGCTACACCATTTCCTAATCGGGAACATCCCACAACACTACAGATCTCACCACACAGGAAAACCCCAACCAAATATCACAGTCAAAAGAGTGTTTGCTTGTGTTTTTAGACTACCGTCACGTGCGGTGCCCAATAGCAAGTTCCATTGGAGTAATATACCATACTACAGCAATAATAATAATAAATGATGGTATGACATACAGATGACTGTACTTAAGGAAAAAATTTCAGGTCTTTTACCAACGGAAGTTTGAATTTCGCCACGCTTGCTTCCGGTTGTGGATTAATTTATAAATCGAACCTTTTTCTTCATTGACAATTTGGAAGGGCAATTGGAGAACTTTTGTCTAACGATTAAATCTATCCGTTCTAGCCCTCACCCTAGCCCGTTATACCCTTCACTTCACAATGGCTTTGTTAGCTAAGATCAAGTGCTACTTATCGTGCGTTCTCGTATTCTATGCTGTTTACTTGTTTAACTACAAGTGTGTTCAATTGAAGGAAAACCCATTAGAGGAAGCTGCCAATACCGTTTTCCATCCTTTGACCCACCACCATAACAAATTATGCGGAGCCCTTGACACTGCTTCTGGCTACGTTAACCCATACATCGCCAAGACCCATGAGTTCTTGGACGAGCACGTCCACTCCCACCCATTGTTCAAGGAGTACAAGGTTGAAGAAAAGATTACCTGTGGTAAGTCCAAGTTCAACACCTACGTTTACCCATACATTGAGCAACTCTTTAAAGCTACCGAGGTTGTCGAGAGTCACGTGCATGACCATTTGACCACCCAGTATGCCAATGCTAAGGCATTGTACGAAGAGAACTTCGGCAAGAAGAAGTCTGATTAGAGAGATCCTTGGGCGCAGACTACACGGCCCAAATTTGTTACGAAGAGAGACGTACAATATATGTTCTCAAGATATTGTCTCTTTATGAGCCCTGTTAGCTTATCTACTCCGATAAAGAATGCGGATGTGACTGTGTTGTATGTACCTACTCTATTCTTATGGTTACGTTTGTATTTTTATGAATATCTGTGTATGTATACATAATTTTTACGTATTGTGTTGAAAATATACACGCTCCCCTCTATTAAGGCACCGAACTATTACAGTACCTTTTTGTTTTTAAGGTTAGGGCATTTACTGTAAAAGCCGAATATATGACATATGCGCTTCTAACAGTCCGACGGGGTTACCCGGAGGCTTCCATAGATAAAATAAACTGGGGTAAATTATGGTGAGGTTTTATGATATGTGTGAATTGTAGATTTGTAGTTGCAGTTTTTGAATTTTAATTGTAGGAGATCCAGTATGGCTGACGAGGTGACGCCGTTGATACAGTCAGTTCAACATGAAGAAGATATTACTGGCCAACATTTCTTGCATGTAGAGCAGCATCATGAGCATGTCAACACTAAGAGATTGCTCAACTCAAGGCACATTTCCATGATACTGATAGGTGGAATAGTGGGGACCGGTCTCTTTTTGGGTATTCGAGTTGCCTTGGTGAATGGTCCGATTATTAGTCTATTGTCCTACATATATATTAGTGTCATTTGCTATACAGTAATACAATCCGTCGGAGAAATGGCCTGTTTCATGCCTATCAATGGCTCAGTCTGTCAATTTCAATTCAAATTTCTTTCTAACAGTATTGGGCTAGCTATAAATGTGATATATTGGCTAAGTTGGTCTATCACACTAGCACTTGAATTATCTTTGATATACTCAGTTTTGTCATTCTGGAATGAGAACTTTCCCTTCATAAAAGAAAACCAACTCTTGATAATATTTGCATTTTGGTTGATCCTCACGTTGTTCAATCTTCTACCAGTGAATTTCTACGGAGAAATAGAATTTGTCATATCGATTATGAAAATTCTGTTCATTGTCTGCTGGATATTCCTAAGTGTATATGTACTAACAAGTCGGCATGTAGGATTCAAGTATTGGACGAAAGACTTAATCTGGGGAATAGACACTTTACATGTTGTAAAGAATCCAGTTGGATCCAAAATTTTGAATATTATGGCATCTTTAGTTTCAAGCTGCTTTACTTTTCAATCCATAGAATCAATTGCAATTTGTTCTGGAGAGATCCATGATGCTCATGTCAACTTGCCAAAGTCCATAAAATACGTTTCAACACGTATAATTGTTTTCTACATTACCACCCTTTTCTTATTAACGATGTTGATTCCTTGCAACGATCCTCAATTAGTAAATGGTGGAAGTGACGAGGACATCTTGTCATCCCCTTTTCTAATTGGCTTGATCAATTGCGGAGTCAGCGCCAGCTCGTTTATTCTCAGCATATTCAACTTTGTTATTTTGGTCTCAATGATTTCAGCAGCAAATTCCAATATATACTTCGGTTCCAGATGCTTGATTTCTATGGTTGAAGAGGGATATTTCCCAAGAGTCTTGAGCTACACCAATAGCAAGGGAGTCCCGTATCCTGCAATCTTGTTGACTTCGTCACTTGGTTTGATCTCGTTGTTTTCTAAGTCTGAAACTATTGGCGTATTGTTCAACTTGCTTGTCAATATTTGTGCGACGTCTGGGTTGATCATGTGGTTGTTTATTCTGGTAAGTTACTTGAGGTTCCTCCGGACTTTGAATGCCAATGGGTTGGACTACAATAGGTTGGCGTTCCGAACCAAACACCCACGTTTGCTTATCGCATTAAACTTGATTTCCATAGCAAGTATTATAGTCATTATATTAGGGAACGGGGTCTTGAATGTCTGGAACTTTGATTTGAACAATTTCTTCAGCTGTTACTCGACACTGATCATTCTAGTTTCCGCGTCGCTTGGGTTGAGCTGGTACTGGGATGAGCCATTGCTCCTTCCCATCAACTCGATTGATATTTTCACTGAACAATCACCATTTGCCTTTGAGAAGATGTGAGCTTCGGGAGAAGCTGTAAACAGCTATGTTCTATTTAGATAAATTATAGACAATAATAGATGCAAAATTCTTGATGCAGGAGGAGGCATGCCACCACAAAGTTGGCCAGTAAATGTAAGATGCTACGTGGCTGCTAGATGCACGTATCCAGTATTTCTCCGATTTCATTTAGCCGTTATCTTCTTCAATCACCACCTACCAAATCATCTCAGATCCCTTTGCCGACACCAACTCATATCCCCCACAACCATCGCAACAACTGCTTCCTATCCACCCCTGACACCGGGTACGGCTTGTGCTTTTGCAATCATGAACCCCCGTATGCACAACCTCATTTTCACCCAAACAAACAAAAAATCATCAGCAGAAAATCAAAAACTTAGAGATCAGAAAGTCCATCGTTAAACGTGGATGATACTGTTTGACTAGTAGGAGAACTGAAGATATAAGGTAAGAACCACATTTGGCGTGTCAAAGACCGTTTGTAAAGTATATACAAGTAGTTTAATACAATCAATGGCTGCTTTCAAGTTGTCGTGGGCCATAACGCTTGTGCTGGCGTACTTGTTGTACGTGTTGACCTACGTGTGTCCCATTGTGGATCCACAGATCCTGTCAAAAGCCCAGCTCAAGACGCTCTCGCCAATCGTTTACCACACTTGCAGTGCCAGTAACAGCTACTTCAAGCCGACTTTCCACAGCGCCATTTTGCCAAATTACGAGGCCGTGGTTAAACCTAGATTGGTAGCAGTGAACGATGCCCTTCACATCAGCAGTGGCGTCCACGCCACCAAGGAGTTTGTAGTGAGCTTGGATAAAGATTACAAGATCAGACACTTCTTAGAACTGAATTGTGCTCTTTTCCACTCCAAGGTACTCGAATTGAGCGATTACTTGGACGCACATATATACCCAGAGCTCCATCAATACAAGAATGTGGCGTTTTCTAAGATCCGCTTGTACGTCAAATTGGGTAGAGTACACATCGAGAACTCTTGGACTGCTTTGCATCAAAAGTTGATTGAATTGGGTGTTTATGAATATTACGCAAAAGCACAAGCCAGTCTCCTTCGCATTGAATTCGTCCAGAAAGCCGTAAAACTCTACAATGAATTCATAGAGAAGTTACTTGCAACCAAGAGTTCTATGAGATTGGTGCAGAAACGTAAATTCCTCAAGCAAGAGTTTAAGAACTTGATCAAGTTTAACCAGTTCTACGGTAGCTCTAAAACTAAAGGAGACACCAAGCAGAAGAAAAACATTGCCGAGGTCGTGAACGACATCTTGAAGAAGATTTCCGACAAGGGCACGGAAGAAGCAGATGACAGTGACTTGTCCGATGACGACAGTCCAATTGTTGTGCTTTTGACCTCTACTATTACTGTAACTGATGAATCAACTGCCACCGATGTGGGTTTGGAACAAATCACGGACCCTAACTTACTTAAGATCAACGAAGAATTGGGATATTGGGAATCTAAGGTAAACAGAACCTTACAGATGGCTGCTAACAATCTTGAAGTTGAGATGAAGCCAATATTGAACCAGACAATTGAATTGATCAAACCAGAGATTAGTGAAATTTTACAGACCCTTCATAAGAAGACATATGCTCAATATCAGATTCTCAACAAGAAAATCACTGATATTAATAAGGACTACGAAAAAATCAAGCTTACCAACGATAGTACCATTGAGACTGTAGGAAGACAAGAGATCAGAGATGATATTTCAGACACATACAAATTACCAGAGGATGCCTCACAAGCTGTGCAGAAAATCTTGATCGATAGTCATGACAACATACTTGTAGAGTATTTCAGAGTTATCCAAGATACCATTGACATTTTGGAATCGTTTTCTGAAAGCACAATTCAAGACTTCTCCAAGCAATTGACTAACTTATTGGATGAATTGAACTTAGAAGATGATGAGGTGTCGTGGAAGACATGGAAGAGGTTCCATAAGGTCAAAGAAGAGATCTTTAAATTCAGAGATTTTATTTTCAATACCGCTAATGAATACAAGTTGAACAAGGAAAATAACAAGGACTTGAATACATTGGGATTAGAGAAATGGAATGAGTACTTGAGAAATGTTGAGTTCCACGTCAATTACTTGGTGCGTGATAATGACGACTATTTGAAGCTAGTAAGGGCCAAGGCCAACGTGGCTTTCCAATTGAGAGAAGGAATTGCCAGAAAGTTGGAGGAAGTAGAAACTAAACCAGAAGTTGAACCAGAAGTTGAAGTTGAAGCAGAAACGGAAGAGGAAATAGAACCAGAAACTGAACCAGAAATTGAACCAGAAACTGAACCAGAAACTGAACCAGAAACTGAGCCGGAGTCTGAAGACACTGAGGAGTCTGTAGAAGAAACTGAGTCAGAAATAAGTACACCGGAACTCCAAGAAGTGGAATCTGAAGAGCTAGACACTGAGGAGTCTGTAGAAGAAACTGAGTCAGAAATAAGTACACCGGAAGTCCAAGAAAAAGAATCTGAAAAACTAGACACCTCGGCTGAAGTCTACGAACAAGGGTCTACTTCGGAAATATCTGAAGAAGATGGGACACCTGAAGAAGGCAATTCTCAAGACAGTGTAACAACTGAAGAGAACGATTCTGAAGACAGTTCAGTCACGGAAGATTTTTTGGAGGAACAAGAAGAAGCCTCAGAATTTGACACAAACACTGAAGATTTTCCTAACTCCGACTCCGATGAAGAAGACTTCATTAAGTCAGAGATAGTAGATTTTAAAAATGAAGAGAAAATAGAAGCAGTAAAAGAAGAATTAGTAGAAGATGGTGCATCAGAGGAACACACTGATGCTGAGAACTTTGCCGATGTCGAAGATGACAGCCTCACTGAGGAATTTTCCGAAGACGATGAACCTAGTGAAAGAACTCATTAAGTTCAACGAAATTATTGAGTACTTACTTTGTTTGGCCTATTGAATTCATACCTATACATTAATTAGACTTTGTTCTTCTCCTCATTCTTCCCATTCATAGATTCGGTCATATATCACACCCCTTTTAATTCTAACAATTAAATAGTTTTTAATACACACATAGTACCTCGATTAAATGTGTTAAGCTTCACCCACATCTCTAACTGCTAAAGTTTAAGCGTTGACTTGCACAGATGTTTGGAGTTCGGTTATAACGCACATACAGCATACAATTGTTCTGCCCGTAGTTTGTCGACTAAAGGAGTTTAGACAGAGAATAGTAAAGGACATCCCTAAACGTCAGTGGGGAGGTTTTCTCGCTGTTGATTGGTTACAGATATGGCATTATGGGGAGATTTCTAAGTTAGTTCTCTTGCAATAAAGATCGTTCATAGAAATTCAGATATGTATAAGAAGTGAAATATGTGGGTCCCGGACTATTGATAGTCCAAAGACCCCTGTAAACCAAGATAAGAAGTGCAACGCGAAGTAGGCTATTTGCAGATGGCCTCGGGTGGGGATATCAAATCGTAAAATAAAGCAATTGTGTATGTATTATTCGAGGGGTGATATCTTAAGGGAGCCAAAGGCTCGATTAGACCACACGGGGTACGTTGTCTCGCTTACTCCAACCTTTCCTACTAGGGGTGTGCCAGTCTATAAATTGGCCGATTGACATGATAAGGAATTGGAATCCAGGCGATCTGTACACTCCCTCCATGATAGATTGCAAATCTGCTAATAAACGAATGGCTCGTCACACGGTGTGATAGTTGTACAACTCGGAGGCAGCGCTAAATAATATGTCCCCAAAGTAATTAATTGGGTGTGCATAATTCACCCCTCCTTTACGACTTTGTTTGGAGTACATGTTCTAAAATATAGGAGTACATTCCAGTTGAGGTACAGGGATGGATATCCAACTTAATTATGTGATAAGAGATTGCAAGCGGACAATTTATTTTAAGGTTTTTACAACGGGCATTTGGGATCACCTCGTCCAGAAACAATAATATGGGTGGGGTCAATTTCAGGTTGACGTTTTAGTACGCATGATTCCTATTCAAAAATGCATACAGAGGTGAGAATTGGGAATTGGGAATTGGGAATCGTTGGGACGCTACCCAACTGGGTTCATTGTATTAATATGAAACCGCGGGGCATTCAGAGCTACTCCAAAAATTACAAAGTAGTACCATTTCCGCCACTACAGAAGAGAATCACCATATGCCAACAGATTTGCCGACCCCATCGTGTGCAATGTGAGCTGTCGATCTGGTGAATGTACACTAATCTCACATAGGTTGTAGCTTCACTTGTAACTGTCCTCTCCCGCTGTCTTACTAAAACCGGTCGATAATTGGTTGGCTCTCCGGCACGCTGACTGCCTAATCAGGAATTTTGTGTAAAGGTATGCTACAGGCACAATTTAGGACTAACGGAGCGGGCGATAAGATAGAGGACTGAATTAGTGCATACGATAACAGGTGTCCAACAGTGGAAAGTTTCTCGTGGGACAAGGCTTCTCTTACAGAGACCACATTATGAACCGTCATTTGTCAGAATGATACTCGCTTCTGACCCCGTTGTCCTCGTCCATTTATTTACTCGACGACTCTACTTGCCCTGCTCCATTATACGAGTTTTGGCCCATTTCATTCGTAAACTGAAAATTTTTTCATATTTCTGTTTCTACGCTTCCTTATGACCAGAGACGTTCCGTTTGAGCAGTAGTAGAGAGGTCCTGGTTGTGCAGGTGGGCGGTCCTGATAAAAAGAAAGGTGTCTGCCCTCACGGACGGATTATCAATTCCGGATCAGCTCCTGTTCTATCCGGAGAGCCTAGGGCGAGCACACCCCCATTTACTGGATCCCAGTGAAGCGGGTTGGGATCCGCACAACCTGTGATTCGCCGCACCAACTGATGATTGGCTGGATAACCTGACTCGCCCTCAAAAATAAATTGCAATATCCCAAGAGGGTCTTCTTAACAGGATGCCACAAATGCAACCATCAACAGACTCTTAACCAGAGAATCCCAATTTTTTATCTCGCATACTGACCTTCTTAACCATATTCTGGTCAACTCCACCATATATATAGGTATCGTTATCCTTGTCGACACGAAAACGAGAATTGGTTGTTTCTTCTTCAGGATTTTCTATCTTCTTGCTATTGATACAATTTTGCATTTTTGCATTCTTTGCATAATCAATAACTAACATTGATCTTTGATCACCACCACATAACTCAAATTCACAATGGCTACCATTTCTATCACTGAACAAACCGCAATCTTGGCTAAATACCTTGATTTGTCGCAAAACGGTAAGGTTCTTGCCGAGTACGTCTGGATTGACTCCGAAGGTAACACCAGATCGAAGTGTAAGACTCTTGACAAGAAGCCTACTTCTGTCGATGACTTGCCAGAATGGAACTTCGATGGTTCTTCCACCGGTCAAGCTCCAGGTCACGACTCTGACGTCTACTTGAGACCAATCGCATTCTATCCAGACCCATTCAGAAAGGGTGACAACATCATCGTGCTTACCGAATGTTGGAACAACGACGGTACGCCAAACAAATTCAACCACAGACACGAGTGTGCCAAGTTAATGAAGGCTCACTCTGACGACGAAGTCTGGTTCGGTTTGGAACAGGAATATACACTTTTCGACCAATTCGACAACGTGTATGCTTGGCCAAAGGGTGGTTTCCCAGCACCACAAGGTCCATACTACTGTGGTGTTGGTACCGGTAAGGTCTACGCCCGTGATGTCATTGAAGCCCACTACAGAGCCGCTTTATACGCTGGTATTAACATTTCTGGTATTAATGCTGAAGTCATGCCATCCCAATGGGAGTTTCAAGTCGGTCCATGTGAAGGTATTACCATGGGTGACGAGCTCTGGATGGCCAGATATTTGCTTCAAAGAGTCGCCGAAGAATTCGGTGTCAAGATTTCTTTGCATCCAAAGCCATTGAAGGGTGACTGGAACGGTGCTGGTTGTCACACTAATGTCTCCACCAAGAACATGAGAGTTCCAGGTGGTATGAAGGACATTGAGGCTGCTTTAGCCAAGTTGGCCAAGAGACACAAGGAGCACATGCTTTTGTACGGAAGTGACAATGATCAAAGATTGACCGGACGTCATGAAACTGCTTCTATGGAGGCTTTCTCCTCCGGTGTCGCTAACAGAGGTGCCTCTATCAGAATCCCAAGACAGGTTGCTAAGGAAGGTTACGGATACTTCGAAGACAGAAGACCAGCTTCAAACATTGACCCATACTTGGTCACTGGTATCATGGTGGAAACCATCTGTGGTTCCATTCCAGATGCTGACATGTCCAAGGAATTCGCCAGAGAATCATCTGATTAAGGTTTCGGCCTAACATGGAAAGATATTGATTCTCTTTCGTTTGTACTTTAATCATCTACCTTCACCCTTATATGTTTTAGTTCGTGCACCCCTTTTTTGACAATTTTTCTTCCTAATGCCCGGTTCTCCTAGTTAGAAGAGCTATCGATAGTGAGTTGTTGCAATCTTCAACTCACTTTTCTATGTTAAACTTCTATAGAAAAAGTTATGTTATTTATTGTATGGTAATGCTATAATTTGCTAGTACATATTGAAATATTGTAGTCTAAAAATTAGATTAGAATAGCCACACGGTAGCTACCAGAAATGCTAAATTACACGCAAAACTACAGTCCGCCACTGTTTAAGCTCGAGATAGTATGGCGATTCCACAACAGGTTGCATCTGTGACAGCTCCAACTTTTGAAGAGTTGCAAACTTCTACCGAACCTTATCGCAGTAGGATTTTTTGGGTGCAATTTCTGAAATCTTAACCAGATGTTACAATTTACTGTACCAACTTCTTGAGCCAAGTCTGAAATTTTTGAAATGACTACTCAATAATTCTGTTTCCGCTTCGATCGGTTCAGGATTATATGGATCATGACTTCTTGGGTATTTGGCCATGAACACTGTTGACCCCAGATTCCAGTTGATGTAATTCTTCACGCTAATTAACTGGAGTCAACGAATCCTGTATTTCGGGGTTGCGGTATTGGTTCCTGTATGCTACACACCTCCCTTGAGCGTTTCTTTTTTTTGGAAAGTTGCCTGTTCCATTTCATGACGAAACTAACGAATGGTAGAAATGCCTCAAACACAGCCAATAAGGAACAGCCTCCCGAATCAGTTAACAACAACAGCTTATCAACGTCAGGAGAGCAATGGTTAGGTGGAACCTCCAAGAGGTTTTCGATTAAGAGAGGGCTACTCCTGCGATGAGTAATATTTACACATTCAGCGTTTTCTCACATTTTGCTCTTTGAAAATTTCCCCATTGGGAGCCTGCGGCTCAGAAATGCCCATATTCACAAGCATTGTCTTTTCATCGTTTGCCTAGATGTCGTGTTGATCTTGATGACACTGATCTCGCCCCAAGGGATGCCATATGTCATTTTGACTAGCCAGGGATCAATAGTGACACATGCCGTGGTGGAGTGTAGGTGAATTGTTGAGCTGAACAAAGAGGCTGCTACGACGCCACGTCATTCGAAGTTACTACTTTCGGCTCCCGAGTTCCAATGCTGCAACTGTCAATATCCTGAATCTAAGGGTTTCGTCACGGAACCCATTTTCCTTCCAGGCTCGGAACCTCGCTTGCATTTGCTAGCGGAATCTGAGTCCCTACTCTGTGTCATACAAATTACTGCAAAAGTCTATAATTAGTTCATCTTTGTATTAATAAATAATGACCGTTGACTTCGGCTATGTTGCCGTTATTGACAAGAGATGAGGTGGCTTGTTCGAAGCTTTTGGTTTCGGTTCCTCGACGCGATCTGATCCAGACGTACAACGGTTTTCGTAATTTGATGCCTGGGTATTTCGATGCCTCTGTTGTTTCTCATTAAGGCGTGATATTTATACGAATTCGTTCTATGGATGCTTAGAAATGATCTAGTAGCGACTTCGATGTCATGAGCTACTATGTTCACAATCTTCAAACTCGACATCTACAATACCTGGATAAATACGTCGCACTTTACGAGTCCACGCGGTTGTAACAACTAACACGCCGAACTCTACGTCAACCTTCCGTCTTCTGCAACCGACTGCACTATCTAATATTCTGCAGCAATACTGCCAGACCAGAACAGACCGTTTTCGATAGTTTCTAATTTACTACTCTCTAGTCGGCTATATCAGCTGAAGTAGTTGTCGAGATTTTTATTCAAGAATGACGAAATATAAAAGGAAATACAGAAGAGTAAGTTGTGGTAACATCTGACTTCTAGTAGAACACTCACTCCCTTCGAGAGTTCTTCTGCAAAATTGTCGTAGGTGAGGCCTGCAACCAAAAACGCCATAAACGCTGTTTTAAACGCGGTCACGTGAATTTCACGTGATTCTTGAAAATTCGATTTTCAGAGTAAAACTTTCCGTCACAAAGTAGCCGATCTAGTATAGTGGTTAGTACACTTCGTTGTGGCCGAAGAAACCCAAGTTCGATTCCTGGGATCGGCAGATACTTCATTTTTTAATTCCCCGTATTGAATCCGTCTCTATAGACCGCAAGTTAGTTCATATCAATTACTCTATTTTTTTATATTTCTCAAACAAAGATCCTCTCAACGCCCATATTTCATTCAATATCACCTCTATACCGGCAAACCCTTAACCAACTACCACTCCCATTCTCCTTTCTACCATTCCCCCATCTACACTTACTTTGGAGGTAGTGTCCCTATCAATACCGGCCGATTTTCCAATTTAAACTCGCTATCAATTCAGATTGAGGTGTGATAAACGTTGACCATCAGCCAAGTTGAACACTCCAGGGAACCATTCTTCAATAATTGACCATGGCTACCGAATTCGTATGTATACCGAATGTTGTGGGATGAAGCCAATTGCCGTTTGTGGCGTTTAGTCGTCTTTTTACTAACCATATATAGACCCCTTTGGTTATTGATAGTGGCTTCTTATCTGACTCCAAGAAGATCATCAGGGACCGTATCATACCATGGGAGGGTTTGTCACGCTCCGGTGTCGTCTCCGAGGATGATGCCTCATACATCAAGGTTCTCGAAAAGCAATCGACTGAGAACAAGAAGTCTACCGTCTTGTCCCAATTGGACCTTTGCACGAATACCATCTTGAACTTGTTGAACAAGCTCGAGGTTAACGAAAAGGACGACGTTTTGAAGAACGTATTGACCTTGATTAACGATTTGCTCTTGGAATTACCAGGCCAAGAGTTCTTAGACTCTTTGTTGGCGTTATCTGATATTGATTCATCATTACCATATGTTCCATTCTTGAAGCACTTAGACAACAGTGACGGTTTGATCAAATCCTTGGCTTTGTACAACCTCATTATTCTTCTATCTAAAGCCAGCAAGAACCCAAAAACAGCAGCTAAGATCGATAAAGAAGTTCTCATTAAGATTTTTGACGTATTGAGCTCTGAACAGTTCATTGGAAATGTTCTGGAATCTAACTTTCAACTCATTAGTATCCAATTACTTCAGGAATTGCTTATCGTAAAGCAATTCAAGAAGATCTACCAAGACTCTAACTTGGTAAGTAACTTCAAGTCAATCAATCAGTTAATTTCCAACCTGGCCAAGTACCCAAATGCCACAGGTTTGCAATTGTCTTACAACATCTTATTGAGTTTGTGGATTTTATCTTTCAGCGCTCCGATTAACAAGACACTCGTGCATAACTTCCCTGAGCTTGTCAGCAATTTATTGGTCATTGCAAAGGACTCCATCATGGTCAAAATTGTTCGTGTCTCTGTAGGAATCTTGAAGAACTTCGTTTCTGTTACTTCTTCATCTCACGAACAGTTTAAGACTATTAAGATTTTGTTATTCCACGAAGGATTGCCTACTATCAACATTTTGAAGGGCAGAAAGTTTGCATCTAATGAATCCGATGAAGAATTGGCAAATGACTTGGTCTACTTGTCCAATGTATTGAACGAGATTGTCGCTGAAAAGTTGACCTCGTTCGATGAATATTTAACAGAGTTAGAAAGCCCTAATTTACTTTCTTTTTCTTCACCGACACACAAGTCCACTGAATTTTGGTTAGAGAACTCTCACAAATTCAAAGATTCATCTTACAAGTTAGTTAAGCGTGTTCTCGAAATCTTGGCTTCGCCGGATTTTGACACCCCTACGATTAAGGTCATTTTGTTGAACGATTTGCAATTCTTGATCAAGAACCTCGGTAACGATCTCGTTAACGTCATCAGCACGGAAAAGGATGGAGCATACAAGTTGTTAATCATGTCGTACTTGGATAACAATAAAGGAGATAATAATCTTAAGTACGAGGCCTTGAAGACAATTCAATTGTTAGTTGGCAGAAGTTTCTAGATGATTGAAGTTTGAGGTTGTTTTATGTTTAGTTCTCTTGATTCATCGTTTGCTTTTAGAAAAATAGATAAGTATATTGGACTTTCGTGCGAAATGAGTGTAGAGGGTAGAGAACAAGCACTCTTCATAGATTTTGAATTTGTATGTGACAATATGATGTTCGACGAAACTGGAATAATTGTGAATCATGATAACTGTAGAATGTTTTTTTTTACAATTCTTGTAGTTTTCCCATTCATAATGCTGGTTGAACAATACATCACATTTCAAACTGGATTCTCCAAGCCATCAAGTGCTGGACTATGAACCTACGTTAACATGAGTAATCTCTCTTATTTCTGCATATCTTCTTCCTTTCTTGTTGCGTGCCACTTCTATCAATCGTCCTCCTCTTCCTCCAATAGCTGCAAATGCCATTCTCATCTTTCTGCGCCATATACGTGTGCGAAAAAATGCGCATACACGTAAATTAATTATCCATGAATGATGTGAATTAATGATTCGAGTAATCAAAGCATTGTGCTAGGTGACGTCGCTGAAGTAACTTCGAATCACCAATCGGGGCATAGAAGTCACAGTCACTATAACTAGATTTTCGTTTCCATCTACTATTTCTCCTTTTCGCCATTGTTATGATAACCATATAGGACCCTATTTTGAAATACATCTAATAGACTCGAACCGCCATGGCCCCGAAAACTAGCAAAGATGCCATGAAGTACAAGCGGAATCGAGAACTCACCTTTACGGATCGAGTGAAAATAGCTGGTGGTGGCTACACTAGCTGGAATGAAAACAATGATGAGCGTTTTGTGGAACCATTGATCCAATCGGGCTTCTACTTTGCTCCAACTAAGACCAATGCTAGCAGAGTTATCTGCTCTTATTGCGGTAAAGCAGAAACCGTGAATAATGATTCAGATATAGAAGTAATACCCACACGACACTACAAAAAGAGCAAATCATGTTCATTGTCTCTCGTAATGCTATCAGGAATTGTTCGTGATAAGTACGAATCTAATGAAGAGGCTCAAGAATACTGGGAAAACCATGAAGAAAGAGCAATAGCGAAACCACTTGAGGCACGGTCTGTAAAGTTCAGATTACGGACCTTTGGAAACACATTTCCTCTTGATGACAAGCCAAATTTCAATCCCAATAGCAAATCATTGGCAGAAGCTGGATTCATATCCTCTCCTGTAGACTTTAATGATGATAGAGTCGTGTGCATCTACTGTGGTTGTAGCTTAGACAATTGGGAAGCAGAGGACGTTCCTATCGAGGAACACGTTAGAGGTCGCATAGGATATTGCTATTTCTTAGATTTAGAGAAAGAAGAGACAGATGATAAGTCAAATATCATAGATGAACACGTCGAGACGGCGTCCATTCAAGATATCAAAAGTAATAAAAATGATCTGATAGAAGGAGGTACTACAAGAAATAGCAGCCAGTTTTTTGATATAGTCTCCGATGATAGTGCACTGGATAGTGAGGGACAAATTTCTGTAAAAGTTTCTGAATCTAACCAAGTGAAAGAACAAGATATCTTACCCTCCAATGGAACAAATTCTTCTCAAAGGGTTAACTTCTTAAAGGCTCCAAAAGAGGCTAAGAGAGCAGCCAATAAAGGAGCCAAAATTGTATACATCACTGAGGATATTGAGTCAAGCGCTGTATATACACCAGAAGAGTTCAGTGATTTGGACGACAATGATTATGGCGCTGACCCTGAAGAAGCAAAAGAAATTGCAAAAGAGGATGAAAGTGGTCTGGACGCGATAGAATATGTTGAGAATGGAAATGTAGATGCACCTAGCTCAAAATCTGTATCTACAAGGCGAAGATCTAGACGAATAACAAAATTGTATGAAGAGAAAGACCCGAATGATGCGTATTGGAATAAACCCCCAGATGAGGACTTATACAATGAATTCATGGGAGCTACTAAGAGAACCCAAGACAGAAATGCTTCTGTAGATCATACTCCTCGTCCAAGCCCAACGTTCAAAATTCTAGGGAAGCCAAACGATGAGGCAGAAGGAAGCATTATATTGTCTTCTTCAGCGGGTGAGGACTCTATGAACAATTTTTTTGCGGACTCTGAAGCTTCGGACAATGAAGAAGATAACGAAAATTATACACAGCCTGCAAGTGAGGACGAATTCAACTCGCACCATGCGTCTCCTATCGAAATTGAAGAGCACGACCTAGACAAGACTTCATCGAAGATAAAGGGTAAAAAGGTCACGAAAGGTCACAAGAAGAAGGAGTCGTTGCCATTGGAAGCGGAAGTACAAGTTGAACAGACTCAAAATGAAGCCGTTGATGTGGAGAAGAATCCCAAGCGTAGAAGCCGTCGTTTGATGAAACAGGCAGAGCCTATAGAAATCTTGGAAGATTCCCTGGCTGACAGCGAGAAAGTGGTTGCTAAACTGGGAAGCAGAAGTAGTGGACAGAAAATTCAACCAATTCCACTGGGCATAGAAGAAGTCCAGAATGGTACCAATCTCCTGGAGGATGACATTGAACCAAAAACCAATGCAAGTAGACGTAGGCCCGGGCCAAAAAGGCGGGCTCGAGTTATATTGGAGCAGGAACCAGTAATTGTTAATGAAGGAGAAATAGCGCCAAAACGACGCAACACGAGATCAAATGCCAATTGGCAAAACCCAAACTATAGTGAATCCATTGACATCAGCTACGATGATGATGAACTGGAAGAGGAATCAGAGCCTGAAGCAATTAAGACGGTTAGGAAATCTTCCATAAAAACTTTCGTTTCTGAAGAAGAGGACGAAGACGTTAATAATCAATCCGTATTTGAGCTGCGGATTGGCCTTCCTGATTTGCAGTCAGCTGAAGGACATATTCAAAGTGAAAACCCCGCTAGAGAAACTGTTGAGCAAGGTGTAGAAATAGGCGATAAAACAAATTCAGGTGAAGAAGCCAGTGATGTTGTACATCCGAACAAAGGGCAAGATCGAGTGCCGAGTCAAAGACGTAAGCGAAAAGTTGTTGATGTGACAAAGGAACCAGAAGTTCCTATAAACTTGAAAGAGGCGGAAGTCAAGGAGACAAAGAACAGGCGCAAAAAGGTAAAATTGCTTCAAAAGCCGTACTCTGCTACCCCGCCACCTCTGTATGATCAGTCTAATGAAGAAATAGATATCTATGCCGATGAAAACGTGGAGAAACTTGAAAACAACATCAACAAGGTGCCTATTGAAAACATAGCACCAAAAAGAAAAGCAGAACAGAAGTTAGGAAGCAGGATAGGTGCACTTTCTTTAGAATTCCCGGTGGCGCCAGTCAGTTCTAAAGCAGTTCATAACAAGAAAAAGCTAAAGTCCAAAATACAGAAAACTTTGAAAAAGAAAAAGGGACAACCCAATATATTTGATATGTCAGTTGATGAACTTCCCCACTTGAGACTGAGCTTGTCACCAGTGAAAATACCTGATGATTTTGGTCGCAAACGGGTTTCTATAAACTTAGAGATGGGAAACAATTTCTTGGAGAGCAATAGCATATCTCCTTCTATCGAAAGTAAATCTAGATCTGGTGCTGTGTTACTTGAAGAGCAAGAGCAATTCACTGAGAAGAAAATGTTGGATGTAATAAAAGATACCATGGAACCAAAGGAGAAAGCCAGGGAAGAAATTAGTGATTACTTGGACAATTTGAAAATTACCGACTTATCAAGTGGGTCAGAAAAGCTGGAGAACTTTTATGAAGCTGAAAGTGAGTTAGATAAATTGCTGTCAGAATTGTCAAATGAAGGAGAAAGCGAGATACTTTCTGAACATTCGGAGTTCGTCGACCTAACAGTTGACGACGAATCTGAGATAGATTATGCCAACTACATTGAGGATATCAAGGGCATAAACGAAGAATTGCTGAAATCCATGATTGTCCTCTCAGACCAAATTGACCTTAAGCATGATTTGGAAGAGGAGAAAAGAGAGAAATCAGAGAAATTGAAAAACCTGGAACAAGAAGAAAAACCTCCACAAGCGGAACCCGCACATGTTGAAGCCTCCACCGTGAAACCAGATGTATGTGAATTAGAGGATCAAGAATCACTTCGTAAAGACGGGCAGCTTAAATCAAATTTGGAGAAGCCAAGAAGTCTGGATAACCTCGATATCAAGTCATTGGAAGCCGAAATTCAAGCTGAAGTATCGCGACTTTCTCATGCTAGTATAAGAAAGTCTATTGTTAGTGATATAGAAATCCCTCAACTACAAGTGGATGAAGTAGATGCCTCTCACTCGACCCTGATTAGTTCTCCGAAATCAAGTCTCAATGATAGGTTATCTCCAGTGTCGATTGAAGTGGACGAGGTGACTGAGATCCGTTTGGAGGCACCGATAACACAAGAAGATGGAGAAGGACAGGGACTAGGCTTGCCACAAGACGTGCATGAGGCCATGCCTCGATTGGAGGAGGATAAACTGGCTTTGGCTATTGAAAAAGATAATGCTGATCCTTCTGGAAGGGTTATCAATATACCTTCAGTTCCAGGTCGTCCATTTAGTGGAAGAGAGATAGCTGATGAAGTTGAAAGTGTAAATGAAGCAATTTCATCGGAAGGATCAAAAACTAAAGCTACAGTCGTTTCTGATGCACATCTGGAGTCAAAAGTAAACTTTAACAGAAAGAAAAACAATTCAATTGATATGGAGATACCAAACACATCAAATAACCCAATTGACCAATATACTAGGACAACCAATATTGAGACGTCTCCATCACCCCTAGTCGCCAGGAATTCTCTTGCTCCTCGCTCGTCATTTCCTTCTCCATTGAGCTCCTCTCGCGGGACCTTGAATTTGACTGAGAATTTCAGTACCGTAATTGGTTCAAGTACTCCTCAGAAAGGTAATCATGTCGCCCAAATACAGAAAAAGCAAGCTGATAAATGTGAGGACTCACAATTCAATAAACAGTCTGTACCAAAAAAATGGGTACCAAAACCACTTTCAAGCTTCTTGGAGAACTTGAATAACATGGAAGAGACAGCTGTTGAGTTGCGTAACTTGGCTACATTAGAGTACGATCTTCACAACGATCCAGGTGACTTGACCAGTTTTATTTCTGAAATGCCGGAGAACGAAGAGGAGATGACTATTAAAGAATGGGTCGAACATTGTGCAGCCAATTGCCGCACCATGGTTAAGGAGAGCTGTGAGGAAATGAATCAGTTTGTCTTGAAGGAGTACCTGCGCGCCATTGAGGTGATTGAGGCGCTTCCCTCCCAAGATTAGCTATCGTGTATAAATACTGTATTATTAAAAATGTAAATTAGCAGGGGAATTATATACCGTAATGCCAATCATGACCCCGAAAACTGCCTTACAAACTACCAATGCAGCTGTAATCATGACGCAATTTTCTCCATCAGAACAGGGTTTTCATTCGTCCTCTCAATGCATTCCTTGCCCATAACAATCTCAAGCCAACACCAATCCCCTCATATATTCCCCAAGAATAATCTTCTACCGCAGCCATAGACCCTTCTTTGCCGCGTTTTTGCAACTTCTGCACGTGACTTCTCTATTCCTGCCTACTCTTTGTCCAAAATATTAACCGAGCTTAACCACCATTTATGCAAAGCCCAAAGAATCCCAGAACATCCAATCTTGTACACGTGACTCTCGAAAAGACATTTGGGCGAGTTGATCTTATCAGTGTAATTCCATAGACAGCAGTCACTCATCTTCACTAGGAGTTGTTCGACAGACTGACGTCTAGGGCTACGACATCTCATTTCAGTACAACCACGGACCTACGTTACTGGCTGCTTCTGCTTTCTGGTTTCTGTTTCTCACCGCGCCTTCACGAGAAACTCATTCGTCAAGCACGGCCTCTTAGTTACGTAGTTTCACTCGGCAACCCGTAAAGAGCACGCCCGCTTGACGCCGTTGAGCAATCATCAGTGATACACGAAATACGCTATATGCACCAACCACTCATCGGTATCACTTGCTTACATCACCAATCGAACACCAGCCTAGCATTCCACAATCTTTCTCATCGGTTGCTACTCTACGGCCGGGACCAACCACAGTTATCCACAGACAATTGATCCAAGACGTATCCATAAAGTCACACCAAAACAATAAACTCGACCATGTCGTTTTGGCCCTTCTCCAATTCTCTCAGTAGCAATTCCCTGCTCCATAAATATCTCGACTCAGTCACGGACTTTGCATCCGTGACAACAGGAGATCTTTTAGGCGACACCGAGCTACTGCAAGAAATCCTCAACGAGCTTCATAGCATAAAGAGCAATTACAATAACAACGTAACGAGTTTTCAGTTCCTGCAATCACAAAATGAACTTAATGGATCCAACAGCCTTATTTCCAATGCAGATGCGGTGTCGTTGACATCTTCCAATAATGATAATGCACCTTCCAGTACCTCCAAAGATGCGAGAGGAGCAAAACTATTGGAGATTTTACTTCAACCACAAGTATTAAATGGGTTCCTTGAGTATTTAGTGGATAGTGTTGATTTTTTTTATGAACAGGGCTTGAAAGAGCAAGAAAACTTAGATAAATTGGTGGGGAACATAGAAGAAGGAGACACGAAGAAAGAGGGTCAAGACAACTCGAAGTCTGGTACATCAAAGTCCAAGAGTATTCAATCAGATGGTGATCATGTTGAAATTGAAGAAACTGAAGACACTTCTCCTACAAGTAGTACAGCTGTAGTTGCAGCCAATGACAATGCCTCCACGAACTCCAATGAAGAAGAATCGGATGAAGATAGATTTCGTCGATGTGTACAGGTCGCCTCTGATATCCTCTCTATCGACATGTGGATCATGCTGAATAGAATTATCGAAACACCCCTCATCATGTCAAAGCTCTGGCTGACAATACTGTTGCCTCATCTTAAGGAGAGTTCACCAACTGTAGCATACATGGTGCACATCTTGGACCAGTTAATGGATAATAACAGCATAGAACTTCTCAACTTTATTAGAAGGCAACCTAATTTGGTTGATACCTTTCTTTCGAAAATCGAAATACCTATGCTTATGGATTTCTTCCTTAGGGTGATTCAAACAGATAAAGGCGACTCCCCCACTGGCATCTTGGAAACTTTGTCTCTGCAGTCGTTGATTCCCAAGCTTATTGAGATCCTTAAGTCGGATTCTTCGCAATTTGTGGTGGATTCCAAGATTCCAAATCATGAGCTTTTCTTCAAACAGACAGCGGCCACAGATTTCATCAAAGCTCTTGTAACAATCTCGTCCAACACCGCCCTTGCTGTTGTGCTTGAGACTAACATTGGTCCCAACTCTTTAACAAGAGAACTTGTATCCCCAAAAATTATTAACACTATGATCAATGACATCATGCTCCATCAGTTAACTGTTGATGGTAAAAAAATGACCAACAAGCATGGTATTAATAACTGTGTTGGTATCATTATTGAACTTATCCGCAAGAATAACTCGGATTACGACTTAAACTGCGGCTCATACAGTTCACTTCTCCAAAATGGTGAAAATGGTACGGGTGAGATCAACTCTTATGTCATGTTCCAATGGCTCAAGGACTTTGAACAGAACCCTCCTGGGCCAAGGGACCCTATTTATTTAGGTGAGATGCTCTCTATCTTCTCTGATAATTTGGAGAAATTTGAGGAACTCATGACGTTGACTCCTGTGCCTCCTCCTAATGCTGGAGATGAGGTTCTCGGTTTCACTCGTTTCAAGATCGCGGAACTTATTGCAGAATTATTGCATTGTTCCAACATGATTTTACTTAATTCCAAAAAGATAAAAAAGATTATCAAGATCAGAGATTATGTTAGGCAGCAACAACCATCTAGACTCAAAAGAGCCCTCAATGAGTCTATCATGTTCCCAGAGTCGCATAGTGGCAGCTCTTCCCTTCATGATGTAACAATGGGCTTGGACGATGTCTCTTTGGATGACATCCATTTCGAGCCTGCTTCTTCAGAGACACCAAAGGGCGAGAACGATTATAGAAAATTAATAGAAACTTTGGACGATACGGAAGACTCTGAAGATGAAGAACCATCTATCTCACCAGAGAATCCATTTGTTTGCAGTGAGAGAGACCAGAATATCCGTCTGAGTCCCTGTGTTGGCGACTATTTCAAGATCAAGCTAATCGATCTGGGAATCCTTCTTAATATTGTGAAGAAATTCACTCAGTTTCCTTGGCACAACTTCTTCCATAATGTGGTTTTTGATCTTATTCAACAGATATTTAATGGAAAGCTCAACTCATATAACTCATTCTTAATTGTTGAACTTTTCAAGTCGGAAAAATGTAACTTAACTGACCTCATAGTGAAATCTTACAGACAGCACACAACAGAACCTAGACCTGGATATATGGGCCATTTGATTTTAATCTCAGAGGAAGTGGTAAAATTTACGTCACTTTACAAGCCGGACTTGATTTCCCCAGTGATAGTCAAGGCTATCTCGTCTGAAGACTGGGATTGGTTTGTTGAAGAAGTCCTTCTCAAAACTAGAGAAGTCTATAACGTTGTTTTGGGAGCTGAATCTGAGGATATTCATAGCCACGGTGCTGGTACTGAAGATCAGGAGTATGGATTCGACTCGTCTACGGTTGGCTATCTTGATCTTGAAACCTATGACCCAAATTCGGGTGGAAAAAACATGATTATCTTGGGCGACAAATCAAACCATGATCTCTTTATCAATGACAAGCTGGCTCTAGAAGACGAGGACGATAATATGGATGAAGATCCAATTCCCGATGTCCACGTACAAAGTATGACACCTAACGGAAACATCAACAGTGGTGCTATTGCAGATGATTTTGAACCAGAGACTTTCCATAACAGCTATCAGGACAATGACTTCTTGGACAATTTATCAGGGTCGAGTTCTTCTGATGAAGAAGACGAGGACAGCAATGAATTACGAAGAGTTCCCAAGCATAATGAATAATGTATTTATTTTAGAAACTTACAAAAGGACCCTCAAAAGCGTGGTCCCACCAGTTAAATCAAAAGCATAAGCACTCATATTTATTTACACTTCTATACATCATTAATAAATAATCATTGTATTTAACTATCTACTTTCTGTTTCTGGTACCGTTCGGTCTACCGTAGACGACCTTACCGTTGGGTAATTCAATCTTGTTTCCTCTTTGGGTCTTCTTTTTAGTCTTCTTCTTGTCGTCGTCCGGCAATTCGAAGATCTTCTTATTTTGGTTCTGATAGACGATAGTAGTGTCAACAGAAAGTGAGGTAAACTTACCAAAAGTATTGTTCCACAAATACACTGGAACCTTGAAGAACAAAGATTCCTTGAAACCTGGTTCGACGTTGATGTCGTGTTCATCGATTTCTATCAATTCGTCATTATTGTCGGTATCAACGACAAAGACACTTCCATCATTCTTTACTACAAATGTCTTACCTGTAGCTTCGTTGGATAATCTTCTGTCAGAGCCATCATTTGGAGCAATGAGAGACCCTCCCCATGCTTGTGACTTAACCTGGTTTTTCATTTCGGTAATTCTCTTGAAATCTTGACGTCTGTTGATTGTAAGGGCAACGAAATGGAACGTACCGATGATGATGAACACGATGAGGACAGTAGCAATGAATCCAGGGCGGAACTTAGAGTAGAAGTAGCCTGTTCCTCTCCATTCCGGGAAGCCCTTGTCAAGGAAGTAATCATATCTCTTACGCAATGAGACGTCTCTTAAGATATTACCTACGGAAGACAATCTTTGAAATCTCTCTTCAGCATGCTTCTTCTCTTTACGGGACGATCCCCTGTATTTATCTGGATGGAGCGATCTGGATAACTTTCTGTATGCTTTGGTGATCTCCTTAGTGGTAGCCTTGGGTCCCTGTCCCAAGCCCAACCACGAATAGAACGAGAACTCTTGGCCAAGGTCCTTTTTAATCTTGTCGTTGAGGGAGAAGATCTCATAGTCCTGAGGGCTCCATTGAGCAGCGCTGACGAAAGAGACTGCCACGAACACAAATAGAGCAAACGATGACAATCTCATGCTGGTGTCTATGTATATAGTATATGGTGGACGATACTGCACTCACAACCTGTTCAATGACTTTATCTGGCTCACTTTCTGAAGACACGTCAAGACAGCAAAAAGACCCTCATCGTAATTTTTCACTTGTACAGTCGCGCTCGCTTCAGCCTCACTGTAAAGCTGTATACATGTAGAGGTTTTGTCGTTGTAAATGCTTGTTGCAAGTAATCTGTACTGGTAATATTATTCTATATAATTATTATTAGTATATTATTCTCATCGTTTGGTTATAGTGATTAAGTATTCAAATTACTTTATATTATCCTCGCTGTTATTATTTCTATCAACAACCTCAATTTGTATATAGGTTCTTAAAAACATATATTGCTTTTCTGCAGCGTTTATACCTCGATCATAGCATAGCTACAAATCCACAATGACATTCTATCCGCTTCCTCCAAACCTCAAATTCGTGTTCTTCTTCGACACCGCATCTGCCACATTGTGGTTCTGTTGTCTCGTGAGATTTCTCATATTGTTGCCTTTGGTAGGAAGAAAGTTTCTCCCTGGTGGCATAGCCGATTTCTTTCATGTGGTGGCACTTCTTCCCCTTATAGGATTTCTCATGGTGAAGAGCTTGGTGAATAAAACATTTGCTATTAATGACTTGTGGGGCTTGGCCAATGGTGCAAGAATGGCGTGGGTTTGCTACGGAGTAATTTTCCCACATCCCAAGATTGCCAAACACACGTCTTACTCGTTGCTCATACTATCGTGGTGCACCACCTACTTGGTTCAATTTGTTTACTACGCTTTTAAGACTAAAACTAGAGGCTCGCCTCGAGAGCTCTTCTGGTTACAATATCACGTATTCTACATCACATTTCCACTTGGCTTGGTAGCTGAAATGATTCTCGTATTCTTGAGTCTTGAATTCGTGCCTGACAATCTGATCTACGACTTTCTTCTCCAAGTTGCATTATTGAGTTATATTCCGCTTGGTTACTTCTCCTGGGGCCATTTACAGAGCAGAAAGAAGCTTAAGTACGACGATATTATTGAAAAGAGAAACCAGATCAGAAACAGAAGAGCATCTTCTACTGCTCCTACAGCTGTATCAGCTTCCGCAGTTGATCCTGAACCGCAAGCACAAGAGTTAAGAGAAACGCATTGATTAGGTCACACATTTCATTAGTTTGATAGTAGTTGATCCAATACATAAAACACTGCATAGTTCAACTAATATAGTTAAATAGTTACGTATATATCACTACACCACTACCATGTTAAACAGTCGAGTCTATATATTACTTCGCGTGCTCAAATTTACACATCACTATCGAATTCTCAACTCGCAGAAAAAATTTTAGAACAAGCTTAAGTAATTTGTACTCTTGAAGAATAAGTATTTAGTTACTACAAACATAGATAAATAGACGACATGATAACGAAATACTTTGCCAACGTTGCTGTCAAGTTTGACCCATTTACAACTGGAGGAAGAGCTGCAAGATTGTTCTTGGCCAGAGTCCCTTCGTCTGCTAAGATTGAGTACAAAGTCTTACCAAAGAATTCAACCATTAAGCCAGAGATCCAGGTCACTTTCAAGGATAAATTCGTGATGAAAGCTGATCCTTCTGAAATGAACATTAATGACTTGAGAGACCACTTCAATACTCATTCAAGAAAATTGGCTATCAAGGATGCCATCTCGGAGTAAGCAGATATAAAAGATCAAGACTCCATCATAATCACATCATAGGTCTTTCACCTCTTCTTCCAAGCGCATAGTCTCAGCAAGCTCGATAGTTTTTGTGATGAGTAGGCGGTTAATAAAAGGTGTCAAGGGCGTAGGCTCTTAGAGGTCTAATTGTAAATAAACACTCATACTTTAGTTCATCTTTCAGTAAATAGCATTTCATTAATATAAAGTTTCATCGGTTAAATGTATATTATTGTATTAATGCGGTATATTTATTTATATGTCTATTACTTTGCCAACTACTCATTTTCTAGCTGTTTTGCTTGTTAGTGAATTCCTGGAACCATTTGGGTATGCTTTGGTTGAAAATAGTTGCAGCTTCCTTATCTTCTACTGAAAAGAACTCAAGATAAGAATCTATCAACGCATCTGCCCTTTTGAATGTTAATTTATATATTAATGGAACTGATGGTTCATGATGTTTCGTCTCGATTGTATTGTGGTTCGCTATCCAAGTGATCAATAACTTGTACCACTTGAAAATTTTGGCTCCGTTGAGAGCACAAGTATTTGTAAGGAAGACTGGGTCGTTATTAATGATATTACTGAGCTCATTGTTATCATAGCTCTTTATAGAAGCCAATCTGAAATCAGATGTGCGAAAGCCAATTACAACATCCTGGCATCCTATCAACTTATTCTGACAATAGGTAGAAAGTAGTTTCTTTTGCAATTTACTAGTTGCCTTTATTTTCACGTCACCAGATGGAATGACGTTATGAGTTTTCAACTCTACGTAGTTGGTAGTACCAGACTTCATAGGCACCTTACATGCATCTATTTCTGCAGTAAAATGCACAGGAATACTATCAACCGCATGACTAATCAAAGAATGGAAGGTTGTTGTCTCATTCTCTTCACCTTCATCTTTGTTCTCTTTTTTCTTGTAAATGTCTCCTTCCGTCAACTTCTCGTCTTCCGAGCTCTCAGAGTCAGCAGAAGATGGTGTCGTCTTTAGGGACAAGTCATCATATTCTATTTCTGACGAATCCATATCGACATCTGAAGCCTGTAAGGCTTCATTTTCCTTCCTTCTCTTCTTTTTCCCCTTTGCCTCGTCACTATTTTTCGAAATACCACTATTCGACTTCGGTTCCACATATGACGTAAGTAGCTCCTCAAATCTGAAGCCAGAATACTGAAGATGCCTAAGAAACAAGGTATTCTTATCTGCGTTTGGCACATTATTAAGAATGTTATCAATGGAATCCTCAGGTTCGGATTCCCAATCGTAGGCAATTATAATCAAGTTTTGCCAGTATATCACATTGAATTGTAAAGGCTCCTTTTTGATTGGAATGTTAAGCAAAGAAAGCAAATTTCGTCTTAATGTGATGAATTTGAATTCATTAAACGATATATCCTTGTTGTTTATCACAAACTGAATGGAACGGTATAAGTCTTCCATTTGGTATATTTCTTCCTGGTTAATTCTTCTGAAGTTGTCAAATCCGTAAGTTAAATCAGACCCGATTAAGTTTGAAAAAGTTAGCTTTCCTGGGGAACTCCCTTTCTTCTTTGAGTGCTTAGCAGATCTACTCGCCCGTTTACCTATTGGTATGTTTAAAGCTTTCAATCCGGAGAGGTCCTCAAAAATTATCGTATTCTCTATAGCATTATTGATTTTCGTGTAGTTTAGTATCTCTGTTGGTACCTTTGTGAACGTCTGATCAAGCGTCTCTAGTCCTTTACAGTAGTATTGGCTCAAGAAACTATCCTGTGTCTCCTCATAAAACGTTGCTCCCTCAATCTTTCTTCTCTCGATATCCTTTAAGTATCCCAAAGTCAACTTTTCAAGTATTGATAATGACACTATCCTCATTGTTGTATTCTTTCTCTCCTATACCTACTATACAATCTACAATTCGAAGGAAGAATTCATTTAGTCTTGTATGGATGAGATTGCTTCGAAAAATTAAATTCCTAAAAGCGAAATGCGACGAGTCTGAATTTTTTGCAACTTCTGATAATGTGAGGTTCCTTTAGAATGGCATTTATTTTTCTTTTGAGATTGTGACATCATCAAGCTGTTTTACTATAAGAATAAATATATGTATGATAAACAAAAATTTGGTAAAAGTAAGACATGGAAGTCTGGAAGCGGTGTAGGTCTACTTCTTTCTTTCACCGTAGGATCTCGTAGCGTAGTCTCCATCAATAACAATAACATCCTGTGGCCTATAGTTGTGGGTTCCATCGAAGTATTCCTTTAATATATCCTTGACACCAGCAGCATATCTGGCTTGTGCATCAAGAGAGGTACCAGAAACATGTGGAGTCATAGCGTTACCGTAACCAAATGGGTTCTTCATAGATCTCCATGGGTGGCTTGCTGGAGCCGGTTGTTGATTCCAAACATCACCACCGTAACCGGCAAGGTGACCAGATTCTAAAGCTGCAGCAACGTCCTCGGCAACACAGATGGCGCCTCTGGCAGTGTTGACCAAATAAGAACCCTCCTTCATATGGGAAATCAATTCCTTGTTGAACAAGCCTTTAGTCTTCTCGTGCAATGGGGCATTTATGGTGACAACATCAGACTTAGAGACCATTTCTTCTAAGCTCACGATTCTCTCTACAATGTTATCTCTTCCATTGAGAATTTTGGACACTTCATTCAACTTCTTTATAGCGTCAACTGGCAATTCTTGATAGTCGTAGTAGTACAACTTCTTTGGGTTGAAAGCGATCAATCTTTCCAAAACGCGGAAACCAATTCTTCCAGCTCCAACTGTGGCAAAGACCTTGTCTTCCAAGTCATATTCTTGCTTTGCGAGACCTGCAATATCCCACTGACCAGTGATGGCTTGCTGGTGGGCTGGGACGAAGTTTCTAACTAAAACCAACATAGTCATGATGACATGTTCAGCAACGGATTGGACATTAGAGCCAGTGACTTCGGCCACAGTAATCTTCTTCTCATTGGCAGCATTAAGATCAATATGGTCTGAACCAACACCTGCGGTAATAGCGATCTTCAACTTTGGAGCCTTGGAGATTCTAGTTTTAGTAATGTAGGCAGGGTAAAACGGAGTTGTAATTACAATTTCGGCGTCGGCCAATTCACTGTCAACCTTGGAGCTTGGCTCCGGATCCTTGTCAGAGGTAGTAACCAATTCATAACCGTGGTCCTCAACAAACTTACGGATTCCTAATTCGTTCTCCAAGCAACCAAATAATTCAGGAACTTGCTGAGCGTGTTCTTTACCTTCGTAGAGTACTAATAAAACTTTACCTTGAGACATGGCTGAAAATTGAGAGTGGGATGACTTTTTGGTGGGTGTGAGCTTTTTATCTAGACAATTGTGTGAATTGAACTTTGATAAAGCTTATAATTCACATTTGAAAAAACTTGGATATCTCCAACAGCTTATATACTTTTCATTCATTTGAAACGTCATTTTACTACCAATACAAGGCAGGTGATTATTCTGTCTTTCCCCAGATTCCAATTCCGAGAGATTTTTGCAGAATAAAAGATCGCACACTCTAAACTTTTGTGGGGTCTGAGTTGCGGGACTGCTCCGAGCACAAAGTAATGCTAAATATCTCGTACGCTGGTTAATAGGGAACAATAGCCATTTTTAAGTTCCGCAGTGGGATCCTACGGTGGTTCTTAGACCGGAAGGGTCATTCTGTATTGTGGTGGAGCTTTGTACTTCTTGTTCATGCTTGCCAACCAGTAGCACTCACCATTCGAGCCATTTTCCATTGTATGTTCTACATAGCCGTTGAATACCCTCTGCGTTAAGACGTCTAGTACCAATAGTTAAGCACTCGGTAATGTGGATAGCCAGATGCTAGTTTCCAGAGACAAAGCTTGACACTAAAGAAATGTAGCTTAGTCTGGTACATTTCAATTGTGCAGTTGGTTTCATCTGTACTGCAATTATGATCTTGCAAATTTTCATTGTCTTGGCTATTCTTTGATATAGGTAAATCTAGTTGATTATCTATATAGTATAAACAGCATAATACTATCAATTCTAAACTACTCCAAGCTATACGTAGACTATCGCTAAACATTATGCGGCAATACTTAAAACCTCAACCAGGTAATATTCGCAACTGCAAATACAAAAATTTCTTGCTGCGAAAATCTTATCGTAACGTTCCTACATGATTCAATAAACTAAAAGACCATTTTTTCAATACTTTTATATAACTCAAAAGATCATTTCTCATAAAGAAGTAACAAACAGTAAGTAAAAGGAATAATTCAAACTCGGAGATATCAGATTTACTTCTTTGTTCTTTGTCCATAAGCCTTGGTAGAGTAATCACCATCGATAACAATAACATCCTGTGGCCTATAGTTGTGGGTTCCATCGAAGTATTCCTTTAATATATCCTTGACACCAGCAGCATATCTGGCTTGTGCATCAAGAGAGGTACCAGAAACATGTGGAGTCATAGCGTTACCACCACCGTATGGGTTCTTCATAGATCTCCATGGGTGGCTTGCTGGAGCCGGTTGTGGGTACCAGACATCACCACCGTAACCAGCCAAGTGACCAGAGTTGACAGCTTCAGCGACATCGTCTTCAATACAGATGGCACCTCTGGCAGTGTTAACCAAGTATGCACCCTTCTTCATCTTGGAGATCAAGGTCTTGTTGAATAATCCCTTAGACTTCTCGTGTAATGGGCAGTTGATTGTAACGACATCGGACTTAGACACCATTTCCTCCAAACTTTCAACTCTTTCAATAATATCATCTCTGCCGTTCAAGATCTTAGATACATCATTCAATTGCTTAATGGCTGAAGCAGGTAATTCTTGGTAGTCGTAGTAGTACAACTTCTTTGGGTTGAAAGCGATCAATCTTTCCAAAACGCGGAAACCAATTCTTCCAGCTCCTACAGTAGAGATAACCTTATCCTCTAAGTCAAACTCTTGCTTAGCTGCACCTGCTATATCCCACTTTCCATTGATAGCTTGTTCATGGGCAGGAACGAAGTTTCTGATCAACACTAAGATGGTCATGAGAACATGCTCAGCCACGGAAACAACATTAGAACCCGTGACTTCTGCTACGGTGATCTTCTTCTCATTGGCAGCATTAAGATCAATATGGTCTGAACCAACACCTGCAGTAATGGCAATCTTCAACTTTGGAGCCTTTTCAATTCTTGTCTTGGTGATGTAAGCTGGGAAAAAAGGAGTGGTGATAACAATTTCGGCATCTGCCAATTCCTTGTCTACTTGCGAATCAGGTTCAGGGTCCTTGAAGGAGGTACTGACCAATTCGTAATCATGATCCTCGACAAACTTACGGATTCCTAATTCGTTTTCCAAACACCCATACAATTCAGGCACTTGTTTAGCGTGCTCTCCACCTTCGTAAAGAACTAACAAAACTTTACCTTTAGCCATTGTTGAAAAATTATTAGGAATTGAGGAATGACAGTATCTGTACTATATCTAGTCAATTGAGTATACTAGAAGTTGATAATATCTTTCTGCTTTACTATTACATTGTGAGAGGGCCCTTCTGATCTATATATACTTCAAAACGAAGAAAATGAATGATCTTATCCGAGACATTTTCAGGGTATTTAATTACCTCAACGTCAAAAAGGTGGGGGAGAGTGTATACACATAACCATTATATAATAGAAAAAAATGGAGATTACGACTACTCCGAGTGAAAGAAGGGGTAGAAGAGTACGTCAACAGTACCACACGTAAACTTTGGCCCTTTTGGGTATTCAGATCACTGCCCAGTTTCTGGAGGATCCCTCATCCTTCTGTAGCCCGACCCCGCAAATTCTCCGTCATATTGTCGCATATCCACTTTCGAATAGCCATTTAATTATGAGCCAATTGGAGTTAAGCAGCACAACGACTGCACTGCTAACCTATGATGCCTTGGATTTGTTGGCCTTTTGCGACCAACGCTCTTGTGTTTTGCCTTTGCGTTGTTTAAGTTGTAATTTGCTATGGGCAAAATCTTTTCCGAGTTATTAATTATTCTCGGAAATGATAAAATTACTCCTATTCCCAAATCCGTTTTCTTTGTCAGAGTTCTTCATTTCGGGGGTTGTTCGTGTACGGCCACCAGTGATCAAGAAAGCTTGTCACCATCTGAATGTAGTAAGCCAGTGGTAGAGCCTTGGAAGGGGATATTCTCAAAATACCTAGGCTACGGTTGTCCGTATAAGGAATTACTTGTGGGGTTAGTTTGGTCACGTGCCCCTTCTAGGTGAGGTCGTTTAATTTTAAGGTTTGGAGCCATCCCAACGACCACAACGGAAACTCTATTGAATCTTCTGATTAGTAAACTAGCGGATAATCCATTTGAGGTAGATCTAGCCAGTCTTCGGAAGAAATGGTTCTATTATTCATTAATGGTACTATCCGAGCTCGACAGGAGTTAGCTCTTCTACTAAGTATATTTCGTTTCTGAAAGAAATCCTCCTTCAATGAATTCTTTCCGTTCAATATCGATGAGCTATTCCCCTTTATACTTCCATATCTATTCGTGTACTCAATTGATCCTATGCTCGTTGTAGGCTTTCACTCTCAGAGTCTTTCTCCCACTGTAGTCTCTTAGTGACCTCTCTAAAGCGCATTTCGGATCCGTTGCGCGCTCCTCCAGTAGAAATTTTTACATTTTTGATTACCTCAAAATCTTGATAGTGAACACATGATACCCTTGAAAGTCGTAGCTACAATAGAAGTATCTTTCAGGATGCAATATATTGAAAGTTTGAATAAATAAATAATAAATATGAGAAAAAGAAAACATAAAAAACGTCAGCAAAGCAAGAACGTGGATATACAATTGCAGATACAACGTATAACCAATGGAATGTAGTTCTCCATGTCATGCTTCTCTCTATGCGACTCAGACCACATAACGATTCTTCTCGAAGGAATCATTCTGTGGCAACATCACAAGGTGAGAATGAGTATGCATTTATTGAACTCGGTCATTACCATCTCTGAATCATCGAAGAATGATTCAATGCAAATTTTGTGTCTTGATAGCGTGATTGTTTTACACTATGGGATCTTCAGAAATGAATATGAGTTTGGTTGCCATGATGACGATCAATCAGGTGAAACATTTTGTTTGCGTTAACCTTTTTAATCGAAAGCCAACTGCTTCTTGATTTCAGCAATGGCTCTACCTGGGTTCAATCCCTTAGGGCAGGTTCTGGAACAGTTCATAATCGTGTGACATCTGTACAAAGACATGGAGTTTTGCAACATGGCCTTTCTCATCTTAGAAGCTTCGTCTCTGGAGTCAATTAACCATCTGTAGGCCTGCATCAACACGGCTGGACCTAAGTATTGTTGCTGGTTCCACCAGTAAGATGGACAAGAAGTAGAACAACAGGCACACAAGATACATTCGTACAAACCATCCAATTTAGCTCTATCTTCGATACTTTGTAAGTTCTCTCTTCCATCAGCTGGCAAAGTGTCTCTTTGTAAGTATGGTTGAATGGACTTGTATTGCTTGTAGAAATGGGTCAAATCTGGGACCAAGTCTCTGACTACAAACATGTGTGGCAATGGATAAATTTTTAAGTCCTTGGAAGTGTCAGTATCTATTCTGCAAAGACAGGCCAATGTGTTGGTACCACCAATGTTCATGGCACAAGAACCACAGATACCTTCACGACAAGATCTTCTGAAAGTCAACGTTGGGTCTTGTTCGTTCTTAATTTTCAAGATAGCATCCAAAACCATAGGACCACAGTGGTTCAAGTCGACTTCGTAAGTCTTCATCTTTGGCTCGATCTCTGGTGTGTCTGGGTTCCATCTGTACACTTGGAACTTCTTGATTCTTTGCGTTTGGGCGGCTGCAGTAGCCATGCCTCTGAATCCGGTCTGGATAGCGGTCTGCTGACGAAGAAGAGATCTGAACATTGGATTAATTGATGTGATGGGTCTATTAAAGAACTCGATACTTGGAAAGAAGACTATGTCCAAAGAGAAAGAAACGAATAGCTGTTTTGAATAATCGCACTGTTTCGTTTGGCTGACGTACAAAATCTGTCGCTATTTGCTTATTTGTTAGTGAGAAAAAATTTAACCGGGTGTGTCCCCGGGAGTACGGGGGTATCTACTTGGCTTTACAAATTCGCAGCGTGTGATTGGTCGGGAGGAGGGTCATGATGGTTGACACGTGACTGATACCTGAGAATTGTAGTTTTGTGGGCAAGGAAGAAGGTGTCAAGAAAAGAGCTCCAAATCAATGGAGCCGTATGGAGGTGTTCCGGGTTCTTGTTTGGCTTCACTAGCCACCCCAACAGCTGATGTTGGCGGCTTTCTGGTTCAGCAAAAGTCCATCTAATCCATCAGTGCTTACATTTTTATGTTCTCAGCGAGCCGCACAAAATCCGCACTGCCCTACCAAAGACCCGAGCCCAAACGAGAAACTCCGATAACTGAGGGTAGTGAGTGATGTGAAGAATTGCAAAATTCCTGTAAATCCTATGTTTGACATCCTGGTGTGCTTCTGTATTCCTCATAAACGTTGTTTCTGGTATATCTAGTTGACTGGTAGCCGTTGCTGAGCTTGTGTAACCAATGTCTCCTTGATACTTGTAAGCGATTTTCCCCGGGTGCCAACCCCGAGAGGTCCGAGGTCATGAGAATACGGAATGGGAGGAATGCTAAAACAGATGGA
This sequence comes from Scheffersomyces lignosus, assembly GCA_001599395.1. Lineage (NCBI taxonomy): Eukaryota > Fungi > Ascomycota > Pichiomycetes > Serinales > Debaryomycetaceae > Scheffersomyces > Scheffersomyces lignosus. The sequence continues at coordinate 1,651,262 of BCGS01000002.1, read as the reverse complement.
TTTTCTTTGGAATGCGGTATCACTGTAATGACAATGGCACTAGAATAGTGGAACGCGTTACACCTTGTTTGCAGCAGCATCTTGCAACTTGTTACTAGATCTTTCGATATTCAACTAACCTTGCGAGTGCCTACAAGCAGGCAACCTTGCAATTCGTTGTTAATTTCTCCTATCACTTGCTTTCCTAAATATAGAACAGATGGATATGTGAACCTAGTATCACCTTAGATTAGAAGTAAAGTTGCCACTTTAAACCTTCGAGTGCTTGTATAATGACGGTTTATTTTTGCATTAATTTTGCATCAATTTCAAAAATTGAGCTTTTTCGAGCTAGTATCTGAAATACAAAAAAAATTCAAAAGTTGTGGCGATTGTCAAAACTTAATTCTACGGATATTTGCGTACTGGAATTTACGTTCATAATGAGAGTAGTGGATGTTCGATGGTGAGTTGACTTGACAGTGGCTGACAACTTCTAATTCGCTATGTAGATAGTAACTATTGAATACTACGAATAAGACTCCAAAACAAGAGTTTACTCGGTGGGCACCCTATCGTATGACCAGTCACTGCATATTGTACGTAGATATTTATCCTCGTAGGGTATACTTTCAAACCCCAAGACTTTTTTCGAAGATTATATTAAATTAATGCAACAACGGGGTATCTTAAAAGTAGATATTTAATTTGCTGCTTACAAAACGACCAGCTTCTCAAGGGCCACCAGCTAAGTGACATCTATCACGTTTCAGCCGTGGTGCTGATACAAGTTATAGTTCTTATTAAACTCTCAGCAACTCAACACTACCACTTATAAGTCTTGTCACGAGGTATATAAGGTTTATTATGAACAGTAGACTGCATAAGCAGGGACTTACTGTGAAAATTAAGGTCTATTGTTACATCCATTTAGGATCACAATGAAAACAAAAGCAGAGCATCCTCTTAGCACTACCAAGGCGGTCATCAAATCCCATCTGAGCCCTAATTGGGACACGTCCTAAATACCACGTACGCTCAGCAGCCATTACTGTCTGCCAAAATCTATGTTCCTTCTGTTTATATCTCGTGTGAGATCTCGCGTCGCGCATAAAAAATATAATTATCTCGTATTTTGCAGTAATAGTTAGGCGAATGAAAAACTTAACCGTGATTATTTTCTTTAAGTATTTCGTATTCCCATTGCCTATCTGTCAGATATACTTTTAGTTCATTACATGTGATGGAGGCATCTACAGTATAAATGGAATGCAATGTCCTGTGAGATGTCATGGTGGCAATGTCCATTGTGCGCCGTATTACCCATTGTTCCCGCTATGAAACCCGCCTGCTTGAAATTGTTAGCGCTTTTGGCAACCACGGTTGCTGGTAATGTCATTGACATAACTACCACCATCGTAGAAACAAAGCCGGTATTTCCAGAATGCTTCCTATCACAGTTGGAAACTATATTGAATAAACCAATAGCACCCAATAATGATAAAGTTGAAGAGTCACCCCTGGGAATCAAGGTAGTCTTTGTATATCAACCTAATGTGGAAGAAGCCTCTGAAAAGAAAGCTTCAACGATAGCCTCTACTTTCACAACCGAAATCGTGTTTACCACTACCTTTGTCGATGAGTACCAAAGCGTCGTGGTTGATCTAGAGACTCAAACCACTACTGTTACCACACACTTATCAGCCAACGATGGCGAAACCAATCAATTGGCACATGCAGACAAGCATGGTAATCAGGTACCCCAATCAACTGCCTTGACAACCTTTACAGGAACTTACGATTGGAATATTCTTGATTCAGAAGCAGAAGAAGAAACAGAAGAAGAAACAGATAGCCCTTCCATACAGCCATGCTCTCCAGAGGTTCTAACTACTACTTCTACAATCTTTGTTGCTACGACACAGCCTATCTATACGTATGAGCCAACAATCGAATCAGTTCCTTGTACTAAAAAGAGCCCTCTAGCCACGGGTGGTGTTGTAATTCCAATAAAATTGGCAAACCCAATTAATTTGGAGTCGTTATCACAAGGAGTACTTTTATCAACCATAATGGTATCCAATACATCCCTAACTGATTTGTTCAGTGAGTATACTACAAAGACCACTATCCGCTTATCTAGTACGGGTTTATCATCCGAGACCGGATCTTTGGATGATGTGGTTGGAAACCTGAGCAACGTAGCTAAAGAAATTGTCATAGAAAGCCATCTAGAAACAGTTACTGAAACACTGTTTTGTGACTCCTTGTCTAGCAATTACGAGTTGAGCACCCTTCCAGTGTCTCAGACGGTGGATTCATACATATCTTCAATTACTTCTGAGTCAACTCCATCCTTCAGAGGATTCAAATACAACAATGTTTCGAGTTCGCTAGATGTATCTTTTTCTGCCAGTTCAAGCTGGTATGAATCAGAGTCATCGCTCTTATCTTCTTTGCTGCAATCATCAGAAACATCATTGTCCTCGCTTTCGCAATATTCTTCAATATATTCTGGAGAAAACAGCTATTATTCAGGGAGTCACATTGATTCCGAATCATCATTTTCTTCCTTTTCCTTTGAAAGTTCTTCTAGTACTGTTGATCAGAACTCTACTAGCATATCATATGATGTAAGCAGCAGCGAAGAGAGCGCATCTCCAACTACTGCTGCGGGCCGCTTTTCTATTTTTGCAGCCATGTTAGCAAAGGTACTAGTTTCCAATGCAAATGGCTTCACTGGAGATTTGTTCTTGGCTATTTCGACAAATGCTGTCACATCGACTTTCAAGCGCCAGAACTTGCCATTGCCGATCCCTTCTGGTGTGTCGAATGGTAATGTTGCATACCAAACGAATAAATTCTACTCTAACTTGCTTGTTTCTCCACAAACAGATACTGTCTTTGCGCAACCGTTCGGATTGTCGTTCGTCAACTCTGGATACTTCGGTTTTGGAGTACAGATGACTTTACCCGATAGAAGAGTTTTTGGATCACAGAATACAAATAACCCAAATTGGTCTTCGTATTATTTTAATCCGATTCACCTCAATGAAGTCATTGTATCTTCTACAGCATTCACCTCATCCTCAAAGATTAAAATGAATGTCTCAGGTATGAAAGTGATGGCAGTAACCGTTAAATTATCAACTAATGGCGACGTGTCTAAGAACTACGTAGAAATTCCGATTGTACAAGGAATGGGATTTGTTACTTCAATTTATCATGGAAATTTAGTTCCACAAATCAGCTCTGGTGTCGGTTTCCAATCATTAGCTCAAGAATCCTCATCCACTTTAAACAAAGCAAACCTCTTGAGATACAGAGCAACCTTATTCAACGGTGTTCAATATTTGATCTATGTTAAAATCCCTAGCGGTCAGTCCCTTTCTAGTTTCAAACTTTCCGTAAGTAACAACAACAAAATTGTTGGCTCAAAAGCAATTGACGGATTAATTATTCAATATGCTATTGCCGCTAAAGCGACTCATAATCCTTTTTACGACGAAGCTGCTGGAATGTATGTTACTGAATGTAAAGTCAAAGCACATGGATATGGGGGAACTTCCGCAGAATATTTATTAGCATATTCCACTAAGGGAACGTCCATATCGGGAAGACCAATTGTATTTGCCTTGCCACACCACATGGAGGTCATGAACTCCGATACTTCTCAGTACTATACTGCAATCAGTTTATATTCGAATACGCATGGAGACATGAAGGCTTATGCTACAGCCACAATGACAATGATTGAATCATTGAATACAAATGTGCAATTTTTACCATGGACGAGCAATGTTGGCAGTAATTCAGTATATTACACATCGGACCAATTAAAGCTCATTGCTAAAACAGCAAATCTGGAGTTGGCAGTAGATATTAAGACTTTAGTTCTTTCCCAAAATTCTAATTATTATTCCGGAAAAGTATTAGATAAATATGCTTACATTCTTTTGGTTGTGAGCGATATTATTGGGGATGCTACCTTGACCAAGTCAACATTGGCTATTTTGAAAGATACATTTGCTCAATTTAGAGACAACAAACAGTACTATCCTTTGATGTATGATACCAGATATCTTGGAATAACTTCTACGTGTAACAACAATGGTGACACTGGTGCAGATTTTGGCTCTGGGTATTACAATGATCACCATTTCCATTATGGTTATTTTGTTCATGCAGCAGCAATTATTGGTTATGTTGACAAGAAGGCTGGTGGTACTTGGGCAAAGAGCCAGCAGCCATGGGTAAACGCGTTGATTAGAGACGTTAATAACCCTTCTCCAGGAGATCCTATTTTCCCAGTCTTTAGAATGTTTGACTGGTTCTGTGGTCATTCTTGGGCCGCTGGATTATTCACTTCTGGTGATGGTAAGAACGAGGAGTCTTCTTCTGAGGATTACAATTTTGCATATGGTCTTAAATTATGGGGTAAAGTTACTGGCAACAAGCGTATGGAATCGACAGGGGATTTAATGTTGGCAGTCATGGCAAGGGCTATGAATAAGTACTACCTATACACTAAAAGCAACACTGTCGAACCATCTCAGATCATTGGAAATAAGGTAAGTGGTATTCTTTTTGAGAACAAGATTGATTATACCACATATTTTGGAACTCCGGATAAGAATCCAGAGTACGTTCATGGAATCCATATGTTACCCATTACCCCAGCTTCTTCTTTGATTAGAAATCCGGCGTTTGTTAAGGAAGAATGGAGCGACCAAATTTCAGGATTCATTGGCAAAGTCAACAGTGGGTGGACCGGGATCTTAAGATTGAACCAAGCATTATACGATCCTAAAAGTTCCTACAGCTTCTTTTCTTCTAGTTCTTGGAGCGACAACTACTTAGACAACGGTCAGAGTAGGACTTGGTCCTTAGCTTTCAGTGCAGGTGTCATGAATGCATCCAGCTAGCCTTGTTATAGAATTCATTTTTTGAGTGGGTGCTAAATTTGCAGCAATCAGGTACGTCGTGCGTTGCCCTCTAATCTCCGTAATCCCTGTATATTCTCCTCTTAAATCCGACGGATTGTTGCACAACTGATTGAAATTTTTATATAAATACTAGCTAGACTTCCTCTAATCATTGTAATAAAGATCAATTAGATTCAATTACGATTGTAGCACAAATAAAATGGTCAAGGAACAAGCTTATTACAAGAACGGATATAACAAGTCGATTTCTGCTACTCACTCGTGGAGAACGGTAGAAAACTCTGTCCCATATCTCATTCCCTTGCTTAAGGCAAACTTGAAGGTTTTAGATGTTGGTAGTGGACCGGGAACTATTACTTTGGACCTCGTGAATTATGTTCCAGGAGGCGAGATTGTTGGTGTTGAGCCAACTCAAGAATTGATTGACGAAGCCAATCTCAACAAGGCAAAAGCGGAAGATACTAAAGGAATCAAGTTAGCCAATGTGACCTTTCAAAAAGGATCAATTTATGGGTTGCCATTCCCTGACAACACATTCGATTTGGTACATGCTCATCAAGTTATTATCCATTTAGAGGACCCTATTGTAGCCCTAAAGGAGCTCAGAAGAGTCACGAAACCAAATGGTTTTGTTGGAGTCAAGGATGCTGACTTGGCTTCTGTTACGGTCTACCCTGCCAAGTATGAAGAAATAGTTGACTTGTACTTCGTGCAGAAGGCAAAGGCAGCTGGTTCGACAGATATTTACGCTGGTAGATCATTGAGATCCAAAGCTTTGAAGGCCGGATATGAAGTTGACCGCATTACTAGTTCTGCTTCTAACTGGTGCATTAGTGATCAAAGTTTTAAGTACAGGTTGAAGGGTTTGCTTTCTGATAGATTGCTTAATTCCAACGAGAAGCTTATTCCTGACGATGAAGCAGCTAATAAAAAGGCTATTAACAAAGTCATGAAGATTTGGACAGAATTCTACGAGGATGATGAGGCTTGGATGATTACCAATCATGGCGAAATCATCTATCAAAAAAAAGAGTAGATATCGTTTTCTCTATCATAATTAGTGGTATACTATAGCATAAATAGCGGACCCTATCAGCCTTTCTTATTTCCTCAATTTAATTCACAAGCTCAAAAATGATCGTCGAAACTTTCCACCAATTGATCGAGCGATAGATCATCGAAGATCCCGAATGATGGGTCATCAAAGGCATAGTAGTTTTCCATTGCATTATCGAAGTTACTCTGAATACCAGTATTGGGTCCAACAACCTCAGGTCCAGGCGGTACTGGCGTAGCGCCGGTAGGAAAGCTCAGAGCTGCTCCATTAGCATCAAAAAACTGTTTGGAGTTACTAATTCGGGAAAAGAGCTCATCAATGTTCTGGTCAAATGAAAGCTCAATTGGAAATGGACTCAACTTTGGAGTACCATAATCATTATTGAGTAAATTAGACATATTGGGTGCTTGAGACTGAGTTGGAAATACAGCTTTCCCAGATTGGCCCTGTGGGGGAGGATTCTGTACATGCAGTCTAACTGAAGTGGTTACATCAAAACTACTTTCTTGACTCGTCTTTCTCCTTTTGTTAGGGCTATCAGTTAGCTTATCCGTATTAGGGACTATAGTGTGGACCGGACCATACAATGCAACCCATTCTTTCACTAGTTCCGGTCTGTTTATTTTGGACATCGATTCACTCATGATGTCCACTAATTCTTTTGCCAATTCAACGGGCAACTTGAAATGAGTAAGTATGTTTAACTTCTTTGGATCGTAATTGTCACAAGTGGCATTCTCATCTTTCTCCTCTTTCTGACAAAAATCAATGAAGTCAAAGCTGGAATAGAAGTCATCACTCTGAACACTTTTAAGAATATATATGTGAGATTTGCTTATTCTCCACGAGTAGAGATACCTTCTACCCAATTTAGAAATCCCCAAAGTGCCAATCTTGGCACACTTGACGAAATAGTAGAGTAATTTCTTCATCGAGTCGAAGTATTCTTTGTAAACAGCATCTAGTTGCATTTTATCCTCATGCGAAGGATCTCCCTTTTCCATTGCTCTAGTCGTGTAGTTCATTCGAATAATTAAACTGAAAAGAATTCCATTAGATTTGTGCAAAGCAGTTTCTATAATTGGATTCAAAAAAAGGTTGGCACTGTAGCTGAAATAATAGTGTTCTTGATCAAGCAAATTGAAATAGTTTGGAAGAAACTCTTCAAATAAGATTAAGAGCAACTTCTTAAGGTAAAAGAAACTCAATTCGTTCTTACCCTCAGACTCATAAAGTATGAATAAATGATGATACATAGACACCATAAAAAACTTCACATGAATGTAGTAATGAAGTTGCAAAAACTTCTTAAAACCATCATTAAAGTATTGCTCATTATAGGCATCTATGAACTCCGAAATATGCGTGCCCAAATTATTAGCAACAAGGATTTCGAGCTCATTTAATGCCTCAACCAATTCTGATACTAGAATTGGGTGACTTATATCCATAATGATATTAAGAAGTCTTCTCAACTGAACACAAAGGGGTTCTAAAAATTCGAAAGCAAGGATAGAGAATGAGTCGAGCGCTTCAAAATTTATGTTTGCATTATCATCATCATCGAAAGGAAACTTCACATCCGAGTTTATAGGATTGATTAACAGAGGATTTCCGTATGCAAAGGCTTGATGCAAGTCAAGGTAGCGCAAATGCAACCAGATCTTCCTCCTTATATTATTTTCTTTTGGATCATTCAAAATATCACTAAACTTATCTGGCTCCCTATTTAAGCCTATCGAATAAGCCATCAGGATTAAGGTAGCATTGTGTATCTGAAATTGATTACGATCTGGTCCTTCAGCATCTTCAGGGGCTATAGCAACATAGATACGCATGAAGAGCGAAAGCTGCAAAATCGTCAAATTCATCTTTTGAAATATTTGAAATCTATTCATGCAATTACGAGCAAGGAAAATGAACTCGATTCCAATTGAATTGAGAAGCAAACTTTTCAAACTACGCAATTCTGAGTCTGTAAGTTTCTGCTTTTTATGACTCAAAGGGCTCGGCTTCTCCCCGTCATACCCTATGAAATACTCATTGATCTCTTGATTATTAGGAATCAACGATAAATAGCTCATTCTCAAAATAATCAACGTTAGACCCAATACTGCAAAATCTTGGTTATCGGATATATTCAAAGCTGATACTTTATCATCAGTGAAAGACTCTGCACCAATTAATGATTCTAACGACTTCTTAAAGGATGCCTCATCCAAATATGGAACAAAAGGATAAATAAATTTAAAGAAACGGCTGATGTGAATCCATATAATCCTCTTTGTTGGCAAAATGGATAAGATCTTTGTTGATAAGTCCCCATTACTACTGAGTTCATTATTCCTAACAAAATTGAGCCCCACGGGGATATTAGATTCTCTAATGTTGTGTCTCGTGAGATCAATTTTGGTTTTTGATGGAAGATTCATACGCTGGAGTACCAGGATCGGAGTATTCGAATGAAGTCCACGTCTGTCAGTATCAGACAGTACAGCATCGGGTTTGTCGGTCATACTCAGTAAGATTTTGTTACGAGTGTCCAGAAAGCTTTGAGACTTTGTCGACATGAAAGACCACAAGTCTGATAACCCAGCGTCCTTTTTCATGAAGCAATGCCATGTGAATGGACCGTGATTAACTTCATATTTATCCTGAGTAGACGAGATAGACGTGTAATCAAAAAAGTCAATTGAATCCGTAGGGGAACCAATTGGATTTACCCCTATAACAGACTTGTAGTCCTTAAAAAAATTCATCACTTCACTATATTGCTTTGTCACAAGATAAAAATTGGAACCCGAGTTCAGTGACTCCTTTACTACAGCGACTCCAGGTTTGTCAACCAAATACAGTGAAGAAGCAGAAGACAGTTCAACTTTTCTTGACTGTGCTGTTACACTGGGTTGGTTCTGAGTAGACTCATTCGGCGATGTCTTCTGAGTCGAGTTACTTTGGGTGCTCCTTTCTGAGGAATGAGAAATCAATCTATTCAAATTCACCGGCTCGGATGGATTGTGGGAAGGCTGAGTACGCTGTTGGATTATGGAAACTGATGGCAGGGTACTACCTGGATTCACGGAGAGCTTGTAGAAATGGTCGTTCGGTATAGAAATACTTGAACTACCGGTGCTTCGGGTGCTGCCAGTACTTCTTGGCCCTACTGGTGGCAGCCCATATTGTGGTATTGATGAGTCGGATATTGCATTGTGCGCTACACCAAATGTTGGCGATATTGTGTCCCCATTGTGTTGAGATGTAATTCCAGTGTGAGTTAAGGGAGCTGGAGGAAAAATCGGTCCACGAATCACTCGGTTGTGAGAGGTGTCGAACCGCAGACTTTCGTTCAAATTGATCTCCGGGCTATTTCTTATAGACGGGAGTTGGTTAACATGAAATTGCTGAATATTGGACAATTTAGCAGTCTCGAGTATACTAGAAACCGAGGTATCTGGAGTATCACCGGTATTTACCAGGTCACCAGCAGAAATAGCGGAAGATGAGGGTGGGTTGGTGGTGGTCGAAGAGCCTGAACCCTCAACTTTCGCATCAGGCTTCTGGTGAATTGGTTCACCATAGTACGGTTCATTGTAGGCACAGACATGGGCTGTGTTGTACTTGACACAAGAATTACAGGGCTGGCCACGGTCACACTTGACTTTTCTGAATTTACAGACATTACAGACAAGGGTGATTCTATTCCGTTTGCGTGTGCGCAGCTGTTGCTGAGACAGGTTGTTTGTCATGGCGGGTTCGGTGTGTTTTGATGAGCAGTCTTCTCGATTTAGTTTTTTCGTTTCGTTAAGATGGTACAGGCTAGGTAGGGCTAAAGAAATAGTGACTTGAGATCGTGATGTTTGTCTTGATGGATATCGTATCAATATCAATTCCAGCTATGAGAGTAATGGTGGTAAGTTCTTTCGGACTGTGTTCCTTATTAAGGTTCCTAATTGAGGTTCCTAATTGAAAAGGGTTTCTGTGGCAACTAGGAATTACTGCGAGACAACGAAGTAGCACCTATGATTTGAGCTTTTCGAGGACTTGGAGTCAAGAGAAATGATGTTCGCCTTTATGGTTGCAGCCAGTAATCCCCTTTGTACTGTGCAAGGTATTGGGACGATGGGAAAGAAGATGTGACTCTAAAAACAAATAAATTGGATTATAACTTCATTTTCATCATTACACCTAGAAAAAGAAAGGCTTGTACAACTTTAGCAGTCAATGCCTGTAGCTTCTATCATCCGATCCAAAGGGTATGCACGAATAATATTTCAATTGCATTCCATAGTATACTAGGACCGAAGACTCGGTGTTAATTTGAGAGATACACTGGGATGACGTAAGCGCACACCAAGAGAGGGCTTTGAGTGCTCGGTGTTTATGTATTGTGAGAGGAACAAATGCAGCGAATTAATAAGAGATTTTTCTCAGATTAGTGCCTCCGCATCTGAGAGAAAGATCTTCTACAGAAAATAGATTAATTAAAAGTAGCAATGACATAACAGGAAAAAGGTACATTTTGTGCACCGGTTGTTTGTCTTTAACCAAAGAATCGTCTGCAAATGAATGCAATGATAATAGCAGTTATGGCTGCTCACAGTCGATAAATCGTGACGAGAATCATAGAATATAGCCGTCTTCTTTTTTTTTTTTGCAGAGATTTAGAGTGGCTTATTCCTACTTGTCATAAACTAATAGAATACATAGGCATTTATTCTCCACAAATAGGAAGTATGTACTTAATACTCAACATCTGTTTAAAGGACGCAAGTGTAGCACCACTTAAGGCTGGGCTAGATTCAATTTTTATAGCTCATAAGTTCCATCGATACCGAGAAAGCTTACTTCTTGCCATAGGCAATGGATATTTGGTGGCCGTCTGCTAAGTCTCTTCTAGCTCTGAAATGTAACCTCGGTGGTCATGGCTATATCCATGTAGAGTTGTATGCACACTTTTTTGCAGCCCCAAATTTGTTGCAACCCTTAATTAAATAAGCAGTTGCATACTATACCCCTAAGCAGTTCGAGAAAGCTACTCCGAAAGCCACCAGCACAATTCTTCTCAATTTAAATGAAGTTAAGCTTACATTTTATACAAGATTCATTATAAATTATATTCACATACGAAAACTAACTTTAAGCCTTCTCACTCAATATCTCATCGACATTTTGCAATTCATTCAGTTCACCATCCAAGACTTCAAGGTTAGACTTTGGACCGGTGTAAACCTTGTAGCCATGAACGTAATAGTATAATAACGACAAAAGCCACACACTTGAATTAATTACACATGTGTAATTCATGGTATTCTTATCAACTGCCTTATCATCTGGGAACATGGACATCACAATGACATATGCGACCCATACAACGGTAATGAGATTAACAACGAAAGACAAGTGCTTACCTAAATGGAAAACACCAGGAACGAATCTATCTCTTCCAGTGGGTAATAATACCAAAAATACTGGCATACCCCAAGATAATAAGTTGGATGCAACAGCTAATGAGAATAAAGCACCTGAACCAGCAGCGCCATTAATCAAAACCAACAATCCTAAAAGCAAAGAAATAGCCCCCGCAAACAATGTAGCTCTTACAGGAACCTTGACCCTTGGATCAACGTATTTAACATAGTTGTACACGACTGGCAATCCATCATCTCTAGCGAAGGCCCAGATCTGTCTTGATGCGGCAACGACAATGGAACAACTCATTAAGTACTGACCACACGCGATAAGGGCCATAAATGCAACAGCCCACTCTCTTCCCAATGCATCATAGATAATTTGGGCCATTGGGTTACCAGCAGGACTGTCCAATACAGATGTTGTATCACCATTCTTGATACAAGCAGCACAGACGATGCAAATGAACCATCCAACTACCCAGCATACGGTAATGGAACCTAAAATTCCCCAAGGAATAGCGGTTTGGGCATGCTTAGCTTCTTCCGAGCAATGAATGACGGAGTCAAAAGCTCCAATCGTCCAAATTGCTGGCATCCAAGAAAGCATGAATGACCACCCAGCTGACCAATCTCTTACGTTACTCAATTCACCGAAGATGTACAGACCATCATTAAATCCACTGTGTTTGGAAGCTCCAATAGGAACTGCTATGAAAAACAAGATAATGATGAAACTATTGAAGTAGATAGATACGGATTGCAAGATGGCAGTATGTTTTGTAGTCAAACAACATACTATAACATTCGAAATAACACATGCTGCAAAGATTCCGTAACATTTTGCGTTTGTGATTTCGAAATCACCACCTCTGTTAATGTAAACAGCTGAAAGAACTTCGACTGCGAAACCGTAACTAATGGAACAAATACCACCCACAAGACCAAGAGAGTTGGAACATCCGATTAAGAAACTGAGAGGAACTCTGACGGAATCTGGAGCATAGTAGTTGGTGTAGTAGTATAAACCACCACTGGTAGGGATGGCAGAACCCAACATTGTCATCGAGGTACCAACACACAAAATGAAGAATCCAGCTGCGAGCCAACCCCATACTAAACCAGCTGGACCGGCTTCCAAACCAATTGCAATGGTAGAGCAGATACTTGGTAACAATCCCATAATACTGAAAGCAATACCGAAAACCTGTAACGTGGAGTAGTGTCTTTTAAGCTCTTGCTTGTAACCAATCTGTGCTAGCAATTCCACATCATCTGCAGCTTGAGTCGGATCAATAGAACGAATGTCCGACCTATGCGAAGCTATGTTATGCAAATGTTCTTCTGTTCTTGATTTTATCGTGTTCATGTTGTAAATAGGAAAGCAGAATTTAAGTGGCTAGCGATCAGAGGAATTTGAGAACATAGACAGCAGCGAAATATGGACTATATATATTTTAGTAGTTTTAGTTGTGGACATCATTGTAATGAAATATGTGGCCCATCACAGCTCTTTCCAGTGGAGAAGACAGGATATTCCGCTAATTCTTTGCGAGGCTTCCGTTATCAGTCAAAGGTGAAGATAATGTAAGAACCATAGTGCAGTTCTGCCAATCTCAAATAGGAAGTATGAAGCTAATTTTATAAGTGGGCATGCACTGATAGGCGGGGACCTGGAGCAATAGACAGGAAAGACAGCAACACCGAATCTTGAATGGCCGATGGGCAACGCTTTGTGAAACAGAAGCAAGATTCGACGCCGTGACCGGTACCAACTTACCAATGTAGTATGTGGATCAGTGGTGCAGAATCGCTAAGCTATTGCTACAAAATAATTGTAATTGTGGTAATATTTTATGGCTTCTAATCATGATATAATGAAACGAACATTCTTATCTATCAAGAGCGTTTTGTGAATTCATTGGTACCCGGGAATCACGAACTCACATCACGGGTCTCGTATTCAGAGTTCAGATCTTATTCATGCCTAGTCTAATGAATTCCCTGACATCGATGCCTCTATCTCCATAACCAAAACCTTATTTCATCCGATCTCAGCTCCAGATTACTTAGGCGTTGAAAGAAACCTTTCTCCCTTACTCTGAAATTGTAAAATGGTGAACTTCATATCCCTCTGTCAGGATCCCGTATTCGTGATTAATCAAGTTATTTCCTAGCATATGCCTCTCTTATTTTTTATTAGGAGAGGCGGTACAGTTTTCCATCTTCAAAATACGTTATCTAATTGTTGCGAAAGTTGATTGGCCTATCTATTATCGTTAGACTGTATATAACATATAGAGATCTTGCATAAGTCTCTAGGCACGTCAGATGTTTCACGGTGGTGACCTCGATACATATCCTGTTAGTTTATGTATCTTCGTGGGGGGGGGGGGGGGGGGGGGGGGGGGGCATGTATTCTCGGTAATTACAATTAAGAGAATGTGTAGATACTTTCTTTACCAAACGTTCTAGCTTTGCTTTACCGCGGTTCACTTGATAGAGTGGAAATACACAAAGTAATCCTGTATATTAACTTACTTGCCTAAAGAAATCACTCAGCTGATTAACCCAATCGGGTTAACCGCTAAGAGATAAAGCCTTCTTGAGTAGTCAAAGTAAAAGGGTAAATGGGGCGATTTTTTCAAGATTGCATACTATGTGATTTATGTAAAGTTTAAACTAGGAACCAATATATTGAGTTGCAAACACCGCTGGGTTAACAACGCTGTTTAAAAGAGTGGGAGTTAGAACTGAGAGTTTTGAGTTCCTGCAGAGCATTATTGTGAAGCGTGCTGTGAGGCCGAGCCGTCAAATTTGGTTGCAAATGAGTGTTATATTAGAGTATATGTAGAGAAATTGTTGTATTTGTGTGTCTTGGCACATATTACTTTAAACTGAGTATATTTGCAATATCTTGTCTAATCATATATATAAACTGTTTAATTCATCAACTAACTTATCTGTCAAAATGCTGAGTGTTTTACTCCACGGGTTCGATGAGTCGTGATTCTCTGTTCTAATTAAATTAAATTTCCAAAGTAACTTATCCTTCCTGTTGATTTTAGTTCTAAGATCTTCTAATAAATTACTCGTTGTATTAACAGCAGTCAAGCTCTTATCGTTGAACAAATCATCTTCATCGCCCATTAGATCATCGTCATCGTCCTTCAAAAACAGAATGGGATCGTCATTGTCAACCTTGTTGGTGGTCGATGTGTTGGTACTATTATTAGAGGAGTCATTGAAAATGCTGGAATAATGAAAATCCATTGACAAATTAAACTCTGTATCGCTGGACTTGAACGCTTTTGCTTCAGATTTAGGAACTTCGTTCGTTAAAGTGTTGCGCCAGTACGCCTTGTCTGCTGGAGAATTTATGGAAGTGATGAGTATGAGAAATGATGCAAGATTGATAAATATTTTAGTAGACTCATTATTGCTTTTCTGGAATGATGAAGTTTCTCCAAGGAGGACTTTTAATACCTGTGTTCTATTCTGTGATATGAAGTTGTGCACAAAAGGGTGTACGGGGCTCGGTGACTCAGTCTGCTGCTGGAAGTTGACAAGATGGGCCTTAATTTCTTCGTTAATATTAATATCTTTTTTATTCTCTGGGAGACTATTGTCCTTTTCGATGTAGTTGGGGTCTAAGTTGGCTGCAACTATATCAACGATATCCTTGATTCTTTGGTTGCTCTCCCAGTCTTTTATTTTCTTTAAAGTCATGAGAATATTGCTACCGGTGATATTGACTATGATTTTGAATACAAGTGACGATAACTCTTTTGACACTGAGTCACTATTAGTGTTCGATTTAATTATTTCAGATAATACTTTAATTGGTAGACTATCGACTTCGCTCCTCTTACTGGAAATCTCTCGAAGTAGCCAATTAATAATACTTGCTGTAGAAGGAATCAAAAACACCTGTGACAAATAATCAATGCCATTTGTCAATATTGAGATATCAATTTTACCAATATCGGCAGCTATAATGGCCTGCTGATATACTAGCGGAATAACTTTGTAGATTTGTTTTATGTTGATAGACTTTATTAAGTCGTCTGACAAACCATCATTGCTATCATCAAAAAGTGCATTTATCCAATCGACCAACAAATTGTTATAATTGGTGGCAATAGTATTATCTTCTTCGTCACTATTAATAGGAACTTGGTTGGTCAAATTGTCACAAAGCCGGTAGTAGAAATTATTTATATAGTCGATTGTAAACGACTTTTTAATGCTGACTTTCGAAAGGTCAATCTTGAATTTCTCCACAATTGTTATAACAGCTAAGATCAAAACACCACAATAAGAATACAGATCTTGGAAGTTCTCATCATCTTCATCAATACTGAAATTCTCGGAATCAACGTGATCAATTAATTTGCCCAAAACTACATATGGATCACCGTTGAATACAATTGTGCTCAATAACTGAACATTACTCAATATTGCGAGAAGCAAGCGGTTTAGTTTTTCTGGTTCACGGGCGATTTTCAATTCATCGATTATGTCACCGATCACAGAGCTTAATTCCAACTGGCGCTTATACAGGTATTCCAATGATGGCGGCAAAGAATCGCAAAACTCTATCAATCCTGATTCTTCAAGAGATGTGAATTCACTATTGACATTAATCAACTTCTCATTGAATTTACGGCGAAGGTTCAAGTCGTAACTATACTGTGCAAGCTCTTGAAGTATAACTTGTTGGCTGATCTTCGACTCCATAGGGAAGAATTTCTGGAATGCAACAGGCGGTAATAATCTATTGAATATTAAACTCTTAATGAAAATCTGTCTTAAGTCATATGGTTTGCTACTACCAATTTCTAAGCTTACCAAAACTTTGACTATAGAATCCGGAAGAGCATTGAAAGCATTGAGTACTGCTTTTTCCAAAGTTTCGTCGTCAGCAGCATTGGCAAACTTCAAGCTAGATAGGATAACTGGGATCCTCGAGATAATAAAGTTCTTCCAATTGAAGCGCATATAGCAATCGTCATTGTTGATAACGGCATATCCAATTCCTTTAAAGGTGGATTTAATAAGTTCAAAAGCAGTCAAATATGGATTCTTGTTTTTAAGGTCGCTTCCTGGTATGAAATTGTGTACGAAGTTATTGAGGAAGCTCTCATTATCACCAAGTTTCCACAGTTTCAAAACCGTATTGATCCAGAAAAATTTCGTAGTTTCATGATATGCCTCTTGCTTCGGTGCTGATAAACTGCTTATAGACAAACTTTTGTATGAAGATGATGTGGTTATGGGCAAGTCCACCGATTTTTCATCAGAAGAACTGGCTGTATTACCCTGTGAACCGGAATTGTTCTTACTATGAATCAATTGGTGTATTTGGTCTTCACTTAGAATATTCTTGGTCTTCATCAACAAGAATTCCAATAAACTACTCAATTTAAGTCTCTTGAGATTTGATGCCAACTTGAAGGCAACCTCCTTCATTAGTGCTTCATCCTTAATTACCACATGTTCTATCACAGATGTGCCAAAGAAAACAATGTGGTTAATTAACGCTAGTTGATTTTCCAGGGCGCTTCCTTCACTATATTTGCTCAAAACATCTACGAGATAGTCTCTAAACCGAGATTTGATGAGAGTCCTCAACAAATCTTTATCATACTTGGCATACTCGTACTTCAATAGTTTGTTCAATCTGATCAAGTAAACTACCTGGTTCCCTTCACGGATTTTGCTCAAATTGGCCCAAAATTTCTTCAACTCTTCCAGGGATGATAAAGAGACTTGGATAGCAAGGAAAACATGGTACTCCTGGGTTTTCTTCTCCGCTAGCGACTTGGCGTGCTCATTGAATTCAAGTAACTCTGTCAGGTACTCGTTGTCCTGAACCGGCTGCTTCGCGTTCAATT
Source organism: Scheffersomyces lignosus (assembly GCA_001599395.1). Classification (NCBI taxonomy): domain Eukaryota; kingdom Fungi; phylum Ascomycota; class Pichiomycetes; order Serinales; family Debaryomycetaceae; genus Scheffersomyces; species Scheffersomyces lignosus. Next base: position 1,633,975 of record BCGS01000002.1, on the reverse strand, counting down.
CTTTGTATAACGTGAGAAACGTTTTGAAAGCCACCTTTCTGCTAGTGGACCTCCTCACTAGCTTCTTTAGAGATAGGGATTCCGTCATACTTTTGTTGTTGTCGATATAAGTATGTGGTTAATACTCCACTATACCGATGTCTACTTTTACAAAACTTCAGTTCTGAGAATTGGTGCGGAAGATTAAGCCGGCGCTACCATAGTAGTGATATGTGACAAAATTATTATCTTGGAACTTAGAAACAGTATAGCTAAAGATAAATGCTGCGTTGTGGCTATGATTGTGTTGAAACGTTTCCTTTAATTAACGATCTGTTGCTTGCTCCGCTCTTTCAATGACCTGGACACTCTACACTTCTTCTATAATATAGTTTTATTCCATTGTCCTACACAATATGTAAAACTATATAAGATTCCTTGTTACTAGAATAAAAATTTTGCAATAACGCGATAAGCCTGCAGCAATACGCCGTGATCATAACAAATGTATAAAGATGATTGTCAATGTGATTAAGTACAAATAAATAGGAAATCCAACCCCTAGAAAGAAAAGCAAACAATATCAGGCAAAAAGGATAAACAAAATAAAATACATCGAATAAAAATTGAAAAAGAATGGTGACCAACCGGTGCCATGTCATTACCACATGCTGGACCCACCAAAACCAGATATCAAATTACTACTAGTTTTTGGGGCGTCACTAGACTTGGTGTTACCCCAGATTGATCCGCTAGCACCCGCATTTGCTGATGCAGATGTACTCCAATTGGCCGCCGTACTCGAAGATGGCAAGTTCGTCGGTAAAAGTGATGGCGAGTTGAGAAAACTGCTTGTACTATCACTTAACGAGGGATTCATCAATGGCGAATTGGTAGAAATAGGGTGCGTGGCATTCAACGGCGTCGTCACAGGAGTAGAAAGAAAGAGATTGGGCGGAGAGCTCTTAGAAGAGACGGCATTATTAGGAGGAAGTAAAATGGGCGAGTTGTTGCTCGATGCTGGATCAAACAACTTGGTGTGTAACTGCTGCTGTTGTGGTTGCTGTTTGGATTGTAGTAATTGATTACTTCTCCCTTGAGCCAGTTGTTGACCAGAACTCACGAATGTGGGAGATGAAATGGAGTTTGAACTTCCGTTAAGCATAAGGAAGTTATTCTTCAAATCGAGTGGTGGAGGAACCCCTGTTAAAGGAGTCCCTGTAGCCGTTGATGTGGAAGAGAACGTCGTTGTAAGTTGCTGTTGACTTGACACTGAATGGCTTTCAGAAACAACCGAGGAAGACGCAGACAAATTCGAATCAGTTCCAAAAACCAGAGGAGGTTGGTGGTGTAGTTGATGAGATGGAGTCTGAATCTGGCCTTGGGATTGTTGGTATTGATGAGATTGTTGGGATAACTGTTGATGCTGAGAATGCTGCTGTTGTTGAGAGTATGGTGAATAATGAGAATGCTGTACACTCTGTTGGCGGTGTTGTTGCAGTTGCACTTGCGGTTGATGTTGTTGCTGCTGCTGATGTGACTGTTGAGTCAGCAGAGGGTAATATTGCTGGTTCTGCAATTGGTATTGACTCTGCTGCTGGATCTGCTGCTGCTGCTGAAGATAATTTTGTTGTTGCTGGAGCTGAACGGCAGCTGCTGCGGCAACAGCAGCTAAAGCATATTTATTTTGCAGATTTTGGTTGTGGTTATTACCGCTATGACTATTGTTACCAGTTTGAGATCCCAGTTGTTGGGAATTGGCATTGTTATTACCATTATATCTGTTCCTGTTGTAATTCGTGAAGTTATTGGTAGCGGCATTGCTCTTGGAGACAGCCAGTAATGCCTTGCTGATCAATTCCAACTGACTATTAAATGGTGTCAACTCCAAACTTCTCTTTGGATAAGTTATGGGGGTAGTGCTCTTCGGATTTTCAGACATGATGGAGGATTCGATCTGGATGCATTAATATTAGGAATTAGGAGAACGACCGCGATGCAAAGAAATCAAACAATTAATAGAGAAAGACAACAGATGGGTGATGTAAACTATCGGGATCACACGTCAACTAAGGTTTTAGAGGTGTTCTCTGCCTCTTGTAGTGAATAAGATGAAAAGAACAGACAAAAAAGGTTGGAAATAAATCAAAGAAAACCAAACCAATGCCTTGAAATAAGGTATAAGAATACTCGATATGGAGTGTATTATGGATAGCCGTGAGTAAGAATAGATTTGGGTGTGTCCTTAGTGTGGACTGAAACGAATGAATAGATAGTACAACACTGTACTAATTGTAAAATAGAGCCAACGACAAAATCCTTGGATTTTTTCTAGAAAGTTGACCTTATGATGGTAACGGCGTCAAAAGGTGTTTAGTTTCTGTGGTGGATAGTACGTATCTACCGCCCAGGTGGTTGTTAATATAGAGCGGTTATGACTATTGCCAGAGACGAACGACCAAGAATTGGAGGATGCGTAGAAAACGGCCGGTGATGCAAAAGATGTACTTGCACAAGTGATGGACAAATACACTCGTGGATCGTGGTTTTTTGGTTGTATATAATCTAATATATACACCGATGCTGTTGGCCTGGCTGTGTTGAATGCAAATCCCTCTGAAGAACACTCCGTAACAGTCGTCTGAAAAGTTTTATGAAATCGTCGATTTCTACGCATTTTTTCGTTGGACGCGCTGGAACATTAAGTGCAGAAGCGTTTGAGGAAAGGTGGAGAGAGACTGAGAGAGTAGTGAGGGAAAGAAAGAATGAGAGAGATGCGAGGATGTAAGATACGAGGTGGATATAGATAGCATGCTGGAATAGAGCACTTAGGTGGTAAGGGAGTTTTTGGTTATTTTTCCGAAAATACGATAAATACAAGAGGCTTGGGTCTTGGCTGTGTCTGTCCTTCCACCTGTTAAAAAAAGATATGGGGTGGTGGCTTTAGTGAGAACAATTCTAAGCATAGCACAAGGGTGTAAACGGCAGGAAACTTAACAGAAATGGTAGTGCTCGGGTCCTGGTTTTGACTTTCTGTGACTTTTTTGATCTGCAACCGATTTTTGCGACATAGGATGTGCGGAAGGTGTCTATTAGAAACGGCGCCAATAGCTTATATGGGACTAGATGACAGTTGCAGTTATTGTTTTGGTGTGTGGGTTTCCAAGGACCCTTGCAAGGGTCTTGGAACGGTCTTGGCGGAATTTTGCAAGTGGTTAGCCTTAACTTCAGGGATTCTACAGCTAAGTTTAAATCCACAGCGTAAAACTACCGCTTTTTAGAAAGCAGCCTGATCTGACAAAGTCAACTACAAGCTTATCTTTAAGTTATATCGTTCGTTCTAACATTACCAAAGGGATGGTGACTTCCCTACACATTACACATACGCTTATCTACCTAGGGTTCTATCTATGTGCTCTTTTGCCAGCTAGGAATGCCGTCGTTCTTATCTTCCGTGGCACTAGTACTAGTAGCTGAAGTGCCGCTGTTCAATTGCCATGAAGGAACACCAACAGATGAGATTTTCTTCCTCAACTCTTCGTTGTTGTCGTCGACAGCAGAAGCAATGCTGGCGTTAGATTGCCAGGAAGGAATTCCTGGCTGTGCTGGCTCAAAGGCAGGCACTTCAGTTTCAGGTTTGCCCTTTTCGTTGGATTGTTCGCTTTGAAGCTCCTTTTGCTTGTGCTGTACCTGCCAAGCTGGAATTCCAGCTGCAGTTATATTGCCAATAGTTGTACCGTAACTTGGACCTGCTTGTGTACCTGAATTCACTTCTTCAGTAGCCTTAGGTTGAGCTTCATTTTTAGCTTCAACAGATTCTGGTGCTGGCTCAACAACTTCGACCGGGATGGCTTTTGCCTCTGGCTTTGGAGCTTCTGGTACACTGGCAGCGGCAACGGCGGCAGCCTTAGCCTTTGCCTTCTTCAAGATTTCAGATGCAGAGGGGATAGACGAAACCGGTGGGATCTTTCTATCTGGGGCAGCACCATTTGCTTGGGAAGAGTTACTTCCTCCTCTGGCTTTAATTAAGTTTTTCAAAGACTGCAACTCCGCATTAATTTCTGAAAGCTCTTCTTTGATATTTTCTTTTGTCAAGTTCATGTTCTTCTCAAGGCTGTTGCTCAAATTGTCGATCTCCAACTTCATCAAACGGAGGTCATCGTCAAATTTCAATTTGTCCTTATTGTATTTGCTCAAGAAATCATTGACGTTATCTATGACGACATCAATTTCTTTCAATTTTGCTTCGTTGTCCAGTTTGATCAGTTCTTGGTCAGCAGTCAATTGTTCCAAGATCTTGTCTATCTTGATGAACTCCTCTTCGATTGTTTCCTTGTCCTTTTCTATGGAAGACTGAGTTGGGGGAATGATCGAAGGAATCAAGTAGCGACTTACTACTTGGTATAAACCGTAAGATACACCAGCAGTAGCAGTTGCCATGATAAAGTAGTCTTTCCACGATCTTTCTGGAATTGCTGGCGGAGCGTTGTAGTAGTCGATGGGTGGCAAGTTGGATGGAACTGTGGAGATGGTGGTTGGCGAGGAGGTTGTGGTGGTGGTGGAATTTGCCGAAGCGGAACTCGAATGAGCCGGTTCGTTAACTCTTCTTAATGCTTCTTCGACGTCGTCTTGACTAAGTCCTTTAGCTTCCAAGAACTCAATCTTCTTGGTCAAAGGAGAGCCGGCGACGTTTGGGTCTCTCAAGAACGCCACGGCGCTATTGATGAGATCGTTGTTCATCTTTCCGGGCTGAAATTGTTCAGACTGGCCGATGTCAAACCTGTGACTCGAGTACACTAATGTATGACTTTTCAGGGGTGATCACACGACAATCAACAGTACTCTACTGCTACTATAAGAAGAAGAAGAAGAACTCTCAACTGATCACTCCGGATTTTGTTAGCAGCAGGTTTTTCTCGCTGGAGAGTTCTGGAAAGTGGAGGTGCACAGTACTCACCCGCGAAAACAGGCGGCGGCCGAGGTTCGTGGAGAAAGGAGGGGTGCAGGAGAGAATGAGATAATGGAGTGGTGCAAGTGCAGGAAACCTGGGCAAGGGTGCAAATGGAGATCTGTTGGTTGCTAGTAGTGGTGATAAGCATACTGGAGAGTGATGAAGTAGTTGTTTGAGAGCGTTGATGCAGTATAGTAGTAGATGTTATTAAATGTTATGTAGGTGAAAATTCTATGGATGAGTAGCATGAATGCTTCCCTAAGCTATGTACAAGAAAATGGATAGATATTTAATATTGGTCATGACTCGTGATTATAGATTAATTTATGACTTTTAACAAAGGAGAGGAACTCTCTACTCTATAGTCTTCCTCTTGTGGACGTATGTCCAAACTGTCGAGGAAATCACTTCATCTAAGTTCCTTAAAGGTTGTGTCTTCATTAGAAATTCTCTCATGCCAACTTCTCCTTCTTCATGAAAAGATTCTGCGAGAAATTACTCTTGATCATCTCCTCGTAGATGCACCAACTGATACCAGCACTCAAGGCCTTTCTACCAAAACGCAACGATAATCCACGGAAAAGATTTCGGAAGCCTCCATCTTCAGCTAGTAAGATCTTGGTCGTTTTCACTATCGAGGTCTCATTCGTCAATTGTAAACGAGTTTTGATGGCATCGAATGGAGCAGTAATTGTCGTGGACACAGAAGCTGCTAAGATGGCAGACGTAGAATTAATAATAGACGACCTCTGCTCGCTTCCAGTTAGAGACACTGGTATAAGCGATAGTATAAGATCATTTTTGAATCCTTCGTAGAAGAGAACATAGAGCCCAGCGTACGGACAGTCTCTAGCCAATGTAGCGACTGAACCCTTAAAGAAATTTCGGATTGAACCCACTTTCTGTGTCCCGTTACCGCCAGTGTCTTTGTAAATTCCTGATATCGCATCGTACATCGAATTGTAGTTATATAAATTGGACTCGAATCGGGTTTTCAATACAGTGATGGGCATCGTGAAGTAACCTACAATTGCTCTGGAAACGAAACCTATTGTTAAGTTCTCCAAATGGGACAATTTGGGAAGAACTGAAGTGGCAGAACGTAAATTCTGTTCACTTTCGCCTCCATAAACTTTCTTATACTGTGCCCAAGCTGTTCTCGATTTCGACAAGATGGTGAAGTATAAACCCGCTCCTATGGATGTTCTCAACGTTGACGGTAGAGCTCCACGCCAAAGGTCTTTTATTTGGGTTAGCTTTTTCAACTCGCTTGATATTGAAGTCCTGACCTCGGTTTGGGAAGAATGCTGCTGTTGTTGGAGTCTTGTCTTCAACAAGTCGAAAGGTTGAAGCGTTATCGCTGAGATCAACCCTGCCAGTGCTCCAGATAGAAGATGGACCGAGGCATCAGGCGACTTTACCGGTTCCACCTTGGTTTGCTTTTGAGTATTATCATACATTGGACCTGGTTCCTTGCCATTGCCAGTGTTCATTGAAGGAAATGCGCTAGATTCTTTACCGGTGAACAGTTCTATGGATAGTTTTACTTGGGGCAAAAAACGAAATGATGCTGCTACAATACTATAAAGAAGACTTGCACTAACCCCGAGGAATCAGAGTGGTTTTAAGAATTTCGCTGGTTTTTTGTGATTCTCACCTATTGATGATCTTCTGCCGTCTGATTGTCGCACTTCCTATACCTCACTGACTATTCGTCCTACTAGTCTACTTATTTTCTATGCCTTAATACCAATGGAAAATCACTCTTCTGGACTCGTACTTCCGGTCTCATACATTTTTTTCGCTCACATCCAGTGCTTGCTTAATCTACAACTAGTCATTGGGTGGTGTATATAGAATAGGTTACAATGAATAGGGTCAGCTAAAATCTGTACGATGTCTAGTGATTGGCCAATGGAGGTGGACATCCGCTCAATAGTGGATGCTCTGTTCGAAGAACTGCTTCAGCTTCTGGGTAATAACTAGTACCTCGTCTATGCCATCAAACCTAAACGGATCAAGATGTGAGACCCGTTCCGATATGGAACTGGTAGCGCCGCCATGTTTAGCATCTTGCTCGTACTGTTGCCAGAGGGCCAAGCTCGCAATAGCGAGGAAGCTGTGGTAAGGATCGGGGTTGCTATCGGGATCTTTGCTGAATCCACCGAGCAATTGGTTCTGTGTGGTGTTCAACAAGTAATATTTGGCCCTTTCAAGATCAACCAACAGGAGATTCTTACGGTCAATTAATGCTAGACTTCCCGTACACCACCAGGAGTAGCAGGTATCGCCGAATTTGTTATCGCGACCGTTGAAAGAACCTATGTCCTCCTCCTGGTGGTATTCATAATCGAAATCGTATAATTCTATTGGATAATCAACTTGTCTGTGCACTAACCAACTAATTGTGTCTTCAAAGTTAGTACCAAACTGATAATTGAGTAGTCTAAGACAACCAACCCCACAATAAGTAAATCCCAAGTGGCTCTCTACGTGCAGAATAGCACTCAACCCCCCAGAGAAATTAATTCTATTCAACACGAATTCTGTCAACGCAGAAGTGTCTATATCATTTATTCGTTCGGCCCTGGGAAGCGAATCATATTTCATTAGATGACGTATGCTGGCCGCAATGTAACAAAGACGCAAGTCAGACTCTCCATATTGTTCAAATTTTCCGTTTATAGCTCGTAAAGTGGGGACAAACGATCCTTTTTGGTCTCCTGATTTTATTTGCAACATGCTCAAGAATTTCATTACTTTATGATTATTCAATTTGAATGAGTAGTCTGATTCTAGTATCAAAAGGTTCAATAATGCAAAAAGAGTAGCTGATAGATTACCAAAATCATATTCAGGTGCCTTCTTGAAAGCACTTGTAGACCTGAACGCCACAAATTCTTCATTCTCGATAAGAAAGTCGCTATATATGAATGCGCTATACTTTTGGAGTTCCTCCTCTGAGAAATTGAATCGCTTTATGAGTCCTAAGCCATGTAAGCAGAAGTAGATCAAAGCTAATCTGTTGGAATCTTCCGATTGTAACTTCGAGGGTAGCAATTGTAAGAATCTATTAAAAAACTTCTCGTGTTTATCCACCTCAAAGGTGGCCAATTGTGACATTCTCTGATTGCGGTTGAGACTTCTTACGAGACAGCTTGTGGAACTTCTATGACTAATCAATACAGATAGTACTGTAATTGGAGTAAGTTTTCACCATTGATAATACCAGTATCAAAATTATCGCGTGGGATATGTCATGTGATGAAATTCTATGAAAGTATATTATGTCGCTAAAAAAATTGAGTTTCTTTGCGACGTATGCAAACTATACCCTCCCAGTTTGTAGTTGTTCATAATCTATTGGACGGCATCTTACTAAAACGATGTCAAAGGCATTAGTTCTTTTAATCTAATATTAGATTCTATAATTCAAATAGGTACTTTGACGATTCTTCGATTTCAGGTACAGGAATTTTATGAATTCCACATTAGAATGCAACTTGCAATGAGGTGGGTGTGAAGTCACCACATTGATCAAAGTCACTAGTTTCAATCTTGTTGCTATTTTGCAACATACTGTGAAGCTACTATACTACCGAAGTTTTAAGGTTACATGGCATCAATTTCATGACGCTGATGCGTTCCTGGATGTTGGTTGCATGGATCGTTCTCTCAGGGGGTGAGTAGTCCAGGCTTCCAACCAAAACGACGTAGGGGACACATGGATCGCTTAAGCAAGCACTTCGCTTCACACATTCCAAGTTTCACATGTTGCCTACAGGCCAGAAAAGTAACCTTACAGGTTGTTTATCGTGGTCAAAACCATTACACCACGACACTCACGTGCTCCAGCTTTGTTGGTCAGTAAACATTGAATGCGCTTTGTGGAAATTGAAATATTCGACAATAAAGTTATAGCCTCGTTCCAAAAAGAGCGTCTTTCTCATAACCACCCAGATTGTGGTTTGAACCCTGATCGGCGCTCGGTTCAATGACAGTAAGTGAGCTATCGGACGTAATTCCATAATCTCGGAAAACAAAATGGAACAACCCAGACATCTACGTCAACACTGCCATGATTTCATTTCGTGACCATGATTTGAAATAATACTATTACCCATTTGAGATCTAATACACATTTGAACTGTTATTATTCCAATTTAGCCAATAATAACTTCATAACCATTGAAAATAACCTCCGTCGAAATTCTCACCTACCCCTAACTGTGGTAATACTATAAAAGAATCTTGGAAAGCTGGAGTAATGTCTGCATACAGTCCAACCACACTTCTGACATACGACTATTCCTTGCTCGTGGGCACCAAAAATAAGTCAGCTTAAGTAAGCCGACATGGCTTTTTTTTTTAACTACGAGCCTTGGCACTACGATATGAATATTTCCTGGAGCGGTTGTTCCGATCGGGTGCAAAAAAAATTCAAAACGAGACGGGGTTACAACGTGGTCTCGACAATACAGTTTCCTCACTAGAGTGGATTTGCTATACAGCCCGATTGTCGCTATTTACCGAATAGTACATGTAGGGTGTGGAAATGGTAGTTTGGCATAATGTGGCATTTGGATGCATGAGAAATACACCAAAATTCGAAGAAAGGAGAAAGGAGACACTATTAAGAGACGGTTTGCCATAGTCAATGGTTTGCTCGCACGTTTCAATTCCAACTACAGCAAGTCTAAGATGTATAAAACATCTTACTAAATCTGTAAGTCTAGGTGTTGCTTGCTATTGTTTGTTTATGAACATTGGTGTGGTTCCTGTAAGGTGACTGGCGCCACCGATGATTTTCAAGTCCTCGCTCTCCACATTTTGTAAATGTCTCTTGACCCAAATACTTGCTATTTCGTCGCAAGAGTATTATTTCCGTATCTGAAGCCAATTCTTCTTCAGTCAGACAAATCGTAAGAGGTACTTGGAATACATGAATATCTGAATGCCACCTGTTGATACGGCCATGGAGGTCAATTGAACACGGTGACTGTACGTGCTAAATCCTTTTTCGACATCCCTGACATTAGCTACGTAAGTGGGGAGAGCAAGCCACCTTTATTTTATTGTCTTAAAAGGTGTATTCAACGCGAAACAACTCTCGTTTTATTACAGGCGTTTCAGTATTTACCCGAGTGGAATAGTTGCGATTTTTAACCAGTTTGTAGTAGTTCTCGATAATGGTACAACAACATAGGTAGCATCTGAAAGTTAATAACGAAATGTAGAAATTACTTTGCTATTCACCCCAAGAAAAGAAACAACTTCGATGCAGTTTTGTAGTTTCAGTACATTTAATAAATTCCTAAAACAATTTTAAGTTTGCTAATTCCCACTTCCCTTATAAATGCATAACTCTTGCCACATCCATAGTTATTACGAGGAAATTCCTTAAAAATATATAAATACATGAACATCCCAGGGATTTTTTATAATATTCTCTAAACTTTTCAATTTGAGGAATCATTATAAATTACAGTCAGATTCCATTGTTCTACTTCTACAACCCAGTCGAACTAGAAATTCAATCTTTTAGACATATAGTAACCTAAGCTTCTAGTAGCATTACTCACCCCTATACAAAAATGAAGTTCTCCACTGTCACCTTATTGTTGTCTGCCACTGCTTCTATCAGTGCACAAGGCTTGAACGAAGCTCCAAACGGCGCAATCGTTGCTAAGAGAGCTACCGAAGATGGCTCCACAGATGCCACCGGTGCTGCTGGTGATGCTCTTGCCGATGTCACTGACGGTGCTGATGCCGACGCTACCGATGATACTGACGCCGATGCTACCGATGATACTGATGCCGCTGATGCTACCGATGATACTGACGCCGATGCTACCGATGATACTGATGCAGCTGACGCTACCGATGATACTGACGCCGATGCTACCGATGATACTGATGCAGTTGACGCGACCGACGATTCTGATGCCACTGATGACTCTGATGCCACTGCCACCGATGCCACAGATGCTGCTGATGCCACCGATGACTCTGACGCTGCTGATGCTACCGACGATTCTGATGCCACTGGCACTGTCGACTCTGAGGCAACTGACGACTCCGACGCAACTGCTACCGACGATTCTGAAGAGACCGAGACCGAAGAGACTGGCTCTGAGGAGACCGGTTCTGATGAGACTGGTTCTGATGAGACTGGTGCTGGTGCTGCTACAGGAGCTTCTGAATCTGAGGAAGAAACTGGCTCCGCTGTTACCTCTTCAGAGAAGGAGTCATCTTCAGAGAAGGCTTCTGAATCTGCTGGCGGTGCCGGTGGTAGCAACGGAAGTACCGCTGCTGGTTCCGCTGGTGTCCAACAGACTATTGGTTACGGTTTTGCAGCCGCAGCCATCGCTGTTGGTGCTTTGTTGATCTAATCTAGTAGCTTGTGTATGTTTTGTATTTTCACATCTCAATTGAGTGCCTACAATTAGTTACGTTTATTTAGATTTGCTATGTGTTCTTTTTAATGTTGATAATTGATTAATTTTTTCAACTAAAAATAATTGACAGGAAATATCAATTGTGTCTTGTACTTTAATACATCATTCGATGCACAAAGATTTTTGAGCGAAGTGATGTGTTGGTTACCGTTCCCCACAATCCCGATCAATTTGCGCTCACTCACGTCAATTGCGCGTGATTATGTGGAAGCGATATATGTGAGATGTAGTTTAAATGGAAAGCGATTCCCTCCAACTCGAAGGTTGCAAATTTGCATCCACTTTATTTGTTTTGGAGCTAAGGATATTTACGACTGCTTCTTTCACCATTTTTTGAAAGGTGATCTATTTATAATGCCACAGCCTTCTTAGGGCTGCAACTCGAAATTCCGCAGCACACTATCAATAAGCGATAGAAATGCGCTTACATAAGAAAAACCTTATTTTTCGGAAAACTTGCTTTGGCTGCGGCAGGTTGTGTGATACGAGCTGTAAGGAAATCTTGATGCAAAAAGACACGCTACCATCACTTTGAATTATAAATAACCAAGCATTCCCTCGTGCCATTGGGGGACTACTTCTAGGTAAGACAAATCAGGACTAATGCCTTTTAGAAAGGTATCCAGAAAACGGATTCAGAACGCCATAAACAATGACCAAATCTCGGAGGACTACCTCGATAGTTCTAACAACAGAAACGAAGAAGTCTACTTGTTCCACAAAACCAGTCTAACTTCGACCAAGTTGACAGTATTTTCTTTGGGCAACATAGACAATTGGTTGCATGGCCTATCTGAACATGTTTCTTGTGCACGAATGATGGAAGCTTCTAAAAAGAAGTTTTGGTCTAAGTACTTTGTAGCCACAAAGCGTGCAAAAGCCCCTGATGACAGTGTTTTGATTGCAAGAAAAAAGTACAACTACTATAGGAAATATGAAATAATTCGACCCGGGTATGATATTGTGATAATACTAGATCACAAATTATTACCCATCACAGATTTCAAATACAGAAATACCTACTACCGTTGGATCTTCTTCAATTCCCAAATGGTGGATGGTAAATACAACTTCAAGTATGTCCTTTACAAACTAGATTCGGAACAGCATACGCTTTTTGATAATAACGAAAATGAAATCAACGGGGGCGAAGCTTCTAAAGGTGGCCAAAACCCCTTGCTCAGTAATTCCATAAATCGCTTCAAATCATTCGATGACCGCATGTTCAGTTCCAAGTACAAGCCAAAGGATTGTCCTATGCGCTTAGCTGAATTTGAACACAATTTGAATCAAGACACTCATAAGGAGTTACGTGCCTCGTCCTACCTCAAGGTATTCAAGAAAAATAGAAACTCGCTCAGTGAGCTACTCCAGAACGACGAGCTAGTTATACACTTGGCCATTATATTTAAATACGTCCAAGATCGAAAGTTAAGCAAGAAAAAGTACTTGAACGAGCTACGATATACCAGTGAAATGGGAGTCCCTGCCCTCTTTTGATAATGTTATAAATGTATAGCCTTGGCTATGCTGATGACCACTGATAACTATCCTATAAGTGAATAAGGTTGGTTCCTCAGCCACACAGATAAATAGACTTCAATATATAGACCTGCATCCAACCTTTCGTGCAACATCATCCTGTCTTGATTGTGGAGGAGCAATTGAGACCGCAGTTTAAAGGATCTCACGGTATAAATAATTATGTGTTCCTATATTGGATTGCAAATAAGGGAAATTGGATTGTTAATCTATCCAAAGAGTCGCAGTACGTTTACAAAATGTCTAATTTCGTAGATGCCTTAGACTACTCCGCCCAGAGAGGGAAGCATTACGTTTTATGCAACAACGGGATGCTAAGAAAAATAACGGTTCTCAATTATGGATCCAGGCGAGGCTTATTGGATTGGAAGAAAGCTGCTAAGAAAGACAGCTCCATTTCTCCTATAAATGCAGATTTGCTACCCGTATTGGAGGCCAAGACAAGTGTCATTGGAAGCGATCTAAAAGCAGTGACATTCAAATGCAATGGCAATAAACTAGAGGAAGAGACTTATCTGGAAATCATTAAAAAATATCACCGAAAGTACTTCAATTATACCTTCAACCTAAAAAATGGAAGCTCCTTTATTATGAAACGTCATAGAGTGCTACCAATTCTTGACGTCAACTACAATGGTACTGTTTACAGATGGGTTTACACAAACCCAAGAGTTACAGAATATGATTTCAAATATTGCCTCTTTAAATTGGATCCAAGCCAACAGACTCTATTTGATGATGACGGTGAAATAATGAACACCAAAACTAAGGGAATCTTCTCAAATTCCTCAAAGGGCCCAAAGCCGGAGTATTATCCATGTAATGGTCGCGTTATAGCTGAACTAGAACATACAGCTAAACTATCTCATCTTTTACGGTTGATGCCCACCGCAGAATTGAATATATATGAGCGCGAAGAAATACCTAGTTTGATTATTGTTCTCTTAAGCATCCAATTGAAGTATGTTGAAGACAGTAAGTTGGATAGAGAGAGTGTCTTGGACATGGCGACAAAATCAACGTTCTTTTAAATCTGTAGAACTGCATTTTCTGGAGTAGTGGTCGATAATAAATACTAGATCTGCAGTTGTAATATGCTGAGGAAGTCAATCTCAAAGCAGCATAAACTTGTAACTCTATTCTGATTGATAATAGTCACAATAACCGGTAGCTCTTCCAGCGTGCCTTTCTGAAGTATAGATGATAAGCAGAAGAATTCGTTCTGACGCTCCAATGCTTCTATGAATTCGTCTTTCTTCTGAATGAGGTTTCTATTGTTGACACTTACATTGGAATACCACGGAATTGTGTATTCTGAAATGAAGCCCGACTGTTTAAGCAGCAGTCTTTTGTAGTCCGAAGTGAACAGCTCGCCAGTCATTGAGAATGAAAAATCTGCTAATTCTATGTTTAAACCGCTTCCTAATAGTTTCGTGTATGCCTCCTTCAACGTCCAAAAATGATTGAATGTAAAGTATCTTTCCTCCATATCACTGATATTTTTCAAATGGTCCAATTCAGAGGGTGCAAAGATAGGTTGAAACTGTTCAAGGAATTCAGTTGGCGATATGCTACTCTGTATTGAATGGGATAGATCAATCCCCACAGGCGAGTTGAATTTCGAGTATTCCACAACCAAGCTTATAATTCTATTTGAACTACTGGAGTTGAACTGGAAATTTTGACCTTCTAGCAATGGTTTGCCGTAATTATTGTATGAGAATTGTACTTTCTTCCATGGCGAATTTTGGTTTTTGCCGGTCAAGTAATTTAGAACCAATTTGGTGAAGAGATCGGCAATCAACAGCTTGAAGCGTTGGAAATGATCCTTTAGAGATCTAATGCGTAATTGCTGCTTCAAATCGTTTACTAACCTCAATGCAGTTTCGAAGTTGTACTCATCTTGTAAGTATTTCACAAGCAGATCCGATATAGTAGTAGTAAAGAGTAATATCACAGACGAGGATTCCTTGGTGGATACGACGCTCTTATTGATTATAGAGTCAAAATGCAAGTATAATGGTGTCATTTCAACGGGTTTGGATACATTATCGATCGTATAGTACAGTATAAGATAAGCAAGAAGCACATTATGATAACTCTGTCGTGAAAAGCCGTATCGTAAATCAAAAATTACATGTAGGAGTAATGACGCTACCATATTACTTAGTACCTTCTTGTCGACATGAACAACTCTACCTAGTAGTCATATTCAGATTAATCACATCCATCCAAGAAGTAAAGTTCCAATGGCAATACTCCTTATTGTCCAGGCGATGTCCAAGAAATGTTTTAAAGAAAACTCTATAGGGTAGCATTCATTAGGGAATATTTATAAGGTAGTAATTGTAGATATATTTACTCTTCTATGTTGCTGTAGAATGTCAGTTGCTCCTCGCCTTCGTAAGGATTCTTCTTCGCATCTTCTTTGAGCTCAACAAGAAGCTTCTTGACAGCTTCAAAACTGTCGTCGGATATTTGATAGTGGAAGGCAATTCTGCCAGAGTATACTTTAATCTTGTACTTCTCCGACAAGCCTGTCATTGTCTTAGGATTAAACTTGTTCTTCTTCAAGTCCACAAATACGAAGTTGGTTTCAACAGGGTGCTCCAAGTAAATCTCGTTCTTCTCACATAATTCACCCAACTCTCTAGCTAATTCGTGGGTTCTCTTCAACTTTGACATGTTCTCGTCGATAGCAGTAATGGCCATGACTGCCAACAAACCACTCTGTCTGATACCACCACCATTCTGCTTTTTGAAATGATTGGCCTTGCTAATGAAGTTTTTGTTGCTGACCAAGACTGATCCGATTGGAGCTCCTAAGGTTTTAGAGAGACACAAAGAGACACTGTCAAAGTAGGAACAGTACTCCTTAATCGAAATGCCAGTTTCTATAGAGGCGTTCCACAATCTGGCACCATCAAGATGCAATTTCACATCGTTTGCCTTGCAGAAATTAGATATCTTCTTAATTTCGTCAATTGGGAAGATCATTCCATGGAGGGTATTCTCCAATGAAATGACTTTAGTTGGTGCTCCATGGATCTCACCATCGTCAGGAATGAAATTAGGCAATATGTCATCTTTCAAAGTCAAGTACCGATCGTTTTTTGGCTTAATTGGTTGCACCATTGCTTGTGATAAAGTGGACAATCCACCTGCTTCGTGGACGTAAACGTGACCTCTGAAGTCACACAAGACACTGAATGGAGGTTGGATGAGGTTAGTTCTGAGAGCGATCTGGTTCGAAAGGGTTCCGCTTACACAATATAAACCAGCCTCTTTTCCTGCCAATGCAGCCACTTTGTTCTCCAATTCGATAGTGGACTTGTCCTCATTGTATACGGCATCACCCAAAGTTGCTTTGGCTAACGCTTGGACCATCGAAAGTGATGGTGTAGTGAAAGTATCACTACGATAGTCGTTATGAGCAGGACTCTGCTCTGAAAAGTTTGAAAAATCCATTATGTCTTGTCCTACTGACTTGTATGATCAATGAAAACTATTTACCCAGAGAATTCCTTTAATCTACTTATATAGAGATAATGACGGCTATCTGCTAACAATTTTTGTCGGAGGCTTGAGAATTTCGCCGTGCAGTGTTTGGTTTAGACAAATAAATATGAGACTATGCCAAATAGGGGTCCTTTTCAAAAAAGGTGAGTTTTCATTTCCCTAACCAATCATGGCATTTTAGAGCTGGTATTCTTTGATCTTTATGATTTTTTATAGGAGCAAGTCAAATCGAATATGGGGTACTAGCTTATAGTATTACGTATTAATGCATTATCATGCATTGGGGCATGTAAACCTCTCAAATAGGTCCATCCCCACATGCAAAGCTGGGCCAGAGAGATTAATTACTATATAAAGTTGCTTCTGGTCCAAGCACCTCTTAACGATTACGATAAACAACGTATTTACATAATCTGAGTTGTTATTTTCAGCCATTTATCACTATACCCATAATCGTATAAATAATCCTTGGACTCACGTGATTCGTCACATGAACACGCATCCTTATGCCTAATTGGGATAATCACTGCGATTCTCGACATTTCCTAATTTGAACCCATGCGCGGTAGACTGCGATTTCGTAATTTGGGAGTCTTCGACGTAGCTCTAGGAGGAAGCCCAAACCATACGGCCCTCGACTGTCACCTCTGGTTACTAACAAATCGAGCGTGAATGCAGTAGCTCCAGCGCAAGAGCAGCAAATGCAGAAAATAAATCTGGCATTTTAGATTTATTGGGGGAATTCGTTGCCACCGGCTATTGAGGTCAATTAGTAGAGTGGACTATCAATTGCTAACAAATAGCTATCACCACTGAAATTTCCCATTTCTCTGGATCTTAGCGAGTAGTCCCACTAGGGTGAGCCGCTATCAACTCTCTATATATCTCGGGCCAAATCCGTAGATTTAAACTCAATGTAGTACGCAAAAGTCACCTCTGTTATGAAACTCTGGGTGGTTCCTGATAAGCGTCCCGATTGGGATCGGTGCCGCCTATTTGTAATTTGTGTCTGAAAAAAAAGAGGGATACGGTTTCTCCAGACATTGTCCAGATCAATAGTATAAATAGTGAAGTAATTGACAATTGTTGTTTCGGATAAAGTTCTCTCAATAGTGTTATTTTTGATAGGTACAGCTTTGTCTTAAGATCTGTTTGAAAGTAGGTAATTTTGCCCGAATATCTGTACTCATAACATATTTTTCAACCCCACATCCCAGAAATGTCTGCTCCATTAGAGTTCGAGGTTACCTTGCCAGATGGCAACAAGTTCACCCAGCCAGCTGGTTTGTTCATCAACAACGAGTTCGTCAAGTCGGTCGCTGGTAAGACTTTGGAATCCATTAACCCTGCTACCGGTGAGGTCAATGGTGTTGTCTACGCCGCCGAGGCCGAAGACGTTGACATTGCTGTCAAGCACGCTAGAGCCGCTTTCAAAGAGTGGAAGAAAGTTACTGGTGTCGAGAGAGGTATCTTATTGAACAAGATCGCCGACACTTTTGAAGAAAAGAGAGACTTGATTGGTGCCATTGAAGCTTGGGATTCTGGTAAGACCAAGGAGGCAAATGCCGTCTACGATATCGATGAGTGTATCTCTTGTTTCCGTTACTTCGCCGGATGGGCTGATAAGATCCAAGGTAAGGTGATCCAAAATGACCCTAAGAAACTCGCATACACTGTCCACGAGCCATTTGGTGTTTGTGGCCAGATCATCCCATGGAACTACCCTCTTGCCATGGCCGCTTGGAAGTTGGCTCCAGCTTTGGCTGCAGGTAATGTGGTTGTCTTGAAGACTTCCGAATTGACCCCATTGTCTCTTTTGTACGTCGCCCAGATCTTCAAGGATGTCGGATTCCCAGCCGGTGTTGTAAACATCATCTCTGGTTTCGGTGCCACTGCTGGTAAGGCTCTTGCTTCTCACTTGGATGTCGACAAGATCGCTTTCACTGGTTCTACAGTTACTGGTCAAGCCATTCAACAAGCTGCTGCATCTAACATGAAGGCCGTCACCTTGGAATGCGGTGGTAAATCTCCATTGATCATTCGTGAGGATGCTGACTTGGAACAAGCCGTCAAATGGGCAGCTTTTGGTATCATGAGCAACCAAGGTCAAATATGTACCTCCACATCCAGAATTTACGTTCACGAGAAGGTATACGACCAGTTCTTGACTGAATACGCTCAACACGTTAAGGAAGAATACAAGCAAGGAACTATGTTCGACTCATCTGCTGTTGTCGGTCCACAAGTCTCTAAGCTCCAACATGACAAGATCTTGAACTACATTGACATTGGTAAGAAGGAGGGTGCCCGTGTTGTTTTGGGTGGTGAGAAGAACACCGAAGGTGACTTATCTAAGGGTTTCTTCATCAAGCCAACCATCTTTGCTGATGTCAAGCCAGGTATGAGAATTGTTAACGAGGAGATTTTCGGTCCTGTCGTCGCTGTTGGCAAGTTCACCACTGATGATGAAGCCATTACTTTGGCTAACTCCACTCAATACGGTTTAGGTGCCGCCATTTTCACCAAGGACATTACTATTGCACACTATTTGGCCTCTGAGATTCAGGCAGGTATGGTGTGGATCAACTCCTCTAACGACTCTGATGTTCATATTCCATTCGGAGGTGTGAAGATGAGTGGTGTCGGTAGAGAATTGGGAGAATATGGTTTATCCATGTACACTCAGGCCAAGGCCATCCACGTCAACTTGGGCAACAAGTTGTAAGAGTTTTACTTTTCTTTTTCATTGTTCATTGTTAGAAGCGTGTAAATTATTAATAAACGGTAGGTTAAACATTAAATCTAATCGGTTGCAAAATGCAAACTAGTAACAATTATTTCTGAAATTGATGCGAAATCAAGAAAATAAGGGAACTAAAAAGATAAGGCCATTGGACAGTATATAGAACGACCAGGACCAACGCATTTCAAAAGCAAGAGGTAGTGTCAATAATCTCCAACTATATGTGAAGTGGTTCCACTTGTGATACCAAGTAGCAAAATCCTGGTTCTTGGCCCAATAGAAGTATTGCATCACTTAGTAAGCTACAACTACAGACTTTGTCAGCTTACGTAACGGAACCTCCAACTCAAGATCCCAATCCAGCAAGTACACTAAAACTCTCTCCACAGCGGATTAAACCCAGTGGTGCAAATCCCCTACTACCATTGTCAACAGTACTTAGTATGACAACATGGGTGGAGATGTAAACATAAGCAGTTATTGGACTCTCTCTGTCTCCAGCTGTCCTTACTAAAATTATTAATAATACAGTGAATCATGCTCGCTACCACCACCATCGCTGCACAGCGTACCGGAATCCGTCCATTCTCTTAGTAATCTCTGATAGCGATGTCAGTAATATTATCAGCAATATCAGTAATGCCGCAAAAATCCTGGACGTTACATCACCGCAATTACCGCGAAAAATTACGTCGGCGGTATTTCCACTTACTGTCCTTCACCCTCCTACCAAAGACAATACCATGATCAGATACCTCCGAGTCTTCTTGGATTGCTGTCAAAAACACCTCATACCGCTTCAACACTCTCATTACACTGTAAAATCCACTTTCAGCTCTTTTTCCACTCTTTTCTTTAACATATCCACCACTATCTGTGCCGACAACTCTGGCCGCATCTATACCCACCAGCTTCCCACCACCACTCCAGTTCGGCCGGTACACTAAATTGGCCGCACGACCCCTATTTTTCGTATACCGGTCTCTATCAGCTCGCTAATTAAGCATTTGCATTAAGAGAAGCAAATCTCCACAAGCCTATGAGAGAAGAAGTGGTTGCCAGAATCGCTTAATCGTCTGTGTTAGCAGTTTGCCAGCATTTCTCAGTTCAGCCCCAAATTTCACTGGAAACTTCCTTCTTTCTTATCTTTGACGCTTTCGCTTCGTCTCGAATAGTTGCCCACATTATACTCGTCAGCGTAGAGAATATGGAGAATGTTAACTGGTGATTCAAGTTCGTCGTTACTATCCTCCATTCCTATAACCGCAACAACATCGACAGCGGTATCGATGACATCCGCACCATCATCCGGTCAAGCTGCACCTTCCAGCTTATCAGGATCAACTCCTTCGGCTCATTCCCCACAGAATCTTGCCCCTATTTCTCAGTCTATAGCACTTGGAGTCAAGCATCCAATACTTAATTTAACGCTAAGCTCCTGTTCTTCGCCTGAAAGCCATTTCGTACCGTCTAGTGACGATGAAAATACTACTGGAGCTGCATTCTCAAGTTGTTCGTCATGTGTCTCGAACGAGAGCTTGTCACCACCGTTACCTCTTGTCGGTAGTGGGCGCAAACTCACCAAGAGGATTATCCAACCAAGAAATTCAATCTTGAAAAGACTTCCCGCTTCAATACTAGCGGATACATTACAGTACGTGGACCAGTACGACCTACTAAACCTACTGTTAACTTGCTCAACTTTAAATCATTTGGCTGTGAATAGGCTCTACAAAAGAGTCACAGTGATACTTAATGGAGAGTTTCCTCGTCGTTACGGCAATAATGCCCATATGTATATTCTGGAAAATGGCATGAAGTACATGGATAGTTCTATTATCCTCAACCTCGATAGTCTTATCAAATTCCTCACCTCCTTGCATACCAACCCAGACTTGATCCAAAAGATCAAATTTTTTGTTTTTGATAAGTGCTACAAGGTTGACCAGGTAGACATAAATTTGATACAGCTGAAAATTATTGAATTCTTTGGTCGGAATTCAACAGAAATCAACTTCTTACATATCACTTTCATTGATTTCATCACGGGTATTATAAAGCTCACACATTTCTTAAAGAACACAAACGTGAGGAACAAGATTTTCAAGCTATTTGTAACAAAGACCGAGGACTTGTACGAGCCCAATATTCCGCAAAGTCTTATCAATTTGTTTTTGATGTTAAACGAGGTGGAACTCATGGAGAAGGAATACGTCTTCGATTTGTCGAAAGAACCCTACGACGTCTTCAATTCGCTTTTCACTTTAACATGTAGTACAAACAACCAAGTAGGTTTGGAGATCTTGAAGAAGATCAAATTATATGAGCGCGATATGAAGTTAAAATTAAAAGGATTGACTATTTTCCACTGTCACAAGGAGAATTTCAGCGACGAAAACGACCTTTTCAATGATTATAGCACAAATAATATGAGAATGGGTGAAGATGGTGATCATTTCAACCAATACATGAACCAAATCAGTAAGAAATTGGATTTCTTCAGTATTCACGATAAGATTGATATCATGCATTTGACACATTTATACCTCAAGGTGGACTGCAACGAACATCGCCACAATCACTGCAATTGTTTTGAAACATTCTTCAAAAATTTCACAGATTTCTCCGTTCACAATGCTGGGTTGCCAAATTTAATCAACTTCGAGGTGGAATCATTCCCTAACTTAGACTGGTTGCGTCCTCATCAAATTTTGGAAAACATTCTCACACCATTAGGCGGATTTATAAAGACGTTGAATAATTTGTCAAGGCTCACAATTGATTTCTCAACTCCTGGATTCAAAATGTTCGATACTAATATGGGCATGTCTACTTGGTTGTTAAATAAATTGAATGAAAGGCTCATGGAAGCATTCTTCCTCTGCTTCTTCACATCGTCAAACAAGCTGAACTTGGTGACCAATCTCAAAACTTTACAATTGCCAGACTTCTTAACTTCATTCATATACTATAAACCGGACTTCTACGAATCACTCTTGCATACCTGTCAATGTTGGGGCTGTCAATTAGTGTTGGAGCAATTATCTCACAGCTTCTATCCGATCAATAGCGAACTGGTGAATGACAATACAGATGATGATGAAGAAGAAGAAAATGCTACGCTTGACTTGGAGTCAACGTATTATATGTTAATAGGGTACATTCTCGGAAAGTTGCAGGCGGACAGAGAGGTTTGTATTCCAATCAAAGAAAAGACTTTTAACTTCGGCAGTTACCCGATCTATAAAGGACAGCCACATACATTGCATAATGGGTTCCATAAGGGAGAAGACTCAGACGAAACTGAAGAGGAATGTTCCAAATGCTTTTGCAGCATTAAGCAAGATCCTATGGGAAAGAGCAGAATGAATGTCGACAACTTGGTCACTACATACATTGTCCATCAGCTAGACCCCATTATTCAATATTTATCGAACATCTTTTTGAATTTGGATAACTTGATGATCCACGGGATCTATTATGAGTACGATGTCAAACTTGCTCGACTTGTACCAATTTACGACGATTATGAATATCCGCCTGAATTTTTGGCAGAGAAACGGGACGAGATTGACCGGGGAGTGAAACCCAGTGGTCCATTTGGCTATTTCAGGAATTAATAATGAAAGGGTAAGCGATAAGCAGGTCGGTCAAGCTTTTGTATCGCTGGGTGCTAATATTTATAGTATATAAAGTTTTACGTTATCACAAAAGTTCTATAATAAAAAATAGAGATTTCAAGGGATCGGGTCGCCTTTTGGCTAGAAGGTTTAATGCTGCTACCAAGTATTAGCCAATACTGTAAAGACCAATTTCGTCCTACCAAGCAGTATTACAGCATGTCATGCAATTACTATTTGAGGCTAGGGTCGTGTGTGCGGCAACAACGCAACTGGTTCACTCCCTGGACCAAAGCAAGGCATTCCAGTACATTTGAGCTTCTCAACATGAATCTCGGTACAATCTCAGGGCACAATTAGGGGCAAAATATAAAGCAAATCGGCTAAAATCTACACGGCGCTACCACGTTTGAGTGATTTCTCAACTGGAGAAAGAATTCGAGAAACGAGCAAGTGCAGGAGTTGTCAAGTTAACGGCATCTTGTCGTAACAGGTTATCTCAGAAAGGTATCTTTTCCGTAATCGTAAAAGAAGAGAGACGTGTGACTACCAACCGCTCCACATTAGAGCATTAGTTTCTGGAGGAGGTACAGGACGATTAGATATCGATAGGAAGTTCTAGTCCTGAGTATATGAAGGATGGAGCCTGGTAGGGATGGCCACTAGTGGCTGATTATGGCTAGGACAGGCTGTGAAAGCATGATACAATGAAATAATTGCTGCTGAAAGGTGTAAATGAACCAAAGCAATACACCGAATTTCGTTATTATCTGTGCTCATAAGGCAGAGGATCTCGGTTGAGCACCACAAAATTCAGGGACTGGAATGATGCAGTAGTGAGAATGTCATGGAAACTCCTGACTCGATGCACCGATGTGGGTGGATATTTTTCGGTGGGGAAACCAACCAGTAGCGTCTAACGTCGTTGATTCAAAACTCGCTATTATACGAGGGCTTTTGCTTGGAGCTCTTGTCCCCTCCACTCCCCTCGTTCCGGTTTAGTTGCCTTTCTTTTTGTTCTTACTTGCTGGATGGATCACCTCCCCCTACCCTGTCTCATCACTTGTCACGCCTGTTAGGTGGCATCCAAAAAACACGCAATGCACCGTAAAAATAACCCGCCTAAGGACAACTCTTATATCTAGCGATCTTGCTCTCACAAACCTTCCAGTGTAGCATTCTCTTCGCATCCATTATACTTCCTATACACACTGCAGCTCATAACGAACTTTTCTTTTGCCAGAAATTTTTCACCACCAGCATCCACCCTGGTTGCAGCAGTTTCTTCTTTTCTCCTAAGGTCCACCTCATCTGCCTAGGGTCACATTCTCCTTGGCAAACAGCTTCCCTCGCCACCTGCTACAGCCAGTCCTCCCACTTCTCCCACTCACGCCAGTTCTCCCAATCTCACCCAACGGTGCCAGAAAGCCCAGATTTCCCCCATCCCGCCGCACCCTATCCTGTGTGCCGTGAATCGCCCATTTCAATCATCTCTTTCCCTGCCGTACTGCTCCTCCTGCCTGATAATACTCCGTCGCTATTGTCTCCCTACATTTTTGACATCCACTTTTCCAGCGTATCTCACAACCAAAATTAGCGAGGGCCCTACAGTATTTCCTCAATATAATTATCACCAAGTAGCTTTCTTTCATCGCCACCAACTGGTCCTTTCCATCTCAGATTTACCGTGAAATCTGCCGCCGTCGCATATCCACTCACTTTTCCTTCCTTTCCACCCGTCGAGCCAACTTCGAAACAGGCTTTCAGCTCTTCTCTACGTCACTATCGGCCTTCTCCACCACACACTATTCCCGATACAACCTACGATTGTCCACTCACCTACACTATAACATACAAACCCTACCTTGCTCTGGATGTTTCCCAACACTCAGACATCTCTTGACCCGCCGTCCACGCTGCTGTCAACTTCCCTGGGCGCCTCGGCGTCCACCACAGCATCGCTGTTCACCCTTTCCTCAGTACCCCAGAACGTCGTCAGCGATATCTTTGCCAAAGATCCCCACCAACTTCTCCTTGCACATCTCTACAACTACCTTAAAGAAGCCGGACTCCACGAGTCGGCCAGACTGTTGCTTCTGGAATCGAACCATGTTCCCCATAACGTCAAGAACGGTGCCATGGCTTCGACTGTAACCGATGCCCAGATGGTATTGAATGGTGCTCCATCGCAGGATCCATTTCTCTTGCAATGGTGGACACTTCTCTGGACCATCCAGTCCAATATGAACCCTAATTTGAACCAGCTTTTCAACAAAACTACAGATCCCCAACAACAGTTCAACCAACAGCTATTACATCAGCAACAGTTGCAATTGCAATTCCAACAACAGCTCCAGAACCAGACTCTGGGCCAGAATAATCAATTAAACTCCCAAAACGGAGCACTTCAACAGAGCGCTTCTGGCACTAATGGAGCAGTGAATCAGAATGGTTTGTCAGGTTTCAATCCGAATCAGTTGCAGCAACAACAGTTTATCCAGCAGAGATTACTTCTCCAGCAGCAGCAGTTACAACAACAGAATCAACAGAAGCAACAAAACCAACAACTGGGGCAAAATCCTCAGCAGAACCTTCAGCAATTGCAACAAAATCAACAAATTGGCCAACCAGGAGTAGCACAACGCCAAGGGTCTGTCTCATCTGTCTCCAGCGGTGTAGTACCGATCTCTTCGAATGCCAACAATGCCAATAGAATGCTTCCTCCTAACTCAGCTGGTGCTGCGCCAATTTCATCTGCTCAAAACACACCTAAGAATGCTAATCTTCACCAGTATCAACAGCAACTTGGCTTGCAACAAATGAAACTACAATACCAGCAAAATGCACAGCAAGGACAACAAGGTGCCAAGAGTGGAGCTAATGGCTCTAGTGTTGTAGGTCCAGGACCTGGATTTGCTCCTGGTGTCGGACCGAATTCAGCACAGCTCCAATCTCCGCTCTTGATGAACGGGCAACAACCAACACCTCAACAACAGCATGCACAGCAACAACTTCAGCAACAGCAGGCTCAGAAACAGAAGATGCTGAGTATGAATGATATAAATGCATATCAACAAAGTCTACTTCGAATGGAGAACCAGAACAACCTCCAAGAAAAGCAATTTCTCATGAAGCAGCAGCAAATACAAAACCCCGTTCAGCAGCAGCAAAACGGCTCTCTGTTAGTTCCTCCTACTCCTCAGTTTTCTGGTAGCTCACCTCTTCAACAACAACAGCAGCAACCAATGAATTCTGGAGCAAATGGGCAAACAGCACCCAACCATAACAATGGGACAATGGATAGTAATCAGCTCATGATACAACAGCAACAGCATCAACAGCATCAACAAGAAGTTATGTTCCAAATGTCAATGTTGCAACAACAACAGCAACAGCAGCAGCAACAGCAGAGCATGATACCGCCACAAATGCAATTCCAACAGCAGAACAATAATGGCTCTAATAACAATAACAATAATGGTACAAACAGTAATAATAATGGAAATAATGCAATGCTTATAATGGGAAATGATACGGAAAGTATTTTGGCAGCTGCTGCTGCACAAAATAGGTCCAGCGGTCCAATGCCCGCTAATATAGCCGCAGGAACACAGATAACAGCTGCAAATGGGGCTGCCATGAACAGTATGCTTGAGGCAGCAACAAGCGCTATTCTTTCCAATGCTGGTAACAAAGATCAATCTAATGGAATCAATCCTAATGATTCCATGGCGCAACAACAACTTCAGTTAAACCTTCAGTATCAATTGCAGCAAGAGCGTCTTAAGCTTATTCAACAACATGGCCTGATGAATTCAGGAGATAACAGTATGCTTGGTAATGGACACATAAACGGAGGTGGAGCTAATGTTAGCAACGGTGTTCTCGATGGATTGAAGGACGCAAATACTAGTCATAATCCGGGCCTCATTGAGTCTGATTGGATGAGTCTGATGGGCTCTGGGCCAGGTTTTCCTTGAACTATGCATTTAAAAAGATAAATATATCGCACACATGTACTAATAATACCTGAGTAGAGATTTAATAAACGATATGACACGGTTACCGATGTGTGTAATTTATCGGCTGTCTGTCTACTTGCTTGTCCGATGAGTAACTAATTTGCAGCGAACCGTAGGAGTTGACGGCTGTAAAGGGATGTATAACTAACTTGTAGGGAGAACTTCTCTATTTGCAAGTAACTAGCATTTCAAATGAGCTTTGTAGCAAGACATCCATTATAGTAGATCTCTTTAGGAGAGCAATCTGTATATTCAAGGACCCTTGCTACCCTGCGATCCTGCCCAAGTCTTATTTGCATCTAATTTTCGAATAGGTGCAAAATCTGCGACACTGGCATTCAGCACAGATCAACCGTTAACCAGCACCATCTGATCT
Source organism: Scheffersomyces lignosus (assembly GCA_001599395.1). Classification (NCBI taxonomy): domain Eukaryota; kingdom Fungi; phylum Ascomycota; class Pichiomycetes; order Serinales; family Debaryomycetaceae; genus Scheffersomyces; species Scheffersomyces lignosus. Next base: position 1,606,765 of record BCGS01000002.1, on the reverse strand, counting down.
TAGCAGAATGCAATGTAATATCTCACCATATTTCATAGACACATACAACCATACGTTTTGATAAATAGCAACTAAATAGTGTATTTCCCACATCAAACCCTAAATCTGACCACCCACTCCTACCTTTGTCGTATACTCTCTAACCTCGGGTTATCATGTGCACTGCGCTCCACCACGTCGGGTATTCGCACTACTTCCTCGTCCCTCGCCCCATTACAAGGTCCCGCTATATGCACCGCCGCCTAAAATGGTAAGTAACCAAACCATAACAGACATACTAGTAAGCTACCGATACAGTAACAGGATCTTGAGTTAGAGCACGTTAGTAGCTCACTTACATAACACTCCCCTCCGGTGAACTGCGGTTTGAAAACGACTATCTAAATAAAATATTTTTCCTATCAACACAAATTGGCTTAAACAAGAAAGTGCCCCACTAACATCTCCTACCACCACTTCTAACCTACCGAGCTCTCTCACTAGGCATTCTCGCTATTTTTTCCGTTACCTACGAATCGTGGAGAAAACACAGAAAATACGTAGAACCGAACACTGCGAGTGTATTGTTTAGATTGATCATTAGCGTCTAAACCGTGTTTATCGGCTGTATTCAAAGCGCTCCGAGTCAGAAACAACAAAAGAGCAATTCGGGTCCTTTTGGTTGCTCTAATCATCTAATCATCTAATTGTCATTGTTGCAAACTAGAAGATCAACACACAAACAACTACATTCCAAATAATCACATTCACTTAAATGATCCCGTACCGCCAGCATGAACTTCGATAGATTCAATCCCCTATCAAGTTACCTATCAAGCTATGGAGCGCCGCTGGCGGCACCTGCAGCACCGCAAGAACAACAGGTACCCATACCACCATCCCATCAGAATAATGGAGGGACTTCAGCATCAGGCGCTGAAGTGAGTGATTGGGGAATAGAAGAAAATGTATCCACACCATCAGCCTCCCAGCATAACTACTTCACCAACCAATTGCATCCCATCCATCTGATCAGCCTGAATCCACATTTAGAAGATTTTGGTCCACCGCAGTTTCCTCTGAACGCATCTCATTCTCATAGCAACTTTCAGTACCCACAACATAACAACTACCAGCATTCACACCATTCACAACAGCATTACGAACATTCATTACAATACCATTATGAGCATAATGTTCACCCAGATTTCATGTACTATTACAACAAATACACTCCACACCCTATTGAAGGAAATACAGAGAATTTCTCCAAATTCATCTTCAAATACTTGACTCTTGATAAGATAGAAGACAAGTTTTGGGAGAAATTCAAGTATAACCTAGTAACCTCGGATTTGCTAGATGACACAATGATTCTTCTGAAGAATGAACAGGCCTTTGCTACGCTTGAATCAACCCTCTTGCAACAGAAGCAAGACCAAGACTTTAGAAGAACTAACCTCGTAAACATATTAAACTTCGACGGGTCTCAATTAGAAGTCCTTGAGAAGCAATACCGTTTAAAGTATTCGGGGAGATATGGCAATACCAACTACATTATTCTAGTGGTAAATATGATAATATATTTACTAAAGCAACAACAGAGGGCCTACTTGAACAAACCAGCAATCCCCCACCGCAGTCAATTGAAAATGTTCAAAGTGACGCTAATAATAGCAACCAAATTAATAAAGTATAAGAAAATCAAACTTTTGGTGATGTCACAGCGCAACTTGACATTATTAAACCAATTTTTGTTACTGAATTTTAACATGAACAAGCGTTTAATTCAAAAATTGATTGCTTTGAAAGAATTGGAGTTATTTTACTATATCAATAGAAGAAACGGTCAAAAAATTAGCATCGAGAGAGAAAAATACAAGCAAGACTTACGCAGTCACCTTGGAAACTCATTGCAATTCCTTGTCCTCTGCTTGAGAATGTCAATCTCAAAGTTATTACCATACCTAAATGGCGATCTTTTTGAGAAATATTGTTCTCTAAACAATATTGATATTCACAACTTAAATGTTGAATACGAAGGCGAGGACTCTGGAATGACAGACCCCACTAGTGGTTCCCATAGAGAATATAATAGTTTGGATGAAATTATATTCAACATGAACAAGTTCAATCAATTGCGGAAGCTATTCGTTTGCCAGTTACTTACCTTGAACGAGTCACCAGTTAAGCACAATTTCTTTACATATACACTTATGGACCAATTTCCAGGAGCTGAAATGGGAGAAGAACTTTGCATGACTGGCCTCATGAAGATGACCTTACTCAGGGATGTATTTGATGAATATAACCAAACCAATGATAATTTTATTACATTATTTAAAAACTTTGACTCCATCAACAAGAATGAAAATGCATTTGGTAACAATAACATGTCTCAGGAGAATCAAGATATACTATCCATGAAAAACAGCCAATTACATGACAATAACAACGAGGCCAGCAACGAGGAATATAATGATACAAATCTCGTGACTCTAATCAACAAACTCTCTAATTTGACTACTAACTTGAAATATTTTCAGAAGTACAATAGGTCAACAAAGACAACGGAAAACATGGATGAACTAAACGAGAAACTGATGATTTTTAACAAATTCAATGATGATCTTCAAGTGATTAAAGCCATTTATCTGTTGAACGTTAAAGATCTAAACGCAGAAATATATCAGATAAGCAACCAGGAGCCTCCTTCACCCTCGGTCTCCAACTCGAGTCTCACATCTCCTAGATCCTCAACCGTTTCCAATGGCGAGTTTAATTTGAAATCGTTTCATAACTCGTCTATAAAGAAGCGTTTCTCGTTGCCGGTTTCAGTTCCTCCATTGAAGTCACCAATCACAAGTCCTGCCGCACACTATATAGATGCAGGGTCCAACGATAGAACACCCCCCAATAGATCACATGCTCCCGAGAATAATTCCTCTTCTTCTGGTAAGAAGTACAAGAGATTGTCAACTGGTCTTCAGTTAGGGTTATTGACTGTATTCGAAGAACCGAAACAGGAAGGCGTTCATCTACAAAAAGGAAAATATAGACATTCTTCTGGCTCCAATGCAGGGCGCAGATCAGGTCAACACTTCCTTCGCTCGCTTGATAATGCTGGAGGTGTTTCATATGATGATAATTATGTCAATATTCTTCCTCCGGCAAATTACGAGACCTATAATCAAGCGACATATGAGCAGCTTTCCAACGGTGGAGCCAAGAAGCTAAGTTTCACAAATTTACGCAATTCCAACAGATTCTCCTTGAATTCAGTCAATTCGAATATAAGTGGATTGACGGATCTCATCAGCTCTACCCAGATAACATCGTATGATGAAGATGATGCAGACGGGTTGGTGAGAGGTACCAAGTCTGATGATCAGTCGCAGGAGATTTCTCAAGAAGAACTTAAACTAAAATTGGAGGAAAGTTTTAGTCGTATCTATAACTTAGAAAACGAAAACAAAATCTTGAAGTTGAATAAAAATATGACTAACTCCGATCGTGATACGATCAAATATGAGAATGGATCCGTGAGTGAGCAACAGAACAATTCTAACGAAAATACTCATCAATTAAATAATAAAGAGAATGGTGAACAAGAGTTCAATCTCAGTCAGCCATTTCTCTCAGAACTAGAAAGAAGCTTGGCCCATAAAATTAGCCAGAATTCAATGATCGAAAATTCTGAAGTCGAGGAATAGTATGAAGTCCGTACAAAAGGATAATGTTATATCTCTGATGTCGCCTCAATACTATCGCCAATCTCAACAGCATCAACCATGACAGAATGACAAATGTATTACTATAAAATTCACTGATGATATCCAATATAATCGAGAGTAATAATCCGTGAATATAATAATGTGTTCTTCTTGTACTACACATACCAAGTATTTTTTTTATAGTCCAGAGTTTCAATTCTTTAATTCTTTTTAATATATTAATTATTTATTCTACTCCTCGTATTTGTATATGTACATTAGAGAACCTTTCATCATTTGACTTGATAAATAAATCAAGCCTATTTCTTCATGCAACTCCTATAACGCTGGTGTGGCATTTCCAGAGAATGAACCTTCACCCTCATGGTACAACTCTTCTAATTTTTTACTACTCAAAGCATCATCAGCACTGACGGTCTTTCTTCTTGCCTTTGGTGCACCATCTGGAGCAGGAGTTGATGCAATTGAACTTTCTACCAGCTTCTCGCTACTATCGTCATTATCTTCACCACCCAATAACAAGAAAGCGACATCTTTCTTCTTGTTGGCAGCCTCTTCTTTTTTATTAACAAGCATTGCCTTGCCTTCCATGACCACTTGTTGTACCTGCTCTTTCTGTTTAGCTCTATCTCTCATTCTTTCTTCAATTGTGTTTCGTGTTAACAACCTATACACAGTAACCTGTCTCGTTTGTCCCAATCTGTGGGCTCTATCCATGGCCTGCGAATCAATCGTTGGGTTCCAATCAGAATCATAAAAGACAACTGTATCAGCTGCTGTCAAATTAATACCTAAACCACCAGCTCTTGTAGAAAGCAAGAAGATGAAGATCTCCGGTTTAGATTGCCAGTCATGTACCAAATCTCTACGGTCATCTAATTTAGATGAACCATCCAATCTGATGTAAGTGTGCTGTCTGTATGTAAGATACTCTTCCATCAAGTCCATCATTTTGGTCATTTGAAAATAAATCAAAACTCTATGATCATTTTCCTTCAAGTCTACTAAAAGCTCATCCAATTTCGCCAATTTACCAGATTCAGTAATAAAACGGTTCATAGATGGCATCCGAATGTTCGAATAATCGATCTTATGGTTTATGGATGGGAGAAGTAAGTCACTCTTAGGGAATTCAGGAACAGGAACATTTTTGTTCAAGAGCTCAAATTGATTGTTGAGTGACAATGGCATTAAACTGGATCTGACTTCAACACTAAACAAGACGTCGTTTACCTTACGTGGTAATGATATGCTGCTGCACTTTAAATCTATAGGGGCTGCACTTGCGATGGGTTCTGCAGCTGGGCTAAGGCTGTTAATGTACATGTCTTCGTACACATTCTTTTGAACAGAATACAAGTTCTTTATATGAGTCGAATTCTCAATCAAACTATGGTTGTTCTCATACTCTGAGATCAAGAGTTTTTTGCTCGTGGGGACGTAGTCACCCTCGTAAAGTTGCTTGAATCTATTTACTTTTTCGTAGTTGATATCTGAGTATTCTTTGAGTGATATAGCCCGTTCAAGAATATCTTGGTTAGCCTTTTTCTTTAATTCTGCAGGAGATGTATCCACAAACTTCAACCATCCAAAGCCCTCATTGTTATTGATATTTTCTGGATTGTAGATACTGAACTTCTCGAAGAGTTTTTGCTTGCTGCCGAGGTCATTGTCGTAAGAAGGGCACAATAACTCATCATACAATAGTCTGGGCAACTCGTACTTGATTAAGTTCTCGGTAGTATAAGCCATTTCTAAGTCGTTGGTTTCTCTTATGAAAGAACCCGTTTGAGCGAACTTTCCAAATGTAAAACTCGACTTCACATCTGCTCTTTCGAACAAATCGGGATGGTTACAAACCTTTCTGAACTGCATTACAAGATTGATTAAACTTGTAGCGTCCTCACCACCGCTATTGGCCGAGTCGAGTAAATCCATAATTGAGATCTGCGAACGCAACATCTGGTAGTATTTTTTCTGCCTATTGGTCAAGTCACAGAACAAGTCGATTTCCACCTTATCACCAAGCTCGCTCTGAACATTCTTCTTAATACGACGCAACATGAAAGGCTTGAGAATCACATGTAATCTTCTGAGCTGTTGTTCGTCCAAATTAGTATTCGATTGAGCATGACTTTCGATATCTTTAGAGAACCAGTCACTGAACTCGTCATGCGAGTCAAATAACGAAGGCATAATGAAATGCAAAAGAGCCCAAAGCTCTTGCATTGAGTTCTGGATTGGTGTACCAGTTAACAAGAGTCTATTTCTGCAACTGAAGGACAACAACGACTTCCATCTTGAAGACAGTGACGATTTAATTGCTTGAGCTTCGTCCAAAATCATATATTGCCATTTCATTTTCTGGAAGTATGCTGCATCAGCAACTACAAGCTGATACGAAGTGACAAGCACATGGAATGGAGCATCCTTACCATATCTGAAACTTTTTCTATCCCAGAATTTTCTCAATATTTTACGATCTTTGGCATTTCCCCAGTAAGGTAACACTTTGAAGTTAGGTACAAAACGGGTGATCTCTTGTTGCCAATTATGTAAAGTAGAGGCAGGAGTGACCACCAAGAATGGTCCCCAGATGTTGTGTGTTTCAGCCAAATAGGAGAGAACAGAGATACTCTGTACGGTCTTACCCAAACCCATCTCGTCGGCTAAGATACCGTTAATACCTTGCTCGTACAAATTGGCCAACCAATTTAATCCCTTTATCTGGTACTCTTTAAGAGTACATTTCAACATCTTTGGTTGCTGAATGGTAATATCGCCCATAAGTGTAGGATTCTGAAAGTTCATCTCTTCTCCATTCGTATCTGGATTCTTAAGAGGGTCGTCGTCGAACTGTTTAGCCTTGTTTTGCGCTGCTTCAAGAGCATTTTGAGCATTGGCTGCTGCAGCTTTATTCAATGCCTCTTCATCGGCATTCTCGAAGTCCAAGGTGCTGATATCGTGCTTGGTGCTTCCATCAACATCAACATACTTGTCATATGTAGAATTAGACTTCAATCTAGCTACATTAGGGTCAGAGTCAGATCCCTCAATCTCGTCGGTCTTGATCTTCTTACCAATAAAATGAGAGTACAACTCCGTTTGGGTAATTAAGAAATTCAACTTACGAGACTGTCTCTTTGCTTCTCTCTCTTCTTCCTCTCTCTTAGCTTTGTCAATTAACTCCTTTTCATGTTTCTTACGCAATTCACGTTCGATTCTCTCATTACGCTTCCAGAAGTTGAACATCTCACGCATGGCTCTTCTCGCCTTGGTGGTCAAATCTTTCTGGTTTTTATTATTCTTGAGCTGCCATCTCTTAGCTTCTCTTGCTGCTAAAATCGAGGTTTTCTTGAGGTTAATTAACTTAGCCTGAGTAGATTGTTGCATGAGTCTACTGACCTTTGGGCCATCTTTTCTAGATAAATCCTTCCAGATAGCTACATAGGTATTATCATATTGTTTAACAAGAGCCTTGAGTTCCTTAGGATTCGTCTTAGGTTCTTCCTTTGCTTCACCTTTCTTCAACGAAATCTTAATCTTAAGTTTTGCTCTTCCTTCTTCGTCTTCTGCGGAACTTCCTGGCCTTCTTCTCTGTCTCTTGCCTGTGACGACATCGGAGTCCGGGGTGCTGTCATTCTTACGTTTTGTTCTGGATCTCTTGGAAGGTGTACCAGCAGAAGAAGGTGTTTTAGAGGCTCCCTTGCTTGCAGGAGAAGCTACTCCTGGTGTTGAAGGTTTTTTCCTTCTTGTTTTTGGTTCGATCTTGTTGACTTCCCTGGTAGTTCCCCATTTGAATTCCTTACCTCTGGTGGTGTTGTGGTGCAAAGGCTTTGAGTAGTCCAATGGGGTCAAATCCTTGTTTTTGTTCGTGTCACTGATCTTGTTGTTTCTGGAGGAGATATCTTCAGCCACAACCCTATCGATGTAGTTGTAGGCCATCTCAGATGTCTTCAACACAAGCAGGTTCAACTTTACCTCATCAAACTTCAACAAACGAAGATCGTTGGAAAGTGATGTGTCCTGGTCCAACTTGGCCATAAGGGACACTTGCCTTTCGAAATGACTCTTGTAGTCGTCGTCTATGGAATTTGTCTCCATTTCGTCGATTGAGTACTCAGATAATATTGGCCCTACCACCTTATCCCTTGGATTCGATGATACTTTGAGTGACTTGTGGGCACCGGCAGTAGCCAAGCTGAGTTTTTTCGGTTGTTTCTTGGATCGCTTCCCATTGATGTGGATGGTTAACTTCGTTGTCTTGGGCTCCTCTGGTATGAATCCGTCGGATTTTACGGAAGATGCTGATGTTGAGCCGGTTACAGGAGGCGGCGTGGTGCTATCGTTGGATAGCATGGATGAGATGTTCATGATGGATACTATGGAATGGGTATGTAACCAGGAACCGAGATCAGATTTCTGCGAGATTGGTTTGATTGATCTGGAACTGTATTTGAATAGTTTACTGTTGAATACTGATCTGTTGGTCTATACTGTTCCAAAGCTTGTTGTATACTTGTATGTTACTGTCGATGTCAGCGAATCAATCAACAATGCAGAATCCGTCTATGGTGGTTGTTCGCTGGTTGTTATACAGTGTAGTACAGGCTCTACGTTTCTCCCGGTATATGTAGCAAAAGAGTGGTATATGGGTTCAATGGCAAACACACCTGTTGCTGTTGTTCCAGATACTATGTGTCCGGAGAACTTGTTGCGGCGTCGACCAATGGAAAATTTCACTGCCGTTTTTCAGTATCACAACCGTCTGCACTATCAAGTGATGGTAAAAAAAAGTGGTATTAGCTGCAAATGGGAACCAGGGTGTGGTAGGAAAAGGAGGGCGGTAAAGTGGACAAAATTGTTGTGAGACAAATCCTGTTGATGTGAACAAACCTTTTACGATGCGTGCTCACACTGGAATATTCTGGTTGCCTAGCACAGTTTACGCTCGACGAATTCCCTTGTCGCAGTACCGACGATGGCTCGTTTGCTCGGGCCTTCACCAAAGTGGATTCGATCGAATAAAATGGGTGCGAAGTGGAGCAGGCAAGTACACAGGTCAAGGAGGAAGAGGAGATGGACGGAGAGGATGGGAGCACAGTGAATGGGTAGAGAGAGACATAGAGGAATTAGAAGAGGTGTAGGTTTGTGTGGGTATGTGGTTGCGAACAAGGTGGGTTCTACATTGCGGAAGGTGTTTAGATAAGAGAAAACCATAGAGCAAGGTGAAAAAATGGGCTTCTAGGTGGTGAAAGGAGTTTGGAGTGCTGGCGAAAATATTATTGTGCACAGACGTGTTTCTTGGTTCTGTAATATACAGTTAGAGTGAGAGTAAAAGAGAGTAAAGGAAGAGGGAGTCAGACGATGGGGATGGAGATCGCGGCTTATCGTGGAAACAACATACTCAAATAGTTTGGAATGTTTGATACTTTGGGAGAGATGCCAGTTTTAGAAAACAATCCAAAAACAACTTGAATCGCCTCATATTCAAGTCACTGGGATCCTACTCAGCTACAAAGTAATCCCCTGCCACAATGTACTAATGTCATTTGAGCAGGTTGTGAAATTTTTGTGAGATTTGGCCCGTGATTTAGCACGTGCAATATAACACGTGATATCTTTCAATAATCTTTAGTTCAGTATTATTAGCAAATTACATGCTAAGGTATGATATGTGAATTTTAATTGATGTCGGACTGCACTGTCATACTGAACAGTGGTGACATTCTGGATCGCTCTTACTCTAAGCAAAAGGAACACATTTATCACAAGTAAAGCTGTCCTGTACTTCCTATCCGCTCACGCTCGTAAAAGCACGTGATTATCCACTCCTATTCTTCCAGTTTTGATCTTTTCCTTTCTTCGGGAATACAAGAAGTCTTCGTCCAGTATACTTCACTAGTTGTTCCACTAAATTTCATCATTATCAATTCTTCAATATGGAACATCCATCAATCACCTTATCCGGTTTGTGTGCCGTTGGCGGAGTCATGGGCTATGTGCGCAAAGGCTCTGTTCCTTCATTAGTCGCTGGTCTCACATTTTCTGCTTTATATGGCAGTGCAGCCTACTTACTCCGTCAAAACGCTGACTACGGTTTGGAGTTGGCATTGGGTACTTCGGCCACTTTGTTGGTAGCCGGAATTGGAAGAGCACTTCCTACCAAATTCGCTAAGCCACTCCCAGTAGTGTTGGTGGCATTGGGAGGTTTGTCGAGTGCCTACTACTTCAAGAAGTACAACGAGTTCTACCCACTTTTCGGTTAGACCTTAGACCTGAAGTTGAATTCACAACAAACACCGAACAACAGTATGTAATGTATATAGCCCCCCTCAATATAATAAGTATGAGCAATGCAGTAACGACGTAGAATTTCAACTACATGTCTTATCCTTGACGAAGTGATAGCTCCGTTTGCCACTCCGATGTGTTCGGACGTAACGGGCCTTAAGCCTTGCTGATTACTAAAGTGATTAGATTGGGAATAGTTCCTGCTCCAGTCTATCGTCAATTGGGATGGCTTTATTTTTAGGCTACAACTTAAATTTTCAGTTTTCTTAGTTTTGTCTTAATTGTAATAGTATACATGAGAAATAAAAAAACAATCTATAAAATGGATATTGGCTAATACCTAATATTAACCAGGTTGGAAATGAATTCATACCCCAATAAATGCAATATTTATATGTAAACCGGAAGCTTAGGTAGCTCGAGACCATGTAAGGACTCACCGCTCTTCTGCGGTGATCTCAATTACATAAAATAAACCCAAAGAACAAGCAATCATAATCGTTAATCAATTGTAAGCGGACTGAATCAGTTCAACTCAACAATAGACATCGATCTCTCAGACACCAAGGTGGCGTCATCATGTGCTTCTTCAACTACGAGCAACGGTGATACAGCCTCTGGTAAAGCGGAAGCTGGCATGGCTTCGATGCTTGGCGAAATAGCTTGAACCCTTGGGGAAGAGACTGGGGAAACGTTTGGAATAATGAATGGTTCGGAAACCTCGGTCGATAAAGTCAAGAATTTGGCAGACATTGTGTTGTTATATATGATGGTAGGTACTTTTGTAGCTGATTAGAATTAAAAGGAAGAAACCAAATAATCTCTGTAACAGAATATACTCCGGGGGAACCTCTATTTATATGCTTTTCAAATCTAATCTGTATGGACGTAAACGTCCGCAAAATAAAAAATAGTGCATTATTAATTCCGGCTTAAAAAATTTGACATGACTCTATGATTCATTTTTGTATGGGGAAACTCCGAAATATGAGTCCGAGGGAAATCATGTTTCATGCGCCAAATTTCTGGAGATTACCAAAGTATTGTCTCATCGCAGTAATCTCCTATTTGTCAGTAAAACGTGCCGATGCTTCACTGTTAAAATAAAGACCGTCATTTAGGGCATCTTGCTATTTTGTTTTCGCAAGTATAGTTACGCCAGAGCCGTCAGCTACTCTGTCATGCGATCACAACCTCTGCCCAAAGGAGAAAAGGAACTGATAGTGTTCAACGTTTTCTCCCCTGTGGATAGATGGAATACTGACTATGGCGCGGAGTCGGTGGGAGCCTCGTTTTTTGATTGTGGCCCCAGTCGCCACCTACATATAAAGTCGGAGTTGTGCTACACGGACGTCTAGTACCGAGCGATGAGGGAAATGGTAGACGAAAAATTGCGTGAAAATTAGAGTGGGGAACGATGGGTACTGTGGAAAAGTAGGACGACGGCTACGGTGATTGTTAGGAGATAAGTTAAGGTTTTTCAGTGATTGGTTTGAGAGTTTGTGTTTATTATAATGGGCTGTGAAAATAATAGGAGAAACTCAGCACTTTTGAACGAGCATTCACAGGAGGAAAAAAAGTCACTCTACTCACAGAACTTACACTGTGGAAGCGGAGAGTCGACCCCGGTTGAATGTTTGTTTGCTACCGTAGTACCCTTCTTTGTGATAGAGTTAAGCTATGGTAGAAAATATGCACTAACTAATTATATGCGTTGCTTGAATCAACAGATGATTCAAGAAAACCCTAGCTGAAATTTGTAATATATGTTGCCTTGTTATCTTGCAATTATCGCAGAATTGCAATACTCTTATCGAGCCGATTTAAATTAACCCCAATTCACGCCTCATAATAGTTGCAAAACCATTGAATTTAAGTAGCCGGCTGGGTCACTAGGAGATATGATAACATCCGTGACGCGCCCCATATGCAGTCTTTTAATATGCCGGTTTATAGTGTTAGTTCTGTCCTGTCACTTTTAAGAACTTCCATACCCAAAAGTTAAAAGGCTTTTGCAATTGTATATCTCAGTTATACGAAGCTTGATCAGATTCCGTATAATTGACTGGAGTTGTACATGTTACTCAGCGGCGAATAAACAGTTATCTATCTACTTTTCTACAACTTCTTAATAGATATTAAATTTATATTACAACGTGACTGTTAGACGAGAACTACAAACAAACATCTTAAGCAGAAGCTTCAGCAACTGGAGCCTCAGCAACTGGGGCATCCTTTTGTGGTTGAGCCTTGTAAGACTTGACAGTTGGGGCTGGAACAACCTCATCCTCATCCTTGGCCTCGGAGATCTTGACAGCATCTGGCAAGGACTTTGGACCGAATTTGTTAGCAGCTGGGTCCTTCATGATCTTGACTCTGATACCCAAGACACCTTGTCTCATCAAGACGTGTCTGATAGCAATGTCAATAAAGTCCTTGGTTGGTTGACCGGAGTGGATCATGAAACCGTCAGAGTACTTTTGGGACTTAGCTCTGGCAGCTCTCAACTTACCGGAGATAACAACCTCAACACCCTTGGCACCAGCACCCATAGCGAATCTCAAGACACCGTAAGCGGCTCTTCTGATTGGCAAACCGTTCAACAACTTAGCCTTCAAACCTTCAGCTTGGACAGCGGCAGACAAACCTCTCTCCTCGATTCTCTCGGCGTAGATGACGATACCTTCTGGAGATAACTTGAATCTCTTGACCAACAAAGAGGTCAATTCGTGGATTCTTCTACCTTGTTCACCTAAGACACCTTGAGTGTTAGAGGCCTTGACAATGACTTCCAACTTGGTTGGGGTCTTTCTGACCTCAACACCGGCATATCCTTGCTCGGCTAATTCTCTGGTGAAGAATTCGTTTAATTCAGCGTAGAATACACCGTCAGCAACAAGCTTTCTTTTCTTGGATAAAATAGCGTTAACCATGTTGATAGTACTGGATGATGAAGAAAGAATATAATGCTACTATTAACTGAAAAGTGAAAATTTTTTTCTATAGTCGTGAGTGAAAATTTTTGGAGAGTGTTATTTGTGGAAAGGTACACGACTTTTCAGGTGCTTTTTTGAAAAAGTCCTGAGTTTTTGGTGTATGCAGGTGTGTGGGTTTTTGCAGTCAATGAGCTTTGTGCAGTGTGTAATGTATAAATGTGTGGTGAATCGTATGGAGTATTAGTGAAAGGAAGTAGAGAGAAGAGGAATGTTGACAACTATTTAGAACGTAATTACATGAGATATATAGAAATTTATATAGAAATGAGATTGTATCAACTTTTTGTTTCTTATATACTCACGGATGATAAGTGGCATACATACATATTGGTGAGAGGTTTGAACTTTGCAGAAGCGCCACAAATATGTAATTATTCATGCTATAACAGTGTAGTTCCCCACACATTATTAGCAGTGTCTAAAAACCTACTTTTAATATTAAGATCATTACATATATCGGTACCTGCACTGACTCTAACTCTATTCGTCAATATGTCAAAACCGTTAACATTATATCATATATTTTAACTTTATCAATTTTATAATTATACTACAACTAACTCTCTAAAAGTTCTCACCAACCCATTCCCTGGCGGATCTGAATAACTCGATCCAAGGACCGTGGTCACCCCAGGCATTACCTTGTTCAGCAGGGTACCATGAGTTAGCCTCCTTTCTAGTGACTCTCTCTGGATGAGGCATCATGGCTAACACTCTACCATTGGCATTTCTAATTCCAGCGATACCCTCTGGAGAACCATTAGGGTTGAATGGGTATTTCTCAGTAGTCTTACCGTAATTGTCAACGTAGTTGATGACAGCGTATTCGAAACTCTTTTGGTTGTCCGAGTTTTCGAAGTTAGCTCTTCCTTCACCATGAGCAACAGCAATTGGCAACTTGGAACCCTTCATGTTTTGCAAGAAGATAGACTTGTTCTTCTCGCTTGCATCAACTTCAACCATGACAAATCTGGCCTCGTATTGCTCGGACAAATTTCTCTCGAAAGTTGGCCAGTTGTCAGTACCAGGAATTAATTCTGCAATTCTGCTGAAGAATTGACAACCGTTACAAGCACCGAAAGCAAATGTATCAGTTCTATCTTGGAAGAACTTCTTGAACTCGGCACGGGCGTGGTCGTTGAACAAGACAGACTTGGCCCAGCCGGCACCTGCTCCAAGGACATCACCGTAAGAGAAACCACCACAGGCAGCTAAACCAACGAAATCGTCCAAAGAAACTCTTCCGGATAGGATATCAGACATATGCACATCATAAGCTTCGAATCCAGCCTGTTGGAAGGAGAAAGCCATCTCTTGTTGAGAGTTGACACCTTGTTCTCTCAAGATGGCAACCTTTGGCTTCTTGTCACTAATGAACTTCTTAGTCACATCCTTAGCAACATCGTAAGTTAACTGGAAGGACAAACCTGGGTCCTTGTCATCACTGATGGCACTGAACTCTTGGGAGGAGGTGTTTGGATTGTCTCTCAAGCTTTGGATATGGTAAGATGTCTTAGCCCATAATTGTTGCAATTGATCACGGGTGTTGCTGTAAACAGAAGAGCCGTTGAATGCAATAGAGACATCTTGGGTGGTGAAACTTGGTCTACCAATAACCTTAATGTACTCTTGAGAAACATTGTTAGTGTTGAAGATCTCAGAGAATTTATCGAAGTCGCTAGATTTGATTTGGAATACAGCACCTAACTCTTCATTGAACAACTCAGTCAACAAGTCGTCGCCCTCAATGTTCAATTCAACACCAGATCTAGAAGCGAAAGCCATTTCCACTACAGTAGTGATCAAACCACCTTCGGATCTGTCGTGGTATGCTAGAACATCGAATTGCTTGTGCAACACAATCAAGGATTCTAAGAATGACTTCAAAAGAGCATGAGAGTGAACGTCTGGAGAAGAATCACCGACTTCCTTGTACACTTGGGCGAGTGCAGAACCACCTAAAGCCTTCTTAACCTTGGCAGCTAAGTCGACCAAAACCAATACAGTTTCCTCAGAAGTGTTTTGTAATTGGGGGGTCCAAGTGTTGCTGGTGTTCTCAACAGGGGCAAATGCAGTAATTGTCAAAGCCAATGGAGCTGTGACCTCTTTGTTGTCCCACTTCATCTTCATCGACATAGAATCCTTTCCGACTGGGATAGAGATGCCCAAATCTGGGCACAAGTCGATACCGATAGCCTGTACAGCTTCGTACAACTTGGCACCTTCACCTTCATGTGACGCAGCAGACATCCAGTTGGCAGATAACTTGATGTGTTCCAAACTTGGGACATCAGCAGCGAGAACGTTCAACAACGACTCTGCTACACACATCTTGGCAGAAGCAGAGGCCGAGATCAAAGCTAATGCTGGCTTTTCGCCCATAGCTAAAGCTTCACCGGTCTTTAAAATTGTGTCACCCAAAGAAGTGTTGGTAACTCCAACATCGGCAACTGGTACTTGCCATGGGCCAACCATCTGGTCACGATCAACTAAACCAGTGATAAATCTGTCACCAATAGTGATTAAGAAGTTCTTTGAGCCGACAGCTGGAAGCTGCAATACTCTTTCAATGGACTCATCCAACTTCAAGGAATCGGTAACGAATGGCTTCAACTGCAAGTTTTGAGTGATAGCAGTTCTTGTCATTTTTGGAGGCTTACCGAACAAAATAGACATCTCCAAGTCGATAGGAGTGGTCTTCAATAAAGAATCAGTCAAAACTAATCTCTGTTCTTCGGTGGCTTCACCAACTACTGCAAATGGAGCTCTTTCACGCTCACAGATCTTGGAGAAAAGCTCCAAGTTCTCAGGTGCAACACCCATAACGTATCTTTCCTGAGATTCATTACACCAGATCTCCATTGGGGACATACCTGGTTCCAAAGACAAAATGGATCTCAATTCGAATTTCGCACCTAAGTCATTGTCATGAACCAATTCAGGCAAAGCATTGGATAAACCACCAGCTCCGACATCATGGATGAATTGAATTGGGTTCTTGTCAGCGCCCAAGGAGACACAAGCATCAATGACTTGTTGTGCTCTTCTTTGGATCTCTGGGTTACCTCGTTGGACAGAAGCGAAGTCCAAGGCAGCGGAACCTTCTCCAGAAGAAACGGAAGACGCAGCACCACCACCCAAACCAATTAACATAGACTGACCACCAAGGACAATAAGCTTGGCACCGGGGGTAATCTTAAGGGTTTTCAAGGCCAAGTCTGGTCTGATAGCACCCATTCCACCAGCCAACATAATAGGCTTGTGGAAGCCTCTGATTTCATTTTCACCCTTGTAGTTGGCAACCTCGGTTGTCAAAGTTCTGAAATAACCGTTGATAGCTGGTCTTCCGAACTCGTTGTTAAATGCAGCAGCTCCAATTGGAGCTTCAATCATGATGTCCAAGGAAGAAGCAATGTGATTAGGCTTTCCAACGTTTCTCTCCCATGGCTGTGGTAAGCCAGGAATGTTCAAGTCAGAAACGGAGAAACCAGCTAAACCAGCCTTGGACTTGGATCCTCTACCAACAGCACCTTCATCTCTGATCTCACCACCAGAACCAGTGGCAGCACCAGCAAATGGAGAAACGGCAGTTGGGTGGTTGTGGGTCTCGACCTTAACTAAAGTCTGGACTCTTTCCTTAGTAGAGATCCACTTCTTAGACTCAAATTCTGGGGTGAAAAGGTAACCTTCTGGACCTTCAAACACAGCTGCGTTGTCAGAGTAAGCAGAGATGGTGAACTGAGGGTTCTTGTTGTGTGTGTTTCTGATCATCTTGAACAACGACAAGTCCTTCTTGACGTCGTCAATAGTCCAGTCAGCATTAAAGATCTTGTGACGACAGTGCTCAGAGTTGACCTGTGCAAACATGAAGAGCTCTACGTCTGTTGGGTTACGGCCAATGGTCTCAGTGAAAGCGTTGATCAAGTATTCGATCTCACCGGCGTCAAGAGCTAAACCAAGGTCCTTGTTAGCCTTTTGCAAATTCTCCTTGTTGGAGATAATGTCTACGAAAACCAAAGGCTTTGGGGAGTGATGAGCAAATAAGTCGTCGTATTTTGGGGCATTCTGGCCAAAGTACAAGGTTTGAGTCATTCTGTCGTAAACAGAAGTCAAGAACTCACTGCCGGCAGACAAATGCTCACCTAATTTAGATCCTGATTTGGAACGAACGATCAAACTCAAACCACGCTCGATACGTTCAATCTGGGTGTTTAAACCACAGATATGGGCGATATCGGTAGCCTTAGAAGACCATGGAGAAATAGTACCAGGACGTGGTAATACCCTGATCAAAAAGGTGTTTTCGTCCAATTGGATGGAAGAAGTGTCGCTGTCGCCACTCACGGTAGAAAACTTGACCAACTTGGCTGCGAGTTCATTGGAGACATCGACTGGGGTGTCGTAGTGCAACAAGATCTTCACCAAATCGAGCTGTTTTTCAGTAAGAGGCTGGTTCAACGACACGTAGTGGGTGTACGACGAAGAGACTTCCTCGATAACAGATTGCTGACCAACCTTCTTCTCGATCTCCAGAACCAAATTGGCGACTCTGAAGGTGGAGAGGGCTCTGGGGCCGGGCAAAATAACAAACTTGTCGCTACTCATCGCAAACGATCAAGAGTAGTACTTTCTAGAGGCCGATTAGTAGGGAAATGGGGTATACCTACAGACAAAGCACCGAGGAAATGGGTGCGATATGCGGGCAGACGGTAGGGATGAACCGTTTCTTCGAGGAATGAAGCTGAGAACGAGTAAGTAAACTAAACCACTAAAGGAAGAGAAACACTGTTCTTCATTACTTGTCAGTAACCTCTGCTTTATGAGTCCGATTGGTGCAAACGGGAAATTTTCGCTCGATCGAGTGCAGGAGTCAGGAAAGGTGGAAAGTTTTTGACTCTAAAGGCTGCAATAAAGCACGATATTGTAAGGGTGTTATGTGCCGGTGAGTGATGGGGAGAGATGAGTTCTTGAGAAGAGCAGTAGCTGTGCATTGGGTAATGGGTTATGTGTTTGTAGTGATTACATGTTTATGGGGTTAGGTATCTAGGTGCTTACGTAGTTACGTGGTTATGGTACTGTGGTTACTAATTGGAAACGGAAAAAGAAATGGCCATAAAATGTGTTTGTTCTGGAGCTCTCTGATAACATTGGCCTGCTGCATAACTGCAAATTGCTAATATGGAGAAACAAGGGTTGCATATAAACCCGGTTGCTACAGTTCGATCGTCGTACTGATACCAAGGGAGTCCGGTTTGATTATAGTTTGATTGGAAGTAGATTAGATGTCGTTGGAGTCGCACTGGAGTGGTAGCGGCGGGTTGGAAGTCAGTAAATACTGTTTCATAGTGGAGAAAAGGGTATACTACTGGATATCAGATCCTGCAGATATCTCCAATATCAGAATTACTGCAAACTCCACCAGACCATTAGCATGTAGCTGACGGTAATAGATTATTTACATTCGTTTACTACACAGGGATCAGACCTGAGTATAGATTTTATTGAGCCACCTAATCTCGCAGTCTTCCTCAGTATTTAGAACCATTACCCACGACATACTCTAGAAGAACTCTTCACTTACTTTCCTCTTCCTGCACACACCCATACTTTTCACTATTCAAAAAAGGATCTCTATGAGATGAGTCTACCATAACTATCTCTTCATCAAGTTCTTTGCTACCAAACCACGATGGCTCAAGGAAACCTCAAGCTCAAGACCAAGGCACCTGCCAGAGTGACTAAGAAGCAAATCAACCCTAAAAAAGCTGCTCCAAAAGTGTACAAGGCCAAGAAGGGTGTGTCATTAGACTCTCAAAAATTAGCGAAGGTCCATCTGAGTAACTTGATGTCCTCAACTGAAAAGTTGATTGCTAGTAGAGTGGGACATTTAGAATTGATCAAGGGTTCTAGAAGACAAATCGAGAGACAAGAGAAGGAGGCTGCTGCTAAGAAGGCTGCTAAGAAATAAGCATGAGCAATCTTGTAGATATACTATCAAATTTTCCTAAAAACTATCCTGAAGGGGAGGAGAGAAGGAAAAGTGAAGAGGAAGAAGTGGTTAAAGAATCCAGAGAAACAAGACTGAGAAGCAGAAAAGAAAACTGTGGAAATGGAGCTACCATACCAAAAAAGCAGGACGAAATTGTTGTAGAAGACAACACTGGAGGAGAAACCGTAAACTCCATTCCAGAACTCATTGCATTGGATCCGGATCTTGTTCGAGAACAAGAACGGAAGTCACGTAAACTTAGAAGAGCTGTGTAAAATAGTCATCAATTCAATATATACATTTTATTAACACTTCGTAACGGATGTTGATCCCAATCTTAATCGTATTAAAATATGTAAGTATCTATTGAATGCTTTAGTTATGCTTATGTAGGGATAGCTTGACTGCTTGCCTCTTGGGCTTCAATTTCTAAGCTTTTTCTTTTCAACTCCAATTCCTGTGATCTCACATAAGCCACCAACCCAAACCCGAAAATGGCTGTTAAAGCAGTGAGAAGCAGGTTTATTGGAATCGGGTTCATGTTGAACATTTCATGTGTCACCTTATCCATAACTTGTTGGAGGATGTTACAGAATCCAGAGAATGCAATAATTGTTCCATAAATAGTTCCGAAGTTCTCATATCCAAAGATTTTGGCACAGATATCACTGACAGCGGTGTAGTAGAATGGTCTGTAGACAACCAACGCAATAATTCCAGCGTATGTACCTGGTAACCAAGACAATAAACCCATGACACCAATGAATAAAGACAAAAATGTCAATATGTAGAGAATAGCCAACGTAGTTAAGTTGTCAAGCAATAAGCCAATGAAAGGTATAGACACAATACCCCCTAAAGGTAAAGCCAAATCGAAGATATGATTAATTGTAGTTGCAAGCTCCTCATCACCATTGTACAAATACAACTCCTGTGACTTGATAGTAGCCACGAAGAAGTTGATTCTCAACATCTGAATGGTAGTGAATAGGGTGAGTAAATAGAACCAATTGGATGTGAACTGTTCTGTTACTGAGTAACCGTGCAATATACCAAATACACCACCAGATGAATGCAAAAGCTTGACATCAGCTTCCTGCTCGTAAACTGACTTGTTTGATGCTCTGGAGCTTCTCAGAATAGTAGAGTCTCTTCTGGAAGCAAACGAGGCTCTTCTCATCAACAATGATGTCGTCTCCGAGATTGTTGGTTGAGGGACATATTCCTCCACTAACTCCTCGTCCCTGTCCTCGGGAAGCAACAAGTCTTGATCAATAGGCTTTCCAGTTTCATCAATACCTGTAGAAGCGATCTTTGCCAAAGTTCCCACTGTCTTGTAGGAGTCTTTGGGCATGATGAAGACCTGACATACGAGGATGAAGACCGGAACGATCAAGTAGCCAGTGAAAAATTTGTCTAAAGGCAATTTCTGTACTTTGGTGTAGAACAAACGGTAGAAGAGAAACAAGGCCGATGAAGTGTCGAATGCTCCTGTGAGTAATGCCAAAACAAGTCCAGAGTTCTTAGGGAAACTGTTAGCCAATTGAAAACACGAGATGAAGACGAACGGTCCGCCTAATGCTAGCAAAGTATATCCTGCTAAGTAGCCGTCGATGAAAGGGAGATGGGCTGCAAATTTCATAGTAAAAGCTGCAAGAGCCAAAACAAAAGACCCCAATATGCCCGTTACTTGGGGTCCGTATGAGTCCAAGATGGAACCTACTGGCAAAGCACAGATATTAGTAACCATACAAGCCAAGGTGAATAGGAAGTTCAAGGACAAGTCCTGTTGATCGCATAGGGCGATTTCAGCTTCCGGCGAGTCCTTCGAAGAAATGTCACATTTGCTTTCGTAGATGCCTTGGTCGATGAGGATGGGTTTAAGAGCAGCAAAACCGAAGACAGGTCCAGCAGCAACTAAGCACCAAGCAATGGCACAGAAGACTTGTGTCAACCGCTGAGAGCGAGGAGGAAGTCTACGTTGAGATGTCATGAGAGGGAGACGGTGTGGTTCAATTGAGGGTGTTGAACGGTACCAGGTGTGGAGAGAAGTTGGCAGCAAGCAAGATTCTAACGAGCGAATATCTCCATATATAAATTAAATGTATCAACACAAATACGAAGATAAAAATATACCAACCAGTGTAATTGAATTTTCCTGTAGTAGTAACAACTGCAACTGTAAATTATTAATTTTCTTGTGATGCGTAGCAAGTCAATGATAAGACAATGAAGAGAGATATAAAGGAAGCAGGTATGAAGTGAACTCAAAGAAGGTAGCAGTCACGGGCCGAAAAATGAGTATTGGAATGTCATGATTGATGAGTGAGAAAGGTTCAATCCAGCGATTAATATTGAATTATCATCGCAGAAGGACAAAATGTTTGCAAATGTGGAGAAGAGTTACCAGTAGAGAGATGAGAGATGAAAGATTAAGAAAACTCCAATGGTTTGGCCGTTATGGCCCGGCAATGGTTAAGGTACGGCAGTAGACCAGTTCTCAGTTCTCGGAGGTAACCGAGATGGGGCTTTGACGTGGAGGTCGAGGAGAAAGCATGAAGAATACTGAATTGTAAAATTGGTAGACTAATCTGGAAAAACGTTGGGTTGTCGCTGTTAATGAATACTGAATAGCCATCTATGCTAATAACTTTGTGTGTGTTACTCCGCCGGCATTCGTCTTGTAGTTAATCTGAATTGTACAAGATGTATAATACTAGCATAAAAGTCTGGTTCCATTTCTGTTCCGGTATTAGCTGGTAATATATACATTCAACTACCGTGCTAGCATCTTTGGCTCTGTTGGCACGATTATTTCTATATGGGAAAGCTTGCGCAGCACTTTTACTACTCTGTAACATGATAGCAGTCTACGCTGTTACACACAAGGCCAAGCACAGTTATTGTACTTCGAATTGCAATGTCTTCAAAAAATCTCTTCTTTGATTGATATTAATTGCCCTCTGCCTATATCTACTTCCTACGGAGTTGGCTATAAAATGAATAATGAAATGCTTTTCTGGTATTGAAAGTGTTTTATGAAATAAATAAAGTCTGCGCCTCTAAAACGGAGATATGTTCTGGTTGACGTTTCTATATGATTTGGTCAGGGTAGTGGCTTTTAAGTAGACATGGTGAATACAAATAGCAAGCATGTTGAGCAAAATGAACCCGAACAAGACGAATACAAACCTTATACCAGGCTGGTTGTATATTGGTACAGGCTTGCTGGATGTGGTGGAATCGGTTGTGGTTGAGTCGGTGGTGGTTGAGTCGGTCGTGGTTGAGTCGGTCGTGGTAGTAGTAGGAGACGACTTCAGAGTAGAAGTTTTGGACTCTTTTGAAGTCGTCTTCGAGGCCTTGTCTGTGGGTTTAGTGCTGGTTGTCTCTTCCGTCTTCTTATTGTCAGTTGTGGTCTCTTTGGCATCGTCTCTCTCGTAGTTATGAACGTAATTATAGCTCTCGTCACCGATGATATGTGAAAAGAATGAAGAAGGGTTGCTTAATTCTGTCAAGGTCTCTTCAGAAACGCTGTGTGAAATGACGAAGTATGATGAAACGATTAATACCAATAAAACACCGGTCTTGACCCATCTTGAACTGCCACTCTTCACAGGTGCTTCTCTGTCATATGACGAAAAGTCTTCGTATGTGACGCTTTTCTCATCAATAGTGGCAAGCATTATGTATAAGACTAAGTTTTATAGTTATGTTTTACTTCCCAAATCACGAATCTTTCCTCTGATGCAAACCGCTGCTAAGGAACGTATAACTAGAGATCAAATGCCTTCACTTTAAACTCTCCTTTAAAATCTTTTCGAAACAAAGGTTCGAATTTGCACTGTTCTATATTTGGCAATTTGTTTACCAATTCCTGATTGAGAGGGGGAATGCACCCTCGAAATAAGGACAGTTGCAGTTAAGTCAAACATGTATCATGTGCCTTTCTATCCGTGATATTTTTCGCGTGATCTGTTGCGTGTGATCTCAGTTTACCAAAGAATTTTTCATCTCATCAACATCACTATAACTGTATAAGGTATGGAGCAAGCATCTTGGAGAGAGGACTGTAAGATCTAGAGATTCTCGTTGCCAGTGAATATAATCAGTCAGAATAATGTCGGGAATTTTGTTTGAAGATATGTTCATCGTCGAATCGACGGACCCAGGTAGATACAACAAGGTCGCTCGTATAACGGGACACTCCTCTACCTCCCAAGATATCAAGATCGCCTTGGACATCAACAGCGAGTTGTTCCCAGTCAAGGCCAACGACTCCTTGACCATCACATTAGCCTCTTCGTTGGGTAATGAGTCCTCAATGTTAACCTCTAACGGTTCCTGGAGACCTCCTAGAGCTGGTGACAGATCCTTGGCTGACGACTACGATTACGTCATGTACGGAACCGTCTACAAATTCGAAGAAAACGCCGACAATGACAAGATGTCCGTTTATGTTTCTTTCGGTGGTTTGTTGATGCGTTTGGAAGGTGGTTACCGTTCCTTGTCCAACTTGAAGCAAGAGAACGCTTACATTCTTATTCGTCATTACAAGGACAATTAATCGTTTCGATTAATACAATTTGACAGGGAAAGAGTCAAAATGAAACTACATCTTACGTGGGTACGATTGTGATGGTTTCTTCCAATTTTAAAATTGGTCTCTAATGGAGGGGTTGTATAGTTTGTAAAAATTCCTCCATTGCATTCGCCCTTGCCTAAACAAGACCTCGTTGAATCAAGTCTCTTAAGCTTGTAAAATTGCTTGATAAACAAAGATTTGAGCGATGTCAGCATGCATTTACAACTGCTAGAAAGGTCGCCGTTGCCACCAAATAAACAATCTCCGTGACAATTGCTTCCTTCATCTTGTGTACTATATACTACCTTTATTTCCATAATAAAAAGTCCAATTAGAACCCATTTTCGCAGAAATTTTCTATAGAAAGTTCGCCACCGTATCTTCAATTGGACATTCATCTATCTACGTTCGAAATTACTAAATCCATGTCTCTTATCCCCACCATATTATACCAGTATACTCAGATCTCCTCTTGTTATCATCGTATTGTATGCAGTCCTAACTGGCTGTGGTTTAAAAGCGTCTCTCTCAAATTAATGAATTAGTGGAGTTATTGGTTAGATAGTGATAAGAAAGTATAGACATTGTCGTTATATTAGCTATGGATGATACAGAGAGAAGTATGTGTTTGCATTTCTTGTGAAATATTGCTATTATTAGAAAGGTGGTGATTATAATTGTCTTCTACTGAGTACTAACCATTGTAGGTGATCCGATCCTTCGGCAAGTGCCATTGATCAACAACCCGGCATACCAGCCACCAAAGGCTGTGACATTGAATGCCAATTACGATATTTTGATACCCAGCTTGTCGAATAGTGTTGTTCCACCGACATTGAACTTGACAGACGAAGAAATCAAGGCATGGTTGAGAGACTCCAAAGGCTTAGAGTTCCGCATCCAGAAGAGCATGGAGAGCGATGCAGACGTCGAGAAGTATAGGGATTGGGTGAAAGCTCAGAAAATCAAGGTTGCTCCTGGATTTGACTCATTTGAAGGCGTAATGAAACCAAGCAAGCACGAAGTGCTAAAGGTGGAAAAGAAAGATGAAGAAGAAGTTGAAGAAATTAACGAATTGGATAAGGTCTTCGGAAAGGCCACAATATGAGTATGAATAGATCAGCTCACGAATTGAGGAACTGATATTTTACTTCCGCAGGGAAAACGACAATTGGTGGTGGTAGCACTAATCAATTTTAATTTCAATGGACTCCTCTCATACGCGTCATACTCCATAGCTATGTTGTAGAGTTGCAGCAATGAATTAATAATAAAAACTCGATTAATCTCCATAGAACAATCTCAGCGCTCATCATGTTTAAACATTAGGTACGAAATGCAAAATATAGATAATAAAATCTGTCAAAAAGTTATAAATTGTGAAGATTGCAGAATTCAATATGTCATACCGCAAAAAAGCTCTTTCAACTCTTGCAATTTGCAAGCTACATCCCGGATCATCCCTCAACCAAGTCTGTATCAAGTATGGAGTCGGATACTGAGGTACAACCACCCCAACAACTGATATTTCAATTGCCAATATTGTAATCCATACTTTCATGGATATTCCTACACCAAAATTACGTCAGAACACATTTGACACACCCTCACTAACAAAAAAAAAAGCCCCCTATATGTAACTGACTAAAATATCTATTTATCGAGCCGCGACTTTCTTTAGATTGTTGACATTTTATAGATCGCCGAGGCAAGTTCTCAGCATGTTTTCATCTTGGAGATCATACATGGTGTTAGAGATTGTATCAAATAGGCGGTCTTCGAGTGAACTACCCAGAAAACAGCCTCCGTTGTTGTCGATGTCGTCAATATCTAGAGCAAGGCGAGTCGTCTTCAATGCATTGCGGCGTCTTAAATTCGTGCTTTTCACCTTGGCATTGTTGGGCTTGGTATTGTTTTTCATACTTGAACCACGAAATCTAGGACCAAACCTCGGAGGATTGGTGGATTACGATATCATAAATGCCCGTTCGGGATTTCAGAACCCAATATATAAGAAGTGGATCAAACGAGATTCAAGGAAACTCTCAAATGACGCTGTTCCGATCTCCCAGGCTTGTAGTGAGTACTTTACAGAGTTGTCTCGTGTCTACCCTGGAAGCCCAGGAGCTGAAATAGTTGATCTAGAATCGATCCAGAGCGTAAAGGTTAACGCAGACATATATAAGAAGTCAAAGTGGATAAGACAAAGAAAAAGATCCCTAAGACTAGAACTACACAAAATTGGAAAAAGAGTGAACGATAATCACTTAAAACAATTGGAAGAAGAATTCATAGGGGAAAGTATGGAATTGTCGAAGTACGAGCTGAAAATTTTCGAGGACTTCAATCATATAAAAGTATTTGGAAGGTGCTTTCTTGAAAAGTGGAATGAGACAAGTCACCACTCAGATAAACTCAAGAAGTTGGGGAAAAACTTCGAAAAAAGACTCTATCCATGGATTTCTGGCCAGCTTCCAGTATTTGAGAATTGGCGTGGCGATGTTTTGGGATCTAATGAGGTCCCTGTCTTTGATAAAAAGAAATCGGACTGCTACAAAGAATCTGAAATTTTCACAAGAAATTTGCAAGGAAAGAGTAACGGAAAGGGTATAGTGATACCTCTTCTCCCTACATCTTCAAGAGATAAGCAAGTTGAAAATATTACCAGGCTAGTTAAAGTTCTTCGTGCCATGAAGAACCAACTTCCTATAGAAGTTGTGCACGCGGGGGATCTCACCACCGAAGAGAAGAAGAAGATAGTATTTGCAGCTAGAACCGATATCTCGAGATTACCTAGCTCTCATAAGAAGTACCTACAGATGAAATTTAAGGAGATACTTTCAGATTCGCCTGTTACTAATGAAGATTACCCGAAGCAAACTTTGTGGTTTGCAGATTTGACACCAGTAAAAAACAAAGAACAGCATCCGTTGGTGTCAAAGGCGTATAGCTATATCAGTCCTAATTTTGTTTTGGCAATGAGCACGATTTTCAATTCATTTGAAGAGTCGATTGTGCTTGCATCTTCTTCTATCCCATTGGTTCAGAATTTGCAAGAGCAATTTTTTGACAATGAGTCTTACAAGAAGAATGGTGTCTTATTCTTCAAGAATCCATCGCATTATACTACGAAAGTTAGAAGGTTTCCTCCTGGATTCCATGAAATCACCAACTTGATTCGTGCCCAATTGATGCCATCACATGATGACGCAGTCTACTTTGATATCAATATGAGAGATCCTGAAATGTCTCCAACAAGTAGAGTTTTTGAAGACGGATTTCAAGACTTCTTGGATCCATCTGTTATGGTTATGAACAAATCGAAGGTCTTGAGTGGCTTGTTAGTCTCAAGTATCTTCCAAATACATAAGTTATTTGGAACGAGATTTGAGCTGATTAAGGATAAGTTGAATCCTGAATTCCTCTGGATAGGTCAAGAGATTGCAGGAACAAACGAAAGAGTGAACTTCAATACCAATTATGGTGTTTCTGTTGGAATAATCACACCTGAAATGAACAGACCAAGCATTGCAACAATGGCTCAAGAATTGTGCTCTTCTTCGTGGGGACAACTTTCAGATGTCGACGATTTCACGTTACTTTATGTCACTTCTCATCAACTCGAAAATTGGAGATCAGACAATATGGCTTTTCAATTGGACTTAAAAGAGAAGTTCACGACAAAAGAAAAAGAGAAGGTGGACAATATATTTAAAGCAGGGGACCCGGATAAAACCGAAATGGTACGAGAGAACACAAGCATCTTTCAGAATAAGATAGTATCGAACCCATTGTTTATCGAGAGTGTCATGAGGCCCCCTACTATTAAAGATCCGATTTTCTCCGAAGGATTCCGAGAACCCAGTCAAGCTTGGATAAAACAGGAAGCATTTGGTGCTTACAAGGTTCATCCTTACTGGTGTTCATATGACGTTGTGGGTAACCCAGTTACAGGAGAGAGGGGTACAGTAATTAATTTGAGTGACGAATTACAGGCATGGCACAAGTACATCCTTGATGTTTGGTATAGAGACGAGCACCAAGAAGAGGAAAAAATGATGAAAGAAATTATAGAGGATTCATGAAGATTCCATTGTATTTTATGGTTTATATTATATATTTTAGGGTCGAATAAAAGCAACTGTGGGAACATTTGAGTTCACTTTTTCGCATCCAAAAATTATTTGAAAATTCGCTTGGTAGCGCTGTTGCTACGAGCGAAATTGTGATGGACACAAGTGAATAGTCGTTACCTAGCCATAATAATCGAAGTAAAGTATCAATTGATTCAAAAATCAAAAAAGAAATGGCGTCACAGACAGGATTCGAACCTGCGCAGGTAAAACCCAACGCCTAGGCTGCTGGTATAGCAGGGCGTCGCCTTAACCACTCGGCCACTGGGACACTGAATTTATTGAAATAGACGTAAATTGCCCCAGAAACATATTGTTGGCGCTACCAATTTTGAAAAAAATCGGAAATCTGAAATCGTGCAATCATTGATGTAGCGAAAAAAGTAGCGAAGTAAGCCTTGGGAACGAATATAAACGGGTTCCAAGTAAGAATGTTGAGAAGGCCATAAGTAGTAAATTATCTATTAAAAATACAACTTTTGGATTGATTTTATTGATACGAAATACAGTTTGACTAGTATTTGACATTTTATCTATAAATAGAATACCTAACTATCTCTACAATTGTTCTTTCTTCTACAAAGGGGATATCGAGGAGTTTATTCTACTCCTTTTCGGCTCGCTTGGTTTCATATTTTGTTTAAGCAGATGTGTAAAACGCTTAATCTCATAATGTTCCACACGAAGACGCGCTAACTTTCGGAAGAATACACAAAACAGAATAGGGTTTAGTACGATGCTATTACTGGGCGATTCGGTCGCTTAGACAATAAAATATACTGTCCACTTATGTTTGTTTGTTCTGCAATTCAACAATCGTCAAAGTTAAACAAGAGCAGCCAATGGGTGTTAGTCACGGAGGGCAGTCGTACCACGGAAATATTCTATGGAAAGGTTGCGTGGCCTCCGAGAGCCTGGCGTTTTTTTTCTCGATCGCCCTTTGTGGCACACTAAGGCGGGATATTAAGGATCTAAGGTTGCAGAAAACCATACATTTATGTTCGACGTGTAACCTGATGTCTGAATGTTACCACACGCCCCCAGCGAAACATGCACCCAAAAAGTCAATGCTGGGGCCTCAACCGAAGCCAATGCATTTCCAGCTGCCTGGACTGCCTTTCTACTGTTAAGCACCATCACACAAACTATCACAAGGTGGGGTCGAGTTTGCGGCTTATTTAAGCAAGAAGCTACAGCCCAATCATCGAACAAATTGCAGCACCGAATGGGACATGAAATGGGGGTGTCTCCGTCAAATACAGGATTTCTCCCCAGACTTACAGGTTTTTGGCTTTGCCCGTGCAGGTGGGTTACTGGCAATGGTTGAATTTGTACATTACATTGGGCATGGTTCCGTGCATAACTGGACAATTATGTGCTACAGTTCCAGGAACACACAGATCTCCTCTTTCCAGGGATATCTTCAACGAAGCCAAGTATTATTGTTCTGTTCTTCGTCTTTGGGGGGTCGCAGGTGGTGCCTGCGAATTGCATCCAACCTGACGGAGGAGATATTTTCCCTTGCTGTTTGCTGGATTCTTGGACTAAACGAACGGAATAGAACATTGCTTCTCGAAGTGCAGAACGACAACCGTAGACATATTATTTTCTGCCCAACAACCACGATGCCAACTCGTAGAACTCTTGCTGCCCGCTCCCAATCCTCTCGCCGGCCACCTTCATCTCCACTATTGTTGGAATGTGTGTATACTTATACCGCTAATGGAGGGTGTGTGGTGTTGGTTTTAGCCATGTGCGCACGACCCCTTCCATTTCTTGCGTGGACCAATTTTAATACTTTAGCCTATATAATCTTGAGTTCACCCACATCGGTCATTCTGATCAATTGGTAGTGGAATTGTTTCTCTCCGTCGAAATTCTGAGTAATTAATCACCATGTCTGCTACCCCTAAGAAACATACCAAGACTCAATCCACCTATGTAAGTATCACCTTCGTATAATGTGGGGACACAGTTAGCGCTGTGAATCGTGGATGCTGGGTGGTGAACAATAGATCAGCGATGACTCGGAGTTGGTAGTGCTAGTCGAAGTCTGGCGACAAATGGACCTGGACCTGGACGCTCTGGTATCGTACTTTAGTATGATTATGAGAATTGAACTCCAATTGATCCACCAATTGCTTTCATTCGGCTTGTTGTCACGGCGCTTAAGCTCCGACAGCATCGTAAATACTGTCATTGTCATGATAATTATAATTACAGTTCACAAGTGGCAAAAACTATCCAGCATCTATCATCAAGTATTCTATTGAGGAGTCACACACATAGCGTCTCCACCACATTTCCTGCTTTCCTATACTAACTAGAACACGACAGGCGTTTGACAACACGGCTACCACCGTGGCTGCTTCGCAAATGAGAAATGCCCTCAACAACCTCGCCGACACCGTCGAGAACCCAGATGCTCTCCAGCGGTTCGAAAACGAAATGGACTCGTTCTTCGCTCTCTTCAGAAGATATCTTACTGACAAAGCCTCTGGTACTACTCTTGACTGGGAGAAGATTAAGTCTCCATCGCCAAATGAAGTCGTCCAGTACAACTCCTTGAAGGACGCTGCTACTAGCACCAACCTCTCCAAATTGGCTGTTCTTAAGTTGAACGGTGGTTTGGGTACTTCCATGGGTTGTGTCGGTCCTAAATCGGTCATTGAAGTTAGAGACGGTAACACTTTCCTTGATCTCTCTGTCAGACAAATCGAGCACTTGAACAGAAAGTACGATGCAGATGTTCCTCTTTTATTGATGAACTCCTTCAACACTGACGCTGATACTGCCAAGATTATTAAGAAGTACCAGGGTCACAGAATCAGAGTCAAGACTTTCAACCAGTCTCGTTTCCCACGTATCTACAAGGACTCACTTTTGCCAGTTCCAGAGTCTTTCGACGATGAATTGGACTCTTGGTACCCACCAGGCCATGGTGATTTGTTTGAAGCTTTGGTCCAATCCGGAGAGTTGGATGCTCTTTTAGCCCAAGGTAGAGAAATCTTGTTCGTTTCTAACGGTGATAACTTAGGTGCCACCGTAGACACCAAGATACTTGACCACATGATTGAGACCGGAGCTGAATACATCATGGAATTAACCAACAAGACCAGAGCGGATGTCAAGGGTGGTACTTTGATTAACTACGAGGGTTCTGTTAGACTTTTGGAAATCGCCCAAGTTCCAAACGAGCATGTTGAAGAGTTTAAGAGTATCAAGAAGTTCAAGTACTTCAACACCAACAACTTGTGGATTAACTTGCGTGCTATCAAGAAGCTTGTGGAACAAAACGCCATTGAAGCCGAGATTATTCCAAACCAAAAGACCATCTCCAAGGGCTCTTCTGACATTAACGTCTTACAGTTGGAAACCGCTGTCGGTGCCGCAATCAGACACTTCCAAGGTGCTCACGGTGTTGTCGTTCCAAGATCTAGATTCTTGCCTGTCAAAACTTGTTCTGATTTGTTGTTAGTCAAGTCCGACTTATTCTTCTTAGAACACGGTGCTTTAAAATTAGATCCAACCAGAGAAGGCTTTGCCAACCCATTGATCAAATTAGGCTCTCACTTCAAGAAGGTAAGTGGCTTCCAACAGAGAGTTGCACACATGCCTAAGATTTTGGAGTTAGATCACTTAACTATCACTGGTAACGTGACCTTGGGTAGAGGTGTCACCTTGAAGGGAACTGTCATTATTGTATGTAATGATGGCCAGAAGATCGATATTCCTAATGGATCAATCTTGGAAAACGTCGTGGTTACTGGTAACTTGACTATCTTAGAACATTAAGAATGTCGTCTGAAGCTGTATTTTCTACTGTTCCTGAAATATTCTGTATCCTAAAATTCAAAAAATGCATCTCGTTGTTCTAACTTCATAGGTTAATAAATAAACTAAAATTAAAAGAGAATTCGCCTATTCATTGTAGAGACGCTACAGTAGTTGGAATTAATACTGATTCCATCTACAAAGAGCTGATGATGGATCTTTTGCTTTGACCTTATTCGCGTCTATTTTTAATTCTATTCAATATATAACAAGTTCGCTACACAACCAATTCACTGGCAGCAGTCACATCCTCATCCCCCTTATATGTCCCCAAGAATACCTTCAAGGCGTCCTTGTGTTCCTGAATCTTTCTGGTGACTTCTGGAACCATTCTTTGGGACTCTTCCAACACTTCGATTTGTTTCTTCAATTCGTACTCATCCGAGTTGTTGGACTTCATATGATTGACATACTGTTCTTGTTCAGCGACTTCTTGTTGGTACAACTTTTCTTCCTTGATCAACCTCTTTAAGGCATTGACCTTGATTTGCAATGGTGTAGGAGACATGATCACTGAAATGTATCCTATTATTATGTTTGTTCAGGTCACACTTGACACTAAATTGAAAATAGACTATTATATGATGTTGTGTTTCTGTTTTGAACGCATTGTATGCACACCAAAACAAAAAAGTACTGTTAGTTTCGTCTAGTAGTCGCGTTGGTGAATGTATACCTTCGAAGCTTGGATTTGAAATTGTCTATTTCAGCTTATGTCACATCATAGGTAGTTTTCTTCAATTTATAGTGCTGCCGTTTGACTGCAAAAAGTATAAAGCAGGAATGAAAAATGTGTTTATTCTAAGTAAGAAATGTATTCCATATAATTATATTTCTAAAACAAATTGAGCAATTTTATTGACTGAAAAAACAGTAATGAAGTCTTTTGGTATCCCAGCCTCCAGTTCCTGCTCCACTCTTTAACTCCAGTAATACCTTACTTGACTTGATAATAAAGTAAGTATCTTTATCATCAATTGTTACTACACTATTGTGCCAAGGAGTAGGTATGTGCAACAAATCTGTTGTGCTGGGAGCCATGTGATCTCCAATGGAATTAATCGCCTGGCATTTAATAGGACCCTGTTGTGATAAGAGTTGAATTCCAAGTTTGGGGCCAGAGTTATTGTGAGCATGTATAGAAAACCTTAAATGGAACGGAAATATTAACTCAACCAAATTGGAATAAGCGTCATTTCTCTGAGACTTTGTTAGTAATTCCCCATATGAGATACAGATAGCTTTATATACGCACCTTAATCATTTCAAATGCAACATTGGCCACAATTTTCTTGAACTTCTTCTTAGACATATTAGAAATTGTAGGATGATTAGCTAGGTCCTCCGTCATAAATTTAGAGAATCCTCTAAACAAATGCAATCGAGGGTGATTGTCAGTCTTAATATCTTCTCTCAACTTACCAGAGTCTGTGTCGCAGGCCGTAACTAATATTTTTCTACAAAGTTCAGACTCATCTTCAACTATAGTTGGAAGATAGTGACCCAATTGCACATCTTGAAGGGTGTCTTCTGCAAAATTTGAAGTGGTGAGAGAGAAAATTTCAGGCAACGAACAAAACCTAATAGGATCTGAATTTTCTGGTTTTATCTTAAGGTATAACTCTTTTAGTGCCCTTCCATAGTCATTAACAATATTATCGTCAACCGCAACTAGGGGTGTTAGTACAGTCCAATCATAGGAGAAGAACTTGAAATACATACTGCAGTCACTAAAAACATGACCGTCACTGACAATCCAAATAATTATTCCAGGCGGATAAATTTTCCTAATAGATTCAGAAAACCTGATTAACTTTCTGAGAGCTAGTTCCTCTCCTTTGTCTGGCATAGTTCCTGCCACTTTCTCAAAATTGGAGGACTTACAAGGGAATGCTGGGAGTACTGCTTCTAATGTCTGCCATCTCGAAGTGAAGAAGTTTAAAGATTTTTTGAAATATGACCGTCCAACAAGGTCCCATTTGTCTCCTTCGATAGTATTCTTGAGGTCATTGGCAAATTTATCAGCAATAACATTTGTATACATGTCAAAACCAATACTTGTTGTTTGAGGAAATTGGATTCTTGATTCTTTAACAATTAACTCAATAAACCAACTTTCAAACTCGGTTTCTGCAAAATTTTCGGTTATAACTCCCGTCCACTGATTTTGGTTTTCAGATTCCCAAATACACATATTTCCAATTTTGTATTTTGTAATACGGCTACCGCTATTCTCTTGAGACGTCTTCAAAAATGAGAGAATTTCGGACAAGTTCAACTCATCACCACCATGAAAATCACGTCTGTTGATGAATTTGTTATCATCTCTGGAGTATATTATATGAATTCTTTCATACACTGTAGGCTGCTTAAGTTGGCCCTCTGAATCTGAACTGGTAGTGAAACTACTATTTTCTTTGTTAGTTACTGTCATAAGATGTTACAAAATAGGAAATGAAAATGGTGCAAATTCATCAGGGGCAGCTGAAATGGAAGGAAAACGTCCATTATATAACCATCAATATAGGAGGAAACCAAGACATTAAGTTCCAGTTTCCACAATGAACAAATATTGTGCAATAAAAAGTGATCCCATTAGCAAATTTTCCACATGCCTTTGTCATATACTTTCTATTTTGGTACTTGTCATTTGGCTACTTCATATTAAACAAATTCAAAGATCAGCTAACGGAATACTACCTACACAGCAGTTATTGCCAGATTAATTTCTGTTGGTAAATACGAGAAATTTGTTATTGAAGCAAGCATAACAAAAACTTTCAATAAATGGATATTTTTTTATAAAAACTAACATATTATAAGATTTTATTCCCTTAATATTCTTTTCCATCAACAACATGGAAGAGTCGAATTTATCAAAATATGTATTGTGGGCTCTAACTGCTGTTTTCTTGTATTGCATGCATTTGGTAGTTGCTATAGTTCTCCCTCCTACCAACTTTCCTAGGACAATTCCAACAATTCCCTTTTATGTTGCCTTTCTAGGAGTATATACAAACATGGACCAAGAAGAAGTTTACAACATATATATGAGAGAAAAGTTGGAGAAATATGGCGCAGTAAAGCTATACTTTGCCTCTAGATGGAATATCGTAGTCGCTAAGCCAGAGTACTTGCTTGAAATATTCAGAAATGATGATGTGTACTCAAAAAGTGGAAATCAAAAGAAGATTCCATACTCAGTTCTTGCTGAGTACACCGGGGACAATATTATAAGTGCCCATGGCAATACTTGGAAAACATACAGAGACATTGTTTCAGCTAGTATACAGTTCCCATGTATGACATCTGTTCAAAAGAATTCTGAGTTGTTTCTTGACGTTCTTTCAAGGGAAGTCAAAAAGTGTTCTAAGCCTTTCCCCATTTCTGAGTTACTTCAGAAATATACATTAGCCAATATTGGTGATTGTATTCTCGGTGTCAATTTCAGTACCTTAGACGAAGGAAATTCAGTCTTACATGAGCGTATTAACTATGTCAAAAAACACATCTTCAAACCGCTATATTTGAATTTCCCTTATTTAGACCGAATACCCTTTCCTAGTCGTACAGAAGCCAGGAGAGAGGTTAAATCGTTTAGAAAGTACTTTGGAGATATCATTAAAGCGGGGGTGCAACTGGGAAATGAAAGGCTGAATGGAAGTTATCAGTTAGTGAAGGCTCTATGTGAGGGCAAAATTAATGAGAAACAATTCTTGGATAATGCTGTAATATTGATGGTTGCCGGACACGAGAACCCCCTTTTGCTATTATTGTCTTTATTCTTTCTCATAGCCAAGCATTCTGAAGTTCAAGATAAGATCAGGAAAGAAATAATGCTCAAGGATGAGGAGCTACCATACCTAAACTCTGTTGTCTATGAGTGCTTGAGAATGTATCCACCACTTGGGCAAATAGTTAATCGGTTGACAACTAGAAATGTAACTTTGGGTACTGATATAAGGATACCCAAGGGAACATATGTTGGATACAATAATTTCAGTACAGGTAGAAATGTTAATGTTTGGGGTCATGACGCAGATACTTTCAGACCAGAGAGGTGGGGGATTTCAGTAGAAGAAATTAATAAGAATTACACATCTGCCAAAAGAAGTGCGGCGTTACCGGCCTTCCATGGCCGCAGGAGAGCATGTTTAGGTGAGAAATTTGCTCTTGTTGAAGTCAAGACTCTCCTTCAAAAGGTCTTGCTAAACTTCAAAATTCTGCTAGATCCAAATTGGGAAGAAAAAATAACTCCTGCTGGTCCCATATGTCCATCGATGTTAAGGGTTCAGTTTGAGTCATTAAAAAACTCAAAAGGTCAGTTAATTAGTGAATAAATTTTTTTCCTACATTTGGCATTTTGCAACTAGTTGAATTTGTTGCTCTTTCCTTTAATGAAGCAATGTGAGCAATTTTTTTAAGGGGAATTATATACTCGCCTATAATTCTTTCCTGATTATTTCTTGGTATGCCTATTCTAAAATGCTGCTATACTTTGAAATATCCTAGAGTAGAATTAGAATAACCATTGCAAATATACAATTTTTCTTTTCCTCTTGGGAAAATGAAGTACGAAATTAAGGATATGAGCTCTTTATTGCAGGTGTCGGAGGCCAATAAGGCTTCTGAATTGGAAATGAATGTTGGACTGAGTACAACATTGGATACAGTCATTCCATTGCCACCATACTCATATATATCAGAAGGGAGAACAGCCTTTATTCTCTGTATAGTTACAAGTGCTGGATTCTTGGGACCTGTTGCTGGAAACATATACATTCCAGTCCTACCCCTTATACAAGAGGTGTTTCAGACATCTACAACAACTGCCAATGCTTCAGTATCAGTGTTTATGGCTGTTTTTGCGGTTGCTCCTCTATTTTGGGCTTCCTGGGCTGACTTTGGTGGAAGGAAGACCTTGTATATAATCTCTCTACTCTTCTTTATCCTTTCCAACATTTTGTTGGCCTCTATCCCACCAAATACCGCAGCATTATTTGTTCTAAGGGTTGTACAAGCAATAGGGGCATCCAGTGTTATGTCTGTGGGGGCGGGAACAGTATCTGATATTACTCCACCAAAGAAGAGAGGAAGGGCAATTTCATACTTCATGTTGGGTCCACAACTTGGCCCTATCGTGGGACCTATTTTCAGTTTAATTGTTAGTAGTGGGAACTGGCGTTGGATTTTTGGATTCTTAGCCATCTTAGGACTGGTCGTTTACCTTATCATCTTGTTTTTTCTACCGGAAACTTTACGCTGCTTGGTTGGAAGGGGGGAGTGCTATAGTGGTAAGAGCTGGCTACTTAGACCAAAGATCATTCAAACAAGAATAATTAAAGAGAGCGCACAGTTTCCAAGACCTCCCAAGCCTAGTCCATTGATATATTGGAAATTATTAAAGTTCAAACCAGTTTTATTATGCTCAATAAATGGTGGCTTGTTATTTGCAACCTTTTATGGTATGAATATTACTTTTGCTAGAATCTTACGAGATAAATACCACTTTTCTTCATGGAAAATAAGTATATCTTATCTATGCCCGGGAGCTTCACTCATTTTCGGTTCAATCATTGGAGGGCGTATCATTGACAGAATTGTTCTGAATAAAAACGAGCACATTCCAGAGAGTCGATTTTATCTACAAATAATTGGCCTCTTGATATCCATGGTGGGTATGATTGGCTATGGGTGGTGCGTCCATTTTAATACTCATGTGGTAGCTGTTTTTACATTCAGTTTCTTAGGGGGTTTTGGTATGACTTGGGTATTTGTTGGAAATACGACTTATCTTACAGAATGCTCAACCGGCCAACCGGCCACAAATGTTGCGATTGCAAACTTTATGAGAAATGTAGGAGCTGCACTCTCTTCGGTTATAGTAGAAAAGATGATAGAAAAAATTGGTTATGGTTGGTGCTTTTCAGGTTTGGGGCTCCTAGATCTTGTCGGGATTGTCTTTGTATTGGTTTTAATGAAGTTCGGACCGAGATGGAGAAAGGAATTTGCTTCTGAGAAATCAGGCTAATATTTAGTGTTTCAATTTTATTACCAATTTTAGACGAGAGGATCATTTATTGCAATAAATTTAGAATTCAACATTGTAGAGCATTGAAATGCGCAATTTCATTTCTCAAGAGGAAACATACAATGCTCAACTGTAGTTTTAAATAATTTGAGCAATTATTATTTCCAATTGAACTGAAGCTCACATGAAATTCCTATTCTTAAAGCTATCATTCAAACAAAGGGTACGTTCGCAACCGTATAAATGTATAAAATAAAGAACATCCCTTTCCATCGATTGCATCCTTAATAATATCATATATGTTCAAAGAGAATACTAAGATGAATCAAGAATTACAAAATAAATCCAATTGCGTAGTCAGACTTGAAGACATGAGAACTTCAGAACTAGAAGGGTTGAAAGAAGAATCCATTTGGACACAAAAGAAGATTTATAGGGCTTGGCTACTTCTCTGCTACTCTACTGGCCCAGTTGCTTCAATGACACGAACATATGTTCCAGCTTCAATCCAATCGATAGGAAGAGAAGTTGGTAGAACTGCTAAAGGAGGTAAATGTGGTTTCAAGGGAAATGACTGTTATGTAAAATTTGGTGTTGGTACGGTGCATTTCACCTCTTATGTCTTGTACTTAAAGGCAATTTCTACTGCTTTAGAGGGTTTAATTGCTATACTTCTCATGGGGATTGCAGATTTTTCAAATAATAGAAAGTTATTTTTAATTGGTTCAATTGTCCTTTTTGGAGTTTTCGCTCTCCCGTATGGAGCTTTAACAGGTGAGGACTACGCCACTTTGAGAGCAATGTCTGCTTTGTACGGACTACTTAATTGTACTGATGCGATTTATCAAATCTTGGAAGGCTCCTATATTCCTTTATTTATGAGAGCCTCGGCACCAAAAGGGAAAGTTGCTGAAGACTTCCGAAGAGAGATGGTCTTACGAAGAGGGTCTGTTGTGAGCGTTATGGGGCTTTTCTTAGGTAATTGTGGTGGCTTAACAGCTTTATTGATAGGAATTATTATTTCTCATGCGCGAGGTGGTCCAATAGAGAACGGTTATCATAACTTTTTGCTTGCGATATCAATTGCTGGAGCGGTAACTGTGGTCTTCTCCTTTATTTCTGCTGTATTCATTCCTAGAGTCAAAGGGAAAGCAAAACCTCAAGGGGAATTTCTTTTATTTTTCACAATAAAAAGATTTATCAGGTTACTCTTTGAAATCCAAAAATACCCAAATGCATTTCTCTACTGTATCTCTTGGGTCTTGTGGAATATCACCTTTAACAACTTCATGAGTGTGTTTGTTTTGTTATTCCGGACCACCTTAGGATTAGGGTCTTCAGATTCTGAGTATACAGTTTACACATTTATGTCTTATATAACGGCTTCGATAGGTTCTATAAGTTGGATGTTGCTCTATCCCAGGTGCAACATTGGAGTAAAGACTTGGGGGTATGGATTCCTTGTTATATCCTTGATCTGTAATTTTTGGGGGTGTCTTGGAATTAATCTGTCTGTTGGCGTGGGGTTTAAGCATAGATGGGAGTTCTGGGCTTTTGAAGTCCTCTATTCAGCTACGAGTTCAGCCATGAGGTCTTTAAATAGAACTGTTTATAGTACCCTTCTCCCAGAGGGGGATGAGGCACAGTACTTTGGGTTGGAAATCATGCTTGGTGTTGCAACAGCTTGGATTGGTTCGTTGGTAAATGCTTCAATCCAAGATAGAACAAGCAACGATAGGTTTCCTTTCTTGCCCAATATTATATTGGTTGCCATTTCTCTTGCATTATTCTATTTGGTAGATATGGAGAAAGGAATGGTAGATGCAGAAAAATTGGTTCTGGATTCCGAAGAGGAAGAGGTTAGCAAGTCAAAGCTTGCGATCAGTTGAGTGCACTCTCCAAATATTCATAAATTTGCACACTTCATCGATAGCTGCATATACACTTGGTTTACAATCTTTTATTTCTTGGAGCTGAAATATTTCCAAGTGGAAGCACCAATCGCTTGTCAACTTTTCCTTGGTAGTACTTTATTTTAATTTTCTTTTCCAATCATTTTTTGAATACAAGGTTTTACGATTTTATACTATATTTTTACTAATTTCAAGTATTTGCGCAAAGATACTTCTCTTTTACAGTATTTTGGGAGTTCCAACGAGCCATATGCCGTTCAGAAAACTGCTGCCTAACCATTTAAAGCTCATTGATGGAAGTATTGTTCTTCAGTAAACAAAATATCACCTTTTATTGTAATTTTTTTTGCAACAAAAAATTGTGCTTTTATTTGCCCGGTAAAATAAGCAGCAACCATTCCTATTAGAACCAGCTCACAAACAGAAGAATACAGATGTAGAAGTGAATGCGAGACGTAGTTTGGTTATGCTATAGTATACCAGGCATTTTAGTGCTGCGGCATGGATCCTAAAATACAATATCACTAGCGGCACGGATCTTTGAATTTTTTTTAACTGCGCCTCAAATAAGACCCCAAATTTTCTACATCAAGCTTCGTTCCTCATGGCCCAATGGTCAAGGCGTCTGGCTACGATTACGTAACCACTTCCGGTTGGAACCAGAAGATTCCAGGTTCGACTCCTGGTGGGGAAGCTCTTTTTTTATTTCTCCCGGTTTTTAAACGTAATTTCCATCATTCGGAGTATTATTACATTGCTCTGCAAATCTCCTGTTCGCATACTACTACATCAAGTAGGAGTCGATAAAATACACTCCAACAGAAAATATTCAGCTTGCAAAAACCACGATGACCACTACAGTAATTTAGGTAATATAGCATTCTGTGCATTGTACTCGTACTCTTCCGTAATGGTGTCTATACTACATTTTATGTACCTGTACTCTTCCTCTTCTATCACTCGCTCTATAAGCTCACCACTTCCGATTTCTAAGACATTTAGAATACCAAGTACTATGGTGATCTTGATCTTTATAACGTCTAATCGACCTTCAATGTGTTCCGCCATACACTCTTGCTCTCCAAAAATTTTTGAGCCGAATTTTTGCGGAAGTGCTTTCCGATATGGACTGATGTACCAAAATGCTATACGACCAAAATGAAATATAATGGGGACAATATTTCTCTTTCTGAATTAACGACCTTTGCTTTTGCTCCATTAAATTAACCAACAATACTCAATGCTTCCAGAACCTATCAACATTAAGAAATGGATCGAGGAGAACGGCCAACTCTTGCAGCCTCCAGTCAATAACTACTGTCTTCATAGAGGAGGATTCACGATCATGATTGTCGGAGGTCCTAACGAGAGAACTGATTACCACATCAACGAGACACCAGAGCACTTTCATCAGCTTAAGGGTCACATGTGTTTGAAAGTCGTTGACGACGGCGAGTTCAGAGATATCATCATCAATGAAGGCGACTCATTCTTGTTGCCTCCAAACATTCCCCACAATCCCGTTAGATTTGCAGACACCATCGGTTTAGTTGTAGAGCAGGACAGACCAGAGGAAGTCAAGGACAAGCTCAGATGGTATTGTCACAACTGTAAGGGAGTAGTTCACCAGGCTGAATTCCATTTGACTGACTTGGGAACCCAAATTAAAGAAGCTATTGTTGCCTTTGACAGCGATAAAGAAGCTAGAACATGTTCTAAATGTGGAACTTTGAACTATTCCAAGCCACAGATTTGAACTAGCCCATGCTAGTATCAGTTAATGAAATTAGTTCACGAAGCCTAAAAATGCCTTGAAAGCAGTGTTTCGATTTTATTGGACGATCAAGTACGAAACCCTTCTTTGCGGTTTACCAAGAGGAGAGCTACGATTGGTAGTGATCAATAAATATTCGTTTTTATACAACTTAGAGACTCATTCAATGCCATGAAGTATGATATACAACTAATATCTAAAATTAAGTAAGTCGACTTCCTCTATTACAATTATAACTGGCACAACAATTGCAGTAAATAAGCATATCCTCGAGGAAATATCAATCCCAAGACTCTATCAAGCCAACTTTTTCTTGCCGTTGTAGAGATCTTCACCTTTGTCAAAAATCCAGTCGACAGCCATCTCGACGGGTTCATCGAAGATGTATGGCAATACAGGAACAATACCCAAGCCAATACCAACAGGACCATAAGTCTTCAATGGCTTAATTTTGGTATTCTTGAACAACACAGATGAGTATCTGACAGCACTGTGAATGGTGAAGGCAGGCAAACCCATGGATGCAATACTCTGGAAAATACCTCTTTTGACAGCACCAATTCTCCAGTCAGAGTCCAGCAACTTGTCATGTGTGGCATGGAAGGACTTGGCTGCGTCAGCGTCAGGCTCTGGGTATGGATAGTGCCATGGCTTCAAGTGTTCGGTGTAGCGCCCCTCGGACTTCAATTTCACGATCCATGAGTAGTAGGACACATCTCCAAGAATATACAACCACGAAACACCATAACCCAATTTCACGAGGTATGGATGGGCCACAGGACGGAACGACTCTCCAATGTCGGACGTATATGCAACATATCTATGAGAAGCTCTCAAGATGGTTCTGAGTCTGTTGGCGTAGGCAGCGTATCTGAAGCCCGACTCT
The DNA here is from genome assembly GCA_001599395.1 of Scheffersomyces lignosus. Lineage (NCBI taxonomy): Eukaryota > Fungi > Ascomycota > Pichiomycetes > Serinales > Debaryomycetaceae > Scheffersomyces > Scheffersomyces lignosus. Next base: position 1,564,620 of record BCGS01000002.1, on the reverse strand, counting down.
TCTTCCTCAACGGTGTCGGAAGTATCCACCGCTTGTATGATTTTCTCGGCTTTTTCAGACATTATTGAAGTAGATGGTGGTGCAGTCAACGGAGTTTACAACTATAATCTATAATTTACGAATATGTCTATTTTTCTTAATGTTTGCCATTGCTCTCTATATATATTCCATCACTGGAATTGTACCATTGCTAATACCGACGGCAGCGGCAACCATTGTACGTCTGTGTGAAGGACAGTGGATATAACCGGTCACATTACCCGATCGAGGATTAAGAATAGGTGGCGACGGAGGTAGTTGGGGGTATGGTAGGGTGGTGAGTAGAAGCAAATTAGGAGTACTGGGTACTATGCTTACGGATAAGGAAATGAAGGTTATGTATGACGATATGAAGTTAGGGTAAATCAAATTAGTTTCAGGTTTTAGAGATAACATTCAGAGTGTCAGCCTCTGATTATTTGTGTTCGGTGAGGGCTTTCCCAGGTAACACTCGAAATCCATAACATTAGGATTTCTGAAGATATCCAATGACGATGAAGCATCATGATACATATTAGAAATATTGGCTATGGTCAATAGGACACTAAACACACGACCCACTACAATCTCAACCCCATCATATAATGCACTGTTCTCGCAGACAATTTGCACCCTTCACTTTTCTATAGCCACTTACATTGTAAGTTACCTCACGGGACATGGTAGCGACGCTTCTAATTACTCGCCATGTTCCTCTGTCCACTATATGCCTTCCCATAGTAGCAATACAACAGAGCGGCAAATCGTAAGATGCTGCTTTACGACAACTAATACACGACAAGGAACAATAGTAGTTAGACATTCATCTATAGTTCTTAGCCTCAGCAGCAACACGAAACTACAATGAAATTCACTTTGGTGATTAGATTCACCGACACTTCAACCTCGGCCCAGCAGGTGCGAGACTTGGAGATACCGTTGTCTATCAACTTCGACAAGGACGATGTGAACCGACTTGTTAGCATCAAGTGGATCAAAACCACCATCCGAAGCAAAGTCAGCCAATGCTCCACCAACAGATTGCGGTTGATCTATAGCGGTAGGGTGCTCAATGAAAAGACAGACTTCAGGAAGGAAGTCTTTGAACCACGTTTAAGATATCTCCACAGCGAGGCACTACAATCTGGAGCAGGTTCACCAACACCAGAAGCTAGTCCAGCAGAAGACAGAATATATATACATTGTGTGATAGGGGAAACTCTCACAAGAGAACAGTTGGCCGAGGAAAATCAATTGGATAACACACCTCAAGCGGTCAGTACCACGCCAGACGTGATTGGGTTTGATCGGTTGCTCCAACAGGGCTTCTCGCAAGAGGATATTGATGAAATGAGAAGGCAATTCATGCTCTACGATTCTAATACAGTAAGTTCGGGAAGAAACGATCAGATAAACGACATAGAAGAAGAAGAGCGAAATCAAAGAGCTATTAGACAGCGTGAGGAAATGTGGATAGAGTCTACCGTAAATGGTAGTAATGGAGCCCAGCCCGCATCTGGACTTGCAGGAAATGATGGTGGTAGCCTAGCAGTACAGCAACAAGTTCCAGCTCAACCACTGGTAGACTTGGATGACACCAATGGAAATGAGGACTTGTTGTTAGGACTATTACTAGGCATATTCTTGGGGGTCATCAGTATCATATTCTTAGTAGCAGATGATACAGTATTTAACAAGAGATTGAGAATGTCCCTTATCGCAGGAATATTCATCAACTTCTCCTTCGCAATCATTAGAGGGCAATGGATTTAGTGTAGGGTTCGGATATAGGCTAATAAATTTGAAAAGGTTTCAAATTCAAGGGTAACACATGTAAAATCCTCACAGGTTTTGTAAGAGTCCAAGAGACCAAGTAGAGAGTACACAAATAGACAGACTGAGATAGGTAGATGACGCAAGAGAGTACGATGCCTCTTAATATCAATTCACCAATCCACCTACATCGTTCTATGGCAAAACTCTACACCCTATAGTTTTACTACATAGAATCTTCGCAAGCAAGTCTAAGACTTCAATACTCTAGATTCTTCTTCAAAATGTTTGATCTACCAGCCCTCACCAATCCCAAAATATTCAAAAGAGAAACTCTAGTCAATACGTAGACAAATTGATGAAAGGGCGCTAAGATGATCGTTACTCCACTCCCCGAAGGAAACGGATATTATTCCCGCCAGGAACTTGACGCTCGCCAACTCGTTGGGATATCTGAAAAAGACAAGCAACACGGTAATAGTTCTGGCTGCCGCACGAAGAAGAAGAGTATAAATGAAACTTTTCAGTTTCCGATGATTAAGATTTTACTTTATAGATGAGGATGGCTGAAAAAATCGAGTGGGTTACCCGGACAGTGGCATTCGATGCAGGGTTGAATTTGTATAGTACAGTAGAATTTTACAAAATGTCACATAGTATATTGACTTTGCAAAGTCGGACAGTATACGGATACATAAAGACAACGCCAATATTCAGAGCTAATTTCAGGAGCAAACTGCACCAGTATGACACTTTGGTGCTCAGCTCAGGCCATGAATCTACTTAGAACGCACTGCCGACGGTCGCGCTTGGAAGCAAATTTCTCTTGGAGCTAGCACCACAATTAGTGGGCCCAGGCTGTAGGTCCCTGGGAAGCGAGCTCTACACCAATAATTGTAGCATATTTGAAATCACGTTCCAGTGCGACTCTACATTCATTGCATTGTGAACACTGAACTTATTTAGTATATGCAAACTGTCGTCCAGTTGGAACAAGCTCTCGCATACCTCGCTCTTAAGACCTTTCACAGGACTTCCATTGACACGAGAGTTCTTCGCTGTCACCAGAACCTAGTCTCCGCAGAACGCCCAACGGCTCTCTCTACCATCGATTCTTAATGCCTTAAGGTTTGTCGCTAGCAATCAAGCTGTCGGTGTTACATGTAGTCCCAATTTCCTTGCATATCAACCCGCTCGAGGGAGGGGGAGGGGTCTCGCTATAGCGGTACATTCAATTACTAGGAATATCCGGTACCCAGGAAAATACCGGAACCGCTTGCCCTGTCAGCGGTAAATCCGTTGGAGGCTATTTGTGGGCGATAAATACCGTAGTAACTGCACACTACGGCCAGTCGCTCCAGTGTTGTAGTACAGTAAACTCCAGAGAGAGTTAGACACCAAACGAGTAGCTATGCGCTAGCAGTTCCATATATAAGCCAAAACCACGCCAAAAATCACTACCATAGCTTATTTTTGAGTTGTCTCAATATCTGCCTCTTGCTGCTGCTGATTTTTAGAATAATATCCCTGTTCTCTGTCCTTATCTTGCCTCAGGCTACCCATTCTCTGTGCCTGCCTAATTTCCCATTCTAGTTCCTTTCTCTAGCTAATAACCTACAGTTCTCACCGGAATTAGTTCTATCCACAGAACAAAGTGGGGAGAGAAAAAATATTGTCGCCGGCCTGAGTCAACTATATCACTTTTGCTAGAGCACCTCCACATACTTAAGTAGCCAATTCTGTCGCCTGCTGTATTTGAACCGTACCATGAAAGTTGAATTGTTTTAGATTTCTTTTTGCCAGGCTTCGTTTCTTCTCATTTTTTGATTTCTAGTTGACGCTTGACTCCGGTTTATAGATTCTGTCATCGCTTTACACTAGACGGAACCCCCACTACTGTAGCATTACGCAACATACACCCGTAACTTGTCACTGAGCACATTCAGACTCGATAAAACAGTCACAAAAATCCAGCACACACATATCACCATGTCCACCGAAGCTCCAAAACCATTGCCTTTCATCTACCAGTTCGCCTCGGGTGCCATAGCTGGTGTCTCTGAAATCTTGGTCATGTACCCACTTGACGTGGTCAAGACCAGACAGCAGTTAGACAACACCGGGGCCTACAATGGTACCATCAAATGTTTGAAGAAAATCGTTAAAGAAGAAGGTTTCTCCCGTTTGTACAAGGGTATCTCTGCACCAATCTTGATGGAAGCTCCTAAAAGAGCAACTAAGTTCGCTGCCAACGATGAATGGGGAAAATTCTACAAGAAACAATTCGGTATTCCAACCATGACACAGTCCCTTGCCGTGTTAACTGGTGCCACTGCAGGTGCCACTGAATCGTTCGTTGTCGTTCCCTTCGAATTGGTCAAGATCAAGTTGCAAGACAGAACTTCCAAGTTCAACGGTATGGGTGAAGTCCTCAAGCACATCATCAAGACTAATGGTGTCTTGGGTTTGTATAAGGGGCTTGAATCTACCTTGTGGAGACACATTCTGTGGAATGCTGGTTATTTCGGATTGATCCACCAGGTAAGATCTCTCATGCCTAAGCCTAAGACCTCATCTGAAAAGACATTGATCGATTTAACATGTGGAACGATCGGTGGTACTTTCGGTACTATGTTGAACACTCCCTTTGATGTGGTCAAGTCCAGAATTCAAGCTGGTTCCACCAGATATAAGTGGACTTTGCCATCGTTGGCCATTGTCGCCAGAGAGGAGGGAGTCGGAGCATTATACAAGGGTTTCATTCCAAAGGTCTTGAGATTGGGTCCTGGTGGAGGTATCTTATTGGTAGTTTTCACTACTGCTATGGACTTCTTCAGAACTGTACACGAGGGTTAATTATAAAAGCTGATTCCGGAAACGGGCAGTCTTGCAATTCTTCAAACTGATACCTGTTATTGTTATTCATCGTTAATGTGCACCATGCATTCGTATTGCGCTGGAACTACCTTATAGTGTCCTACTTACGTGCTACTTGTTCATTTCTACATATAGTCACTTAAAATGTATCAGTCGGTTTCTAATGTATCATTTCTATAGTTTGTAATACCAGAGCATTTGTCTACAATTTTCGTGCTTTGGGTATCTAGACTTCCGTTTATATAATTATGGGCTCTTAATTGTTGCAATTCTTTTTTGGCTGCGATGAAAATCTTCTGCAAAAGAAAACCAAAAAATAATAGCCTAACGATTATAGATTGATCTAGCTAAAATTTTAGTAGTAGAGTTATATAAAGTAGAGTTGAAAATGAAATTATAGCATCTTTCTGGAATGAATGCCTTTCTCTCTGCTAGTCCTTGGAACTCTTGCAATATAGTAGAAAAGAATTGTTCCAACTATATTTATGCAAATAAATGCAATAAAGATTCCAATATCTCTGCCCTTGCGGTTATAATCAGCACCAAGTTTTTTCAAGAAAGCGTTTGAGTTAGCCATTGTGCAGAAGCCACATTTCTCGCCAGCGTCGATTAAGTAGCCACCAGCTGCACTCATGTATCCTCCCATGTACTCTGCGCAGGTCATATTAGGTGGTGGAAGAAAGCGCAAAACCTCTGCTTCGGAACACTTGACAGGCGTATTATACAAACCGACAGAAAGCATAATGGAAACCAAGTAAGTGTAGGGATTGCATCTGTACATGAATATCCAGAAGCCTGGTAATGCGTCCTTGCTGACCATGACACCACAGAAAGAAATACAAATCCTAAATAAGGCAATATTTAAGTTGGCAGCATTCTCTGTTACTTCCAAAAAGGAGATACACCATTGTCCCATGGTTGAAGTGTAGACGTAGAACATAACTATAGTGAACCACATGAATGCACCACGCTCGGGAGCTGTACCGGTCTGTTCAGCATTATGGAAAAATCCGATAGGATAATACCAACAAAGGAATGCTAAAGTTCCAATAAATATATTCCATGGAATCTCAGCAGTGATTTGTGCAGTAATGAATGCAAGCCAACTGAATGTTCGTGAATGTCTTTCTCTCACTTCGTACAAATCTCTTTGTGATACAAAATGAGGTAAGTATTGATGAACCAATATATTGAAAACCATTAAGAACATGAAGACAGCAAACATTTGATTCTGTAATCCCTGAATTGAATTGTTTGCTTGGAAGAACGAAAAACCGTTGAATAAAGCTGATGAAACACCAGAAAGTATTTTTGAATAGGTGTAACTGGGCGTCCTCCAATTCTGTTGGAAAACTCTTTGGGTAACAAGTAAGTATTGTCTAAAAAAGGATGTTGCAAAAGTATCAAATTTATCAGGACTGTCATCTTGTGGTATTTTCACCAATTCTTCTTCAATCTGGTCAAGATGATCTTGAACTGCTTTATATTCTTTTGAATTTCTCCACACATCGTGATAGTCTTTGCTCGCATGAGTACCAGGGGCTGCCCCAATTACTTCCAACATCCACTCGACTGGATTAGCATCAACTGGACAACTAGGAGCGCCATGCTTCTCGAAATAGTCAATCAACGTTCGGAAATTTTTACCTAAATCACCAAAGTAAACCGTCTCTCCTCCCCTCTGGAGGAATAGCAAGCGATCAAACTCTTCCATCAAAATAGCTGAGGGTTGATGAATAGTACATAAAATTGCCTGCCCATTGTCCGCTAACTTTCGAATCAACTTACAAATGGACCATGCAGTTTGGGAGTCCAAGCCGGAGGTTGGTTCATCTAAAAATAGTAATAGCTTCGGCTTTGCAACCAACTCAACACCAATTGACAATCTCTTCCTTTGCTCAACATTTAAGCCTTCACCAGTGACACCAACCACCGCATCGGCATATGCTTGCATTTCTAATAAAGAAATTATGTACTCGACATATTCGTCCTTCTCGCTCCGTGGGACAGCTTTGGGTTGTCTTAAGTATGCAGAAAACCTTAAAGCTTCTCTAACAGTAGACGTCTGAAGATGTAAATCTTGTTGTTGCACATAACCAATAGATCTTTGAAGAGAAGCATGCAACGGTCTGCCATTAACCATTTTAACGCCATCCGATATAACTCCTGTTGTTAGCCTGTCTGATAGGGCATTCAATAATGTTGTTTTTCCAGCTCCAGAAGCACCCATCAAGGCAGTCACTTGTCCTGGCTTAACCCACCCATCGATTTTATTTAAAATCAAGCGATTCTCATCCTGTATTTTTACTTCATAGGTCAACTTCCTCCAATGAAACGTATTGTTCTCTGTAATTTGAGAAAATTCACTTACTTGCGTATCACTGTCTTCTACATCGCATCCTGGAAATATTTTCTCAACCTTGCCACTTTCAATATCTTGCTTTGCCTTTCGTCTTTTTTTCAATGCAGCTTCTTGAAATAAAAGAATTTCACCCTTTTGCATTGCACCGTGGTTGTACTCACAAACAATCAAGTATGTAAATAAAAACAATATAATGAAACCAATTATTATTCCCACGTTTCTCCATTTATGAGATGCATAGTATTCAAATGCAATGTTAATATACCGATCACCGTTGATATATTTCTGCCCTGGGGATGCACCTATTGCATTACAGAGGATATTGTTTCCCTCCGTAGGATAGCCCTTTCCCGAGGGCACAAATTGAGAGCATTTAAATTGTCTGTCACTGAATTCATTTGCAACTAATGCTTCGAATGCATATGCAATTGGATTAATATAGTTTATCCATCTACACCACCCAAGCATTGCTGGTGTAGGAATCATAAAGCCTGTAAAAATAGTCAAAGCTAATACCAAAATGGAAGCAGGTGTCATTGCCTGTGACAACGACTTGGTAGCTGAACCAATTGTTCGGAGAAGGTGTGACATAGAAATGGTAGCGGTGAAGTTGACCAAAAGGAAAAAGAAGAATTTACCAGCGTCCCGCCTGAAATTGACCATAAAGTAGAAAACAAGATTAAAGGCGAGACATGTACATACTTTTGGAACCAATTCAGTTATAATTGATGCAAGAGCATCAGCTGAAGGATGATACAAAGCATACTTTTTGTGTTTCTCAACGATAGCCCTACCTTCATAAAGTGAAAATATTTCTAAAATGGACGAGAAAGCATTGAATAATATTGCAAACGACAAAGCCGCAGTTCTATAATAAAAGGAATTTGTATCACTGGATAAGTTGTAGAAAATGGAGGATATTAGTAGTGCCATTGCAATACCACTAGCAACCTGAAGAAGAGCAAAAGATGGACCTCCTCTAGTTCGCATTATGTTTCTACGGATAACGTATTTCACTTGCATCAAGAACGATACTGTGAATGGAGAGGAAGCTGAAATATGATTGGACTGTTTGGCAACATGTGATTCGTGGAACTTGTTTTTACTCACTCCGCTAGAGGTTTGATCAATATAGTCGTCGATTTCAGTCATTAACTTCTTCCTTTGAGGTGATATCTGCCAGTAATTGTAGAATTCTTCAGGAGTTCTCGGTACCATTTCTTCCCAACCACTTTTAGTTTGTCTTTCAGACGGGTTAGATATTGATGTCAAAAAATCAGCAGTGGTCTGCCTCTGAGGACATAAGTATCCCATATCCTCAAAGTAGTGTTTTGCATCCCTTGAATTTCCGAAAAAGATCTCATATCCTTCGTATAACAAGACAATTTTATCAAATAGATCATAAGCATCCTGGGAGCACTGATAGATTGCAACAAGAGGAGTAGATTTCGAAATCACAGCAGATGTCTTCAATGCTCTAATGAATTCCAAAGCAGTTGCTGAATCTAGACCCCTAGTGGAATTATCCCAACATTGCACGGAAGCCTGACTTAGTGTTACCTCGGCAATAGAGACTCTCTTTCTCTCTCCACCAGAAACTCCTCTTATAAACTCGTCACCAACTTTTGTGTTCTTTGTATGGGACAAACCATATGTCGCCATAACAACATCTGTCATGTGTTTGGCATAGAGTTTCCGAGAAATACCCAGTGGTCTATTTTGAGGAGTCCTCAACATTGCTGCAAATTCGAGAGTTTCGCCAACAGTCAAATGTGCAAAATGATTTTCAGTTTCCGCGCAGTAAATAACATCACCTCGGAAATGGTTGCGAATATCGTGTGGGGTCAACCCATCGAAATTTATCACGGATTCTTCATCGACATGAAATCCATATGTCTGACAAGCAATAGTTTTTAAAAAAGTCGAGCAACCAGCTCCAGGTCTACCTAACACCACCGTTAATTCGCCTGGTTTAATCAACCCTTCCATCGGCTTTAAAATGTCAAAATTGCCATTTCTTCCAACTTCAGAGCAGATAGTGCCTACGATAGACTTGAAGCATCGGTAGGTAAATTTGCAGATAATATTCTGAACAGTGGTTTGATAGTCTGAATCAGAGGCGTTGCCATAACATCGCAAGTTTTTAAAAGCAACTCCCAATGAAGCTGGTTTGTAATATTCGGGATTAGACAATACGATCTTCCTCAAATTTTTAAGCCAGAACTTTGAATCAAAATCATTTGAATGAGGGTTAAGTCTAGAGTCAACGTATTCAGACTCATCCTCTAGCATCGGAATTTGTCCCGGAATTTGAGGATCACTTGTTAAAGTTCCAGAGAGGCTGTAACTTGAGTCCGCATCGCTATCAATATCATTACTATACCAAGACCAACTTATGCTCTTAGCCAAATCTCTTATTTGGTTGTAAATGTAAGGGTCGAGGCCATGGTATTCACATTCGTATTCATATTTATATACAAATGTCTTCTTTCTTTCCATTTTATGTTGTGAATCTATTGTTTTGAGCCTTGAGGCTAAGAATAGGTTGTTTAAGTAGAATGTTTACATTGTATTTATATTCTCCTTAACTAACTAGATACTACAGGGTATAAATCGAATGAAGTCGCACCATTGTAATAAAGCAGTCTAGTAGTGAATTGCTTTGATAGGAATATATCCATTTCCAAAAAAAAAACTACAATGCATAACAATAAGGTACCAAGTTATTTTTTTTTAAAAAAAACACGGTATTGCTGAAAACGATATTACTTCTTATTAGTCTTTCGAATACACTAAAAAATGTTGCAGAAGAAAATTGCTCTGTCATTATTATTTCATAAAAGTTAGATGAATTTGGTATCACCTAGTCCAACTAAATAGCAAGAAACTCTAATGAATTTGAATCTTTTGGCTAAGAGAATTCTATAAATCAGCGCCACACTGTACCTGTTGTTTAGTTTTCTCTTCTCGCCATCTAATCAATAGGCTAGCAAATAAAAATAGAAAAAAAAAGAATACGACCAAGTGTACCAAAAATTGACTGCTCTTGCAGGAAATATCCTTATAGAACATGAATTGAAATATTTCTAATAGTAATTGAACTTAGAAACAATGACTTTGTAATATGAGACTATTCTTGGTCACGGCATATAAGTAAAATAGAATTTACTTAGTAATATCATGAATTAGAGATTAACTTTCTCGGAAGTCAAGCATAATAATAGTCTTGTTAAGGCGATCCAAAAATATACTTTTCTGACGGGTTATTGCCGGTTGGAATAAACCATTGTGATTTTACTACATTGGTTGCCTATAGGAATATTATGAGTAGATTTGTTCGGATATTCGGATTAAATCAGCGACTTTAATATGTGACTACTTAGTCAATATATTTAGCCTCATAAAGGATAAATCTCCAGTCGAAGGGCATGCAGAGACTATACATACCCTGCAGCATGGGAAAGGGGAAAGGCCCAAACAGGTATCATGTACCTGATACCGTCTAAATAACAATGGGTGCTACTAAGAAAAATACCGAACAATCAGTTGTAGGTGCTATTACCCGAGCAAGTCATTCCACTTTACAATAGGACACAGAGAGCTTGATCGGATACTTCGAAACGAGTCTTATGTTTGAATGATTTCCAACAAGCGAACTCATGATATCATTGTGGGTGATCCACGAGCTTAGCAGATATATACGAAATTGTGTTGTTGCAAGGAGGCTTTTTTTTTGAGAACGACTCTTCGTAGAAACGCTGCCAAGGAAGGAACTTTGTTTCTCATCTAATTTATAGTTCAAGTGTCAGGCCATTCGCCAATTCAAGTTACGAGTTACCATGTTTACTCAACTTGAGTTTCTACAATGAATTTTACGTTAAATAACATTGTCTATGATTGATGGAATGTAGGAAGGAAATATCATTCGTATTTGCATGTTATTAGATGCTCATCATCTTGAATTCTAGCCAAAATAATTTTTGTATATTTAAGTAAGTGTATCTGTTACACACATATACATAGATCTAAGCACTTAGATTTGATAAAGCAGCTCAGTTACTCCATCAAATTTCTTAGGCAAACGGACAGCAAGTCCAATGGGGTTTATAATGACGTTTTCGATGTCCCAAATTCCTTCTCTGTAGTAGATATCTTTTTTCAAGAACTCAATGACATCCTCTCTGGAGTCAGCTACCAAGTGAAATGCGCTGCCAGCAAACTTTGTCTTAGCATCGTCATGGTAAATGGCACCTGCTGCCTTGACAATTCCTGAGTTCACAACAGGAGCGATAGCGGCGACGTGGGCTGGTCTGACCTTGGTTCTGTCTACGTTTGGTTTATCGTAGACAATAACGTTATACTCAATGGACATTTTTCTGGTAGTGAATGAGAATTGTTTGTTTAAGTTCAACCAGGTAAATGGTCTTGGAGCGAATGCCTTCCTTTTAAGTGCTGGAATCATAGATTACTTCTTTCATCGGGACCTTGTTCCGAAGTTATTCTCCACAATTCACCGAGTTTCTAATGCAATTCGTCATTGTGAGAACAGTATTAGTAGTGCATACCCACTCAGTCACATGATCACTTACATGCGTTTTCTAACCACCAATTAAATACTCTCCTATAGAGATACTAGTATTACAGAGTAGTCAACCACGGACTATATTATCTAATGCTGTTTATTCCTGAATGTCAGAATGACAGTAAATATTAATGTAAACTGTAAAAAAGATAAAAAGAAGATAAATTATGAATGTATATTGAAGTAAGGAAGGAATTGTCCCTCTAGTTGTAGTGAAATGTCTTTACACCACTACCATGGCGTATAGTTGATTTCAAATAATGCAATGTAATGAAAACATGACCGTCAAGATATACTCGCCGTAACTATATTCATATTTCGTATGCTACTACGGAAACGGCACCTTTTCAATGGCCAGCCGACGAATTAACTCTGACGAATGCTTTCTGATATTCTGATATTTTATGAGTGGTTAGGCCTCTGCTATCCAAACAATCTGCGGTTGCTTTCTCAGTTATCGTTACGTAATAAGTTAGGAGCTGGCAGAGGTGTCGATAGGAGCATATACTCTGATTCTCTCCTTTCTTGGGCCCAACTGGTCGGTCTTTATACCAGCACCATACTCGTTGGCGAAAGGCGAATGTGATGGGATTAAAGTGGTTGGGATGGCGTGAGGTTCCGTGATTCTTCTGTATTGTCTCTGGCCAATTCCACCTTTGTCTCTGATCAATTCCTTGACGAACGATGTCTTGTATCTCTTTAAGTAGTTCTCGTTTCTCAATGTTTCACGGTCGCCGTTGGCCTGTTCCTTGTATAACTGGGTAGCAATCAAAGGCTTGTCGGTTTTCTGGTGGTTCTTGTAGACCAATGCAGCTCCGGCAACAGCAGCGATTCCAAACACCTTTGTGATGCTGACCTCGAACGTCTTTGGAGGAGCGGAATGCGAGTCATGGTGATGCGACGAGTTGTACCTTTTGAATGATTGCCCTATGGAGCGTCCGGACGATGTTCTGACCCTATTGAACATTATGTATTGCTAATGATTTATATAAAGTACTGTAATGACGGTATTGTCTGTATTGACTGTCTAATAACAACAAAGCAATCTCCTTGGTGTCTTCTGTTCAATTTACAACCAACTGTTTTTGGTTCGAACACTCGTTTTGAGACAGAAAAATTTTAGCCAATAGAACTTTTGAGATTTTAAATCGTGTAGTCACGTGGTTTTGGAGGGTGGGTAAGAGAGCGAGATGAGTGCAGGAATATCTTCGGCGGTATTGATGCAGGTCGTACTATGAAGGAAGAATTTGCAACCAGGGAAAGGAGACTGGCAGGCGGTGTATAGGCAACAAATGGGGTTGTATCATAGAATGGGGTATTTGTGTGTACCGGGTGCTTCCCGAGTCAGCAGGATGTTAGACACCGGAAGAGAAAGAGAACCTAGCTATTAAGAAATTGTTTGTCTATGGAATATGGGAAAGTGATGTATTATGACTATGATAAATAGGAGTATTCGCAAGGGAGAGAGGAATGCATTGGATTATGGTATAAACTTTGAAACAGTTGCAATGCATACTTTGGTATTGGCATACTAAAAACATAAAAAATAACAAGTAATAGAAATAAACTTTTATCAATGGATAATGCAAATGAAGGTGAATCTGCTCTAATTAAACCAGCTAATTTTCGAAAGGTACTTAGTTGCCAGGATTCATGCGATTTTTATTTGGGTACTGACATTAATGTCTTTCTCAATATCATAGGTCATATGATACCTTGATGTGATCCGAACTTCGCTCCTATTTCCTGGAGGTTTCGTCATTGAAGTGACTCTGAATCCATGACGAACGGTACACATTGTGGTTGTAAGGAGTGATATTGGAAACTGATTGGGAAGATGTCGATGCATGACGCTTGCCCGCCTGGGCTGGGGGTTTGACCATCTTCTTAGTCCCTGATTGCGAGAACTTGGTTACCACGAAATCGCTTGCAATCAAGAAGATGGGAGCAAGGATGAACAAGCCGGCGTTGCTGGGCTGTTTGATCATGATTAAAATGGAATAATTGTGAAATTTAAGGTAGACACAAGTACCTTTACGGAATGAAATAATCTACTTTCTAGACAACCGTTGGAATTTTGCTTTTTGCAAATCCGATGAATTCTTTGTCTTTCTATCTCTTTCCTCTCCTACTACGGAACTAAGAACAGCTCCAACTAGTTCAAAGCAAATGCTTTTTTATCTAAAAATCAAGCTGTCTGATTCTCTCCCGCACCTGAGAACAAACTGACTTCTATTAATGCAGATGTTTATCGCGAATATTATAAAATACTGATATTACAAAAGGAATACCCTTCTCATTCATATTCAAGGTGATGATTGCTTGATTTTAACTGAATTTTTCTCAGAACCCTATGTACTGCACTTGAGATCTCCTTTTTCGCAATTGCTTTTCTGGTTTGCTATAGTAGAGATAGTCTTAAGAGCGGGGTACGCAAGTGATATAGACAAGACTAGGATGTAGTTACTACAGCATGTATATGTTCAAATTGGAGGTTACTATTTGTCGATGCCTCTCTTTTTGTTTTAATATACAAGAGAAAAACGACTACCATATATTTGTTAGTTCCCCGTTCAGGGTGTCTGCATGTTGCGAAATTGAATGCTTTTGCGTCTGACTCCACGATTCGGAATTCGCGTCGATCATACCGAAGACTTCTACGACAATGCTGCGGTACGTATCCTACGGTTCTCTTTCCTTTCTACAACTCTACGATGCAATCATAATCAATAATATATTATGTGTAGTCGCTAAACTAATCAAGATAAAGAGAGAATATATATGTAAAATACGCATCTCGAACTGAACAACTTACTTTTGCACCCACTCTACACTCTAGTCATTGTACAGCTTATACAATCGCTCATTGCTTCAAATGACCACGCAGTGATCTCTGCACGGCCTTGATCAGACTTGTTAAACTGTGGATTTCAACTTCCAGTCTCGATTTCTCCATCTAACTGTACAAATCGTCATCCTCTTCGACGCTTCCAAATGCAGCACCAGAGTTTCCAGAGCCCTCGTTACCAGCCGCTGGCAAAGTCTCTCCGCCGGCAGCACCCTCAGAGAATCTGAAGTTGGTGAATTGACCTCTGGAAGCTTGCAATTGTTGAGCGTAAGCCTCATAACGACGCAATTCAGCCTCGGAGACAGAGCGCTTAGCAGTCTTCATGGCCTCCTCGAAATGAGCTCTTGTGATGAATGGAACAGGATCTTCCTCCTCTTCCTCCTCAGCGTCGGCAGTAGTTGTCTCAGTCTTCATGTCGACATCTTCTTCGGTCTTGACCTTCTCCTTTGCTTCGGTCTTCGCTCTGTCCAAACGGATCTGGGCCTCAATAGAGTCTTTAATGGCGAACTTGGCTGATCTTTGGACAATGTAGGACAAATCGGCACCGGAGAAACCGTTGGTGATCTTGGCAATCTCAGCAAGGTCCAAGTTAGGTTCCAATGGTGTGTTTCTTAATTGTGCTTGTAAGATGGACAATCTTGCTGGCTCATCTGGCAATGGGACGTAGATCAATTGATCCAAACGACCTGGTCTCAACAAAGCTGGATCAATTTGATCAGGTCTGTTAGTGGCACCGATGACGAAAACATTCTTCTTAGCATTCATACCATCCATTTCGGTCAACAATTGGTTAACAACTCTATCAGAAGCTCCACCAGCATCTCCCTGAGAAGCACCTCTAGCCTTAGCAATGGAGTCCAATTCATCCAAGAATACCACAGTTGGGGCAGCGGCTCTAGCCTTGTCGAAGATGTCTCTGATGTTAGATTCGGATTCACCGTACCACATACTTAATAATTCAGGACCCTTAACAGAAATGAAGTTAGCAGACACTTCTGTAGCAACAGCCTTAGCCAAAAGGGTCTTACCAGTACCTGGAGGTCCGAAGAATAAGACACCCTTAGTAGGAGCAAGACCAAACTTCTGGTATTGGTCTGGGTGCAAAACTGGATATTCGACGGTCTCCTTCAATTCGTTCTTGATGGCATCCAATCCTCCAATATCGTCCCAAGTAACGTTCACATTCTCGACAACAGTTTCTCTCAAAGCAGATGGGTTAGAGTTACCCAAAGCGAATCGGAAGTTATCCATGGTGACACCAAGGGAGTTCAAGACTTCGGCGTCAATAGTGTCCTCATCCAAGTCAATGAGGTCCATCTTTTCTCTGATTTGTTGCATGGCTGCTTCAGAACATAAGGATGCGATATCAGCACCGACGAAACCGTGGGTTTCGGAAGCAATTGCTTCCAAGTCGACATCATCAGCAAGCTTCATGTTCTTGGTGTGGATACGGAGAATCTCGAGTCTACCTTCAGCGTCTGGGACACCAATGTCGACTTCTCTATCAAATCTACCGAATCTTCTCAAAGCTGGATCAATGGAGTTTGGTCTGTTAGTGGCAGCAATCACAACGACGTTAGATCTGGCCTTCATACCATCCATAAGAGTCAACAATTGAGAGACGACTCTTCTTTCGACTTCACCGTTAGTTTTGTCTCTCTTTGGAGCAATAGAATCGATTTCATCAATGAAGATAATAGAAGGAGAGTTCTTTTCAGCTTCTTCGAATGCCTTTCTCAAGTTGGATTCGGATTCACCGGCCATTTTAGACATGATTTCAGGGCCATTGATGAGGAAGAAGAATGCACCAGTCTCATTAGCCACAGCTCTGGCCATGATGGTTTTACCGGTACCTGGAGGACCGTACATCAAGATACCCTTAGGAGGCTTGATACCAATGGACTTGAATAATTGTGGATGTCTCAATGGAAGCTCGACCAACTCTCTGATCTGGGCCATTTGCTTCTTGCATCCACCGATGTCGTCGTAACCAACGTCGTTTAAGTTGTTTTCTTCGTCTTCACGGTTGATAGGGTCACCTTCGCAGTGGATGATGGTATCTTGGGCCACAATGGCAATTTCTTCAGGGTCGACTTCGACAACCTTGAATTCGACTTGACGCATACCACCACGAACGGTGAACAAGTCACCCTTTCTGACGGGTCTGTATGCTTCAACGAAGTAAGGCTTCAAGTAGAGGTCGAAGAGCGAGCCAGTGATGCCCTCGACGGTGTCGGCAATAGGCAACACCGAGATTCTGTTGGCGTACTTGATGTCTGGGCATGGGTGGATTGTGACAATGTCACCCAATCTGACCCTCAAGTTGTTACGGACGCATCTGTTGAAACGGGCTACACCATCGTCCATATCATCGTCAGCCAACACAATCAACACCGTGTCCTTTCTCTTCTTTCCTTTGACAAGCACGGTGTCTCCACGGAACAATTGAAGGAGTTCCATGGTGTTGGACGACATGGTGATCACCGAGTTGTCGTCGTTGGTGGCGTCGTCGACAACGAGGGCGTTGTCCTTCTTCTTTCTGCGGAGAATGGCGGTAGCGGTCTTGTCGTCCACGGCGTGAGCGCCTGAAGCGTCGAAATGCGGTTTCTTGTTTTCTCCCGTCATATTACGTCTATATAAGTGTTATATATCCCGATACAACGATATCTGGTAAAGATTAAATGTCCCTGCTACAAAAGAACTACTCAACCCCAAAGAAAATAAGATCGAGTTGGCGTTACTAAGTCCAGTGAGTCGCACAAAAAAGCAACAGGGAGATTGGGAAATGGGCCAGCTCTGGAGTGGAAGGGGTCAGGCAAAAGACACGAGAATTTGGCTTTTTGAATCCTTGGTTTGTCGAATGGGCTTGTAGAGCGACAGGTGTCTGGACTGGGTAGGTTTTTGGGTGAAAATCGGCTAGGAAATGGCATATGCTTGGGGTTGTAGCAGCTTTTTATACCTGCTGCAGTAGTAGTATGCTGTGGAACGTCTAAGAAGGAAGTGCATATGAGGCAGTGATCCCTCGCCACCGAAAATCGACGATAAGCGGCGGCACGGGTGCAAAATCCCAATTGGAGTTTCTGTTGAACAGTGTTTGTACGACGGCTGGTGTGGAGGGATTGGTAGGTAGAGGTGCAAGCTTACGGAAAGAGGTGGATTTGGGATTGGAGGTAGAGTTACAGAGTGGAAAAATGGTGAAAACTTTGCTCATAGACATCTCGATGGCCAGGACAGTAAATCTTCAAGACGTGAAAGTTTGAGTCGTAGGTGTGCACAGTTGCAGCATTAGCCCCTCGGCCATAAACTCACTGCTTCTGGAGCTTTTACAGAGCAAGCACGGATACCGCAAAAAAAGACCGGCTGCAACGAAGTGCGTTCCAACAAAAATGTGCAAACAAAATGTCGAAATTGAGTATCTTACTGTTCGAACTACAAAGTGACTGATGATACCGTTTATGATACACTTCTACAAAAATAAATTCTAGAAAGACCCACAGAATCTTAGAGCTGGTTGAATCTTTATCATTTCCACTTTAATTCTCTCCTTATAAAGTACAAAACAACCTACTACATACTCTTCTCTTAACTCCCTGGTACCTGGTCCTCACAGTAGCTCTCTTCGTTGTACCCACGCACGACCAACAAAACCTGGGGAGATCTGGACTTATTAAACTGCAGTTTTCCAGCCAACTATAACCGTTGCAGTCCTTTTGATTCGGTCAATTGCAAAATACCTCTAGTGTAAGTTACAGGAAAACTCCCAAAATGGCTACCCCTGCAACCAACGCAACCTGTCTCTTCTGCAAGATCATCAAGGGCGAGATCCCTTCGTTCAAGCTTGTCGAGACAAAACACTCCTTCTCCTTCTTGGACATCCAGCCTACCGCCGAAGCCCATCTTTTGGTTATTCCAAAGTATCACGGAGCAAAATTGCACAACATCCCGGATGAGTACTTGGCTGACATCTTGCCAGTGGTCAAGAAATTGTCGAAAGCCCTTCATTTGGACGAAAACAATACCCCAGATGGAGAGGGCTACAACGTGTTACAGAACAATGGTAGAATCGCTCACCAAATAGTCGATCACGTCCATTTCCACTTAATTCCAAAGAAGAACGACGAAACTGGCTTGGGTGTCGGCTGGCCAGCACAGGAGACTGACTTCGACAAGTTGGGCGCTTTGCACAAGGTCATCTCCGAGGAATTGAAGAAGTTAGACGAAGGCGAGAAATTGTAATTGGACATCCGGTTGAATTGACATATGAATCATTCTTAGTAAAGGGGTATCTATGCAACTGATACCAAATATGTCAATTGTTACTTTATATGGACTTATCTAATAAAATGAGTTACAGGTATGAACGAGAACTGTAAATTTGTAGAATGTAGAGCGAAAGAAGCTCTTGGATATAAATCTTACCTAGTAAAGTCATCGTGAGCAGGTCTACTACATGGTCTTACAGACCGTGAGTCACAAGTATTTCAAAATGCATTATATATTCCGATAAATAAACTCATTAGTATTAAGAATTCGTTAAAGTACAGTCAGTATATACATCTAATGCACAATCTCATTAGAAACAATCGCAAAACGATCTCGTTATGCCTGACAGGCTCTCCCTGGCCGTTGAATTATTATAGCCGGGACAAATCACAATATTCCGGTAACCAAACCCCCTACGTACCCAACAAAGTAACTGGTGAACCACGTCAACGTCGTGGCTCCAAATGGGAAATAGCTGACTGTGTAATATGCCACTGCCAACATTTCAATGATACTGGTGAAAATGGTCAAAATGCTGCTCTTCAAAATTACAGCCGAGTACAATGTAAGTAGTACAGAGCTGAAGAAGATCGTTGTAAAGAGCACTCTATCTGGTGACAAGAGATGGCGAACATACGTGTATGGACCTTGCAACACTCCAAACGAAATTACAAACAAAACCGAACCCATGGTCCATATCAAACCAAACTTTCTGGGCCTCAAAGCCAACACTGGAAACATAAAGAAGCAAAGCACGAAGCATAGCAAAGAGGCAGCAAGACAACAGGAAAAGCCCAAGATTTTCTCGAACCGTGATAACGTGAACCACGATGGTTCTTGGACTACAGGTGGCACATCTTGATTCGTCATAGGGAGCTTTGTATAAAGATTGTTTGCGCTTGTCCGTACATAGTCTGTCCATTCAGATAGCACAGGACGACTGGGTGTTTGGGCAGTATTATTGGCGGTTCTGGTGTTCCAGTTGTTGAACAGCTGTCTAAAGACGTTCTCGGATTCCGACATGATTTGTGTAGTGTAGTATGGTCTATGAAAATATCAATATTAAGCTATTGACGATATCTTACTATTACTATTCTTAATGTTATATTAATATTACTACGATTATCCACGGTAGTATATTTAGTGGCGTCAAACAAATGCTAAACCGTTTGCTGTAAATATATTACTTGCCGCCTACAAGAGATTACTGTTTATGAATGATATCCTGCAGAGGCTGCGATTTGGTTGGGTGGTTCTTAACTATGAGAGAATCTGGCTGAGCCGATAAGCTACAGGTGACTATATGGGGCATTGAAGAAGTACACGACAAGCGATAAATGTTACAAGTCAAAAGGGCTGGGATAATATGGGCACTCCGAAGAGATCAACCTCGACGATAAGGGTCTTGAACCAAAGCGATGTTAGAGCCCCACTTGAACTATCTCAAATGTACAAGCTTTAAAATGGCTTGCACAGAAAAAAGACTGATAGTGACTTGTTGGGCTAATATGGAGTCTGACAATCGACATTGGATTGGATAGAATTGAAGTATAAAACCGTATATTGGTAAATCATTTCCTCTCCATTTGAGGAGTGACTCGATCGAATGCTAACGGAGCATTTGCGGCATGTAGCATTCCCAATAAAAAAGGTACTATACCAGGCTGAACGAAGAAAGTCGAAATGAAGTACCCAGTTAAAATAACTCTAGTGGGACGAATTGTAAGTGCCCCCTTTAAGCAATTAACTTAATAATACTATAAGTTAAACTCTTTTTGATGATAGTATAAAAGGAGACCCTTCTCGGAATACCCCGTATACTCAGAGACAGAATGATGTATGGATGTCACAACTTCTATCGCGTATCACAATGATTTCGTAGGGACATAGAGGCAGAGAGGATGTAATGGATGTTTGGCATGTCGTACAAGAATGACATTTCGGTAGATAGAGGACTACAGCAATGTTGGATAAGAGGTGCAAGAGCAATCCGTTAATACTATTTATTAAGAGACGAATTTACGAATTTAGGTGTTTCCTCTTTTACTTGTTGCTCATTTAAGCACAATTCTTAACTCTACAAGAAGCCGAGCTTCCCCTTGTGTCGTTAAATTATGAAGCATTTTGCGAGATACTAAGTGTAGTAACATAGAAGCTGACGGATGAGATTGCTGCATTCAAGTTTTGTGCAAGCGTACGCACTTCCATAGGCAATGTTGTGTAGGCATATATGCAATAGTCCTCAACTTCTTTGATAATAAGCTTTTTCTTCAAGAGCAATCTGGAAACTTCTTTTTGGGAATTTCTTCTCCAATTGACTAGGATCCTCTATACGCATAGAGCTTGCAAACTAATACTTATGAATAGCTTTGGTATAGTGCCACCAGACGATAAATAATGGGACATTGTAGCTTCTTAGTTGAATACATCTGTTCTATGAATTATTGTACTGATAGATAGGATTAACAAGGAAAGAAGAAATGGTATGAAATGGTAGGCGCTTAAGCCTTGCATAAACCCCAAATCACTGGGAGAGTCCTTTTCGCAACAAGATATGTGGTAGCGCATCCTTCATAGAAAGGTGGAGGCAATTGTGAAAAGCTCTGTTGTCACCATCTACGTCAATAGTTAGTTGTTCTCGTCTGAATTTGTAGTCTGAGTTGTACTATTCCGAATATAA
Source organism: Scheffersomyces lignosus (assembly GCA_001599395.1). Taxonomy (NCBI): domain Eukaryota; kingdom Fungi; phylum Ascomycota; class Pichiomycetes; order Serinales; family Debaryomycetaceae; genus Scheffersomyces; species Scheffersomyces lignosus. The sequence continues at coordinate 1,543,217 of BCGS01000002.1, read as the reverse complement.
CTACTCAATGAGGTGAACTCTTATCAACGCTGTCATACTCGCTGCACTTTTATGAAAGGAACAAATTACGTTTTTAAGTGCAAGATATTGACTTAAGTTCAAAAGGAAGAACATTATACACATTTTGCTTTTATGACATATCAGCTCCAATTGAGGACCATAAGCTAGGGTAAACAGGCTCAAAGTAAATTTGGGACCCAAGAGTAGTTGATCCATAGTTTTTTGACTGTTGTCTTCTCTTCCGAGTCTTAGCAATACTATTCCCATAAATACCATTTCTCTAATTGTCACGTGTGTATCAAGTCGTCTCTTTCGGTCTGTGTGTCCGTCTTATTTCTGAGTGCAAGTCTAGGCACACCAACCTATTCTATTTCACAAGATGCATTGACATACAGTAATCTCTGCATCATTTCTTCCACATGGGTTGTATCCTTAACTGGGGCCCACCAACACCTCTCTCCATTGCTCTCTCGATCTCACACCCTCAACACCTCAAACCCTGAAACTGTTGGCTTTCTCAACCACCATCTCAAATGTCTGTTCAGACCCTTCTCTCTCTACTCTCTGCACACACCAAACGGGTTTCACTATCGCTACTATCGCACCGGGCCACCCCAAACAGATACTATCACTAAATATAAATATTTACATGCGTGCATACAGAACCCACTCACAAACCTTTTACATACAAACTGCACTCACACTCTTACATACAGACTTTTTTTTTATACAGACAGGCACACCCACCCTCACCGCGACCGGGTAACCCCTGCCGCAAATGGCCCCCTCTTCCGCACTATACACTCTGACCGGAAAAAGACAAGGAGCTTTCACAGTTAACGCTGTATGTATATACCAACAGTGGTTCTTCCCCAGATATCTAGCTGTAAGGCACCCGAGTCGCTAATCAATCATTCCTTCATCTCAGACCATCGCCCGTAGCTACTCTCAACCTCACAATGGAAGAATTCTTGAAAGATAGTCCCTCGGACTACAACTCGAATAACCCCAGCAACACTTCGACCACACCAAACTTCAACTACACAGGCGCCAACGCCAACACCAACACCAACTACTCCACGGTTCCAGGCAATATCAATGGATATCCAATGCCATTGGACAACGTCGCTTCCGGAAACCCCACGGGACAGGCCCCACAGGGCTATCCTGTTGGCACTGGCAACGATTATCTTCTGACCAATCTGTATTACAACACCCCGTTCCAAGGTGGAAACAACAATTTTGGCAACGACCCCAACGCATTCAGTGGGCCCAGCTCACTCAATAACGAGCAATTTCTCGACGACATCGCCAACTTTCAAGCAAATACGAGCTCTTTCCAGAGCACTCTTCCAATTCAGAACCCGGTGCAACAGCAATTCATCAACCCAGCCAACACCTCTACCAACCTAGATGAACTCATCTCGCCCCAGAACAACACTTCATTCCTTGCATCTGACAACTTCTCCAATTCACAGTACTTCTCACCACCAAACCGCCCTCTCAGCTACAATGCCTTGGACTCAATACCTGAAAATTCTATCAACAATAATGCATTGAGCCCCATTTCAAGACATGGAAGCATAGCTGTTCCTGGAACTCTCAACGCTCCCGACTTCAATAGCGGCTCCTATCTTTCTCCACAAGCAAATCCACAGTATTTATCCCCAACTAACTACGAATCCTTCGATCCTTTACGTTCTCCTCCACTTAATGGAAACTTTTTGAACTCTCCTCCAGTCAATCAGCAAATATTGGGCAATGTCGCTAATAACTTTAGTACGAGTATTCCAATAAACTCTTCTTTAAAGGTAGACACGTTGTCTCCACCTTCATCGAGTAACTTGAGCTCGTCTGTGCCTAGTGGCGGGGCTTCTCATTTATCTAATAGAGATGTGAATCCTAAGCAATTGACTAAGGAAGAAAAGATGAAGAGAAGGCGTGAGTTCCATAATGCGGTCGAAAGAAGAAGACGTGACTTGATTAAAGAGAAAATAAAAGAACTAGGATTGATAGTACCTCCTTCTTTATTAAATCCACAGCTTTCGGCTGTGCAGGCCTTGCAGAGAAATTCTTCAATGAACTCTAGTGAAATAAATGACCTTATAAGCACCATTAAGGTCAAAGAAACAAAGCCTAATAAAAGCACTATTCTCAACAAGTCTGTGGACTATATAAAACATTTGGATTATGTGTTAAGGCAACAGCAAAAGGAAAGAGAATCTTTGGAAGAGAGTATCAGGACCTTTCAAAATGGCGGAAATACTTCAAATGAATACTATCCAACCCCGGCTCAAGAAGTACCAGTTCAAGGGCAGTCGTCTGCTTCCCTTCAAAACATTAGTCAATTTGGCCAAATTGAGAATTTCGACCCAGACGAATTTTTCACGGACATGTTATCAAACACCAATGTGAACGATAATGACTTCATATAAAGACTGGTAATTATAGATGCTACTGTATTCGTATGCAAGGGAACTCTTCAAGGTTGTTTAATGTACAATTACTATTTCACTTTGGAGTTGAACTTCTGCTGTTGTATAATATTGGCTATAACTTTTCGCCATAATAGTGTTACGAATTTATTTTATAGTTCAATCTTTGTGAACTTTCAGTTCTTAATTTTTATTTGTGTTAGCCTATATAGATTTCATGCTATTAATTTAAGCAAATGTACATTACCATCCATACTACGTGAATGTTCGGTCGATATATTCTTCGAACCAACTCAAAAAATTTGACTCCTCGTTTTCTTCCAGTAATTCTCGGATGCACTCCTTTGGCTCATTGCTGGCATCAGCCGTGATGGCAATGGACTCCCCAAGTAAGGAAGATAGTTGTTGCTGTATAATTTCGCTGGGCAATATCTCCTCAGGGTCAGCCTCTTTAACACCAGCTTGTTCGGTGTTTTCAAATTCTTCATTGGGCTCTTTTGGTAAATCCTTTCTGGTAAAAGTTCTCTTCCCATCTGAGTTAAACAAAAATAGCTTATATAAATGAGTGCCTCTCCTTTGTGGGGTGTTAATGACACTGCTTGGCACTGACATATTTTCTGCCTGATCCCTCAATAATGCTCTATCATTCGGAGATTTTCTCATCGAGAATACCAGCAGTGGCTCATGGGTAGCATTTATCTGCTCAGAAGGGGTCGGAGCAGGCCTCTGTGGGGTGTAGCTATTGCCTCTATGGACAATTAAGGATTGTGGAGTGCTACTGTCTTTAGTCGGTGGCTCCTGGGTGGGTGTAGATGTGTTCTTCCATGTAGATACTGAATAGCTCGCTGTTCTTTGTGGTTTAGTAATAGCTTTCTTATAATTGTCCTCGATGGATAATTTAGTGGGTACTCCTTCAACACTTGATGCCCTTACTAGAATGTCACTCTTTTCACCACTATAGTTTGGAGAGTAAATTGGTCCCATATATGATCCATTAACAACAGCACTATGTGGAACTGATTTCCTGCTTTTATTTCTGGAAAACAATCTAATCAAAGGTTGGGCAAACTTTTTCTTTTCTCTTTGAGGCACTTCATCTTTAACGATAGTGGGGCTTTCGCTGGTTTGAATCGTATCTTCTATCTTAGTAACGTATTTTATTTCGTGATCATACTTGCGAAATGTTGTATTTTTTGCAGCCTCCCATTCTGCAGCGCCAAAGCTAGTAGGTGTTGGCCACGCACTCATACCGTCTTGAGATACAGAATTAAATTGAATAGGAGTCATCAATCTAGGTTGGCAGTTACTGGTGGGTTCTGGTGTCTTTTCGACGTTGTTCACTTTACCTATCGGAGTTGATGGTGAGCTGTTCTTCTGCTGAGCATCCCCACCTGTAACAGGAGTGTTCGGAGTATTGGTCACTGAAGAGTTACAATCGAATACATCTTCCGCAGAAAGAAGCATACTTGATGGTGTATGATTACTTCCACTTGAAGTTTCTGAATTACTGGTCACCCTTCGTTCTCTCTTACCTCTCTCAGAAGATGTATTTACATGCTTTGCTTCATTTTTAGATTGATTTTTTTCCTCTTCAGTTCTACTCATCTTCTCTTGCTTGTCGAAAGGGACATTTTGTCTTTTTATGCTATTGCTTGTTTGCTTGATGTTCTCTAGTGAAGTAGTTTCCTGCTGCATTTGCTCTTCGTCGACTTCCATGGAACTTGTCTTAAGCATTTGTCTAATCTCATCTTGTAGTTCATTTATTCTCTGGTATGACGATTTTTGGACTGCGTCAGGAGACTGCGAAACACTTCTTGGCCCATTATCTTTCTCCAAGAATTCCAATGGAGAAGTGACATTGTGTTTGAAACTCAGTATAACCCGCTCGGGGTAATAAGTTCCAGGCATATTGCTGTGTCCAGGGTGCAACCTAACTGGAACTTTAGCTTTCTCAACTGTTGGCACATAATTGCTTGGAAGCTCTGACTTAAATTTATTTAGATCTCCTTCATCATTAATTAAGCATTGGGGCTTTGAAGTCGTCAGTTCTGTTGGTATCTCAAAGACATCTCCAGTTTCACTTGGAAGAGGGTTTAGTTCCCGTTCTCTTGTCTCTTTTTGTTTCGTCATATCCTTAATATTCTCTTCTCTGATGTCAGAGTTACCTGCATTTTTTAATATCTTACCCTTGGAGACAATGACATCTTTATTTACTTCTTTTGGACCTGACTTCTGAGGTTTCCAATCGGCTGAATTGTCATTAAAGATGCTGCTATCTGCTGATTTCGTCCCGTATTGTAGGGAATCATTCTGAAGATGTGAAGATGTTGCGGAAGTTCCTTCTTCTGAGTTCTCAAAAGTAGAGTCGGCAGTTTCATAGCTGGAATCAATATTAATGTAGCTTGGTGTTTCAATTGCTTCTGCAGAAGCAAATGTCTTCGTAGTTCGAGAAATGTAACTAGACGGCTGGTTAATCTCAAAGCTATTTCTCGTTTGAGCAATTATCTCCTCCCTACTCTTAATAGCAAAACTCTTCTGTTCATTCACAAACTCGTCTCGACTTTTCTTATGGCTTATTATTACTTCCTCGAGTTTAGAGATGTCTGTTTTATTTTGCAAGATTTTGGAGGTGTTCTTATTGCTGAATAACTCCTCAAGCTGCTTGGTACTTGTCTTTATCATAAACTTGTTAATATTTGGTTGTGGGTTCATAATTGCGCTCCTCGGAATCCCCTTCCTTGCGGATACCAATTTGTTAGAAACAGATTCATTGGGGTTCTTTGACTCAAATTGAGATATTAATGACTTGACGCCGGCCATTTTGTTCGCTGCCTAATAGTTCACTTCGTTAATTCTCTAGAAACTCGGGACTATTTATATTGGGATTAATATATCTTTGGAACGTAATTTCAGCACAATCCTTTTGATGCAGAATCCAACCACAAAAGGGGTTTTGCTGGATTCATTATATCAGCACTACCATGATACTGACAATGTTCACCTGACGATATGTATTTGACGAACAGACGTCTACTAACAAAATTTCGCAGCAATAAGCGACTTTTTGCATCAATCGGCTTTGTGCAACACAATTACCAAAACCGAATAGTAATGATGATCAGAGATCAAGAAATCACAGGTCAGCCACTTCGTAATATAACTCTATATGCATTGATTAATGCATCTATTGGTATTATGTACACTCTATATACGACCTATGAAATATCGTCCAAATTTAATTTCTGTATTTCAGCTTAATCTTGTTAACCAAAGAGCTAACATCTCCGCTGTTTCCATTCACCTTCTTTTCTTCTTTTTTCTGTTTTTTGTTGCCCTTTCTGTCATTGGCAGATCTGTCTCCTCTATGTCTCTTTGAGCGCTCCTTCAAAATCTTCGTCATGGTCTCGGTTTTCTTGAAATCAGTGTTGGTTGGATCAATGGCATAATCGTGGTTCTCGAAAATTTCGGCAAAACGTGGATCATTCAAGTCCGCATGGAAATTATCCTGGACCATTTCTGAGTCAATATTTTTGCTCTTCCTTCCCTTCTTACCCTTATGCTTCTCTGCCTTGATCACATCTCTCATGTTGAAATGATCTGGCTTTTCGGTATCTTTGTCTTCGTCCATCAATATCAATTCTAACTCGGCCTTAGATTTCTCGTCAGCAACATTTTTGTTGTTTCTTGATTTGTTGTTGGATTTCTTTGAGTTAGTTTTGGTTTCCTTTGGTTCTTCATCATTGCCTTTCTCGGATGCTTGAGTTTCCTTAAATTTTGCAAGTCTACGCTTACGACGCTCCTTTTCCTTACGTCTGTATGCGTCGATCGAAGACTCTTGCTTGTCTTCTTCCTCTGGCTCCTCTGGTTCTTCTCCCTTCAAACCAGGATCAAATGTGATTTCCATATCTACTTCCTCGTCTTCTTCCTTTCCACCAGTGAATTTATTGAAACTACCACCAAGAAGACTCTTATATTTGTCTTTCATATCTTCCTCTTCACCTGCACTACCTTCTGTATCTGAAGCCAAATATGCCTTGAAGTCCATTTCCTCGATCTCTTTCTGAGAAAGCGGCCTAGAGGACAATGTCAATCTGTCTTTTGGAGTTTCATCCCATGTCAACTTGACTTTTGAGTGCTGTAAGGCATCTGTAACAAATGTAGAGTCTGGTTTGTAAGTTGAAGGAATCTTTGTGCATACATCTTTACTTTCACTTTCATCGAAGTCCATGTCTTCTGCTACATATCTCAAATCAAAGATGTTCGCTGTGGATTCATATTCTGTTCCATCACAGTTTTCATAAATATGCTTTGCTGTCTTCGTTGAATCACACCTTACCACAGCGTAGTAATATCTCAATCTTTGTAACTGATAACGACGGAGAGCCTTACTGTCATAATCTTCTTCTCCGTTGTCCTCTTCGTAAAGTTTACGTGCAGCCTTTTCTAAAGCTTCTCTATTGTTGACATCGATATCAGATTCCAAATCGGAGTCTGAATCTGAATCTTCTTGCTTTTGAGTCTTCTTTTTGGACTTGAACAAATCTCTAGGTGGACCTTCAATTTCTTCTTTTTGCATTTGCTCTTTTCCGAATTCAGATGGGTATATAGCAACGGATTTGATGGAGCCCCCAGTAGGTACAAAGGATAAAAAGGTTGCCATTAAGTCAACAGCTTTCACGTTGTCCCAATCCATATTTACAACAGCAAAGCCATTGGTTGGTTCACCTTCTTCTGGCTTGCCTTCATCCTCGATCTCGGATTCTTCTTCTTCGAAATCAATAGATCCGTCTGAATCAGAATCGGAATCTGACTCTGACTCGGAGTCTGAGTCGCTCTCAGAAGACGATGAACCTAATCCCTCGCCTCTAGCTCTATCCAATAAAGTTTCGACACTTTCGGGTTCACTTGCATCACTACTCTCTACTAAAGTTTTGGTATCAACCTTTACTTCCTCTACATCATCCGCGTCCTCGTCGCTTGATTGCTCCTCTTCATCCAGTTCGTGTTCGTAAAACTTATCGAGTCCCTTTCCGGCTTCGGTATCTTTCAACTTTCTTCCATATCTATCAATTTTGGCGGTCTTTCCGGTGGAGTTCGTGTTCAACTTTTTCAATTCTTTCTTGCTGAAACGCTCATCGACTTTAACCTTAAACTTTTTCAAGTTTGGGAGTCTGAACCTGGGGTCATTGTGCATAGACTTGAATCTGGCATCATTGGTCACAGGATTCTCGGACTCCTTAGCTCCTTGGTGTTTCTTATCTCCTTTGGCCATTTTTCTTGCTTAGGTTCTGCTTCCTAACAACTACAATACAACTATTCTCTTTACTCAAATCCATTCAACTACCCTACTTAACTAATCCATATACCAAAAAAAAAATGTATGCCATCGGGCATCGCACGACGACTGCGAAATTTCGGTTGCCAAAATTGGAACCGTTCTTAACTATGAGAAATGTACTGAGTAAGTGCAATGAGCGCATTGAGCATATGAGCATATGAGCATCATGAGAATAGGCAATATACTCGGTACGCATTATTAAGCAACATAGCAACTTCTAACAGCGGTAGACTTCTTTTCATCTATACTGAACCTCCACTGGAATTGTGGTTTCCTACTAGACCCACCATCTCCAAAAATGCTCTCTCTTCACCCAAGCTACGGAGATTGACGCTCTGTCTGGCCTCCGCTTGCTTCTCTTCCCACTCCCATTGCTTTCTCTGCTCCTCGAGCTCCTTGGTGGACCCTATACCCCAAACTTCGAGATCCGAGATCATAAATCTATCCTCAAAATCGTCTGATCTTATCTGCTCCTGATGTGAGCGATCGAAGTAGGTGGCGGTATTTGCTGTCAGGCCTACAATATGTCTGAAAACAGCAAACTCCAAGTTGGCCTCAATTGTCAAAGAAACGTCCCCTGGGAAATACTTCTTTACCCCATTCCTGTTGATTGGTTGATTGTTACCAAATCCTAGGCCAAGGCCTAATGTATTGAAGTAAATCAGCTCTCCCTTTAGAATCGGATTATGTATGTTCTTGTAGTAGTCAAGCTTAGGCAGAAGCGAAATAATCAAGCTGTTTTCGTCCCCAAAATTCTTCTTGTTGGAATTTCTCCATGGCAAGTTCACTAGCACTGCGTAAGTGATTTTATCGCTCTCCGACTGCCAATTACGCAACGACGTCTCCAGAGATCTAAAGTATTGTGGGTATTCTGATTTGAATGATTGGTAGCGCATGTTTGTAGTCAATGTCTTGTTCTTCAAGCGTTTGCCACTAACGATGAACAATGTCGGAGCTTGCCATTTAAATATCTTCAGCTCCAAGGAACGGATCGAGAATCCTGATTCTGATCCAGCATAGAGTTTGATCAAGTTCTGGTTGGAGATGCTTATATCGATTCCTAAATTGCTTACCAAATTGGATATTATTGCCAATGATGGTGCATTGACCAATTTAGATTCCTGGAATTTGGGAAAAGCGTACTTTTTCTTTGAAGGCGTTGATGCAATCTTTGTTTCGATCTCTAGTTCTGGTTGTGGTTCTGGGATTGGTTCTTTCTCAGCGGTGGGGTCATTAGCTGCTTTTGCAATTACTGTGGAGAGGAGCCCTTCTTTAAATAGTATTGTAAATGCATCTTGAAAGAAGTTTGGAAGACAATTTTCTATGGCAGACTTAAATTCGTTAAAGCCAATATATTCACTTTGCACATTTGAGGAATTGATGTTGATATTAATATAGCGCAAGATTACAAATGCAGAGACTTCGAAATCATTCCATCTTTCAATGTAGTCAGATAGCTTCTTTTGCATAATATCTCGCTTCATTTTAGGAACAGAAGATACTATAAGCAATAGAGTGATCACCTGGAGCAAGTCGTTAGCGTTCAATTTTAAATTGTCGATGTCAATCTCATCGAAATTCTTTATAACGCTGAAACTTTCCCATTTGATCTTCTTGGACCGAATCTCCTTTGTATCTTCTTCTGTTATAGGGTACTGGGCTTCTACTACGTATGTTTCAGCATTTGAAGAGAGAATCCTTTCCTTTATTTCGGGCTTCTCGAAACTTGCAACCTGATTCACTGTTTCTAACTCCACGTGTGGAAGAGCTAGCGATATGTATATCAATTTGAGGTAATCGTATTGATTAGGCAACACTCTTTTGTACCGTCCACTATGGAATAACACAGCTGCCAATAACTCTTCAACTGTCATGCCGCCATCTCGATCATTGCCGTAGTCCAATATGAACGGGAACTTCCCTAACACTCTGGTGGATTCGTACAAAACCTTCAAAGCGTAATTGAACGGCTCGCTTACCGAACTATTGTCCTTTGTCTTGTCATTCGAAAGTTGTAGCAAAAACGCCAAGTCGCTGGGTGTCACCATATTCTTTTCCTGGAGATTAGTTATATTCAACTTGGAGGCAAGAGAGCTCACCTCCACCTTTCTGAGGAGAGTGAAGCATCTGGCCGAAAACAAGTCCAAAACCTGTTCTTTGCTTAGCAGTTCTAGAATCGCGTCATTCTTAGAACTGGAGTCTGAACTAGCAGATTGACCCATTTCAATGTTGCTTTAAACTGTATAAACCATGTAGGAAGCAATGATCTGATTACTTCTAATTCAGAAAAATGGAGTTATTAAGAATCTATTTTTTATGGTAGCGCTCGAGGTTGCTAATGGCTGATGCTATGTTAAGTATGAATATATGATGTAGAGGTTGAATAACAAATTTTACAGCAAGCTAGAATAGCAAGGGCAAATATACACACAAGCAATAGGTTTGTCTTAATCATAGATCCAAGTTACTACAAGCTGTAATTGCAATGCACATTTTATGTTTCTATTAGGTTGTTAATCTGTTTTTATATGTATTAGGTGTATACTATGAACATTAGCGTATACGATGTGATTAAATTATTGCGGGATCTTATACTGTTAAGATCCTCTATCAATAAATGTATTCTAGGCTAGTCTCCGCCTCTCTTTCTTCTACTTTGTTAAAGCGGTTTTGTTTCTGTCGACTGCTTTACTACCCCTATATTTCTTCTTACTTAAAATCACTTGAAGACTTTAAGCAAGAAATCCTTTGACTTCACTTCCAAGTCAAATACAAACTTTTTCCACTCTCCTCTAATACCAGTAGTGGCACTGATCTCCTCTTCGTCCTCATCATCCGGCGATCTGGTTCTTTCATTGTATTTCTGCTCGCTGGCATCCTGTTTCAACAACGCCTTGGTGAACGATAAAATCACCAACGTGAAGTAGAATCTCACAGCAGAGACTACAATAGTCGTACTGGCTGTGACGTACAACTCTCTCGCCATAGAAGCCGACTGTGCCGATAAATCCAGGGAAGTTGAATACGTGCCGCTGGTGGCTCTCTTTCCGAGGTTTTCTTCAGAGACATCTTCCAGGTTGAACCAGAAGTAAATGAAGTAAACAGTGTAGAAGTATCCCACAAACGAGTCTATCACGTAAACAACGGTTGCAAGCGACAACTTTCTGGCATTTCTCGGCTTATCCTTCAAATGCACCAATGCCGAGAGGTAAAACGGTATGGTCATGATGGCCAAAATGTTGTAGAGCCATTGCCAGAAGTTGAGCGGATGGCCTGTTATGATCGAAAGGATACCATATACCCCTCCGGCCTTGTTCAAGATCGTTACTCCGAGGACAACCTCCACACCGATGAAGAGAGGAATGAATCCAAGGAATCGCTGGTGGTGTTAGTAAGGGTCGCATTTTTCAGCTTGCAGCGTTGGCACAAGCAAACAGTGTACTTACCTGAGGCAATATCTGGTTCAAGGAGGATGCAATTGTCATGCTGTGCTAGTAGATACTGAGACTTTATTCTAAACAACTGTTTCCCCTATTCTACTATAAACATATAAACTTCCCGATTTATCTGATCTCAGCCATCGCCATTAAGACACCCGTGCCGCCGTCACTGCAGATAGCCCACGGTCCCGCTTAAAAAAATTTCTGACTACAGAGGTTCTGATGAGGCTGTTAAGAGAGGGAAGAGAGAAAGTGAGAGGTGTGAGATAAGTTGGCAATCGTTTGTAAGAGGTTCTTTTCATAGATAGATATAGTATAGGTATAGGTGGTATAGTCAGCATGACTGAAGAAGTGTTGATATCGAACTTGGAAGAAGTGGGGATCTACTCGGACTCGGAATCCGACAGTGACTACGATAACAGTTCACTGCAAAAAGATGCAAAACTTCAGCCAAAGACATTAACGGAAAACGCTGACATCGTCACTAAGTACGCCGACAAGATCAAAACAGACCCGATCAAAAAGGGACCGAAAACAACCAAGGATCGTGCCAACAGAGCCACTGTGGAACAGGTATTGGACCCTCGTACCATGCGTTTCTTGGCCAAGATCATTAACAAGAACATCATTTCCCGTATCAACGGATGCATAAGTACAGGTAAAGAAGCCAATGTGTACCATGGAGACCATGAGGATTCTAGTGTAACTACAAGAGAGTATGCAGTTAAGATCTACAAGACATCCATTTTGGTGTTTAAAGACAGAGAGAGATACGTTGATGGTGAGTTTAGATTCAGAAATACCAAAAACCAGAGTAATCCAAGAAAAATGGTGAAAGTGTGGGCCGAGAAAGAGTTCCGTAACTTGAAGAGATTATATCTTAATGGCATACCATGTCCAGAACCAGTAGAGTTGAGATCACATGTGCTTGTCATGGAATATTTGACCAAAGGTAACTCTCAGCCGTCGCCAAAGTTGAGAGACCACCCATTCAAAGACGTCGATGAAATCGTGCATTACTACCACCAGATGTTATTCTACATGAGAAGAATGTACCAGAAATGTCGTTTGGTACATGCCGATTTAAGTGAATACAACTCCATTGTCCACAACGATAAATTGTACATCATTGATGTGTCTCAATCTGTAGAGCCAGAACATCCAATGGCCCTTGATTTCTTAAGAATGGATATCAAAAATGTCAACGATTTCTTCTCAAGGAAAAAGATTAACGTATACCCAGAAAGGTTGATTTTCAAGTACATTACTGAGGAGAATTCTGTGTTAGGAATCCAGGATGATTCCGATGAAGAATTAGGTAAGTATTTGGATACTTTGCCTTTGAAGGCTGAGAATGAAGATGACATTGAGGATGAAATCTTCAGATCATTGCATTTGGTGAGGTCTCTCAACCATCTTGAAGAGAGAGACTTCCAGAAGTTCTCCGAGGGTAAGGTAGATACATTAACGAATCTTGTAGGAGTACAAGAGGAAGAGGAGGAAGAGGAGAGTGCAGAAGGACATATTAGTAACAATGAAGATGACGAAGATGAAGGTTCTGATGATTCTAACTCAGAAGAAGGAAGCTCCGATTCTGAAGATGACGATGACAACGATGACGACGAGGAGGGAGAAGGTAGGAAGAAAAAGAAGGAATGGGTGGAGAAGGAGACCATTCTCAGAGGAAAGAAATACGAAGATAAGGACGAGAAGAAGGCTAGAAAAGAAGCTGCAAAGCTGGCCAAGCTGGAAAAGAGAAAGACGAAGATGAAGAAACATATAAAGAAGAAGATCATTGCCAAGAGAAAGACGAAGTGATTAGGTATGAGAATTGCATTTTGTTATATAGAACCCATTCCTGTACTATAGTAGCATAGTTTAATAGAATAGACATTATCATCATGAAAGAAACTTACAAACTGTGAGTCTAATAGAATCGACTGTCTCTGAGGTAAAATGATTAGCTTAGAGAGAGCCTTTGCAGTTCTCTGCCCAAAAGGCCATTGGGTCTGGAAATCCAAATATAAGGATCACTTAGCTAAGCTTAACTGCGAGTTCGTCCTTAGTAAATAGATATTCATAGCAACTATGTTCCACATTCTGCAACCATTCTTTTAGCAGCCTATTCTGGTACTGCATGTCATCATCACTTGCTACCACTCCAACAACCACCTACAAGGCTATTTCACACATTTCACCGGATTATCCCTAATATTTCAAGCAACCCCACCACCATACATCTACCACCATTTACAATCCACTTCCACCCTTTTGCCCCATTTTCTACCTTTCCAACCATTAATCTCTTACCCTTCTCTCTATAATCTCTCTCTACCAGCTCCCTCTCACCACACACTCACATCTTTTTTCGTCGCTATAAATAAACCCTCGCAAAATTTGACACGCGTTAAGAACAAATCAACGACCCGAAAAAATCCAACCAAAATCAACAGGACCGAAAAGAGATTCTGTAGTTCTTCTCCCTGTTCTTATAGTAACCGATACAGCATAGACATTAGCGATTAACCGGGTAGCCAAAACACAGCAATGTTGTTGAATAGATCTATAGGAAAGGCCGTCGCCGTGCTCTTGATGTTGGTGCAGTTCTCCACCGCGTTGCACTTCTACTTGAGAACCGGGGACGTCAGATGCTTCTTCGAGGACTTGCCAGAAAACACCTTGGTTGTGGGCAGAATTAACGCCCTCGAGAAGAACGAGCACGGAACATACATCGACAACCCCAACTTGAGAGTCGAAATAACCGTTGACGAGACCTTCGACAACGACGAGAGAGTAGTGACCCAAAAGTCGTCGCCTCTGGGTGAATTCACCTTCACCTCCATCGAATCCGGTGAGCACAAGTTCTGCTTGAAGCCAGTCTACACAGATGGTACCATCGGTAAGGCCCACCGTGTCTTCTTCGACGTCGCCAGCGGTGATGCTCACGACTACGTTGACTCTAAGTCCACCAGACAAGTCGACGCATTGACTAGCAAGGTCCAGAAGTTGAACACCAAGTTGGAAGAGATCCACTTTGAACAGGAACACATGAGACAAAGAGAGGCCCTCTTCAGAGACCAGTCCGAAAACACCAACTCCAAGGTAGTAAAGTGGACTATCATCCAATTGGTTGTTTTGATCGGAACATGTGTGTACCAGTTGCGTCATTTGAAGGGTTTCTTTGTCAAACAAAAGATTGTTTAAACCTTGTACATCCAGCGAACTTTCATGCCCATTGGTTCGGCATCATACATGCTAAAAATACAGACTTAATACGATATTTTGTGCTTATATAAAATGCCATTATCTAACAGAGTAGAACTAAATGTAGAGATCAACGAAACAATGAGTTAGAAATGTCATAGTAACATAAAACAGGTGAACTAAACAACTGTGATTCAAACTGTGGTGCAGTTCGTAACAATCTGGATAGATAGCTCAACGTCATCCACTACACTATCCTAGTGTCTAGTCTGTCTCGCTTCTCCCATTGTATATCTTCATCGCCGTTCTCCATATTATTTTAATGTATGCGACTGCACAAACTACTTGCAATAGATATTTTCAGATCTCTTGTCCTTACAGTAGTAGCTCTTTTTCTCTTTCATTCTAAAAGGGAAAGGACTTCATAACAATATGGCAGACCTTTTAGTAGAGGAGCTCCTCGAGCGAATAAAAGAGCTCGAAATCGAGAACCACAAACTCAAAAACAGCATTCAAACAACGGATGAACGTACATCCTCTAAGGAACTTTATGATGCAAAATATCCCCAGATCGATGAGCACTTCTCGTTAGATGAGTATAAAAGGTATGGAAGACAGATGATAGTGCCTGTGTTTGGGTCGCTTGAGTCACAGATTAAGTTGAAAAAAGCTAGTATATTGTTTATTGGAGCTGGTGGCTTGGGTTGTCCTGCCCTTCTCTATTTGTCTGCTGCTGGTGTAGGTAGAATCGGAATCGTAGATGATGATACGGTGGATGTCAGTAATCTCCATAGACAGGTGCTACACACAACGGAGTCGGTGGGCATGTACAAATGTGACTCCGCTAAGAGCTATATATCGAAACTCAATCCCCATGTTAAGGTCGTTACCTACCCAATAAGACTTTCAAATGATAATGCCTTTGATATCTTTGAACAGTACGATTTGGTACTTGATTGCACAGATACACCAGCAGTTAGGTACCTAATCAATGATGTGGCAGTACTATGTGGTAAGACAATTATTAGTGGTTCTGGATTGAAGTCAGATGGACAATTGTCAGTATTAAATTTTCAGAAAATTGGACCTTGCTACAGATGTTTCTATCCAAAGCCTCCTTCGGCTGACTCAGTTACCACTTGTTCTGATGGAGGTGTTATCGGCCCAGCTATAGGATTAGTTGGAATATCTATGGCAGTGGAGGCTATTAAGGTTTTGACTGGATATTACACAACAGAAAACTTCCAACCATTTCTATCCATGTACTCAGGATATCCACAGCAACAATTCAGAGTATTCAAAATGAGGAATAGGCAATCAAACTGTTCAGTCTGTGGAACTAGTCCTCTGATCTCTAAAGAACTGATAGTCAATAATGAAATTGACTACGCAGCTTTCTGCGGGAGTGTTAATCCAAATGTCTTGGGTGCAAATGACAGAATTACAGTAAAGCAATACCACAAAATAATCGAGGAAGGTAAATCTCCTCTTTTGATAGATGTTCGTGCTAAGGAACAGTTTCAAATCACAAAATTGCCGAACTCAATTAATATACAATGGGATCCTGATTTTAAGAAATTGGACTCCATTGATTCCTACTTGCCCAAAGATTTCGATAAAAGCAACGATGAAGTATTTGTCGTTTGTCGTTACGGTAATGACTCCCAATTGGCTGCTAAAAAAATGATAGAAGAACTCAACTACAATAGTGTAAAGGATATTATTGGAGGCTTGAATAAATGGAGTGAGGAAATCGACCCCAGAATACCCAAATATTAATTCTCTTTGTAATCCTATGAACCTCCTCACTAATATATAGATATGAATACGTAATAATACATTTTCATGCGTTTGGATCTAATCTTTCTAAGAGTAGAAGGCCGGAAATGCTGCCCGCTGCGTAAATAGAGCTACCTGTGATATTCTCATTCCATGCTAATGATGATATCACTACCTCTGGCGGGCTGATCTGAAGATGTGATATACCTTCGGTAGGTACAACTTCATAATCTGCTGTCAATTTCAATACTCCCTCGTTGATTCTTAACTTCCAAATTTTCATAGGCTTCAAAGTCTTATTAGTTGTCTTCGCTCCGTTCAAGAATTTCCTTGAGTAGTTTACAATAATAACATCACCATCTGACGTTCCAGTTAAGTTAAGAGGATGTCCCAAAATTTCAGACAGCTGTGTTGTTGATACAAAATTGTTAAATTTCAAAAGCGAATTTGCTCCTTCGTGTGGGTTTCTTATAAAATTGAAGGAGATACTATCCCATGCCGAAGCTGAAATGAACATTTTTAGTGAAGGGTTATACGTGGGACGAGTAAGCGATTTGACAGCGAATGATGTGATCCTGCCTTGCAAGTAATTTTCATATTCATATGCCAATGTCTGCGTCGCAGTTGAGTTCACAAGTATGACGTAACGTTTGGGTTCAGGTTCTGCAACCATTATGGATGTCAATGAACCATCTGCTACTCTTTGGATGTATGACGGTATGTTGTGGTCAATGATATCACTCTCATCCGCAAAGTATGGGAGAATATACTCAGCAATGGAACCGTCTGTGAGACCCGCCAAAATTTTATCAGAACCTACAAAGTCAAAGGTGATTATGCTAGGGGTCTCATCTCCTGGTTTGCTGTTAGGATTTGAAAGAGAGTACGTTAAAGAAGGTTTCGTTATGTTCACGTATTTTGCTCCGTCTATCAGCACCTTAAACAAGTGCATGTTTCC
This sequence comes from Scheffersomyces lignosus, assembly GCA_001599395.1. NCBI lineage: Eukaryota > Fungi > Ascomycota > Pichiomycetes > Serinales > Debaryomycetaceae > Scheffersomyces > Scheffersomyces lignosus. The sequence goes on along the minus strand of BCGS01000002.1, from coordinate 1,526,063 downwards.
GTCAGTGAAAGTGCCCACTAGAACTCCAAGGACTGATCGATCACCCTCAACATGTATTGGAAGCCAACATAAGTTAGCCGTACCACCTAATTCTGTCGTCAAGTAGAACTTTTCCAATTCAAGCGTGTTTGTATCCATATTGTATTTCCAGACTTGTATGGCTGAGTGTATTTTGTTTTGTCCTTCTTTCTTATGGAACACACTCAATTCCCCACTATTGATGGACTCTGACAACCCACGAGGGTTGTGCATTACAGCCACTGCCAAATAGTTAACTTTGGCATCTGTATTGTGCAAGGGAGAATGCAACCATTTGGTAGAAGTGATCTGACCTCCAGCGTTAAGTAGTAGCCCTTTACGGCTGGCCAATTCCTCTAAATCCCTTGTTTCACCAAATTTCAACTCATGAGAAGTTTCTGCTGTACTACGGGTGATATCAATCTTCAATTGAGAGAGGAAGCTCTGCTGTACCAGTTCCTTTTTTATCTCAACTGTCTCTGGGTCGTCTATGTTCAAGTCTTTTACGTTTACCGAGGGAAATTCAAGACACTTTAGCTTCCTCTTCTCGACTTGCTCCCGGAGCACTTTTTCATCCACGTAATAGAGCTTTTTCTGCCACACTTCCTTGTAATTGTCTATGAAGTTGTAGTACTCTTCGTCGTCCCCGTAGTTATGGCGGAATCTTGGTTTAAACGAAAGGTCCCTCAGCGTTTTGGCCAGCAGAGCCACTGCGGGAGAATTAGATTTCCTCGTTGAAGATGGTGCCATTTCCCTTCAGTTTTAGAGTCTCTGTCCTAGCAATGAAGTCCAAAATTTACTGATATCAACTAACAATAAATGTACTTTTCTATTAACTATGGAGAAATCCGTTTGTTTATACTCTTCAGGAGACATCCACGCTGCAACACTACCCCATTTTCGCACCAAATGTAATTCGCGATTAGAGATGCTAGTAGAATTTAATGGTTTATACGCTTGAAAAGAAGATGCATGTGTGGTGATTTTCTGCAAAGAAGACAAGAAATGGAAGATAAAGATATAGAAAGGTTGAATAGTGGTGATGATGATTCTTTCAGAACTGCAGAAGACCTTTCCAGCGACATAGCGAAGGACTTCGCTGCCGCTGAAAGTTCTCCAAATCAGCCTGCCAATACTAAGAAGAAGCGTGCCATTCTAGAAGATGACTTTTTCTCGTTGAGTGGCGGGCGCTTGGACAAGAAGAAGAGTAAGAAGTCCAAACACAAGAAAACGAAGTCCCATGGTTCGGATCCAATTGCTAGTGAATCTGTGATACGACGGGGTTCATCTCATGGCGTGGAAGAACGCAAAGAGTCTTTTAGGACAAAGGAAAGTCAAGAACATAATGAAATCATTGAAACTACTGAGTCCGCAAAAAAAAATACGAGGTTCAAGACCAATGACACATCTAAACGACAGGCAAATATTCTGCAACATCAAGAGAGTGTAAACTCGGATTTAAATAACAAGCTCAAGTTGGATGATCAACTTTTCTCAGACGACGATGATGATGATGACTTTCAGCTTAACTTTTTGAAATCGAAAACATCATTCACACCAAGTACACAGCCGGATGATCAATACAACTTCAGTGATGAAAACGAAAAAAAGCGTAGATATATCATAAAGGTACATACAAAACTAGAAGTTCCGCCAAATTACTCAACCGGCGTCTCAATGGATTTTGGTTTGAAAGGTTCTAAAAAGTTTGAAAAGATTCACAAATCAGTAGTTGATTTTTTCCGAAACCAGTTCATGGAGCAATTGGAGCCAGTTTACATGAGTGAGTACAAAACGGAGAATACGTCCTTGATATGGGTAGAAGGCAAGATGGAGCTTAAACCTTTCTTTAAACCTAGCACACTAAGAATTCAACCCCCTTCTGCATTTGATATTTTGGCAAATGAGGTCGACAAAATGGAGCCTACATACTTAACATGCATACTCATTCCGAAGTCGCATCTACCAAATTTCTTATCGATGTATGAAGAATTTAAAGTTAATAAAACGTACCTACAGAGCAGTGAGGTAAGTGAAGTAGTGGAAAGCTTGGAGAAATTTGAAAGAGAGCAATCCTTGGCGGAATCCAGTGGCGATGAGATAACTGTTATTGATCTAGAAGATATGGCTGAGGAAGAGAATAAGGATAATGACAACTTCTTTGTTATTGGTCTAAAGGGTAAAGACAACAAGAGGATAGAAGTTCAAGTATCTCCAGAAACCATTCTTCATAAATTGTTAACCCATTACGTGAAAGTCAAAGAAATTGACGAAAATACCGTGGACATGAGTAAAGCAAAACTAGTTTTTGATGATGAGGACATGGACTTGGATGAAAAGGTCGGAGATACTGAATTGGAAGAAGATTTTGAAGTTCAAGTTGTATTATAATAGTTACTAACGCTGTATATATTTTTATAAAATGTATTATTTTTATTTATAATTTTTCGCAACCATTTTAAGAATTATTCTTAACTAGTTTACAAGTTTAAAGAACGAAAGGTTTCTACAAAAGGTAACCAAACCCCACATAACCCATTTAAATATTTCAATTAATACAAATATTATTGAATGCCGCTAAAGGCAGTAATTATGTAAATGGCGTTAAATGGACTACGATCATAATAAGGTCTAATTCAAAAAATTATTCTATGGTGTGTTCTGAAAGGACAAGACCCGTGCCGCAACATTCCCTTTTTTTAGGTTTAGGGTACTTTTTTTTTTTATGGTGGATGTATATTCCTTTCATGTTACATACTGGGTACTATTGAACCCACTAGCTAATGAGAGGGTACCCAAAAGATCCTGCATATAAGTTGAATAAAATCGCCCAAGCAGCGACTTCAACAAAAGCAGAAAGTTGCGCAAGTGGTTTAGTGGTAAAATCCAACGTTGCCATCGTTGGGCCCCCGGTTCGATTCCGGGCTTGCGCATTTCTTTTTTAATTCTAACTTTTTAGACGAAGATGTAGTTGCAATTGATACTTATGGGTTAATCTTGTTTATCTTGCTATTTCAAATTGCCACATCGCTGATCTATTCCGTATGAAACGATTTCACTATATGACTGTACTTCTCATAATTGGACGTCAAACATGTGGTGACAATCATGGACGTCTTTCAGGTATTGGCAAACATTGTGTGCTGTTTGGATCTCCTATTAGAGTCTCTGCATTAATTAGGTATCCACAATTATATCCAACCGCGCTATGAGATTGCTACGTATCTGTATCTATTAACCTTGTGATGGCATATGAATATTTTTATATGAGGTGTGTAGTTCGATATTCACCGCGTTAAAAAATATGGCTGGAACTGTGCCAAAGTGATATTGCAAAATCTGAAGTTACATCTCCTGAATCTTCTTTGTCGCAAATAAATGACAAGATTTGAGACACTGCGCTCCGATTGTAAAGCTAATATCGTAATTCTATACTGCTTTCGGACCCCAAACCGGGGTCACGTGATAAGGTGTAATAACCCAGAGGCGAATGTATCTACTGTTCATAAAAAAAAATAAAGAATTTCTATGTCATGCTAGACGTACGCCCAAGTACGAGAGAACGAGATGAGCTCGACAGGAACGGCGGAACACAGTGGTACAATTCTTCAATACAGATTGGTTAGCACCTGACATAGCACAATTTGTCGTGCTTAACGTCGGTTCTAGCTACAGCGGAAAGCTCTACTTGTAAATATGTTACGCCTGTCTCAATCGCTGCTCCTAACCTCTATTAGTTTTTCCGAACCCCAGATAATACAGATAATATGAGCAAGAGAATGCATTAGGCATCGCGGTACATTTCCACGCGGACACAAATCCACATACCGAGACCTCCCCACTCATTCGCCCAAGGGGTCTAAATTATGCCCGTGATAAGGTATTTAGACTTTATGGCGAAACCATGGCGCCAGCGGCAATTTTATGAGTTTAATATATTCCATACAGCAAACTGGTCTAAAAGGAAAATTGTGGATCCAACTGATGGTGAAACTATATTTTTTCGTGTTCCTCTACGGCGATTACTTATCTGGAAAATTTTTTAGGTACAGTATTGTTTTTAGCACCCGTTCATATATAATGTAGTAAATCCCCCATAAAACATATTGAGTAAACAGTTCGTATAAGAAAACAGCCTTGAATACCTTGACAAACCATGTCTTACGAAGCAGGTGACAACCTTAACAAAGAGAAATCATTGGTTTCCCATGATTTGGAAAGGTATGTGGAAGATGACGCATCCTCTACTTCCGTTCCTAAAGAAGGTGTAGTAACCGAAAACCTTAACCGTGCCTTAAAGGCAAGAACCATTAATATGATCACCATTGCTGGTGTCATTGGTAGTGGTCTTTTCTTGGGTACTGGTCGTTCTTTGGCTACCGGTGGTCCACTTTCGCTTCTTTTGAGTTATGCTATCATCGGTTTAGTTGTATTTTTCATGATGCTTAGTTTGGGAGAGATGTCAGCGCAATTTCCTGTTTCTGGTTCCTTTACTACTTATTCCAAAAGATTTGGAAGTGACTCCCTTGGTTTTGCTATTCTTTTGAACTACTGGTTTAACGATGCATGCTCAGTCGCTGGAGATCTTACGGCTCTTCAGTTGATTATGGCATACTGGACGGACTTCCACTGGTATGTCATCTCAATCATTTTCTGGGTCTTCTTATTGTTTTTGAACGTGATTCATGTTAGAATATATGGTGAGACAGAATACTACATGGCCTTGCTTAAGGTTGTCACAATCATAATTTTCTTCATTGTCAGTATTGTCGTAAATGCTGGTCACAACAACTTACATGAGTACATTGGATTCAAATACTGGAGCCATGGAGATGCTCCATTTGTGAACGGTATCAAGGGTTTCAGTTCTTTATTCGTTTCAGCTGCTTTCGCTATGGGTGGATTGGAGTCTGTCTCTCTTACAGCTGGAGAAACCGCCTCTCCTCATAAGGTCATTCCGAAGACTATCAAAGCCACTTTCTGGCGTATCTTGATTTTCTACTTGTTCACTGCTTTCTTCATTGGTATGAACGTTCCATATGATTACCCTCAGTTGGCCACTAAGTCTGTTGCTACTTCTCCATTCACGATTGTTTTCCAAATGGTTGGTGCCAAAGCTGGTGGTGGCTTCATGAATGCTGTCATTTTAACTTCATTGGTCTCCGCGGGTAACCACGCCTTGTTTGCTGGTTCCAGATTGGCATTCAACTTGGGCTCCCAAGGATACTTCCCAAAGATCTTCACCAGACTTAATCGTTTCAAGATCCCATATGTCGCTGTTATTTTCACATGGTTCTGCGGAGGATTATGTTTCGGATCTTCGTTCGTCGGTGCTGGAACTTTATGGACCTGGATTCAAAGTATCGTTGGTCTTTCTAACTTGATCTCGTGGTGGCTTATTGGTGTCATCAGTATCCGTTTCAGGAGAGGTTTAGCTAAGCAAGGAAGAACAGATGAGCTTTTATTCAAAAACTGGTCATATCCATTTGGACCATACTTCGTGGTTATTTTCGGTGGTTTCATTATCTTGATTCAAGGTTGGACTACATTCTCTCCTTTCTCCGTCTCAGATTTCTTCCAATCATACTTGGAGTTGATTATTTTCCCAGTTTGTTTCATTGGCTACTGGTTATATAAGAGAGGTAAAGACAAGTTTGTCCGTCTTGAAGATATGGATTTCGACACAGACAGATACTATGAAAGTAAGGAAGAAAAGGAAGAGGAGATATATGCTGACAGCTTGACAGGATTTGCCAAGTTCAAGTACAACTTCGCAGATAACTTCTTGTAATCAATGGAATCACTCAAAATATCCATATTTGTACCAATTTATGACTAATGACTTAATTTAGCACATCAAGTAACTTAATACAACATTAATGCATTCTTAATCTTAATTCTGTAGCTTCATCTGATGGTGCGTTAACTATAATTTTTTAGCGCGAAATTAGACTGTGAAAAAATAAGAAAATCCGGAACATTCTTTGTGTCACACGACATAATGTGCAAGAGGACGGTTTCAGTAGTTGCAAAATACAGAGTATAACTTATACCTTTTGTATCCCCCATTTTTGGTAGCTTTATATTTCACGTCCATTAACGATGCTCTTTAACGTTTTTTTAGTTGAATTTTTGATCGGGTGTTCGCTATGTGCTGCTGATACGATCACCGAGGTGGAAGTAGTTCGCGTAGTTGTTCTGGCCCTACCGAGCTCACCTCCTGACACAGAATCACAAGAAGTAGCCAATATCATTACCGTCACAGCAACAGAAACACAAACAGGACTGCAATTGTACAATGGAATCTACAACTACAGAGGAATTTATAATCTTGATACAACTTTTGCCTCAGAAATGCTACTGTTACACAACGAAAAACGAGAAATGCATGGATCTCAGCTTCTATCGTGGAATTCTAGTGTGTTTGAGTATGCTGCAAGATTTGCGTTGCAGTATAGCTGCTCCGGGGTGTTGACACATTCAGAAGGCAAATATGGTGAAAATCTAGCAATTGGATATTCGACACAAGGCGCGGCCTATGCATGGTATAGTGAAGGGAACGACTATGCATACGGTACCGAATCTACCTACAATCATTTTACTGCCATGATTTGGAATAGTACCAATTCATTAGGATGTGCCTACAAGTATTGTAACCCCGTTTGGGGTACATATATAGTGTGTTCCTATTATCCTGCTGGAAATGTCATCGGCTATTCAGTTGAAAATGTATTCGCTCTTTTACAGTAGCTATTTACTAATAGGTTTCTAAAGATCACACAAGATCTTTGCATCTAATTCCACGTAATGTTCAAAAAATGACTTGAACAAGTCAGACAACTTCACCACATCGTAAGTACCACCGGTTTCTCTAATTGAATGCATGGATAATTGAGGGTTACCCAAATCAAGCGTTCTGATACCCAATTTGGCAGATAATATTGGACCAATAGTAGAACCACATGGAGAATCATTTCTAACAACAAACAATTGTAATGGAACCTTAGCTTTGTCAGCGACTTTCTTTAACAACACAATACCAGGAGAGTTGGTAGCATATCTTTGGTTCGCATTTATCTTGATGACAGGACCTAAGTTTACTTGTGGTCTGTTTTGAGCCTCATAGACTTCACCGTAGTTAGGATGGACACCATGGGCCATGTCTGAGGAGAGTAAGAAAGATCTAGCCATAGTCTCATGGAAGTAATCAGCTGTTGTACCATCGAAGCTCACCTTTGTCAATCTTTGGATTATGTCTGGTAAGAATGTAGAATCAGCACCTTGAGCCGAGACCGACCCAATTTCCTCATGGTCAAACAACGAAATCAATGAAATACCTTTCTGGGTAGCCAAGTATTCAGTAGACTCAATTAAACCAACTGTTGCTGTGAAACAGGAGGTTAAGTTATCCAATCGAGGAGAGAAAATGAACTCATTGTTAAGCCCACCGAGAGTAGATTTTTGGTGATCGAAAAGAACCAACTCAAAGTCTTCGATTTGGCTAGGTTCCACTTTGGCTTCCTTAGCAATTAATTCGATCAACGATTGGTTGTGTCTTGAAATAACATTTTGGACAGACTCGAATTGTTCTGGAGTGAATTGCAATTCAGGATCATCAGCGCAAGAGTGAGCTTTAGCCTCCTCTTCCTTCTTCTTTGCAGCCTGCTCGTTCTTGTCTAAGGCAATTTGGCCAGCAATTGGGACCAATTTGGTCTCCTTGTTGAACTCGAACTTGGTGTTGACTTCTCTGTTCAAGTGAATAGCCAATGTAGGTATTCTCAATAAAGGTTTATCGATCTTGATCAATTTTGGAACGTATTTTTCATTCTCGCTGACATAAACTCTACCAGCAATGGACAAGTCTCTGTCAAACCACGAGTGTGCAATTAAACCACCATATTGCTCGACACCTACTTGAATGAAACCCTCAGAAGTCTTCTTGGATATGGGCTTCATTCTTAAGCATGGAGAATCGGTGTGTGCGCCAACAATGGCAATACCGTTTCCGTTCTTGAATTTGTTACCAACGGTAAAACTGATTAATGAAGAACCGTTTCTGGTGACGTAGTACTTTCCTCCCTTTTCCAATTTTCCGGCCCAGTTGGATCTTTCGGAGAGTTCCGTGAACCCTGCTTCTGCTAAGCGAGTCTTCACCGTGTTCACAGCATGATAAGGGGTTGGAGATACATTAACAAAGTCAACGAAGTCCTGGGCATATTCCAAAGCTCTTTCAGTATCGGTCATTCTAACAAGTTCTGTTCTTAACTGGTAAATCCTTCTACCAAAGAAACACTTTCCTCTATACTCAATATGGAATATCTTTCAACAATAGAGGTATTTGGAAAATATGTCAAAATGCATACGGCTCCAAAAGCTAGCAGAGATTAGTCACATGACTAAACTTCTTTGGTATATATAGTATACGTCATACTATTCATTACTTTGTATTGATGAAGGTAGATAAGAGTTTGCTTCAGTTCAAAGAGATGAATTTCAAGGTACTAGCGTTTGTTACTTTGTTGTTGGCACATGTCTACGCATTTGAGTATGTCCCGGTGTTGGTAGCATCCCACAAACTAGTCGCTGGGCTCAAGCTGGAGATCAAGCTGGAGAATATCAGTCCACACAACACAACATCTGTTACGAATCTTATAAAAAAACTCATCTCTAAATGTACATCCGATGAGTACATAATAGTCAACCAACCAGGGTTGACCCTTGAAGATTTAACCATGAAACACGCTGATAATTGGAGCTTTCTCAGAAAGTATCTTACCCTTTCTTCTACAGTCATAGGACTTCCATTTGTAGAGGAACCACTTGATCTTCCCTTCTTCGAGAAATATGTGATCAGGAACTGTCAGGCCGAAGTAATTAGCGTCGACGACGATAGAGAAGAAGAAGTCACACCTTATTACGATACAAGAACACGTGTAATACGTATAAATTTAAGTCCTCTCCCACCACCTGAAGAAGGGCGCTACGAAGTCATTCAAGAACACGACCAGTTGATAAGAAAGATCTTGAGAAAGTTGCCTTCTCCACATTTCACAATAATCCTAACTGGAGATACCCCTTCGTTTACACTTCCTGTTCCTAATTTTGTGATTGAAGAGAACCCTAACAATTTTGAGATTTTCAACGACATAGTTAATGATCCATCGAGGGCAGTAGAAGTAGAACGCAATGATCAATTCCACAAAGTAGAGCCTGATTGGATTGACGTCAGACACACCAATGAACGGTACTTGAGAAATAAGCAGCGTGATGAAATACATTTGTTCAACAATGAATTGTGGGTAAAATACGAGAAATTGGTAACAACTATTATGGTGATGGTGTTGAGTATATTCATGATGAAAATTATCAGTTTCTACAATGCTATCAAAGCTCGAGTAGTTGAAAAAAGGTCCAAGCAAGGATTGATAGGGACAACCAGAAAGCAGGAATAGGATCATATAAAATAGATCAAAATAGTTTTATTCAATAGTGCTGCACTAGACTAGCATGATGATTCTCTTATTTTTGCGTATTAAAATACAATAGAACATATATATCAAAAATACATAGGGAAAGGCAAATAATAATAATTATAATAACAGTAGTAAGAAATATGTATATGCAAAGGTTTCTCTCTGGTCCTTATCTGGACCACTCAGCATCCGACGGACCAGTTTCGGAGCTTTCCTCATCTGGACGATTAGATCTGTTGGTTGCGTTACTATTCAAGTGGCCGTTCTGTGGTTGTATCTCCTCATCGTACTCGTCATCATCCTCATCATCGAACTCGTCATCAAGATCATCAAGATCGTCGTCGTCATCATCGTCTTCTACTAATACACTTGCATCAAAATATAAAGAAGGGTCCAATGCAGAAATATCAGCAGACCTCACGTCACCATCCAAGAGAAGCTCACTCATGATTTTACCTGTTCCTGGAGCATTATTGATACCCCAGCAAGAGTGACCAGATGCAAGGTATAGGTTGGCAACATTTGTCTCACCAATCAATGGACCACTGGACGAAGGTACATCCAAGACTGGCAAGTAACATGCTTGTCTCTTGAGAATGTGTCCCTTACTCAAATTAGGCGAAATTTTACCCACCTGCTTAAAAAGCTCATCGCACTTAGACTTAACCACTTCCACATCGCCCGTAGTTTCGGGAACATCCACGGCTGAGTCACCCTCTCCACAGACATAGACTTCATCTTGTCTGGCATATATTTCAGGTGAAATGTAAGAATATGGACCAGTCTTGAACTCGGTGAAAATTGCATATGGCGAAACGGGTTGATCTTTGAATGGAGATACTGTGATGGAATGAGCCCTTAAACCTGAAATTGGACAATCTGGTAATATCTTGGAGGTCCATGGACCTACAGAAAGCACTATTTGGTCACCTTGTACAGTAATTGGTTTTCTGTTCTTGTCTTCTTCTTTGATACTTGTTGGTTGGTATGTGACTCCTGTAGCCAGTCCCGTTTCCATGGAGTAGGTGATTTCATTAACTTTTCCAATAATCAACTCTATGGCTCCACCACTGAATTCCACAGCCTTCTTTAACATGAAGTTGGTGAATTTATATGGATGTACTTGTGCTGTGGTATCTGTGCCACCTAAAGTGGTACAGTTGTCTATCAAGCTGGAAGTGATCCAGTTCAAGTCTTGAGGAAGTTTATTCTTGATTGAGGATGAAGCCCCAGCAACTGACGACGACCTTGTTGTTCTCGATGACTTTTTAGGTGGTTTATCCAGCAAGGATGACGATGAGTCGCTGTCATGTGTCACTGACTTCTTGAACGAGTCCTTTATCTCCTGCTCCTGCTGAGTAAGCTTCACCTTGCCAAATGATGCGATGCCGTTGCTTTCCTCTTCTTCTTCATCGGAGTCCAAATGACTTATATCTCCCTCCAAGGATACTGTGGTCAATCTACGGTAGCCCCATTCTTCTGTTCCGTTGTACTCGTTCGAGAGCTGCTGGTGCAAGTCGAAGGACAACGTCACGATTTGTTGGGGAAAGGCCCAGAGAGCCAAAAGGCCCCCAGCCTTACCACTGGCACCTCCTGCGACTCTCTTGCTCTCAAAGATGGTGATGTGGTACTTTTCTGGGTCGAATTTCGGGTGTTTTACAATGTAATAGGCGGTACAGACACCGATGATGCCCGCTCCTACTATAATGATGTGTTTCTTGCCTTGCTGTCTACCAGAGGGTTCGGAGCGAGTTATCAAGTGTTCAGGCATGGCTATGGTATTTGTGATATTAGTCGAGGTATTAGCAACAAGAAGCGCCTTAAATTAACTAGCTTTTATATGGGCAAGCCAGTATTCTAGCTATATGGTGATAGGGAGACGACGGCGTTTATAGAAAACTACCAGTATCTACTACCAGAAAGAACACCAATACAGTATGCTGCCAAAGAGGCGCGTGCGAGATATATATAGATAACTAGGTAATATGCCAGTCAACAGCGTGGTAAGATGATGCAGCAAAAAACTCCAGCTCGATGTTCAATAAAGAATGATCTACAATTACCTGATAATGGAGGGGTTGTGTGAAGCTCGTTAAATTAATGGCAACGGCTTTTTTCTAGAGACTTTCCTGAGAGCCAGTGCCAAATGTCGTGGTTGTCGTAATGGAATGGAGGAGGAAGTGCTAGCCAGAGGACAGAGATGAAGGTTGGCAATAGTGGACTGACAAATGCGGAAAAGTAATGATTACTAAGGGCACGTATACGTGTACGTTAGAGGTACGTAGAGGTGTATACATCATATGTGCGTATATATGTAGGGAATATGTAGTGGATGTAGGGGTCAATGGTATTCATTCTGTAAATCGAAAAACCATTTTCGTCGACGGTAATATAACGAATGCCCAATTTTATTGGTATGTGTAGAAAGGGAACAGAGATAGCAGCGAAGATGCGCCAGATTAGCTGGGCGATGTCGTAGACAGACGAGCTAACGAAGGCTAGCTAGCGGTTTCTTTAGTGTGGGGGCACCTGAAGACGTAAAAATGGCACGTCCTTTTACTTGCGACATTGTTCGTCATTGCACTCTTTTCCACTAGATGTAAGGGATTGCGGTTCTAGCCAAAAGATCCTCAAAGATATCAGACCTTTCGTCGGTATCTCTACACCTCCTATTCTCTATCCCATGCATCTCTTCCCAAATCCCCTCATGTAGCGATTTAGCGCGTTGCTAACCTGTGCCCACCTTACGTGAACTGGAACCCTGACCATCTATTACCTCGCTATCGGGTGAGACTATGGTGCAAACACTCTCCTGTACCCAATAATCCATTATTGGGTATACAGGAAACCGTATGCATAAAGCCCAATTTGACATCAGAATCAGCTGTTTTTTTGCTTTTCTCCGGAATAGTGTGAGCAGATTTATGTGTCTCCAACGTATCTCAGTTTATACAAAGGAATATTTTATATCAAAAGGTTCCTTAAGGAGAAATCCTGTATTGCTGTTAACCTTAAGTAGAATGTCGTCAGTTTTAGACACCAAAGAAGAGTCCCGCAGAAAGAAGTGCGATAGTGCCCAGAGAAGTATTGTCTGATTTTTTCATTGCAGATCTCACAACCAACTGAGGAGGCCCATTTTGCAATAATAATCGATATTGGCGGCACCAGAGAATCTATCGAATTATACGCCAATTTGACACATATAGTGGGATTCACACACGGAATTCACACGAGTAGCGTGGGTTTTTAACCGTGTAGGGAATAGTTTCTGTTGATTATAAATTACGCTTGGCCATTGTTGTATTAAGCTTGGCTATGTTGAATAGAGTACTCCTTTGAGTATGCGTTGATGCAAAGAGGGGCACCTGTACATATGTGACTTCTAGTAAAAGATAGTTTTACAAGCTTTATCTAGTGTACCAATCCTCGTAATTACAGATACTTGTCAACAGCCTTTAGTTTTAAACCAGTAGTAGGCTTTTTTGGTATGGAGCCTACATTAAAATGTGCCTGCATTTCGCTTTTTTCTTTTTATCCACACGATTACGAGTGAAGATCCCCCAACCACTGTGATATGTAAAATATTGGTTACAGTACTTTCACGGGCATTGTTCCGTCGTACAATATCCCAAAATCGGCCGATGTTATGAGCTGGTTTCACGATCTGATACCGTACGCGGACTTCTACCCTCGGGCGTCCAATTTTCATAGTGGTGAATAACCAATGATGTAGTAACACCCATGTAAACAGTGCTGCTTCGTACGCACACAAATATCCAAAATGCCTTCTTTGCTGCTCCCACTTCGGCTGTGCCACTTTCGCTAGTTGTTGCAGCCAGTATCTCTTTTCGTGGCAGGGCGGAAGTACTAAAATGACCTCATACTGGCTGGAACCCTTATGTTGATAGTCGCACGACTCGCTTCCAAGTCTTTTTTTGCATACTTTGCAACCAACCAATTGCACCGTTAGCCGCCAACGCTTTTTGATTCTCTAGATAGGAGAGAGTTAAGCCTGATTAAATTTATCTTGGCGATTCCAGACTGAATCAATGCAACGTCTGCACTTCCCGGAGATAAATAAACATCCCGGAAATCTTCCTCGCCGCTCTGTAGCTTTCCATAACAAACTAATGTTACAGTTCCGGAATTGTGAAGGTATGGAAATTACACAACACCAAAGCTCGAGATTATCAAGAATCAAGTGAGACGGAGTTTTATGACCCAAGTAGCTGTAGCAGTGCCTTTAGCAACGACTAGGGTGAAATTTGGAATGCGATCTTAATAACGCTTAATTTATTACCAGGTCATAAGTCCTACCACAAAAAATTGCAAGCAGGTGTTTCGAGCCTCGAACGCAGTTATCACAATGGAACTAGGAGCAACAGTATTCGGCCCCCAAATAAGTCTCTTTGTGCGCAAGATTTGAGGTTACACTCACTGCAATATACTGCTAAATCAAGACCTGTCTCCCATTGTGCAGCTGATATCCATATAATTGAATATTTATCCTTTGTAAGTTCTCTCGAATTCCCCTCCGCCTAGATAACTCAAAGCTAAATGAGTTCCCAGATATTCTAAGTTCAAGAAAAGATACTCCTGAAGAAGCTGTTATTCTGAGGAATATGTATATGGATGTTCCAACAATGACATTAGTTGTTACTTTTAAACAATGGGCAGCCTACGGGTTGATATAGCTTGAACTAGAAAATCGTCTAGTTTCGAAGTGATTCTTAACCGACAAAAGCTTATTTCAAGATTTATTTTTCTAAATGAAGTTATCAATGAATATGCAGCACATTTGCCAACGTATGAAAAGGAACGAACAGAATGCTACAACTCTATGAATTGGATCATTAGTTGAAAAATTAACTAAACTACCTTAACTGTCTATACTTCTTATCCTTGAGAACACCATCCCATCTGAACAAAGAATTCATAAATTTTTGAAGCCTTGTTGACATCAATTTTTAAAGCTTGTCTCGCATCTTTCTTTTTCAATATACCGTTATTCTTGACGGCTTCTCTCATCAACTGATTTTTAATGGCCAAATAAGGCTTGGGCAATATCCTCAAAGTTGCACACAACTGCTTTTCTTCATTTGACAACAAGTCGAAATCATCAGCATGTGATATATCTAATGGAGCACGGGCACTGCCTATCTTTGGTTTAAACTCGGGTTGTGGAGAGTTGGCGGATGAATATGTTTTACGGTGTCCATTCATAGCACTGCTTCCATTGCTGATTCCAGATACAGGTGTTTGAGAATATCTCGCACTCAAAGCACCATTGCCCACTCTTTGATAATGAGCTGCTCTAATTAATTTATCTTTTTCGAATTTTGCGCCGTCTTCTATTGTAGTTATTCCATGACGACGCCAGTTTTGTAATTGCTGAATTCGAATGCGACATTTCAATTCTGTCAAGAAATCCTTTGTGAATGATTCAAAGTCGTCCGGCGTGAGTACTCTAATGTAAGCATTAATTTTTTTGAGAAGGTCCTTTTCTTCCTTAGATTTTCTCTTATCGGCACTGATATTCTTTCTATAATCGAGCAAAGAATTGAGAATCATCACTCTCTTTCGTTCTGCTCTGGTAGTCAAACGAGAATTGTAAATGTCCAAAATTGTTAATTTCAACTCGATATCACCAGCCAGGTCATCTGGATCAAAAATTAAATCCTTGACAGGAACTTCAGCATCGTTCTCTGCTTCATGGTCAAATTCTAATCTGCCAGGCATGTAGCCTTGAATCTCATGGCATAATGGGACAGATGCAACGGGTTTTGACTTGGGAGGAGGTAATGGAAGATTTTTTCTATACTCCAAGCGTTCTTTCTTTTTCTCCAAAAACTCCAATGGTGTAATATGACTGAAGTCCTTGGTCATGTCTGGTAATGGATAGAACTTTTCATCCAAGTAGACATTAAAATAGTGTTTAGCAACCTCATCTTTCGATCTATTTCCTATGTGATCAGCAATATCTTGCCAGTTTCCCAAACCGTTGGTTTCACAACCTTGTATCAATAGTAATTCTTCGTCGGCACCCCAAGTATCTTCAAATATAGGGTATGTGCTTTGCTCGATGATTCGATAGTCATGCCAAGGCTTATGGTCACCTGTAGTAGAACCAGCTGCAAAGCAGGGCACACAAAGGTCGTAATCGTTACATATGGCACATGTCACCCGTATACGATTGGTACAATCCGAAGAACAGACATCACAATGATATAGTCTTCCTTTTGCATCCATGGTCTGTTGTATATATTATATCTGAAAAGTGCAGTTTTGGTAAGTAACAAAGTTTGTGAATGTGGGGAAATAGTTGCAAAATGAAGATTAATGAAAAACCCCTAAAATAGAAACCCCTGAAATAAAAGCGCGATAATCGAAGCAGTAGTAACGGTTCGATGTAAAGCAGAAGTACTGATTAATCAATCAAATCTATTAATCAATCAATCAAAAGGAAGTGAACAATGCAATTCGGTAGTGATAATATACAGTCAGCCCCTATGGCAGCGTGGTTTGGAATAATACAAGGCTTGGTGGTTGGAATAAATCACAGAACAGTATCATTCTAGTGTTTGAACGTCAACTCCATTTTGTTTCCGTCAGTTGGAAAGACTTGGGCTCGCGTAACATTTGTATGGCACGTGACAAGATTTGTAATCTTGGAAGTGCAAAAGTGGAAGCCAGCGGGTGAAGGCAAATCAGGCGGTTGTGCCACGTGATCTTACACAAACGAAAAACGACACAAAACTGCCGAAATCAGAAAACAGTCACATCATCACCTGACTAGAATAATAACATAAAGTCCTGTACATGTAATATTTATCGATTATATACCGTACTCTGGTTCACTCACCTGTACCCAATCCTCATCTTCTGACACTCCATTGTGTGAGCGCTACCACCCACAATTCTTAGTAGTCGCTGGTACTAACAAAATTTTCAAGGAACGAAAAATGAAGAAGAAAAAAAAGTACTAGTAAAAATTAAGAGTTTTTTCATATTTCTCTTTTGATTCTTGCTAGTCATACATAATAATAATCAGTAAAGATGGTATGTAATATCGTGCTATCGAAGTCATGAGCGGCCAATATAGATATCAAGAATGCGTGAGAATGAACATATGATGGATAATGTTGAAAGAGTGGTGGAATTATCGATCGGAAGAATCTTCATTTAGAGAGGTGATATTACTTCCACTGGAAAGAGAAGTTTTCAGGACTCCACTTGACGCAATGAAATGTTCCTGGAATATTATTGAAGTGCTTTAATATTGTAAAGAATCATCTGGAAGAACAAATTGTCAGGTAGCCCCAGTATCCAAATCGTAATCCCTAAAACGTTCAACAATTAATCAAAGTGTTACAGAAAGTGGTCAGGCCTATAGGTATCAACATTGCAGCCGAAGTAACGTACAACCAAACAAATTATGGATACGGGTTACATTGTATCGAAGTCAGAACTTTTAATCAATAACTCGGTTCTCAACCCCGATCTTTCACCTCCATAATCTAATTGATATTGGCTTACCATGAACGTTGAACTCAGTCTTCACCAGAATCATTATACTAACTTCATTCTAGGGTCGTGTTAGAACTAAAACCGTTAAGAGAGCTTCCAAGGTCTTGATTGAGCGTTTCTACCCTAAGTTAACCTTAGACTTCGAGACCAACAAGAGATTGACCTCTGAGATCGCTGTTATCCAATCCAAGAGATTAAGAAATAAGATTGCTGGTTACACCACTCACTTGATGAAGAGAATTCAAAAGGGTCCAGTTAGAGGTATTTCTTTCAAGTTACAAGAAGAAGAGAGAGAAAGAAAAGATCAATACGTTCCAGAAGTCTCTGCTTTGGACTTGTCCCACACTAACGGTCAATTAGAAGTTGACTCTGAAACCGCTGACTTGGTCAAGTCCTTGGGTTTCAAGATCCCAATTCAAACCGTCTCTATCTCTGCTCAAAGAGGTCCAAGACGTTTTGCTAAGAGAAACTAAATTTAGAGGAAAATTCTTTCTAGCTGAGCAATGGTTAAATCATTCATATCAATCATGTTAATGCATTGTTAGTTATCGCGGGTATTCTTTTACTTTTTGTTTGTATAGTTTAACAAAACTTCACTTTTTATATGTGTACAATAAAAAGAAAAATTTCAATTTAGTAATTGATTGTAGAGTATGCGCTACCGCTTTCGATACCTTGCGTTGACAGTATATTAGCAATGGGAGCTTTGAGGCTAAAGAAGAATTGCTACGAGAATATACAATACGAAAAGATAAGTTACATGAAAGTGAAAGTTGAACCCTAAACGCTTCTTGATACACTTGTATGTACTAAATCTGCACTCTCCACAGTCTCTGCACCTTCTGTCTCTCGGAAGGGACCCTCGCACTATAAACCCTCAATACATAAATCTTACAAGAAGGCAGCAAGAGGTCATATAGAACGCCTAAATACGCAAATAAACCATAATATAAGTCAGAATTACACTTCTGCAAATTGTTTCGGCTGTGTATTTTTACATCTTACTCCCTTCCCACATTACCTACCACACTACCACACTACCACAATTATCACATTCGTTCCACACAACGATATCTGGGACATCTGTCTTTTTCGCAGTCTCACTCTCACTCTCACGCCGTCTCTCACAATTAGACGCTGGAATTGGAAGCGCGCTCAGGACAAACAAAAATGAATCTTGATCATCGTTGTTAGTGATTTGGCAGTAAAGTGTAACTGATAGATAACTATTGTTCCTCTAGAGTTCCTATACTTGAATTCTGATCTGTTAGTTCCCATAAAACTTGCTGATACAGTTACATGCAGAGTCTCGAGAAGCGTCTGGTTGGTTTTCGTAAAGTTCACAATGAAATTGTCTGCTATATTCACCGGAGCTTCGCTCCTATCAATTGCCAACGGTCAATTCTTCCCATTGAATAGAAAAGACGAAATACCCGTGGGTTTAGTCCCCTACAAGCTTGGCCAGGAGGTGTATATGGACTGTATCACCCGTAGTATTGAGAGTGGTGAGCACAAGTTTGACGAGCAGGAGAGAATCATCTACGCTCCGTTCCCCGTCTGTAAGGAAACAAACAAGCCTTTGTCATTCAAATACGGAGTCAGCGAAGACATCAACTGTACTCTTTCCATTTCGGATGAGTTATACCACTTATTCCAATTGTACATCCACGAGGATGCACCCTTCAGTTGCAGATTACCGTTGAGCAGTGAAGCACACTACTTGGAGAAGGGCGGTGCCTACGTACCTTTGACATTTAACTTCAGAGGTGAAATACACGATTCCCACTTGGATATCGACGCTGCGTTGAATGTGCTTCTCACCAAGCCAGCTAACTCCAACCCCGAAGAAAACACATTCATCAGTTCGATTGCCTACTCTTCGGGTACCAATACCACGAGAATCGTCATCGGTGACCTGATGACTCTCTCATTGGCAATCAGATGGTTAGGTCAACTCGTTCCTACTGGTTCCCAAGCTGGCAACATAAAGAACAACGGCTTGCCATTCTCTGATGGTTTCTACAGATTTCCTATGAGCTTTGTTCCTATCAGCTATCTGTGGTTTATTGCATACTTGGCTATTGTATCGTTGGCCACTGCCGTTTTAGTCTATGCTTTCAGTTATAAACACATCACACACAGTGCTTCCAAGCACAAGTACAGACCATTGGACTCCGAGACTGCTGTCGGAAAGGAGGACTAATGCTCCAGCAATCAAATGCAGTAAATTATTTATAATTGTGTACTCTATATACGTAATTGTATTTTCAAATAAGTAATACCTACTCCACTTATATAGTGCGGCACTTCTTGATAATCGCCTTTAATAGTATGTCAATCTTTTCAGAAGAGCTATCACTTTCATCGTGAGAGCTCAAGAATTGGTTGGTAAGTTGGTTTACAAAGGAATTTATTATGGTGTCCTTCTCTTGTAAGTCTCTCAACTTCGACTTGTATGCTACAAATTTGTTCACGGCCAACTGCAAGGCCTCGGCTAACTGAGGGCTACTGCGTTCGATGTTTCTAATTGGCAAAGTGATGTCAATCAATGAAGTACGCAAATCTTGGCCATAGTTGATTTGTAAGTAGTTCAAGATATGCAAGTATAAGTGGTCTCTCTTCAAATCCTCGTATTTGTCGATCAAGCTAAGGAACTTTTCAGCGATTTCAAAGGTCTTGTCTTCTGGATTTACCACAGTGGAGTATTCAGGAATCGTCTTGATGATTGTCGGAATACATGAATCAAAAATCGTTAATGCTACGTCACCTCTCAAGGCAGGATTTGTTTCAGGGTTACCCAACATGTTCATGTCAGCTTCTGGCAAATGGTGCAACTGCTCTCTCATTTCTTCAGCTGCTGGCAACTCAATTTTATCGTTGTCGAAGTCCTTGTCCTCACCTCCAACGGCAGATTCGGCAAATGATTTGGCTAATTTATCCTGTTGACTTTCTAATTCGTCTTGTTGCTGTTTTTCAGTAATAAGACCTAATACTTTTCTTCTGGCAAGTAATCTCGAGATATATGTTAATTCGAATTGGGCATAGCTCAACCATAATTCTAAGGATTCAGGATTCAATCTTAAACCTCTCTGGAATAGCATTCTTGCACCCTTTGCGTTAGCATTAGTTTCAAATTCATACTTGGCGGCAGATAACCAAGCATCTATATTACGTGGTTGTAACTGCAAAAGTTTCGAGTACACCTTATATATGACTTTAATAGCACCATTGGACTTGGCGAACTTTAAGTATTGTGACCATAATTCCAACTCACCAGGGTATCTCCTGGTGGATCTATCAAAAATGAACATGATTCTTCTAACTCCAGCCCAGTCACTAATGGATGGCTTTGTATCTATAACACCAACCTTTGACAATCTATTGTATCTCTTCTTTCTTAACTTCTCCAAATTCAACTCGAACTCGCTATACTTCAAGAAATCTCTTGGTTTGCTACCTCTACCTTGAATTCTGTGTTCGAAGTCAGTTCTTCTTCTCATAATCATGGTGATCTCATTTTTATCAAAGAGGCCCTTCTTCTTCAAGTCCTCCAATTCAGGAACAGATTGTTCCAAGTAGTATCTAACCTTTTCAGCCATTCTTATACTTCTAGAGGGGCCTACACGATAGCACTTATTACTTAATACAATCGATACTTCTACTGTTTAAGCTGAACTCTTTGCAATCAAATAAAAAATTCAATCTGATGAGATGCTCTTTGAAAAGTGAAAAGTTCCGTGCCGCACTATGAAATCAGATTTTTTTCTACAAACAAATATGACTTCAGACGATGGAATTTTCAAGTTCTTGTGGAATAGTGGAACAGCAAGATGAAGTGGAAAGAGTTGTTATAAGCTAAGCCAAGGCAGTATCGCTAAAACATAGATGCCAAAAAAAAAGAACAAAATGCTCCAGGAGGGGTTTGAACCCACGACCGTCGCGTTCCTCACACGACCGTGACTTATGGTATAACCAAATCGTCGTAACACGGCTATAAGCACGAAGCGCTAACCTCTGCGCCACTGGAGCATCTTGTGTCAGTGTTGCGCGACAAGGGAGTATACATGTGTCAATATGGTCGAAATTCGACTTCCGCCGCACCTTAAAAAAAGGAAATCCGGACACTAACTCGGTGAGTTCAATCGTACCAAGTATGTAACATGATAGAAATATACATCCACCTTTAAAAAACTGATGAAAAAGGAGGCAGAATCATCAAAAATAGCTTTTACTGTCCCCCATTAGCAAAACAAATGAAGAATCCTGTTGTGGATACGTCTCAGGTATAGTCTTGCTATAAAATAGACTCAAACAGACTGAAGTGCGCTGTTGATGCCTCGTTAACGTCTTCTTGTATACTCTTATTCTGCCCTTTATTTTAATTAATTGTTGGCTTGGGGATTCTACTGATTATTTTAAGGGTTGGTCTTTATTTATTGGCAACCTTTTCATGTACTTTGCTACACTATTATATTCATCATCTTTATGCAAATTGATATCTTGAAAATGGGGAATCATTTCCGGTCAAAGGGGGAGAATTGTTTTCACGTGACTTTATGGGAAGTATGGGGATTGTGGGTATGGCTAGTCCAATGAAACTAGAATGTCTTTCATCAATAAGTGTTAGAAGCGATAGCCTAGATTGGACTGTGCTGCCAGTATTCTAAATAAAGTTGAAGAAGATGTCGTTTCTTCGTAGTGTAGGCAAACAATTGGTAACTGAAAGTTTCAATTGCTCAGGATTTAGCATAATTGTTGAATAATTGTCTAATAATTTTTGAAATTCATAAATATTTGTATGTACTATATGTTTTATATATTGAAACGGTATGACTATTCTTTCCTCTATGTTTAAGATTTCGTATCTTGAATAAATGCAGTATGAAAGGATTACCAATAACACAGCATGCATTCTAGTGACAGGATAAGTCTCTAGCTCCGGAAACCAGTTCGGAACCAACACTACTCCAGAAGTAGTTACCGATGGCAGCTCCCACGGCCACTGCAAGCATTAGCCATCCATTGTATGTCATGAAAACCAACATCAACAAAAACGAATATCCCACTTGTACGCCGTAGAACAACGATCTCTTCAATCTGTATCTTCTTATGGCCACATCTGAAGTCGTTGTAGAGGCCCCTGAAATGGTGTTGACGTAGCTTTTCTGCCATCCGTTGAACCATGCCTTCAACAACTCGTATCCTGCGGTGATCAATACAACGGCAACGAGAGAGAGAAGGAAGCCAGGAAAAGTTCTAATATGCCACCACTTGAATACCACACATGTATTCTTCCAGTTCCATGTAAACAACATCTACGAGCATGTTAGTAGCTGAGATTTTCAAATTGAAGGTAGCTTCTGAGCGGATTTCACGACAAAGTACTTACGTTCATAGAGCACATATCACCATGGTCCATATCTGGCATCGAATGGGACGACCCAAAGGTGGTTTCTGGTGCGACTGAATGGTGAGACGAATGATCCATTTCTAGATTTCTCGAAATTGCCAATTGCTGCGATTCTAACAAATCGTAAAGATTGACGTCGACAATATTAACAGTGTATCGACAATTGTTGCTAGAGGAAAAAACAAAAATATAACTTCTTTTCCCTATTTCATTGCTTCCACTTGGTTTGTCTCACTCAGCTAACAGTAAAATTATTTGACTCTCACTAAGCACATTTACTTTCCCTTTCTGTGAGAAGAACTGCACCAGAAAATCAAAACCAGCCGAAACCAAAGCCGATAGGCAATCCGAAGCAGTGAAAAAATTAGTTTGCGATTAGTGATATAGATAAATGTTCTTTTTAGAACGAGTGTTGAATTTGAGCTTATAGGTGGTATAAAATACATAGTATACGTAGTCATGAAGATAATCACAAACGAGGAAAGAGAGGCACATATCTCGCACATTACCACCGAGGGAGTCAAGGGATTGTTCTACGGATCTGTCCTCTCTCTAGGTCTCTTCACCTATTTGAAGACAAAGCACCCGGCGAGATTCAACTCTTTCAATGCCAGTATTAAAACATGCATCGTGACAATGCCAACAATTGCCACCGCTGCCTTCTGGGCCGATCAGGGTTCTTGGGAGTTCGATAAGAAGATGCACTCTTCGGAGCACGAAGAGAGCAAGATGTTACAGGAATACAGAGATTGGAACAGATTATCCACCTCCGACAAGATCTTCACGTCCTTGAATGAAAACAAGTACAAGATCATTTTATCCGCTTGGGCAGGTTCGATGTACGGATCATGGGTCTTTGTTAACAGGGACAAAATCATGTCCACTGCCCAGAAGGCGGTTCAAGCAAGAATGTACGCCCAAGGTATCACAATCATTTTATTGTTGAGTACCATTTTGTTGGCCATGAAGGAAGAGGAAATCAACAAGTCAAAGCCAAAGCCAATTCCAGAGTGGAGGAAAATCTTGAACCAGAAGGAGGAAGAAGATAGAGCAATTTTTGAAGAGTTGCAGAAGAGAAAACAAGAGGCTGCTGCTAAGGCTGAAGCTACGAAGGCTACTGCTGAAAACTAGAGTGATTACAGAGTAACTACTATGTTGCTTCTTGACTCTATTGAATAGAACTTGTATATACAGTTTACAGGCTTTCCCAGTCTTATGACAACCCGGCAACCTCTGCCATATTTATTTTATTTAGTCAATTTCACATTATGTTCTCTATAGAATTTTCCCTATTATGTGTTAATCATAGAAGAAAGAAAAGATATATTGCAATTTATTATGGGAATCAATTGCCCACTGGTGTTAGGGCCGTGTCTGAAAAACAATGCAAATCCACTCTAGAAAAGTGAGATACTTTATCAGATCGTTTTAGCAACCATTGTCCCAACGGGTTCCAAATCTCGAGGTAATCTCATGACTGCCACCTACCTTTTACATACACTATATAATGATAACTAACATGTATAGAAGTTGACGTCACTAAAGTATTTTACACGTGAGAGATAACGTGAAAGCACACGTGACTTTTCAAATTACAATTTTTTTTGAACTCTTCTTGAACAATGAATCATAATGGTGTCTAATCGTGAAAAGTGCATCACAGGATTATAATTTGAGTTTGATAATCGACATTAGGAGAGCTTCCCAAGTGTCTAATTACGAGAAGTTGTGGTCTGTCCGGAAATGCCTCCAAAAAACAAAAAATCAAAGGAAACTGTTCAAGATGAACGTTTCCAGGCCATTGTCTTGACTGATTCGTTCGAGACTAGATTCATGCCTTTGACTTCCGTCAAACCAAGATGTCTCTTGCCTTTAGCTAACGTTCCATTAATTGAGTACACATTGGAGTTCTTAGCCAAGGCTGGTGTGAATGAAGTGCACTTAATCTGTTCAGCCCATGCTGAACAGATTCAACAATACATAGAGAAGTCCAGATGGAGATCCAAGAACTCACCATTTCTGATCAATACTATCATGTCTTTGGAATCTAGATCCGTAGGTGATGCCATGAGAGATTTGGATAATCGTGGTTTAATTACTGGAGATTTCCTCTTGGTGTCAGGTGATGTAGTCACCAACATAGACTTCAACAGAGCAATGGCTGTACACAAGCAGAAGAAGCAACAAGACAAAGAGCATATTGTTACTATGGTTCTCACTAAGGCATCTCCATTACACAGAACTCGGTCACACATTGATCCATCAACTTTTGTGTTGGATAAGAAGACAGACAGATGCTTGTATTATCAAGGAATCCCGCCCGTCGATGGTCATAAAACTAGCATCAGCATAGACCCAGAACTAATAGAAGACATTGAGGACGAGATGATAATCAGAAACGATTTGATCGATTGTCACGTTGATATATGTACGCCTCATGTTCCCCAAATTTTCCAGGAGAATTTCGATTACCAGACGTTAAGGAGTGACTTTCTTAAGGGTGTTTTGACTTCTGATTTAGTCAAGAAAACAATTTATGCATACATCTCTGATGATAGTTCCGAGTATGCTGCCAGAGTTGAAAGTTGGGCCACATATGATGCAGTGTCGCAAGACGTGCTAGCAAGATGGTGTTACCCATTAGTACCAGATGCGAACTTGATAGAGAATAATTCATATACATATGAATTTGGCCATATCTACAAAGAAGACAAAGTGATTTTAGCACAGTCATGTAAGATTGGTAACTGTACTTCCATTGGATCGAGCACTTCGGTAGGTGAGGGCTCCTCAATCAGAAAGTCAGTCATTGGCAGAAACTGTAAGATCGGAAAGAATGTTGTTATAATTAACTCATATATTTGGGAAAACGCCGTTATTGAAGATAACGCTGTTATTAACCACTCTATAGTAGCAGCAAATGCCGTTATTGGTTCAAATGTCACTTTGAGTCCAGGTTCTGTTATTGGCTTTAACGTGAAGATTGGCAACAACAAGCACGTTCCACACAATGCCAGAATAGTCGAGAACCCTATTGTTAAGGATGAGGATTCCTTTGACAGCGACTCATTCAATTCAGACGATGACGACGAAACTCATGCAGAGGACCAAGTTCCACACTTTGAAATAAATGTGAAGGATATTGACTTAGTAGGTGAGGATGGTGTGGGTTTCTTATATGTATCTGATAGGGATTTAGAAGAAGATTCTGAATCAGAGTATGGTGACAATTACTCTGGTATCATTTACCAAATGAAGTCTTTGAATGTTTCTGACGATTCCATAGCATCTGTGTCTAACCGAAAAACCAAGAAGCATCACTCGCATAAGAACAGAAGATTGTCTTCTACATCAGCAGTTTCTACCGACTTCGAAGGCGGAGCTTTCTCCGATGAAGAGGAGGAGGACTTTGCTAAGGAGGCTGAAGCAACTGTTTACAGAGCATTAGAGAACAATCACGATTTGGATACTGCGCTTTTAGAATTGAATACTTTGAGAATGTCCATGAACGTCACATATCATGAAGTTAGATTGGCTACATGTGAAGTGTTGTTGAAAAAGGTTGTCGAATTTGTCACCACTGGAACCTTGGAGGCCAAGGATGCTACTACTAAGATCTTTACCCATTGGGGACCTATGTTCAAGAGACAGGTCTTTGGGGGTGATGAACAGGTTGACTTGTTGCACATTCTCCTGCAAAAGATTTCTAAGTTAGACAAGGCATACAACCAGGTAATTCTTTTCTTCACGGTCAAGATTTTGTACGACTTGGATATTTTGGAGGAGAGTAATATTTTAGCATGGTGGAATTCTAGTGGTGAGGTTGCAGACGAAGACTTGCAAGAAGCTAAGACATTGACAGCCAAATTCGTGGACTGGTTGCAGGATGCCGAGGAAGAGAGTGAAGAAGAAAGCGAGGAGGAAAGCGAATAGACCCCGAGGGTATCTTGTTAAATAGACACCAATAAATACACATAAAACAAAGTAAAACCATCACCCTATGTAGCTGCAAAATAGGAGAATATTACATAGGGGACATAGCATAGTAGCAACAGTAGCCAAATCGGGTACGAACGAGACGAGCAACGGAAGCATGTGAAAATTTCAACTTCTAGCAAATTTCTTAGCGAGGACATAATCACACAGTCAATGCGGCTGTTAAAGTTAAATCAGGAACAACTATGGACGTCTGAACGCAGGAGGAGGATCGGTGAAGTTAGGTGATTCCTGGAATTAGTATTTAGTCCGAGCAAGCGGTTAATTTTTCAGTTTCAGAAAGCTTTTACGACTGCTATGGCTAAAAATATGCGGTCCACGTCGTATAGATGAGGCACAAGTCCGTGGTTCTTCTGCTTTTAACAATTAAATAGCTACACCACGATATGACAGCAAAAAAACCCCACTAAACCACAACAAATCCGGGATGGTACCTTCTACAACTATACATAACAAAATACATCCAACATCAGCACTACCCACCGGCCTATAAGAACTGTGCATTACAAACAATTATACTACAATCCCCCACCCTGCTGCTTCTCACCCATCACTTCATTTTGCAACAATCTTAACTACGCACGCGCGACTAGGACGTCGACTGACTCCAAAGTGCTGTCATATAAAACATTCGAGATGTCCTGCACGCCTCAAGCAGATATCTCTATACGAATGGATGTTTTTACGACCAACCGGTTTTGGAATCAGTGGCCTTATTTTTCTACAAGGTACATTCTCATACTATATATACCAGGTATAAGTCTCCAGTGTCCGAGGAACGAGCATCGGAAAGTCTTCTGTATATATACAACGTCATTTTTTGCTTTCCGGCTTGATTATTGACCATAGCTACACGTAGACTCTGCCGTTTGGAGTGAAAAATCCATACATCGCATCCTCATCATAGCACATTAATTTCCGAATAGCAATGACTACAACCAAGGACGCTACCTACGACGTGATAGTCATCGGAGCAGGTGTGGTCGGACCCGCTATCGCTACCGCCCTCGCCAGACAGGGAAGAAAGGTCTTGATCGTAGAGAGAGACTGGTCCAAACCTGACAGAATCGTCGGTGAGTTGATGCAACCTGCTGGTGTCAAAGCGTTGAAAGAGTTGGGAATGGTACAGGCTATCAACAATATAGAAGCCCAAGAATGCTTGGGTTATTACATCAAGTTCTACGATAAAAGTCTTCAAATCAAGTATCCTTTAAAGGCCGACGCATACAAAACCAACCCGGTGAAGCCCGTTTTGGACTGTGTCTCAGGAACCAACGATAAGATGCTCAGCGACTCCACATTAAGCAGCACCGAGTGGGACAACGATGAAAGAGTAAGAGGTGTCGCTTTCCACCATGGCGACTTTTTGCAAAATTTGAGAGCAATCGTTAAAGCTGAATCCAATGTTGACTGGTTAGAGGGCACAGCAGTAAAGATCTTACGTGATACAGAAGATCCCAACACCGTCGTCGGTGTCAAAATCAAACAGGGAGAGATAAGCAAGGACTACTTCGGTAAGATCACCATATCTTGTGACGGTATTTACTCTAAATTCAGAAAGGAGTTGTCGCCAACCAACGTTCCTACTATTGCTTCTCACTTCGTAGGATTACACTTGGAGCACGCTGTATTACCAGCAAAGCACCACGGTCATGTCATCTTGGGAAAACAGGCACCGGTTATCGTATACCAAATTTCACCCGAAGAAACGAGAATATTGTGTGCTTATAGATCAGCGAAACCCCCATCGCGTTCAAACGACGAGTTGCTGGAATACTTGAGGGAAGATGTTTTGCCAGTCTTACCAGAAGAGACAAAACCTGCCTTTGTAGAAGCCTTAGCTTTTGGAAAATTCAGAATTATGCCAAACCAATACTTGCCAGCCAGAAAACAGGGACACAGAAACCATCAGGGTTTGATTATGTTAGGTGATTCCCTTAACATGAGACACCCACTTACCGGTGGTGGCATGACAGTTGGTTTGAACGATGCAGTTTTATTGGCCAAGTTGTTGCACCCATCCTACGTCAAAGACCTTGGAGATCACGATGCGGTCTCCGCTACGTTGAAACAATTCCACAGACAAAGGAAGAACTTAGACGCTGTTATTAACACATTATCGATTGCTTTATATGCATTGTTCGCTGCTGACAGAAATTCCCTTCAGATTTTACAGAGGGGCTGCTTCAAATACTTCTTATTGGGAGGCTCTTGTATATCTGGCCCAATTGGTTTATTGTCAGGAATGCTTCCATTCCCTATGTTATTATTCAACCACTTCTTCAGTGTTGCGCTCTATGCCATCTATTGCAACTTTAAGGAAAGAGGCTGGGCTGGAAGTCCACTTGCAGTGTACGAGGCATTGGACACTATTTTTACTGCCATCTATGTATTTACGCCATACTTCTGGAACGAATTGGCTGGGTAGTTGAAGCTCCTTGATTCATAAGGGTACCCCGACATCTTAGACGTAGGTAGTGTTAGTTCAATATTTTATCTCTTATTGCTAGTGTTTCGTTTTACAATCCGTAGCAAATCTAGGTTTATCGTTATTACCATTAGTTCATGATCCCTTGGTTTCCGTATTTGCAACCGTTCGTTGCCGGTTGTAGTGACTGAATCCACACGCTATGCATCTGTTTTGGGAAATAGGCTTCTGCGGCACGGGTATTCACATTCTCTTGTCCAAATGCAGCCATGTGCTGCATATTATAGGACTGACCAACTGTAGGGCTTAGCTGCCAAAACCGCTTCGATAGAGATTTGCTTTTGACAGGCTTTGCCGGGAACTCGTGCTTAGTCGGGCTCTCCACATTAAGGTTAAACAGGCAGCACAAACAAGTCTTTTTCAAGCACTTGTGGTCCATCACCACTCATCATAGCTTTCGTGCTAGCATCTCTTCGCGTTGTATGCACAACACCAAGACATTTGAGCACAGCCCGATGTCAGGAACAACCAGTTTACGACACCACCACGGACAATCCAATCTCAATTGTTGTGCGTTCGAATCTTGCCTGCCTTGGCTCACAGCTACCCAGCTACTGCAGTCGCGCTTATATAACAGGTTTATAAACTTCTTCCACTAACAAATTAAGGTTAAGTCTCAGTTCCCTTAGGTGTCAAAAAATAAGTACAGGAAAAAACGACAATAATTGTAACAGCAATTTCATCTGGAAGTCATTTACCATTTTGTTCTTTTCATCGATCGGATTTCGCCTTGCTTCTCTTTTCAGATTGGAATTGCAATTGACTTCTTCAACCAACCGGTATCATATTCTAGGTTCTTAATTGACGCTACTAGACAAAAATACATCATCCCGGCTCATCGCTCGCCGTCAACAGTAGTCATCTCACTATAATTCGTCTCTCCTGAGAACTGAAAAAGTCCCCACATTGCACCAGATCACCAATTGACAACCAAGATGCCGATTTTAGGTGAAAATAACGCTTTACTCGGTAACGAGAGCTCTGCCACTCGTTTGAAGAGATACCAAAATACCTTCCTCAAGACCATTGTGTTGACGTTGAAGTCTTCCCCAGTTAACTACTTATTGGTGTTCGTTCCATTAGGTTTGGCTGCTGGTTACTTGGGTTGGTCTCCCAATGCCATTTTCTGGATCAACTTCTGTGCCATTGTACCTCTTGCTTCCATTTTGGCTTATGCTACTGAAGAATTGGCCGAAGATGTCGGTGAAACCGTTGGAGGGTTGTTGAACGCAACTTTCGGTAACGCCGTGGAATTGATTGTGTCTATTATTGCTTTGAAGGAAAACCAAGTTAGAATTGTTCAAGCCAGTATGTTAGGTTCCATCTTATCTAACTTGTTGTTGGTTTTGGGTTGTTGTTTCATCGCCGGAGGTATTACTAGAGTTCAACAGACCTTCAACCAAACTGTTGCTCAAACTATGTCTTCCCTTATGGCTCTTGCAACAGCTGGATTGTTGATCCCAGCTGCTTTCCACGCCTCTTTGCCAGAGCCAAAGCCAACCAAGGGTCCAAACCCTGCTCCGGGTTCTTCAGACGCTTTGATTCTCTCTCTTTCTAGAGGTGTCTCTATCATCTTGTTGATTGTGTATATTCTTTATTTGGTTTTCCAATTGAAGACTCATAAGTCTCTCTTCGAGGAACAATCTCAAGAGGCCGACGATGGAATTATTACTGCTTTACCTCAAGACATCGAACACTCCCAAAAAGAAGAAGACAAACACTTGTCAGTATTCTCTTCTCTTTCTGTCTTGGTCGTGGCTACTGTCATTGTTTCTTTCTGTGCTGACTACTTGGTTGGATCCATTGATGACATTGTCGAATCATCTGGGTTATCTAAGACCTTCATAGGTTTAATTGTTATTCCAATTGTTGGTAATGCTGCTGAGCACGTTACCGCCATCATTGTTGCAATGAAGGATAAGATGGACTTGGCTATTGGTGTTGCCGTAGGTTCATCACTTCAAATTGCCATTTTTGTCACTCCATTCATGGTTTTGATTGGTTGGATCATTGACGTTCCAATGTCCTTGTACTTCTCTACATTCGAGACTGCTATTATGGTCATTTCTGTGTTCATCACCAACTTGGTCATTTTAGATGGAGAGTCCAACTGGTTAGAGGGTGCCATGCTTTTGAGTACTTACTTCATAGTCGCATTGGCCTTCTTCTACTACCCTGACGTTGGTATTGCCAACTAAAAAGAGAAGATTACAAGAAATAACTGGTCCATCATTACTATAATTATTTACGGTAACTTACGAGTGCTCTCACCCTCTCAGCAATTTTTATCACTAGCTCAGCTATATGTTTAAAGAATAAAATGACGATATCTGAAACTAAGCATTGTAGAGAAATGATTTCTTTCAGGGTAATTCATTTTTGCAATCAAAATAGCAGCAACTCATACATTCCTCTTTCTCACATGCCAAGTACAGTACTTTTGGAACGGCGCTCAGTTATCTAGAACCTGGTTTAAGATTATGCCATTTGCAGTAGTATCAGGTCCATAACTAGGTGGAAGGGTTGACAGAGAAGGAACGCCTATTTTCACTTGTGAGCTCGCTCTTCACTGATACCACGAGGTTTCAGCGTGACCAGACAAGAAAACCCTGTCGACGATTGGCAGCTCCTTACCTATTGTAGAGATGGTCTGCTTAACGTACTGAATGAACCCTGCGCGGCCAAACAATATACTTGCAGTCTCCACGGGCCAACGCACTTACATAGAAAAAGCAGGAGAAGCAGGTCGCCAATGAACTAATGTAGGTAATTAATATGGTGCCTCAACTACAAGCGAATAGATGTCTTAACCTACTACTAAGTTGCTAAATTGGGCATCTGCCTGCGTCTCATTTTCTAGTTTAGGACAACAGTGTGAAATTGTATAGAAGATCTATTACCGCGAATGGTCATTGTCGCGAAGTGCTCTTTAGAACAAAAGGCGAGTTTCTCATTTGTTTCCTGAAAGGGTTAAAATATTTTACACCCATTTCGTTCCAAGTATTTTGCAGTCACACAGGGTTCCTGAGTTAGAATGTGGGAGTAGTTAGGCAAAAATAGGTATGTTAAGGCTGCGTCTAATGCTTGGTCTAAATGTCATACATGGGCCCGAGGACTGAAATTGTGGTCCACTATGTTGTCTACGAAGTAGGTGTCATGAGTATGTGATGGTCACATAGTGAGATTGCATCTCATTTAAGTGACAGCATGAAGATCTACATTCAAAGGTTATACACGGCAAGAGGCCGGTTGCCAGTTGTAGCTCAAGAGAGTAAGGTACCAGTTACACTGGTACCAACAACGAGGTGGTGCCAGATATGAATCCGTGTTGACTATATCTTCTTGGTACCTAGAACCATCATGAGATAGGTACTCATGTAAGGGTTCTTAGACGTGAAGGACAGCCCAATTCTCCAGGAGGCATAGGGTCTTGAAATCTCGCGACAGAAAATTAACGTCAATTAGGACCGTGCACACTTGGCGACCTCGACTACACGAATAGATTGGCCTGGGGCGAGGTTTTAATTTAAATGGATAACACAAACACGATTATGAGTTGGGCAACATCTGCAGCGACTGACTGGTGTAAAACGTCGGTCGCAGTGTGTCACTGTCTCGAGAGTCGAGTAGAATTTGATACAGAGAGGAACGTTTTGCGTTAGACAGTGATTAACTGAGTTCGTCAAATTTAGCTTTGGAATACTCTGTTTCATTTGTAGCATCCCGGCGTCTAATATCGCAGTGGTTGCCGGAGGACTGGACATTCTATCGCAGACAATTAGGAATTGCGGTTCTCTTGCGTTGACCAAAATTGCTTTAGCAGAGAACAATCCATCGTTGCGACGTGACGACAAGTCGCCCAAACAAACAAACAGAGCCCAAGGTAAATAAATAGAAGACTCACAATACACAGCACAAAGGTACAAACAATAGTTTTGCCGGACACACAGTCAAGGTGTTCAAATATAGGCACGATACAGGCAAGAAACAGGCACCTAGTCGAAACAGACACATACCATACATACACACACACAAACAATAAACAAACCTTCCTCAATGTCTCGTCTCACTCTCTACCGTCAACCACCCTCCTACAAACTGCCCACCATTCTACCCTGTTCTCACAGTATTCTGTAAGGAGTAATAAATATTTACCAGTCGCGCGTGAACATTAATTCTATCGTCGCGAAGATCGTAATTCTCATGCGCATCAGTCTCCCCCTTTCATGCATGTTGCTATTGAGGCAAAAAAAGTTTTTACTTTTTGGGGTAATTAATGGTTGATGGCTTATGGGTTTTCGGTGGTAGGAGGTGTTTTGGGCGTAGGCGTTGCCAATTTATTCTCAGGTAGGTATTTTTCGCAGCTGCAGAGGTGATGGGTAGATACGTTCAATGCTGTGAAAGATGCAAGCATTGTTTCGGAAGGAGAGGCACAGGCTTGTAGGACCTCAAGAGTATATAATACCATTTCTTCCCTGGTATCGGGACCGGTTTTGCCTTTTCCATTCGTTTGGTTCTCCAGTATTAGTTTCTTCTTATCCACCATAAACCTTCATTTCTCCAACCTCCGCATAAGTATACTTTGGATAAGTATCAGTTTGTACCAGAATACCCATCTTTGGATCCCAAAAAACCACATAGAACACACCAATAATGTCTGACAGAGACGCCTTGAAAATCTTCTCGAGACAGCCGGTCTCCAACGAGATGATCTCGTTCTTGGCTGCTACCACCAGCTCTATCATCCAGGTGAAAGCTAGCAAACCACAATACAGCATAATACCCAAGAGCTCCAGCACAAGCTCTTCATTGCTCGTGGCTCCACACACAAAGACCACCTCTTTGGTAACATTCATCAAAAACTTGATCAAATACTCCAACGTTCAGACCCCTACATTGATGGCTACCTTAGTGTACCTCAACAAGATGAGAAACATCCTCCCAGCCAATGCTGTGGGAATGGAAACCACAAGACACCGTATCTTTTTGGCTGCTCTCATCTTGAGTGCCAAGTCGCTCAACGACTCTTCTCCATTAAACAAGCACTGGACCAAGTACACCGATGGCTTGTTGACCAACGACGAAGTCAATATGGCTGAGCGTGAGTTGATTGGCTTGTTGAAGTGGAACGTCACCGTTAAGGAAGATGAATTGATAATTGCATTGCAACCATTCTTGAGCACTATCAAGCAGTCTCTCCAGCAGCAAATGGAAGAAGAGCATGCTCAAAGAGCAAACTACTACAGGGCTTCCAACGCATACTCCAGATACCAATACTCCATTCCAACACCAGCTGCCACCCCTTCTCCATCATCTTCTTCACATTCTTCGCCAACATATTTCGCAAAGAAGTCCGCTTCCAACTCATCCATCGCATCCTATACTTCAAACTTATCATTATCTAATTCTCATTCATCACGCTCTCTACAAAGCTCACATTCATCTTATCACAACTTGTCTACTATAGCACTAGTTGAAGAAGAGCCTTCTATCCTACCAATACCACAGAAGACTCCAAAGAGGAGAGTGCCATTAGCAAACAAATCTGCAAACTCATTGAACATATCAAGCTCCCACGACAAACAGTACAAGAGTCATAATATAGCCAAGGTTGGGAAGAGCAGTGCATCTTCGATCTTTAATTTAGTCAAATCTGGAAGGATTACGGCGTGATGAACTATTTATATTTATCTTCTTACCATGTATCATAGACATTTTTCACATTGGTTTTACAATTCTTTAATTCTTTATTTACATTCAGTTCTCCTAGGGTTTAATTACAACATTTCATTATTGTTATCATAATATTGTAGTCAGTGTAGTCTAGTTTACCGAGTTCACCAATTTGGTGATTAAATGGACACATTTTTACTATTATGAGGTCATTGGTATTGTTTATATTATCTATAAAAGGACAAAGTATACAGGTATATTTTGAAGGTCAGTCTAATGATCGTGAGGGTCTTCCTTTGGAGGTTCAGGGTTTACTTCGATCATGGTATCAATTCTTAAGATAGCAACACAGGCTTCCAAAGCCGACTTCAACGATTTGATTTTGGAGATAGTTGGCTCCAAAACACCATTGGTGACTTCATTGACAATCTTACCTTCGATCAAGTCTAAACCATAGTTCTTGTACTTTCTCTTCTTGTCAGTTGGCAATGCGGTCTGAGATGCTGCGTGGTATGTTCTTAATTTAGAGACTAAGTCAGATGCATCCTTTGCGGCGTTAACGGCCAAGGTTTTTGGAATGATTAATAATGCATTGGCAAATTCTGCAATTGCTAATTGCTCTCTGGACCCAACGGTAGTTGCGAAGTTCTCTAAATATATGTTCAAAGCTGTTTCTACGGCACCTCCACCAGGGACAACATTACCACTTTCTAAGGTTCTCTTTACGACAGATAAAGAGTCATGCAAGGATCTTTCCATCTCGTCCAAAGAATAGTCATTAGCACCTCTCAATATGATAGAAGAAGATGAGTGCTGCTTAGTACCCTTAACCAAGATACATTCGTCATCACTGATTCTAGTCTGAACAACCTCTTCAGCAGATCCCAAGTAGGAGCTCTCGAAAGTTTCTTCACCTTCCAAGTTGGATAAGTTTCCTACCATGGTAGCACCAGTGGCTCTTGCTATTCTTCTCAAGTCTTCCTTCTTACAACGTCTCACGGCCATAGCACCAGATTCCACAAACTCTTTCAAACACAAGTCATCGATACCCTTGGTAGTCAAAATAACGTTAGCTCCGGCGTTTATAATTTTACGGATTCTCTCAATGATAATACCGTACTCTCTCTTTCTGATTTCCTCTAATTGATCTGGATCATCGATATTTATTTGAACACCCATGGCCATTCTTGCCTTCTGCAAGTTTATGTCCAAACAGGCGATTCTGGCGTTCTTAACAGACTTAACCATGGCTTGAGATGCAACAGTACAGTTCAAGGCGTATCCGTCCACAAGAATCGATTCTGTAGAAGACTTACCATGTGCCTTCAAGACATTGACAGCCTTGACTGGATATCTTACTTCACCCTTGGAATTAGTGGTCTTGACGGCCAACATGGCGTCGACAACCATTTTACTGAAAAATTCGGAGTCGGAACCAATGATCTTGGACGACATCGACGTCTTAGCTATGTTTACAATGGTATCCTTTCCTAAGCTATCCACGGATTGAGACAACACTTCGTTGATGTAACGGATGGCTTCTCTTAATGCAACACGGTAACCGGAGATGATAGTAGTTGGGTGAATCTTATTCTTGACCAATTCATTAGCTCTCTTCAACAATTCACTGGCAATTATCACCACAGACGTGGTACCATCACCGACTTCACGATCTTGCTGTTGGGCCAATTCGACCAATATTTTACCCGCTGGGTGCTGGACATCCAACAACGACAAAATGGTGGCTCCGTCATTGGTGACCGTGACATCACCAATGTCATCGACTAACATTTTGTCCAAACCTACTGGTCCCAACGACGATTTGACGACGTTGGCGACGGTCTGAGCAGCCAACACGGTTTGGTTACGGACGTCATCGCCACTGATTTTCTGTGCTCCAAGGAACAAGGTATCTGAACGGGCTGTAGAAAACATATTTCAATCTGGGATGATAAGATATGCTACTACTTGCTAGACATGAAGGCAAAAGCGTTAAGTAAGTGCTGCCAACTTTTGATCCTAACAAACTTGACAGTTTCATTCTTCCAAAAAAATTTCGTGGGAAATGTTGTGTTGGACACGACGTATTTAGCAGCAATCTGTTAGGAGTGTGCTTTATAGAAGGAGTAGGGAAGTGATTTAGAAAGTGAACGGAGTGGAATGAAATTAGGGGGAAGAGATCTGTATACGGCTAGGATTTTATTGAGAGTATTTCGTTATGAGTAGAGGTAGAAATCGATGTCGTGTGGTGTTTGTGGAGGAGTTCCTTGGTTGTGCTTTGACTGCCCAGCTGCAAGAGAGCAGTGAAAGAACCATTGAACAGAAAATACGTGTTATTAGTATAATATTAGAGATGGAACATGCTTCCAATTGTATGTTCGAAAGAATGTCTACCTTCTCACATGACAGCTTTTTTAAATACCAATACAGAATATCGCTGGTCCAGCATCACACCTCTCTTACCCACTCTCACACAAATGTTGCAGCACAACGCGCCTTTTATTATCTTTCCCAATACGATAAATACCATCACGTGATACAATTTCCTGGTCAGTGCACACTGCTGGTTGCGGCAACCCAGAAGTAAACATAAACAGATTATGGGATAATGAAGCCATAACTACCATTGGTATTAACGGGGATTAGAAGAAAAGTTATCAATCACCACTCAATTGATTAGGAGACATGATCAGAACCTCTTCAATTGCCTTTAAAGGGCTCGCTGGAGTCCAAACGTCCATGTTGGCTGCCAGAAGCCTTGGTGCTGGTATTATCGTGTCATTGAGACTCGCCTCCACAGCGGCTGACAACAAAACGATAGCCCAGAAGAAGAAGAATTTGGACAGATTGAAGACCAAGTTGACCAAGGAAAAGACCCACTTGGGCAGGTTGGAAACTAAGTTGAAGGAACGCACCAAACTGTTTGTTGCAAAAGAAAAGGAAAGAGAACAGAAGTTGAAGGAGAAGGAAAAGAAGGTCATTGCACAAGCCACAAAGACTTACAGAGGAGTCTCTGGATACACCCTCTTTGTCAAGGAAAGCAAGAACTCAAACATAGGCGAGGTCTCAAAGAATTGGAACAACTTGGCTGCTGACGAAAAGGAAGTCTACCAGGCAAAGGCAAAGGAAATAAATGAGGAAGCCAAGAAGATCTACACTCCAAAACCAAAGAGACCCGCTGAGGGCTTTGCCTTGTACTTAAAGGAAAACTACACCAGAGATGGCCGTCCTGTTGAGGAGTCTATGAAGGAATTAGGTGGCCAATGGAGAGCTTTAACTGATGAAGTCAAGAAGGAGTACAAGTTGAGTCAATCCGAAAAGGATGAATTTGAAAAGAAATTGAAGGCTTGGATTGAGAAAAGAGTTCAATTATATAAAGAGGCTAATTCTAAGTAAATTTAATCATTTGCTAACTCTTCCATACGGCCCCGCTATTATCTATTTTCAGAAAGAAACATAATTGATAAAAAGTTTATCGTCTACTCTACTTTATGTTCTATTACTTTACTAGTATTCGTATGCACTGTGCTTGTATATATTGCAAATTTATTTGGACCAATGAATTGATACAATGAATATGTATCGCCTGTATTGCTATGAAGGCTCGCTTTTGAATGAAAAATGTTCACATACACACGAACATGATTTTCAATTGAATATAGAGCCACGCTTGAAACTATTAATATCGAAGCTCATTGCTAAAATGAGATGGAAATAACTTATATACCAAATTGATTTATCTTTGAATTCACAACTTAAATGTAAAGCTTGATGTAGCTTGTAATAATTACTACTTGAATAGCGGTTCGGCCAGTATTTTTGTTTTGTTGTTACGTATCTGCGGATATATAGTCGGACTTTAATATACTGAAGTATCAGTTAATTATAATTGACAGCGTGCGATATATTATAATCATTATACCGTTTTAAGTGTGTTTCACTATGGCACCTCTATCCTCATGGATATACCAACTATCACTACTCGTGAACGATTCGGTTCATTTCAATTATATATGTACTAATTATATAGTTATATTAGTAAAAAGGTTATCATGACAAGAAAGTGAAGTTGAGATTAGCCTACGCTAACAAATATAAATAAAAATAGGAGAAAGATACCAAGTAGAAAAAGAATTGGAGCAAAGGATTAGACCCAAAGATACCAGAAACTAAAGTGAAACTTTACTTGCCCTAGTATTCTATTACGTACTTTACCGTGGAAGACAGTCATGAACTACAAGCATAGTCGAATAACACTTGCTGACTTGTTCAAGCAGCTGTTCTTCTTAATAGATTACAAAATGGCACACTTCTTCGACTTCTTGATCACTGGTGGTTCTAAAGCTGCTACAATTGCTTCGTCAAACACAGTCTTTAAACCTCTTTGAGTCAAAGCAGAGCATTCAACGTACTTAACGGCTCTTAATTCCTTTGCCAACTTTTCACCCTGTTCATTTGAGATTGGAGATAACTTTTGTCTATGCAATCTTTGTAAAATGACTTCGTCGTTTCTTAAATCCGTCTGGGTACCAACAATTAAACACGGGACACCAGGACAGTGGTGGTGGACTTCTGGGAACCACTTTTCTTTGACGTTTTCAAATGATGCAGGTGCAATGACAGAGAAACAGACAAGGAACACATCGGTCGATGGATAAGACAAAGGTCTTAATCTATCGTAATCTTCTTGACCAGCAGTATCGAATAAACCTAATGTAAATGGCTCGTCTCCGATCATGACCGTGACAGCATAGTTGTCGAACACAGTAGGAACGTAGTCAGCAGGAAACTTACTTGTTGTGTATGAGATTAATAAACAGGTCTTTCCGACGGCACCATCGCCGACAACGACACACTTTATGGTTTGCATTGTTAGGGTTTATTTCGATCTGTTGATTATGGGAACACGCTTGCTTTGAACAAAACGCCGGACAGGAATATAGCGATAATATAGCTAGGGAATAGCAATCTCGTTCAGAAACTGGAAGCGAAAGCAATAAATAAGACTACCAAAATGGGGGTCAATTCTGGACTGGCACAAAATGTTGATGTCGAAACAAGGAACTTTTGCTGGTCGGGGTGTAGAGACACGGATGGAAATTAGGTCAGAAACGGCCGAAAAAGAGGCGATATTCTGGGTTAAGCTTTTGTCTGGTTATCGACGTTAACACCAATACTACCACTTGCAAAAATGAGTGTAAGCGCTGGTGATCAAGAGGATAGCAGTGTTTTGTAATATTAATTTGTTTTCATTTTCGTTTTTTTCCTCCTCCCAATTCTCGCTCGCTGGACAATTTTGTATGTAAGCGATAGTACTATGAGAATCGGGATCTAGAGAGAGGTGAGGGTGGTATCTACAGTGCTACGGGGAGAGATGCGAATGGGTTAGAGTCTGTACCTGGTATGGAGCATACTGGGGCAGCAGTGAGAGAAGGTGTTTTAAAGAAATGTAAATGTGAATGTTCTCGTCGTGTAGTCGTTTAATCTTCTGTTGTGTAGTCCATATTGCTTGTGTAGTATATGTGGTGTGGTCTGTAGTGAGGGCTGGTAGGAGTGTGTGTTGTTTGGCTCGATGTGGATTCTCGTTTCTGGTGGTGAGCGCAGAAAGACGTGTCAATAAGGTAAGGAGACCAGGTGGAATACGGGAAAACAAGGGGTAAATAAACACCAGGGAGAGCAGATCAAAACGGTAACGCAATTGCAACCAGCGAGGGTGCCAGCCATGGGGTTCGTGCCGTGCTACAAGTATACAAGGCTATAGGGATAAGAGGCTGCTAGCACCGGTATCTCGCGTGTTTCGTGGCATGATAAGAACGGCGTGAGATAACTGTAGTGAGCACATATCATGTCGGTAGTTAGGTACCTAGGGGTGGAAAAAATACCTGGAACCCGAAACCTTACTGGCCCTCAACACTACAGGCACTGTGACATTTCGGGTCGCCGTCAAAGCACAGGTTTGTGCAGTAACGACAGCTTCGACGTATGGCTTGCACAAACAATAGTATTTATCAGACGACCACTAGAAAAATTAACCGAAACAAACAATACTTCTACAGCGGAGCCGAAACGTCTACCACTACTGGCACCAGTGTCGCCAGCAATAATATTCGACTGCGATACGTGTGTGCTACTCACAATTGTGAAATTTGCTATGTTTACGAGAATGCTGTCGTTTCTTCCTCGTTGGGATAGCCCAAGCACCTGGTCGCCTACAAATCCACATAATACCCATAGGCCCAGCACCATAGGATAGGAGTAACGGACAAATTTCACAGTGGTGCCAAATGCAGACCTAAAACCTGGGTATCATAAAATTATCCTAAACGGGTAATCTGCGTTTGCACGTGAAGGGCACGACCCTGTTTTTTTGCATCTATGAGGTGGTAGTGGCAGAGCTGGTAGCACCTCTCTAATTGAGATGGGGGATAGACATGGGCAAGAAGTTGTTGGGAAAGAGCAGCGAGTCTGTTCGATATGATTTAGAAAACAAATAGGGTCCTCTAATACCAAGTGCTCTTGCCTTTCTCGCAAGCAGAAGACATAATCTTTTATCAAGACCCTGAATTTCAAAGTTTTCTAATGCAAGATTCATCATCCTAGAAACTATTCCTCGAGTTTCAGATGTTTCCGTGGAGATACGAAGCACTCGTGTCTAATTGTTTAATTTCTTTGCTAACGATATTCAATATCCATTTCACTTCTCATATCTAAGAAGTAACAGCTCTCGCCTCAGATGACAATCAGAATACAACAGTCTACAACGGCGAACCTCTCACATCTGATTATTAATTATATATTATCATATTTACTCTATGTACATCAAATAAGGCTCTAGTATATTATGCCTTGATTACTTCATATTCATAAACACGTTATCTCCCTGCATGACTTCCAAGCTACTTGTTATGTCGCTTGGTAAATTATTCGTATCAATTAGTTTGTTAGCCAAGGATCCATTTGGGTCAAATTTCGTTATCTCATCATCAATTTCGTTATCAACAATAGCTGGACCTCCTCCGAGGAAATCCAACATCATATGCATACCTCCCGCTCCTCCAGCGTACTCTTCCACATCTACTGGCAAGACTTGGGATACTCCTTCCAAGAACCACACCTTGTCCTTCATTTCTGTCGTGAATGAACGCAACAATTTGTAGTATGATCTCATGATTCTCATAGCTTTGACATCTCCTGTCATTAATAAAGATAAAAATGATTTATCCAATAGTGCTGGGAATGCAAAAATTCGAAGAATGAAATCTGACTTGTATCTCTCTTTATGTAATTTGTTCAAGTAAGCCAACGTGACTAAGTATGGCGAATCCACTTCGACCGGGAATAAGTCAGCAATATCAGAATCGTGACACTCCAAATCAGTGAAGTAGCGGTTTGCATCACTTACGCTATCTTTACCTAAGTTTACTCGTTGATTTATGATATCACCTAGGTCACCCAAATCAACAGAGATAAACTTGTAAAATCTTGAAGCTTCTGTGAGCGGCCACACAGCCGTTAAAATTGTAGCTGCACCCTTCACATGGAAGATCCAAGCAGAAGCAGGCAATGACTTAGGTGATGTAGAAGATGGGAACGATGCATTCGCAAGAGAGTCCATGATGAGAATTAAAGCACTGGCGACCAACGCGTCAGTATTATCCGAATTGATATCTAAGACAGCTTCACGTAATAAACGCAAAGCATCTCCTCTATGGCAGGTTACACATTGATCTAACCCTTTTTCTGTTCTGGACAAATGTGTAGCACTGAATGCTAAAAT
Organism: Scheffersomyces lignosus; assembly: GCA_001599395.1. Lineage (NCBI taxonomy): Eukaryota > Fungi > Ascomycota > Pichiomycetes > Serinales > Debaryomycetaceae > Scheffersomyces > Scheffersomyces lignosus. Next base: position 1,483,701 of record BCGS01000002.1, on the reverse strand, counting down.
AGAGTGCATTAAGAAGGGATACTCGAACGCTAACATTGGAATGTCGTAGTTCCAGATGTTTGTATCCGAAATACCAGCTCCAGTAATAGTGTTAGATACTTGAGAAGTGTAGTGAAACATTAATCTCAAGTCTAACATGTTTAAGGTGGAGTTCGACATAGCCGAACCTAAAGGATTTCCAGGCATCAGAGTATTAATATTGGGCGAAATGTTAGGCAAGCTACTCACACCAGCAGTTGATTCCGAGGTCTGTCCTTGTGGTTGTGTAGGGCTAGCTTGACCAAAGGGTTCTTGAGTAGAGGACATACTCTTAGGAGTACCATTCATGTTGCTCATGTTACCCAAGAACTGACTAGCTATATTGCCCATTCCTGCAAGACCAGGAGGCATATTGGCCATAGCTCCACCGTCAATCAACGAGCCCAAATTGCTCAAATCAATTGGTAACTGGGCCAAAGTAGCTAAGTTGGAGAGATTAGCCAAATTGCCCAAGCTACTGAGGTCTCCTCCTAAACCACTGAGACCGTTCACCAAATGGCTGAGATTGACATTGTTGAGATTTCCAGCGTTCAAAAGTCCTGAAGTGAGACTAGCTGGTAGACCAGAGAGAGCAGCAAGGGGATTAAGTTGTGGTGTGGGAGCAACCTTCTCTTCTGTGAGATTAGGGCTCGGAGTCAAAGATGGTGTAGCTTGTTGCGTGACTGGCTCAGAGGTTGATTCCGAGCTAGCCATTGGGATTGGAGAGAGGGTATGAGAACCCAGAGTCTTACGCTTCTTGGAAGGAGGAGAAGAATGCTTCTCTTCCTTCACCGGGTAGTCGTTTCTGTCCTGCTCTCCACTAGAGTCGTTTGGATCATCGACCAAGTAACCGCACATCAAGTTCATGTGCTTGCACTTGTTACAAGAAGGTCTGGTTTCGTCACATTTGACTCTTCTCTTCTTACAAGTGGAACATCCATTACGAGACTTCTGATGGTACTTTCTCTTACCTGTAGATGATCTGGACTTTTTGGACAGGTCGTCCGACAGGTTATCTCCCGAGTGGTGGTGGTCCTTACCCTTGGAGGATGCAGTTATATTGTTGAGATTCTGCTTGGGATTGTATTCCATCGTCATGGTGGTTTTTTTGTTGAAAAAAATCAGGTATCACCCTTGTTGAATAGGTCTGTGTGATGAAAGCAGCGTGGCTAGTGTACAATTATGGTTACAGTAGGAGCACACTGCTGGCGATGTCTGGTGTTGTTCTTGCAACCGTTTGGATTGTAAGTGAGACTTGAGGCTAAATTCCCCTGATATAGTACGGATTTCGCAGTGGAGAAGTGGTGGCCACGGGATCGGACTGGCTACGACACACTGGCAGTAGAGGTTAAACGAGAGGAAGTGACTATTGCTGACGGTCCAAGCCTTGATCTGTGATGTGTAATGTGTAATTGATAGTATCTCAGGGAAAAGAACCTCGTTTAGCTCGTATAGAAAATTTGGGATTTTGTCCGTTTGCTGTGTACCAAAGAGGCAGTGAGTGCGATGGACTGAGCTCAACACTTCAAAACTAGTGAGTTGACAGAGAGTATGTCCAGGACGAGAGGACTAAACAGGCAGAGAAAACTCTTTTTGTGTGCAACGGTACAAACGCGTAGGATGCTGTGGGAGCCGATCGATGAAGAAAAGTGGGTCCGAAAAAATAATAGGGGCACTGTTGAGTCAGATGTATAGGCAGGAGGCAGGTAGAAGATGTTTAGGGAGGGAGGGATAAGGAACAACGAAGAAGAAAGAATAGGGATAGATATTGGGTGAGAAAAAAAGAGGGATGAACAGGGGGGAATGTTAGTAGTCCGATAATTGACGTGCTTGGACCTTATATTCGACACGTCGAGAACCTTAATTTGCTGAGAGACGATGAAATAGGGATTTCGCCAACGAATTGACCTCTCCTTATGTACTTTCTGTGTAGTCGCTTAGGACGTCGTTCCTAACCGTTGAACAAAAACACAATGGAAAGTTGAGAAATTGTGGTTGGGACCATCAGCAGGGACCCAGTCTTCAGATCACATGTTGTTTAGTCATATGATAAAAAGAACGTGCCAAAAATCATGCACGATATTAGCACGTGATATAAAATCACACCCATACGACATGGGCGACTTTCCTTACCTTTGTCTTCAAATCTAGTGGTTGAAGGAAATGATGTTAAATCACAGCTTGGTCAAGGAAGTACCGACCCGTAACTATCCTACGTAGCAGATAATGTCAACCAAGCCGTTGTGGTATCGCTGGGCCCGTGTCTACTTCGCCGGTTCTTGTATCATCGGAACCGGTGTCGTGTTATATATCTACACAACTCCCACCGATGAGCAATTGATTGCCCAGTTCTCACCAGAGATCAGAGAGGAATACGAGAGAAACAGAGAGGTGAGACAAAGGGAGCAGCAGGAGTTGATGAGAATCGCTCGTCAGACCTCCCAGAGCAACGATCCTATATGGAAAACTGGCCCTATCGGCTCTCCGTTTGAGAAAGATCAGAGAAACCTCAGGCAGCAATTGGTGGACTACGAAGGTTTCAAGAAGATGAAGGCTACAGAGGCCCAAAAGGAAGAAGTTGAAAAAGCCAACCAGGAGTTGTTGGAAGTGGAAAAGATCACATCTCAGACCCCAAAGGGCAGGTCATGGAACCTACTCAGTTGGTTTCGTTGAAAAGCCATGAACTCTTGTACATAATCTCGTCATCTTAATATTTCCTATTTATTCGACATTGAAGAATTGCCGTATCTTGTGTATGGTTGTATATTAGTAATGAAAATAATTAATGAAGTAATGCAATTTGTAGCTCCTAGCCTCCTCTACCACCCCAGAAACCCCTGTCTCTGGAAACCGCCAGCAAGATCGAAGCACTGATACTTCCTCCTCCGATATTGGCATTCTTTTGGCTATTTGCTTCGTCGACAGCGGCCACAATTCTTCCTATGTTAGTGTCTATGACCATACCACCTTGGATGATTTCTTCCAAGACAGTCTGTAGCACTTGCCATCCAAACACCAAGTCCAATTCACAGACGTTGGTGAAACACTTGTCAAGGCATTCTACAAATACCTGGATAAGATCGAGAATTCCCAATTCGGATTCTTGATCGTCCACCACAAACACGAAGTAGAGCGTGGCGTAGTGTCTGTAAATGACCATGATATCGTCCAAGTCTTCCAACAAAGAAGGAGGAGTGATGAACGAGCATTCTTGCGACGTTCTCACAGATATTAGTTGGTACACTTGTTGTACAAGTAATCTTTGTGTGGGTATGTCGACGGGAGTGTAGAACTTCAACAACCTGGGCAAGCCGTCATTGTTAACTAGAGACGTGTTAGTAAGTGGAACTTGTCAACTTGTGGTGTGTCACTATGAATGATATTGAAAGACTTACATATTAATACTGAATGAATCATGTTGTATTTTGTGCTATTGCTGTTCAGAGAGTTGTCTCGAGGTATTCCCTTATTGTTTCTTTTTCCTGTTGTTGTTTTCTACACTTATTCAGGTCTATTATTTCACCCCAAGTTGTTTACTGTTAATTATGTTTCTATTCGATGTCGCCACTACTAAAGAACACAGTAAATTAATTAGCACGGGATTGCTATGACAGACAATTTGGTGTCAAGTAATTCGGACATTTTCGTGCTCAGTTTTGTCTGCACTATACAGTTGCAAAATTTATAGTGGAGAGGTACTAATAGATATATGGTGATGTGGTTATGTATGAATATGTCAGATACGATTGTATTATCCAAGAAAATACGTGATATTGACTATTCATGTGAATTCGACTACTTATGTGATTTTCAATTGAGCAGTGGACAAGTAACGGCTCGGCCTTATACGAGAGTCTTCTTTGTTAGCGTCTCTGATATTGAGATAGAACAGTCTATGGGCCCATTCTTTTCCATATTCCAGATGAAAAACCGAACATTCACCATGATACCCAGTAATAAATTCCCCCAAGATAACACTGTACCTTTCCCTCCGCTGATAAGCCACCCCTTCACCAAAATGTTATCCCAATCGCTCCTCACTCACCTATGTCAGGAGGTTCCAAAGCGCATTCAAATTCGCATTTGTCATAATAAATTGTGTGTGAAAAAAAGACTCACCGATTGAATAGATAATCATTGTGACAGGTTTATGTCTTTGTAGTTAGAGTTCAGCCAATACTTTAAATTTACAGCGATGTCCTTGGAAAAAGCAAAGGAACTCGACAAGAAGTTCCCGGTCTACAAGGAGGAATTCGCAATCCCCACCTTCAAATCGCTCGGGATTAAAAATGAACAGTTTCTAAAAGATACCGAGTCGATCTATCTCTGTGGAAACTCGCTTGGGTTGATGCCAAAGCTGACCAAGGCCGCTATCAACGAAGAGCTCAATGCATGGGTTGAAAGAGGAGTCGAGGCTCATTTCAACCACCCTGGTCAGAATGTCGGAAAGACCCCTTGGGTCGACATTGACTTGCCATTGGTTCCTCTTGTAGCTCCAATAGTAGGTGCTAAGGAGAACGAAGTTGCAGTTATGGGCACTTTAACCAGCAACTTGAACGCATTGTTGATAAACTTCTACAAGCCAAGAGGAAGAAGAACCAAGATATTGTTTGAAAAGCAAGCTTTTCCTTCTGATTACTATGCATTTGTCAACTTGGTTAAGTTCCACGGCTTTGACGAGAGTCATTTGATCCAATTGAAGGTCCAACCAGGCCATACTCACTTGACTACAGAACAGATAAAGAAGGCAGTTGACGAAAATATCGACGACTTGGCCCTTGTTTGTTTCCCGGGAATCCAGTATTACACCGGCCAATTCTTCAAGATAGAAGAGATTACCAACTACGTCAAGGAGAAGAGTAAAAATGAGATCACGGTAGGTTGGGACTTGGCCCATGCTGCTGGTAATGTTCCGTTGAAGTTGCACGATTGGAATGTAGACTTTGCAGCCTGGTGTTCGTATAAGTACTTGAACTCCGGTCCAGGAGGAATTGCAGGAATTTATGTTCACGAACAATACACCCAGAACAATTCGAAGGGAAACTTCTCCCCGAGATTAGCTGGTTGGTGGGGAAACAACGCCGCTGACAGATTCAAGATGTTGGAGGAATTTGACCCAATAAACTCGGCACTATCGTATAGACAATCCAACCCATCAGTTATTGATGTAGTGGCTGTGAAATCTTCGTTAGAATTGTTCAAGAAGGTTGGAGGTGTTCAGAAATTGAGAGAGAAGAGTATCGTTTTAACTCAATTCTTACAAGACTTATTACAAAACTCCAAGTATAACATAAAGCAGGAGGCAGCCGATGATGAGCCATTAGAACACAAGATTGGGTTCAAGATCTTGACTCCATTGAATCCAGAGGAAAGAGGAGCTCAATTGTCGGTAATATTCAAACCACATTACGATACCAAGAGTGACAACATCATGGAGAAGGTATTTGACTACTTACATGACCACGCAATCATCTGCGATGAGAGAAGACCAGATGTTATCAGATTTGCACCATTGCCTTTGTACAACACATTTGAAGAGACCTTCCATGCTGCGACGAGGTTATTCGAAGCATTGGACAAGATTTCCACTGATGAAATCTGAAAAATTATACACTTGTAGATAGATTTTTTAAAAGAAGCTTACATAATTAGAAATACATGAACAACGATGATTTTTCACCAAGAAGTCATTCTGTCAACATTGAAGCTCCAACGATATGACGTCAATACTAATAACACTTCGTCTTTCTTATCTATGATCACACTAGAAGCAGCTGCTACGGTCATGCTAAATATCTCAAATATTCATTACGTGTCTATGTAGATACCCAGACCTCATTTTGGCACTAAGTGTTCAGCCAGGGAGCTACTTACTTACAAGGTAGAGGCGATTTGGAACTTCTTACCGGCGTAGACGGCCTTGTCACCCAATTCCTCTTCGATTCTCAAGATTTGGTTCAACTTGGCCAATCTCTCGGATCTGGCTGGAGCACCGGTCTTGATTTGACCAGCTCTCAAACCGACAGCAATGTCAGCAATGGTGGTATCTTCGGTCTCACCAGATCTGTGGGAAACCATGACACCCCAGCCGGCTGCGTAGGAGTCGTTGGCAGCCTTGATGGACTCAGTCAAAGAACCGATTTGGTTGACCTTCAACAACAAAGCGTTGGCAGCCTTCTTCTCAATGGCGGTCTTGATTCTGATTGGGTTGGTGACAGTCAAGTCATCACCGACAATTTGAATCTTGTCACCAACCTTGGAGTAGAAGTGAACCCAAGCGTCCCAGTCGTCCTCGGCGAATGGGTCCTCAATGGAGACAATTGGGTAGGTGTTGATCAATTCCTCGTACAAAGAAGCCAATTGTTCACCAGTCAACCACTTGGCTGGGTCAGACTTAGGGTTCTTGAAGTCCAAGTCATACTTCTCGTCGTGGTAGAACTCGGAGGAAGCAACGTCCAATGCAATACCGACCTTACCAGTGTAACCAGCTTGGGCAATGGCGTCAGTGATCAAGTCAAGGGCCTCCTTTGGAGAACCAATGTCTGGAGCAACACCACCCTCGTCACCGACGTTACCGGCGGATTGACCGTACTTCTTCTTGGTGATGGACTTCAAGTTATGGTAGACCTCGGAACCGATTCTCAAGGCTTCAGAGAAGGTTGGGGCGTCGGTTGGGACAATCATGAACTCTTGGAAGGCTAAAGCACCACCGGCGTGGGAACCACCGTTCAAGACGTTTTGGAAAGGAACTGGCAATACGAATGGGTCTTGCTTAGCACCGGAGATGTCGGCCAAGTGCTTGTACAATGGCACGTTCTTCTCAGCGGCACCAGCCTTGGCAGCAGCCAAAGAGACACCCAAGATGGCGTTGGCACCCAACTTGGACTTGTTTGGGGTACCGTCCAAGGAGTTCAAGAAGGCGTCGACAGCCTCTTGGTCCTTGACATCGACGTTGGCCTTGATCAAGGCTGGGGCGATGATGGTGTTGACGTTGGCGACGGCCTTGAGAACACCCTTGCCCAACCACTTGGACTTGTCACCGTCTCTCAATTCGAGAGCCTCATGGATACCGGTGGAGGCACCGGATGGGACAATGGCTCTGAAAAGACCCTTTTCGGTGTGCAAGTCGACCTCGACGGTTGGGTTTCCACGAGAGTCGTAGACGTAACGAGCAAATACTTTGGAGATAGCCATGGTGTGATGTGTGATGTAATTGAACAGATATGGACTCAATTGCAGCTACAGCAGAAAGAAGAACAGAAAAACAATAACTCCGAGTACTCTGGTAATGAGGAAATCAAGGAGTCTTTATATTACAGACGTCGAGTGAAAAAACTGTGGGCATCAGCAACGAAGTTGAGTGAGGAACCATAGACAATTTGGGTGGACCACACCATTCCGGGAGAGCGAGCACGAGAACGAACGAGCGAGAGCGAGTGAGTGTACAAGAGGAGGGAGTGTGAGTGAGTATGAAGGAGGTGAGTGTATAAGGGGACACCGGTGAGTGTATAAGGAAGGGAAAACGGCGGACGAGAGTGTGCATAATGGCCATCACCAGATATGGTTGAAGGTGGAACAGGTGGGAGGAGGAGAGTGGGAAGGTGGCAGAATGAGGGAACAACGGGAGAAGTCTGCTGTTCGGGTGTGTGGTAGTATAGTATGTATGTATGTATGTATGTATGTGGAGTTCCAGACGCTGTTTTATGTTGAGGGAATTGTCTGCTGTATGCTCTGTGGTGTATGCTCATAAACCGACAATCAGACTACCGTAGCTATCACCGTATGCGGTTTGGTGGTTGATCTGAAATGGAAGCCGGTGGAAATTGCATCACGGAAACGCAGTGGCTGCAATCTCACAAAGTGGTTTCGCCAGTGTCACACGCATCGGGCCCGGCTTGCTTCCTGGTGTTGTGCCTGGAATAGATCGTGTATTGTAGATTTCTTGCTGGTGGTGTGGTGTGGTGTCGGTGTGTTCCGTGGTCCACCAGAAAACCGGAGTTTCTGTTCTACCAGACCGTGGCCAGTATTCTCATCCTTCTACTCCTCTTTCTACAGTGGCTGACAGAGAATTGTATCAATTGCGTGGGAGATGAGAACTCAATTAGTCGATCCAGTTATTTTTCAGTACCACCACCAACCCGTGAATGGGGTCTGCTACGCAAATACATCGAGAGATCAGGGGTACTATCCCTAACGCAATTGAGAGAATAAGTTGAAAAATATCTATACATTGATCCTCTTTCTCCACTAGCAACAATTCCTAATAATAACAATAACATAATAACCCTAGCAGTACCATCATAACCACTATTCTTCCGATCCCAAATCACATCTTGCCGGTGATGGCTCCTGTCTAGTGGTATGTGTGCTTTTGGTGAGGAAATATTCTTTCGGCCTCGGAGTTTTTTCACCCACAGAGAGTCGTGTGTGACTCGACATTACATGCTGTACAATATTGTGCTGTGATGTGCTGTGGTTTCCTGGGTTATGTAGATACCAATTGTAGAGTCATCACTGGAAAACTAGCAAAATTGAGCAATTGAGACGTCTTCAAAGAGTCACAAGAGATACGATCTTCTGGTTCAGCTAGCTGCGATCCCCGGGTCGTTTTGGAAATTCGATCGTGCCGTGGTCCTAGAGTTTGTCTTCTCCGTGTGTCTGTGCTACTTTACATAGACTCGGACGGACCCTCGGAAGTTTTCTCCGGGCCACGGTTTTCACATGATTTCTCGAGCCATATGCTTATGTAATAATTGGAAATACTTCCGAGTTTGCGACACGAAAAACAAAATCTTCGATTTGTAACTTAACAGTGTACAAGAGTAACGAACTTGGGTGATGTTTATCTGTAAACAACACCTGCGGTAGTAATATAATAGTTTCGTATTCTTAACAGCGAGTAGTAAAATTGGGTTTCATAGCCATGACGAGCAAGGACGTTAAAACGCATCTGGTCAGACCGACTACGGGCTCGCCTAAGAGTAGACCCCCGTCAGCAGCGTCTCCATTAACTACAACACCGTCAACGGCAACTGCAATCTCAACTTCAAGTGGAACAACATCCGCAGGCGGTGTTACATCCAACTTGGATAAATATACCGAGATAAAAAACCAGCTTACAAACCAAATTTTAAGAAAACAAGAGCTAACGGCGAAATTGAATGCCCTAGAAGACTCCATATACGATAAAGAGAACGAATATTTCAATGATAGTACCTACGGAAGCATAGTAAAAGGCTTCGAGAACTTCTCCAAGACGGGAGGGGGTGGATCTAACAAAAAGAGAATCCAATACACCGATGAAGATCATATTTTCAGCTTGAGTTCAGTAAACTATATTAAGACGCTTATGAAACGACAAGGGCAGTTGAATGGCACAAACGGCAATGCAGGTTCTGGAGGAACCTCTGGATCGGGAGGTTCAGGTAATGCTAAGGATGATTTAGACGATTACGAAGATTCTGTAGAGTTTGGTGCCTCGGACGCTACCACGTCTAATAGAATAGGTTCTGCCGGTCTAGTAAGTGATAGAGAGGGTTCTAGTAACCTGAGCACACCCAGCAGAAAGAGAAAAGCACGTAATCTTGATGACTAGAAAGTGAGTTCATTGTACTATAGTACTATAGAGAGTTAATGTGTATGATTAATGTATATTGCATGACAATGAGATTAAATTGTGATTTGTTTATCCAATGGTGTTAATCAAATGCTGATGAAATCGGATTTTAATTCATCATAAATTACATCTCTCGATATTCTGATTAATCAAAACTTGAATAACGGTGAATTATGTATTAGACATCTTATATCTAATGTATATGTACAGGGTTTCCTCTGGCCATGGACTACATCCTAGCAACAGCTGACTATGTATGAACTGAAGTTTATGACTGTGAAAACAACAATATTCTCCACGTCAAATGGGTTTCCGTTGAATCGCTTACCCTCGTGATTATTTGACGATTAACGCATTACATTTAATATTATAGTAGTTTACTTCGACTCCTTCTTGGGGGAGTAGTTGTATACCCATGGTTGAGTAGGTGGATAATCTGTGGGTACCCTCATCTCCAATGGGAATCTCTTGCCCTCTTCTTTAGCGTTGGCCAACTCGAAGAGTTTTGGAGACGTCTCCTTCAAGTCTTCCATGGCATTATAGATACTCTTGTACTGTTTCTTCAACTGGTTGTGTCTGCTTTGCTCGTTTCTTCTCTTGAACATCCTCCAGGCGTTCACGATGGTTCTGTGTTTTATCAAATCTTCATTGCACAAGTTCAATAATTTGGGCTGCTTTCTACTGGCAGACAATGCAGATAATTGGTTCACCACCTTCTTGGTGGATGCAGATTGGGTAGATTGTCTCTTTCCACGGACGAAGGTCTTGAGCACCACGGATCCCGAAGGAAATCCCAATGTTATGGATGGTCTGAACGGGTTGAACATTGTGATAGCGGCCTACAGATAAACCTACTATCCCTAGCAAACCACCTACTAACCACTGATTTATTCATCCAGAACTGAAAAATTTTGTTTCCCAATCCGGAGAAAGATCACGTTACAAAATATCACATGACTTGAAGCGCTCTTCTCTCTCACTCTTCTCTCTTTGCTTCCTGTTCTTACTGTTCTGTTCCTCGCTCTGCTGGTATACTTTCCACGTGACGCAAATTTCACATCCCATTACATCATCAATTTCAGAGGCATTGCCCCAGATGAAATGGGATAGAGATGTTTTAAATTGCTAGGTGACCAGTTTCTTTATAGCGACTCAAGATAGTATTAATACCCTCTACCACACCCACAATCGAACAATGTCCGAGAAAAGCACATACAATTCGGGCTCCTCAGCCAAGGACAATGAAGCCCAGCAAGAAAGACAGTCGCACCATAATAATTACCAGGATCCGGCTCCCCCACCACCATACTCAGAGCAAGCACATGGAGGCAGCGGACCATCACCAGGACCACCGCCACAACAGTACCAGCAAAACTCACAGCCAGAATACAGCAAAGTAAACCAGCAGGGCTATTCAGATAAACCCCAGGGATACTCCGATAACCCCCAAGGATACTCCGACTATCATGGGTTTCCCCCACAAGGGTTTCCCCTACAAGGGTTCCAGCAAAATAATTCGCAGCAACAAGGATGGACGCTGACAGGAGGGTGGTTGCAAAACCCACAGCAAGGCTATTCGGCAATACCACCACAAGGCTCACAGGGCTACGGGCAACACGGACAAGGATACGCTGATCAAAACTACCCACAACAAGGCTCTTCACAGGCATACGACAACCCTAATGTGTACAAGGTAAAACCCAATATCGTGAATATAACGGTGGCCAGCCCAGACCAGCTTCATCCCTCTTACCAGCAGTACTTGAAGAGAGACGAAGAACGTATGCAACAAGGAAACTTCCCATTGGGCCGTGAAAACTTCAAACACGGAGCTCCTTTAGAACCAGGAAAAGTAAGCCGCAAGACGAAGACAGGAGGAAAGACATTTCCAGGCAGAAGTGGGGCTACCTACAATGATGCAGCTAATAGATAGATATGTCATTCACGGAATGACTCAACCAATCGTCAATCAAGAATAGTAAACTACAAACGCAGAAATCAATCCACCATCCTCTAATACTATAACTTGAATACTCTTATTTATCGGGATTCATTATATAAATGCTTTATTGAATACATAAATATGATATTGCTATGACGATGTAGAACTGAACTAATGTACGAAATATGTAATGTCTGAGCAGTGACAAGGTAGCCAATATAAGCTAATCCCCTTAAAATGCACTATCTCCATTGTATGTCCATCCACCAAATTGTTTCTGGACACTCTCGGACAAGAAATCGTCTACAACCGAGTCCTGGGGCTTTTCATTAGTAAACTCCTGATCAAAGTTGGAAGTATCTAACAAATTCTCCACGTTTGGCTTGAATGGAGGCAAGTAGCTCTTGTTGAGCAACTTGTTCCAGTCAATGTCCTTGAAAAAGGAGTGGCTCTTAATCTCCAGTGCTTCATCTAATCTGAACTTAGGGTCCTTCTGCAACAATTTAGTCAATAAATCCTGTGCATCTGTACCTTCAAGGAACGAAGGGAAGCGTAATGGGTTTTGTAGGATCTTTCTGTACATGGTAGGCACATCATCGTCATAGAATGGAGGCAAACCAGTCAACATTTCGTATAATAATGTACCCAAGGTCCACCAATCTACACTTCTTGTGTAGCCATGGTTCAATAACAACTCAGGAGCCAAGTATTCATTGGTACCGCAGAAAGTGTTGGTCTTGTCATCGTTGCTCATGTTCAACTTACATAAACCGAAATCACACAATGCAATATGGCCCTGGTAATCCAATAAGATGTTTTCAGCCTTCAAGTCTCTATAGATGACGTTTAGATCGTGTAAACTCTCCAATGCTGTAAGCAACTCGGCGATGTAGAATCTGGATCTGTCCATTGAGAATTTACCTTCCCTTTGTAAGTGCCAGAACAATTCACCTCCGTTAATGAATGACAAGACAAGATACAACTTTTCAGGGCTCTGGAAGGAGAACTTAAGAGGCACAATGAAAGGATTATTGATTCTTGCTAAAACGGTTCTCTCAGCAAGGGTATGTGTCACTTCCATTCTGGACACAATATGCTGCTTTCTTAATGTCTTCAATGCATATATCTGTTTGGTATCCTTCTTCACAACTTGCATAACTTTACCAAAAGATCCCTTACCAATGACTTTCAACAAGTCAAAATCCTCAATGGAGAGGTGAGTCTTCGTTAATGGCTTAAATTCAATGGTAAGCATAATTTCACCCATTTCCTTGGAGATAAGATCACTCACTCTTTCCAAGTTGTAGTTGTTGAATTTCAAGTACTCGTGGTTCATCAACCTGATGGACTTCGTGTGATACTTCAAATTTAAAGGCAATTTGATTGTACCTATGAGCAAATCTCCGATGTTAGCTGGCGTAGAAGAATTTGCATTGTTGGTAAACAAATGCTTTTTTGACACCTTTTCGGAGTCGGGAATAAGCATGTTAGGTAAACGGATGAAAAGGTTCAAGTTAAGGAAGTTTGAACCTGTTTCAGACGAAGTGCCATTTTGTGGATGATGAATTGAGGAATTGGCCGACGCGTTTGGCGAGTTTGAAGGAGTTGATTTCTTGGTCACATCAAAGGAGACAACTTGGTTCCAAGTGGATTGGTTGACTGTACCTTTTTGAGGCTCAATCACCAACACGTTATTGTCAAATTCAATAGTCAAGTACAACAAAGACTTGACCAAATTCTCGGTGCTAGGTATAGTGATGATCGAGGGCAAGAAGTTGGTGGCGATTGAACCGGGCAAGAAGTCGTGGGTCAGCAAGTTTCCGGTTAATTTCTCATGGGAGCTGGAAGTATCATCCTTGGAGTCGTTGTCCTCCAATGCATTCAAGTTCTTGAGGAGTTGTTGCGAGATACTGTCATTGTTCGAGTTGACGGCCAAAGCATGCAATATCTGTTTGTTGTTATTGATTTTAATAGGCAACTCGAGGTTGTTGGAGTTGTAGATTTTGACGGTCAAGAGTCCAGGGTTGGATGTAGCCGTGGTGTTTGGTTCGGAAAGCGAGTCTGGGACAGCAGACAGCTCCGAAGTGTGTGTGCTCGCCGTGGCCACTCCGGAGGATCCATCTGAAGGTTTTCTTGTGCTGGTGGTGCTGGTGTTGGAAGTGGTGGCCAAGCTTGTGGACGATGGTTGGGTGTTGATAGATGGAGCAGCCAAGTGATTGTCCTTCTCGTCGTAGTCCTTAGCCAGAGGATCGCTTCCGTTGGCGACGAGAGTACTATTATTGGTGGTGGTGCTGTTTCCGTTGCTGTTGCTGACAGAGAGCTTCAGCACGCTGCCGGTCAAATTGTTGACCGAGATGGTTCTTCTCGACTCCTCTGAGTTTCGGGGTGACGAATCACTGGGGATAGAGAGTTCTGGCGAGTCTCCGTCCCGCTCTGAATTGGTTGCATTGAGCGACGACGACAGCGAAGCCGGGTGCGACGACCCGAATTTGAACTTGTTCTTGAACCGTAACATGGCGTCGGTGTGGTGGAGGAAAAGGGGTAATGATAAATCAAATCAAATATAACGCCAAAGAAATCCTGGTGAAGAATGAAATGTTCGCGGAGAGGATGGTGCGAAAAGAAGTATTTTTAGGGACAAGTGTGGACCTAGCGGGAAGTCGGAGGTGGGAGTGATGGTGTGACCGAGAAGTGCAAGGTTATGGGGGCAGAAGTGATAAAAACGGTGAATTACTGCCGTTGAATGCGGAGCTTCGATGTCAGCAGGTTAGAATGTTTCTGGTGCGAGGAACGCAATGGGATGAGTTGATAAGGGGTGTTCCTCGTTGTTATATATACCATAGTACCGTGGGAGCACTGCAGTAACGGTAAGAGTGCAAGCAGAAAAAGCATCCCGAAGCGTGTGATGAAACGACGAAAAAAGAAATTTCCACGGGAAGCCAGGGACAGTCGCAGTAAAAGGACCGTAAAAATAGGGACAGCCGACGGAGACAGCTACAGCGTTAGGGGCAGAAATTACTGCTTCAGAAAGGGAAATGGGTATTTTCTGGTGCCAGGACGTGGTGGCACAGAACGGCCCATGGGACGGGCCTCTGGGTGGAGTCCCAGCCGAGATGTGCATGATATACCCTTGGTTATGACGTTTTCGGGGCTCGTAGTTCGGACGCAACGCGATTAAAACCTTAATCAGCCACCTGTAATTAGTGTTCGTATTCTATTGTCTCCGTTTGGTTGTCTTGAACACTCCCGTCATCTTGCTAGTTTCGCTGGAATGTGGGTCACGGGGCAGCTCGCGCGTAGCATTATTGCTTGCTTCATTAGGACCGAGCAGAGATCCTCCGCCAATGCACGAGACTGGTGGTGGAATGCATCGGGGGCTCAGCAGCAAAAGGGTGAATTTTCTCGGTCGCTTGTGTTTCATTTGACAACTCCTAATGACCGTTTTGCAAACGTCACTGCCTCTTGCTACTCGGAGGTGAGGTAGCACCCGGCAACATGGGGGGACACCAACGCCGAGCTGAGAAATGACCTCATGAACGACAGAGAAATGTAGAGATGTGGTTTCTCCGAAAGCAAGTAAGTAGAGCCCATCTGGCTCTTCACTTACTAATTACTGTCACACCATATTCCACCCGTTTCACTCTGGTGAAGGATGCAAAATGGAAAAATGCAAAATCCCATTAACAGCGGTGTGGATGTTTACGCGCATTTCATCATTATTTCGTGAAATAGAAAACGTGATTATACGCACATGACTAATCGTAAAGTTCCGGCAGACAACGACTCACTAAACAGCCTTTGTTTGTTTACAAACCCGCTTTGGTATTATTGATCTTTAATAGACTTTTATACTGTATTAATAGTGGTAGAATACAACACACTATAAAGGCGGCATCAATGAGTGAGACTACATTACATTCGTGTCATGATTTCGAGAACTTGTCTCAGCCCACGATCCGCCTCAACGACATTGCAAACATAGAAAACATAGAGAACAACCGCACCTTCGATGGTTCCATAAGGCTAGACAAACACGCTAATTCTTCTGTCAGCAGCACAAACTCAACTAAGCAAGTAAACACCCACGAGCAGGAAAATGAACACCGCAAAAGAGGACCCAGCACGCCGCTAACGCCGTCCATCAAAGAACATACCATAGTAAGGCGAAAGCTCGAACAACCGCCCAGGCGGAATCAGTATCTTCAGTTCTCTACGCCAGAAATCTTAGAAGCGAACTACCAAAATTGGTTGTTGAAAGCCCAATTGAAGGAGAATGAGGAAAACATAAAGTTCCTTGAGTTGGAGAGAAAGTTTTCTCTTGAGGTGGTGGCCAACCCATGAGATGAAGTGAAAAGAGCTACCATAATGAATCACTTAATGAAGCTATTGAATAGCACTTAATTATTCGATGGAAGTATGCTTTCGTCCATTATAAACAAGGATTTCCTGTAAACAAGAAAATCAGCTTAGCGAGTCTAACTTCTAGCTGACGTTTATTCAACTACTACAGATTACTGGGATTCTTACAAAGCACCAAGTTTCCATCTTCCAAGCATAATTGCATATCATATCTATTGTACTATATTTCTGCATCATCTTATTTGTATTTTATATTGTCGGCATATACATATATTTAATATACATAAGTCTATATCTATCATGCCCTATTAATCTATCATGACTCTAGGCTGGAGCTAATCTGGAAATCGTAAATCCTTAAGTATACCAGCATGATCAGAAGTGGTGTCGAGATATTCATCTACTTCTCATAACTTCTTGTAGCCTTAAAGTAGGCTGCCAACTTATGCTCATCTGCATCAAAGTATTTACCATCCCTGGAGTTATTCCAGTCATTATGTCTCTTTTGCATCCTGATTTTCTCCTCCGCTCTTGTTCCTCTTTCCTCCAAATCATGATATAACCAATGTAAAGCCAATGGATGTAACGATTGCGCCAACGGGATTTTTACACTATTTAACTCCACCTTGACCTTTCCCTCAGAATCATCGACAAATTGCACATTCTTCATGTTGACGTCGTCTACCTTAATACCAGCATCAAGATGGATGATTCTATCACACCAATCCTTTCCTAACCCATCAAAGATATGAGTAGCATAGATCACACAACATCTTCTCTCCATACACTCTCTTCTCAAGAAATTCAATAGCCTCAGTCTCACAATGACGTCTAAGTCAATTGTCACCTCGTCTAATAGTAAGAGACGCCATGGCTTGACCAAACCCATAGCAATCTGCACACGACGACGTTCACCATCTGAGATCTTCATCATGGACCATTCCGGGTCAATATCTAGGATATCTAGGAGCAAATCTCTTCTTTCACTGTAACTCTCGCCTCCAATGGATGATATCAACAAATTCACTGGAATATCTCTCTTGACCACCGAATTTGCGGCCCATTCCGTGCCTAGATAGGTGATGTAGTTGTTAATATCCGAGTTATGCTGTTCGTTTCTGGCCATTGAGAACTCGAACGGGTCGAAACCGCCGATTTTCAACTTTCCCTTCCTGATCAACGTCTTTCCCGCCAAAATACGGAGAAGTGTGGACTTTCCTGCTCCATTGGGGCCTATGATGAGGTTTGTTGAACCCCAAGGAATCTGGAGAGTTATATTCTCCAACCCTATCTTGCTACTTCCGGCAAACTTGTACGTAAGCTCTTTGGTTTCAATGGCCAACGACGTATCGTTGGCATGGTCATTCAACTGTTTACTCATATTTCTATTGCTGTTATTAATACTTCCTAATCTCGAACAATAGCAGCACCTTGTCACCTTCATCCAACTCATCAGATATTTCACATAATCAGTCCATTGATTTTTTATGCAACTCCGATTGCGAAAAACTCGTGCACACTGAATTTAGTGGGGTGAGCATAGGGGTAGGTGCAATGCTTGAGAGAGTATGAATAGATAGCGAATGGAGTATCGGTAGAATAAGGTATGTGGTAGAAGGTGGAATGTAGAAGTTGGGTTACAATTACTAGTTGATGCTGTTTGTTTGGTTTATCTTGTTTTAGCTGTGAACAGGTTACGTTGCTACTGTTGTATTCTATTCTGTCTGTGCTATCGATAATCTTTTATTACGTGTGGTGATATATAGTACATTTAGGTGGTTACACCCCTATCTAACTTTTTCTTGTAGAAGCTCTCAAAACCGGGTTCAAGAGAAGAAGCCTCATTTGCTCACCTCGTCCAACCACTTCAAGGTATCTTCTTTGGCTGGCACATTCTCAACCGACTCAAGCAACAGCTTGATCTCATCCAAATAGTTGATTTCGTGGTTCTTGACGTAACGTCTGAAGTAGGACTTCAAAAGACCCTTGTACTCGAAGAAAAGCCATTCCTGGTCAATCTTTTTCATTGCTTCCAAATCCTCGGGGTCTTCGAATTCCTGAGTAATGCGGATGATTTCAGAAGAGTCTGTTTGCAAACCTTGGGAGAGAACATTCAAGTTGTTGGTGATAGTAGTGAAAAGAATTAAAACCAACTTTTTGAATGACTCTGGATCTGCAGCAACTGAACTGTTGTTCAACACTCTGTTAATAGATTCCATACAAGACACATTTCCAAGAATCAAGTTGTACTCGAGATCCAAGGTCTTCTTAAGGAGGACCTCTGGCTTCAAGACGTCAAATTCAATCAAATACTCGAGAATCAAGAAGACTTCTTGTGGTTGATGGACCCAAACTCTAAAAATGGACTCAATGATCCAATTCTGTCTGTCGTTTATCACTTCTGGCGTTAATTCTGCTTCTTCAAACTTAGGCTCTTCGTGACCATACTCGATGGAGGAACCACTCAAGTACTTCAATTTGCTTACATCACGAGACAAGATGCTGACAACGGAATAGATAGATCTCGAGCCAATATAGGCATATGTTTGGAATATGACATTAACCAAAAATCTTTCGGCATTAACTTCGGGAATTTCTTTGGCAGCCTCTAAGATCTCCTTGCACAAATCACTAAATTCATTATTTGGCTTCCAATGAGCAACAACAAAATCGTAAACCTTACTAGAAATGGCATTCAATGGCAAATCCGGATGAGAGAAGTTATAGAAGATCTCCTCTTGTGCAAATACCGCTGGCTTGGCAGCCAATTGGTCTTTCTTTTCGTTGTATAATTTTTGAAGAAGTTCCTTGACTTCTTCCTTCTGGTATAACGAGTAATCATAATCAAGAATGTACTTTTCTTCGTCATCGAAAAGGGAGATGTTCAAATATTTGTTGAACTCATCTAACGAAACGATATCAGATGTTTCTGGATCTACTGTTACAAAACTTTCTCCAATTCTCTTTTTGTTAGACAATCTGACTTCCTTTGCAATCAAGTTCTTGATAAAGTTCTTCTTGGGATGGTACTTCAAGTTCTTGAACTTTTTCGAGTCACTCACCCATTCATCCCACTTCCAACTGAAGTCAAAATTAGAAATTTGCGTGGTCATCCAGTCCAAGAATCTCATCTTCAACTCGTAGTCCAAAGTCTCCAAGTTGTTGTAGAAGTATCTGATGGCTCTTCCGAAAACTGGAGCAATAGAATCAGGACTCTCCTTACAACAAGCGATTAAGACAGTATAGTAGTAGATTTCACGGTGCAATGTGACTGGCAACTGAAAAATCATAGTCAAAATACTCTCAACAGCAATATCTTCTATTTTCCAGGTTGACAAAGGTGGTACATTCTCTCCTGACTTGTTATCTTCGTGAATCATGCCTAATTGGTCGATAGAAGAGCCCGGAGGAGCAAACAAGTCCTTGCTGAAGAATAAGTCCAAAATGGATAATTGGATAGACGCTTCGTTCTTGTTGAACGACAAATTTGTCAAAATATCGAAAGATAAATCCTTGAAGAACAATCCGAAGTATGTATCAATCTTTGGGACAGTCTCAAATTCGGTTGCGTTGTAAACTTGAAACAATACACGGGAGTTTTCTTTCCACAATTTGTCAATAGAACCAACGGGCTTGTAAGCTTGAACTTGCTCTACAGATGGCAAGGAAAGTTGAGGTAACTGGTGTTTGATAACTTCGTTAGAGATAGGATTGTTTTCGAGCGCCTCCTTAATGATTGGCTGCACCAATTCAGAAAAGTTCAAGAAAAGCTTGTTTTGCAAGTTATCCCATTTTTTGTCTTCTCCCTGTAAATCGAGAATAGCTTTGCAGATCAAATCGATCATTTTGACAGGCTCGTATGGCAACTTGTAGTTCTCGAGCTTGGAATCAAATGGCTGCAACAAGACGTTCGACGATATTTCGACAATCTTGAAATCTTTGGCTAATTCTACCAACTCATTTACGCGATCCACCAACTCTTCGGAGTGGTCATTACTCAACAAATAAGGAATTGCAATTAAGACGTTATAATAAATCTCTTGTGCTATACCATTTCTGGTTTCTGGAGTACTATCCTGTAATTCAATGGCAAGTGACAAGAATTGCTTGTAGAGATTTACAATTGAGTAACTCTCAATTATAGGGGCCAATGTGGCCAAGAACTTCAAGATTGATTTTAAGTTATTGAAAGTTCCTGCGTCTTCTTCAAGAGCACTCTTGGATTTCTTCTCGGATTTCTTCTCATCACCTTCTTCAGGAACAACTCTAATTGTGTCCAACAAAGTCTGTGCTTTGGAATGCAAATATTCTACAACATACTTGGCTACCACGAAGTTTTTAGCGTTACAAATTAGGACAAGATTGCTCAATGCGTTTATCTTCTGTGGCTGCTCGATGACGAGAGCATATACTGTACTAAGAATTGAGTTTCTCAACTTGTCAATCTTCTCGAACTCCGCTACAATCGGATTCGAAATGTAGGAGACATCCTCAATCTGGTTGATGATGTTGGGGTTTTCTCCGAGTCTTCTGATATCCTTGCAGACGTTGTTTATCAATTCTTGTGCTGGGTCGATATGCTGTCTCTTAGACTCTGAGTCCTCATCGAAATGCTGAGGAGGGCCCTGGTCCCCCTCGTATTCATCTCTGGATCTCTTTCCTGGGTTATGAGAATCCATTGTGATAACTTCCACCGAATAAAACCACCAAGACTACTGCTAATTGCAACTTCTACTCAACCTAACTTCAATGCTTCTGTCTCACTATAAGCTGGTTGGGTTGATGGATTTTTCAACGAGGGATATACACAGGATCAGAAGCAACACATTATATGAAGGAACTTGTTACTATAGTCATCTATCAACTATTTGGTAGATGAAGAAGTGTGGGTATTCTCTAAGTTATACATATGTCGTTTCTTGTAGATGAATTGTAGTAATTACTCCGGGATGAGCGAAGTATCTAAAATGACTATTAAGGACGTAATTGACCAACGAAGGCTTGTTTTGGATGGGGCTTTGGGGACAGAATTGGAAGCGTTGATTCCAAAAGACTCGGACTCTCAACCGCGCAAGCATCCGTTGTGGTCTGGTCTTGCACTATTAAACCAGCCCGAGTTGGTAGCACAGATAC
Organism: Scheffersomyces lignosus; assembly: GCA_001599395.1. Taxonomy (NCBI): domain Eukaryota; kingdom Fungi; phylum Ascomycota; class Pichiomycetes; order Serinales; family Debaryomycetaceae; genus Scheffersomyces; species Scheffersomyces lignosus. The sequence goes on along the minus strand of BCGS01000002.1, from coordinate 1,462,633 downwards.
ACTATAATTACCTAAAGGAAGCCGATGTAGATATCCTAATAAGCTCGACATATCAGATCTCCTATGCGAGTTTGAAAAAGTACACCAACTTGACGGATTCTGAGATACAGGGTCTATGGAAAAGGTCCATTGATGTGATTGAAGACGCTATTGACAAGTACAACAAAGAACTAGAAATAACGAAAACGGTCTATGTGGTGGGCTCAATTGGCCCCTATGCATCTTTCTTGGCAGATGGGTCGGAGTACACGGGCGATTACAAGGAGACTACCAACGAAGAAATCGAAAAGTATCATTTGCCATTGTTGCAAAATTTCATCGCCGATGAACGAGTTGATGCCATTGGCTTCGAAACGGTTCCTAATTTTAGAGAGATGAAAAGCATTATCAAGATATTGGAGGAGTTGTTTAAGGACACTGCTAACCGTAAATTCTTTTATATTAGCTTCAATTTCGACCTAGACACACTCACAGATGGTTCCCTATCTGAAGACGTTATTAAGTTCTTGAACAATGCACTCGAAGAGAACCCAACATTGAAGGAGTATATACTTGGTATCGGATTGAATTGTGTCGATTACCGCAAAATCACAACTATTGTTTCAAAGATAAACTCCATCCAGCAGGGTGCCAAGTTGCCACTCTATAGATTCATTATATATCCAAACTTGGCAATGGAATATTATGCCGAAGAGGATGAGTACAGGGCCACTAAAGACATAAATAAGTGGCGATCATTGGTGAAGGAATGGTTTGAAATAGACAATGTACGCGTGGTAGGAGGGTGCTGCAGCACATCTCCAGATGAAATAAAGGAAGTCAGAGAAATACTTGATAAGTTATAGAATCATACCCTTGTTTGAAATTTTTGGTCTTCTGAACAAATGAACATGAATTAATAGAACTAAATGTATAGGTGATTTATACTTGTAATAGCCCAGATTTTGGATAAATGTACAATAGGCGAACTACGCATATATTTATTATGTATTGACCGTTCATTGAAGGAGAATTCGAGCAGATCTACACACCTCCTCATTCGACCTTTCATTTAACCATCCATTTCGTCACCTTCATCTTCATAGTTGCAAATCACTGGATAAAAACAGATTCTTACGATTTGCAGCACGCGGACATATCGCATATCGCATATCGCATATCGTGACACAAAAGCTTTCCAAACATGTGATTCTCATGGATGGGTGGATGTGGTGCATACTGCCAAACCATTGTGAGAAACCAGCTGCCATTGCAGTCAACCACCAGTTGTTGTTGACACGATCTACAACCAAATCGCGTTAGATGTACCCCATACCAAAAACTGGCAATCTCCAAGAGTCAGAGACACACGAAACCCAATTTGCCAGCAAAATTTTCTTTGGGTGCCGACTAATGCCATTCAAGAAATGCCTTGCTAAAACGGCCGGCCGAGTCAATTCTGTCGGAGTCACGCCAGAGTCGCATCCATGGAGATGGGCAGCTATGTCTCCCCCCATGGCCTATAATGCCCGAGCTACACAACCAAGAGGCTCCATCAGAGGTTCCACAAGAACCTGTACCCGCTGCCATGCTCGGTGTTCGTGTGCCATTTTCCAACCCGAGTCAAATCAAGCAAGAAAATAACCTCTGTTTCAATGCTATTCTACGATAGGGCTATAGACGCCTAAAAGATTATCTCTGTCTAGATACAGAATTTTCCCGGTTACTCGAGGCCATAATAAATATATATACGTCTGTGATTCCCGCTTGTTGTTCTTCTGTCGTTGACTTTTCTTAAGACTATCGTCGTTTGCTTCGTTTCTACTGTTCTATTTATTCATCGATCCATCGATTCTTCTTATCGCCTCGGTTGTGTCTCTGCACTGTGACATTTTTTAACAGCCGAATTTTTCAACCATAGATAAGACTCGCAGGATGATCCACGCCAGAGCACTCATCAGAACCGCTCGTGTTCCCAGACTCACGGCTGTTTCCGTGGCTCGCCCAGCATTGTTGGCTGCCAGACCGGTTCCAGCTCTTGCTACCAGATTTTTGGTAACAAAGGCCGACACTTCTTCTAAGAACTATGCGCAAGTGTTCGAGCCTAATGCTGAGAAGGTGTCGCTTGCTAACTTAGACACCTTTGCCAGAAGACACATTGGTCCAACACCACAGAATGTCGAGACCATGTTGGCTAAGTTGGGCTACTCCGACTTAGACGAGTTCCTTGCCAAGGCCATTCCTGAGCACATTTTGTTCAAGAGAAAGTTGTCTATTCAGCCAGAACAGGGTTTCACTGAATCGGAAATGCTTACCCACCTTAACGAAATCGCCAACAAGAACAAGATCGTCAAGTCTTTCATTGGTAAGGGTTACGCCGGAACGAGAATTCCACCAGTCATTCAAAGAAACTTGTTGGAATCGCCTGAATGGTACACTTCGTACACTCCATACCAGCCAGAAATCTCGCAAGGTAGATTGGAGTCCTTATTGAACTACCAGACGGTTGTCACATCTTTGACCGGTTTGCCAATGGCCAATGCTTCGTTATTGGATGAGGGTACTGCAGCTGGTGAGGCTATGTCCATGTCTTTCCACAACTCTAAGAACAAGAAGTCCACTTACGTCGTCGACTCTAACATCCACCCTCAAACATTGGAAGTTGTCAAGTCTAGAGCTGAAAATATCGGTGTCACCATCGTGGAATTGCCATTGTCTACCGAAGCAGGTGTCCAGAAATTAGAAGAGATTGTCTCCGACGTCTGTGGTGCTTTAGTCCAATATCCAGGTACCGATGGTTCTCTCCATAACTACACTAAGATCGGTGAGATCATTCATGCCAACAAAGGTTTATTTGCCATGGCCACTGATTTGTTGGCCCTTACTCTCATCAGGCCTCCATCTGAATTTGGAGCCGACATCGCCTTGGGTACTTCCCAAAGATTCGGTGTTCCATTTGGTTACGGTGGACCTCACGCTGCCTTCTTCTCCACTAACATGAAGTACTCGAGAAAGATTCCAGGAAGAATTGTCGGTGTTTCCAAGGACAGATTAGGAAACCCAGCCCTCAGATTAGCCTTACAGACCAGAGAACAACACATCAAGAGAGAAAAGGCCACCTCTAACATTTGTACCGCCCAAGCCTTATTGGCCAACATTGCCGCAATGTACGCAGTTTACCATGGTCCAGAGGGATTGAAGAACATTGCCAAGAGAGTCTACGGATACACCACTTTATTAGCTAACGAGATCTCTACTAAGCATGAAATCGTCAATGATAAGTGGTTCGATACCTTAACTGTCAAGTTGAACGGTACTACCGCCAACGAAGTGTTAGCAAAGGCTCTTAACGAACAGAACATCAACTTGTTCAAAGTTGACGAGAGCACTGTTTCGATCACCTTGGATGAAACCGTCGAGGCTGAAGACTTGGTAGCTTTGGGTAACGTCTTCACCGGAAACACTATCAACGTTGCCTCCATTGAAGAGTTGCCTCAGCTCCCACAAGAGTTGTTGAGAACTGACAAGATTTTACCAAATGCTGTCTTCAACACTCACCACTCAGAAACCGCTATGTTGCGTTACTTGCATTTGTTGCAAAGCAAGGATTTGTCCTTGGCCAACTCCATGATCCCATTGGGTTCGTGTACCATGAAATTGAACTCTACCGTCGAGATGCAGACCCTCTCGATGCCAGGATTCAGTTCTATCCATCCATTTGCTCCTCTTGACCAAGCTCAAGGTTACAAGCAATTAGTGGATGAGTTTGAGAAGGACTTGAATGACATCACTGGATTTGATGCCACCACCTCCATGCCTAACTCTGGTGCTCAAGGTGAGTACACTGGTTTGTCGTTAATCAGACAATACCACAAGTCCAGAGGTGACTATGAGAAGAGAAACATCTGTCTTATTCCAGTATCTGCCCATGGTACCAACCCTGCTTCCGCTGCTATGTGTGGCTTGAAAGTTGTCCCAGTCAAGTGTTTGAGCAATGGGTCTATTGATTTGCAAGATTTGCAAGAAAAGGCCGAGAAGCACGCTGAGAACCTTTGTTCTATCATGATAACTTACCCATCTACCTACGGTCTCTTCGAACCTGGTGTCAAGACCGCCATCGAACTTGTTCACAAGAATGGTGGTTTGGTCTACTTGGACGGTGCCAACATGAACGCTCAGGTTGGTTTGACCTCTCCAGGTGATTTGGGTGCCGATGTATGTCATTTGAACATCCACAAGACCTTTGCATTGAGTCACGGTGGTGGTGGCCCAGGTCAAGCTCCTGTCTGTGTCAAGGAGCACTTGAAGCCATTCTTACCATCTCACCACTTCCTCGAGACTCCCCACTCTACAGCCGAGTCCATCAAGTCTGTTAACTCTGCTCCATATGGTTCTGCTGCTGTCATCCCAGTTTCCTACTCTTACATCAAGATGTTGGGTGCCAATGCTCTCCCATATGTTTCGACCATTGCCATGTTGAACGCCAACTACATGTTAGCCAGATTGAGAGAACACTACGAAATCTTGTTCGTTGACTCCTCTGCTGATGCTGGTTTGAGACACTGTGCCCACGAGTTCATCTTGGATTTGAGAGAATTCAAGGCTGTTGGTATTGAAGCCATTGACGTCGCCAAGAGATTGCAAGATTACGGATTCCACGCCCCAACCATGTCTTTCCCAGTTGCTGGAACTTTGATGATTGAGCCTACTGAGTCTGAGAACTTGGAAGAATTAGACAGATTCGTTGACTCTTTGATTGCCATCAGAGGTGAAATCGACGCTTACGCCAAGAACGAGCCATTAGGGTTGGTTTTGAAGAACGCACCACATCCATTGGTTGACATCGTTGCCACTCCACAGGCTGATTGGGACGCCAGAGGATACACCAGAGAACAAGCTGCTTACCCATTGCCATTCTTGAAATCTGCTAAGTGCTGGCCAACTGTCGCCAGATTGGACGACACCTACGGTGACATGAACTTGAACTGTACCTGTCCATCTGTCGAGGAGGTTGTTGCTGCTCAATCCAACTAGAGAGAACTTCAATAGATTTATTGCAAAATAGAACCTGAGTAAATTTCTCGGTTTTTATCATTTCAGTTCGTAATTGTATATTGTTTTATATTACTTTCCCATTCCATAGATAAATAAAAGTATAATAATAGTCGAGTTAAATAAAGTGAACATGAATCTTTTGAAATGACTGTGAAAAATATCACTCGACTTTTTGCGATAATCAACGATAACAATGTATGAGGGTAGTTATAGTATATTATTGTCTACTCACTCATATACTAGTACGATCCTGTCCAATTTATGGATTCCTGCAACCTCTACATGTAGAATTTGGACATGTTTCATGATAAGCCATTTCCGGCTCATGTCTTGTCTTGCCTCTGCTAACCTTCTCTTGTACTATTTAACATGCCCAAAATGGATTTGGAACACTTTATGCCGACATCAGAACTTTGACGCTCGGTGGTAGCGCCGTGCATAAGATTCATCGTTGTGGTGCCATTGTTCTTCGATGGATCTAAGCGTAACGAGAGACAGATTCGAAGCGTAGAAACTACTCTTTGGGATCCTTCAAATTTGGAGAGCTAACCTGAAGAAACCGTGGAAGACACTTTCGCAACAATCTCGTCCAATCCAGATCCTGTCCGAATTGACTTTCCCCACCTCTTCCCTCCCTCTACCATCTTAACCATGAGCTGATAGACAGACACAGCACCCTTGAAACAGTACTGCGGCAAGGGTGTAACCCCTCCCTTTTTCGTGCATCAAACAATGAGTGCGACTACACCGTTCTGTAATCGTAATTTTCATCTCATGAGGGCTAGTGTGAAGCCAGAGAGGCTGAGAGTTATGTTGTTGCAACAGAGTCGGAGATACAGGGCGTGAAAATCACTGGACTAAGAGACTTCACTGCATTGCTAATTTTGCTTCAACATTGTTTGCAGCTTGAGATTGTTTCTATCGCTGCTGTTCAGTCGTACTACCTTAACGTTGTCTGAGTAATTATTGTCGGTGGTGTGTCAAACATTCTGACGTCGTCATATAGCAACTGTCATAAATAGAGGGTTCATCGGAACGAAACAAAAACCAGCTCAACCCATCGATACATCGGCATCAATCAGTCGGGATACTTTGCCCTTCATTCGACAATACCGCCCACCAACTCTCCGTCAATCGCCCAAATGGACTGGTACAATAATCGTTCTAAACGGAGCTCGATTTCAACAGGGGCGCCGTCGTTTTCTCCACCATCATATGGCATCCTAAGTGGGAACGCTGCAGCAAATTCGAGCTATAACGGAAGCCAGAGATCCCAGTTCTTCAGCGCTGGATCGTCTAATAGTACCAACATCGGGAACTCGCTCAGCAGCAGTTCTTCGATGAATAGTACCACAAACCCACTTCTCCACAATTCCTCAACAACCGTCAATTCGATGTCGCCAAACGGAAGCAATAGCAACCCTAGTAACATCAACAATAGCAATTCCATCAATAACAACATCAATAATAGCCCATCTATAACCACACCCATAGATAGGAATTCGTATTATTTCTCTCAGTATCCGTTGTATTGTTCGGATTGGTCCTACTTGCCCACTTCTGACACGGAATGCATTGCCCTTAGTTCTTACAAGGAAGGCTTCACCAACAAGCTCCAGGTAGTACATGGTCTCAGTTTCGATAGTGAATACACCAGAAAACAGTACGAAGTCAATGACGATATAACTATGGACAAGTCTTCTCCAACGACCCCTGCTCCGCTGCATCAATATTTGTACCAAGCACCTCCTTCTGGTACGCCAACAAACTCTTCTAATAGCATCAACCAGGCCTATTCATTTGATGATGATATTGTAGAGGGGTTTTACTTTCACAAAGTGGCTGAAATCGGCGTGGATTATCCCGTTACTAATCTCCAATGGGATCCAATGCTTTCCGGAAATGCCAATGAAGAACGTTTAGCAGCTTCACTGGAAGTTCTAAGACTTTACAAAGTGGAACACGATCCTTTCGACCAGAATGGTGAATACCGCCTAGTACAAACTCACACTTTGGCAAATAATACCACAAGCACTACATCTTCAACTAGTTCGAATGGAACTTCAGGCAAAAGCATCCAAGACGATATAAATACATTTCCACCAGTGACGTCTTTCGACTGGAACAAAATTGATCCCAACATACTTATAACTTCATCGGTAGACACTACATGCACTGTTTGGGACTTGCATCGTTCACACAACTTGAAGCATCACGAAGATGGTACAGGAGTGGACACGGCAACTGTAAAGACACAGTTGATTGCCCATGATTCCGAAGTATTCGATGTCAAGTTCATCCACAACTCGACGAACATCTTCGCTTCTGTTGGAAATGATGGTTCCATGAGAGTCTTCGACTTAAGATCATTAGAGCATTCTACAATCATTTACGAACCCACAGTACCGCCACCACAGTCTCCTACATTAACAAGTACCAATGCCATGAGTGCTTCGTCCTTGCACTCTCGTGCATTGCTTAAGCTTTCTACCTCCCACATTGACCAGCACCATCTTGCTACAATCGGAATAAACTCTAACCAGGTTATTATAATTGACATGAGAGTACCTGGATTACCAGTTGCAACGTTAGATGGTTCATTTGGAGGAAGGAACACTGCTGCGATCAATCTGATAAGTTGGCATCCTACTTCTAACTATTTGTTAACGGGAGGAGACGACTGCCAAGCTCTTGTGTGGGATTGCAACAATATGCATCAACTCAAGGGGGCTGCGTCTCATGGAGTCAATGCAACTAGTGCCGGAAGCACAGACGGTGGGGTGTTAATCGAATCTCCAGTATTAGCATACGAAGAAGATTTAGAGGTAAACAACGTGTGCTGGCGAGGCGACCTGGGAGACTGGATGGGTGTTGTGAGCGGTAAGGGATTCCAGGCTGTCCAAATTTAGGCTAGATAGCGTAAAATGTATTATAATTGTGACAATTTGTACGACAATTTTAAAGTCTAAGTTTTTGCCAAAGTCTTGAAGAGTCTCTATTTGGCCTTCAACTTTGTGGCTTTTTGCTACAATTGGCATTTTTCCCTTACCGGACTACTGGCCCGAACATATAGCACCTTGACACAAACTATCTTTCTGGGGTCCAACTTCCCGATACGGATATTATTTTCATGACTTAGTGTACGTATCTAAGACTGACAATGCTGTTCTAAATTATTTAGTTTTCGTCTGCTTATAGAAAGAAATTGTTCCTGCCGCCGAGTATTCTTCTGGAATACTCATTTTACCGACAATAAATTTCCTCTTTCTTCGCTGTACCTCAATGTTTATACCAATTAGGAAATTTTGTGACATGCATTGCATGAAGGTGACACGCCCAGAAAGGCAGGATTGATCAAATTATAGTCTTCTGACTATAACTAAGTCGTGGCCGAAGCATTGTAAGGGAAGTAGATACAATGGAACGGGCAATTGGCAAAACGAATATGGAGTAGTTGTACCGACGAAATTCACATCTGATTTTCAAGAAAGTAGGTTTCTATTTGTAGGTTTTATAGATGTAGAATATATAAATATGCTACATGGCCAATAATTTTTACAGCCGTGAAGTATTTTGTACATCATCATCAACTACAATGAAGATTTGGTTGCTTTTTGCCGTTTTTTCGGCTCTCTTGTGCCAAGTTGTTTTAGCAGCACCTACTGCCAAGGTTCTAACACCTTCTGAAGACACCTTCTACATACCACCGAAGGGCTACGAAGATGCTGAACTAGGTACCATCTTGAAGTCAAGAAAGTCTCCTCACTTGTTGAGAAGTGTCTACGTACCTATCAATGTGAAGAACGCTTGGCAATTGATGGTTAGATCAGAGGGTTCGCAAGGAAATGCAACTGCTATTGTAACGACAGTTATCGAGCCCTACAATGCAGATCCTTCGAAATTAGTCTCCTACCAAGTAGCAGAAGATGCTGCCAATGCTAATTGTGCCATGTCTTATGCTTTTCAGTACGGAGCTTCAATGGATACTATTATTACGCAACTTGAAATGTTCTTTATCCAAGGAGCTTTGGAACAGGGGTGGTACGTTGTTATTCCAGATTACGAAGGACCCAATGCTGCCTTTACTGCTGGCCGTCAAGCTGGCCATGCGGTCTTAGATTCACTTAGAGCCACTTTAGCTTCTACCAACATTACTGGTGTTCATGACGATGCCGAGGTCGTACTTTGGGGTTACTCCGGTGGTTCTTTGGCAAGCGGCTGGGCCGCTGCTCTTCAACCAGACTATGCACCCGAAGTTGGTGATAGGATCCTTGGGGCTGCACTTGGGGGGTTCGTTACTAATATCACCACTACAGCCGTGGTAACTGATAATAAACTTCTTGCTGGCTTGGTTCCTTCCGCCATCAATGGGTTGATGCAAGAATACCCTGCTTTTGGCAACTATGTCAAAACACAGATCCGTCCTGGAAAAGAAGCTGATTTTCTCAAAGCGAGTCAGCTATGCATGGCTCCATCTCTTATACATTATGCCTTCGACAGTTTCTTTGTTGGTAATAACTCATACTTCACCAGGGGACTCGATATTCTTCTGGACCCAATTGTGAAAAACGTCCTTGATGAGAACACATTGGCTCTCAAGAAGGGTGTTGAAATGCCAAAAATCCCCCTTTTTGTCTATCATGGTGAGCTAGATGATGTTGTACCAATTATCGGTTCTCAAAGAGCATACGATAATTGGTGTGAATGGGGCATTGACTCTTTCGAGTTCTCTCCCGACTTTCTTAACGGACATATCACAGAGTTCTTTATGGGAGCACCAGCAGCACTCACTTGGATCCTGGAACGTTTCGAAGGAAAACCAACAGTAAAAGGTTGCAAGAAGACTGAGAGATTGGACAACATATTCTACCCTGGAGTCCCAGACTCTCTCAAAATCTTCTACCAAGCAGCCTATGAAAGTATATTTGGACACGACGTGGGCCCAGCAAATGTCACCGTACGTGATTTGGCTAATTTGTACAAGAGAGAATTTACTTACATTGACTCTTCCAATTTGAAGATCCAGACTTGATCCATCAAGTTCATTAATACCATATTTATTGTCCGGCACGGAAAGAACGGAAAAACCACTATTGCTGCAAAAAGTCATTAATCATAACCTTAGATTCGAATTAGACACCTTCCTAGTATTTATTATTCTACAAAATCAAAATTCTACCAATTAATTTATTACGTACAAAACTATATAAAACACTAATTAACATAACAAACATGGACCTCACCCAGGAAATAAGCTAGTATTGTCCTTCTACAGAGCAGCGAGACGGCCGCATGTTGTAAAATTCTAATCAGCTTATTTTTTACCAGCCTTGACAGCGGCCTTGGTGACCTTACCGGACTTGTCGGACTTCTCGACGGACTTGATAACACCGACAGCGACGGTTTGTCTCATGTCTCTGACAGCGAATCTACCTAATGGTGGGTAGTCAGTGAAAGCCTCAACACACATTGGCTTAGTTGGGACCATCTTGACAATAGCAGCATCACCAGACTTGACGAACTTAGGGTTCTCTTCCAACTTCTTACCAGTTCTTCTGTCGATCTTCTCGATCAAGGTGTCGAACTTACAAGCAATGTGGGCGGTGTGACAATCCAAGACTGGAGAGTAACCGGAGGAGATTTGACCTGGGTGGTTCAAGACAATAACTTGAGCGTTGAAAGACTCAGCAGCCTTTGGTGGGTCGTTCTTGGAGTCACCACAGACGTTACCTCTTCTAATTTCCTTGACGGAGACGTTCTTGACGTTGAAACCAACATTGTCACCTGGGACACCCTCGACCAATTGTTCGTGGTGCATCTCGACGGACTTGACTTCAGTGGTGACACCAGCTGGGGCGAAAGTGACAACCATACCGGCCTTGATGATACCGGTCTCAACTCTACCGACTGGCACCGTACCAATACCACCGATCTTGTAGACATCTTGCAATGGCAATCTCAATGGCTTGTCAGTTGGTCTCGAAGGTGGCTCAATGGCGTCAATGGCCTCCAACAAGGTCTTACCGGAAGACTTACCGGCCTTGGTCTCCTTCTCCCAACCCTTGTACCATGGGCAGTTTGGAGATGGCTCAATCATGTTGTCACCGTTCCAACCAGAGATTGGGACGAATGGAACAGTCTTTGGGTTGTAACCGACCTTCTTGACGAAGTTAGTGGTCTCCTTAACGATTTCCTCGAATCTGTTCTTGTCCCATTTGACGGTATCCATCTTGTTGACAGCAACAATCAATTGCTTAACACCCAAGGTGTAAGCAAGCAAAGCGTGCTCTCTGGTTTGACCGTCCTTGGAGATACCAGCTTCGAACTCACCGACACCACCAGCAATGATAAGAATTGCACAGTCAGCTTGGGAAGTACCAGTGATCATGTTCTTGATGAAATCTCTGTGACCTGGAGCGTCAATAACGGTGACGTGGAACTTTGGGGTCTCGAACTTCCACAAAGCGATATCAATGGTGATACCTCTTTCTCTCTCGGCCTTAAGTTTGTCCAAAACCCAGGCGTACTTGAAAGAACCCTTACCTAATTCGGCGGCTTCCTTCTCAAACTTCTCGATGGTTCTCTTGTCGATACCACCACACTTGAAAATCAAGTGTCCGGTGGTGGTGGACTTACCAGAGTCGACGTGACCAATAACAACGACGTTAACGTGAGTTTTTTCCTTACCCATTGTGATAAATTAATCTATGTAATGAAGATATTGAATCAAAAGAGGAAAAGAAGTGGCAGTAAAAATTTTTTCTCACTGGTGGAGTTTGCCAATTTATATATTCGAAGGGGGTGCAGAGATGGAGGGTGTCGCATGTCGCGGCGAGCATGCAATCAGGCCGTATGCTAGCAGCATACTGAGAACAGGAATAGGGACAATAGGAAGTAGTTCAAATGGTGGAATTGCCCTGGTTACGATGCGGGAGCAGTAATTGCAGTTGGTTAGAGTGCGCAGCAATGAGATGGACAATTTTTGCTGAAACCTTGTAGTGCTGGCTGGAGATGATGCCTCTTGATAACTGCGCTGTTGTCATGAATGCACTGGCGCAAAGATGGTTGGCCGAAAAAATACTGAAATGTCGCTGCTTCCATGGCATTCCATGATTTACTCTGAATCATTCTCAGATGTACGGGATTCTTTGAGGGGATGGTTTATCAGTCACATTGGCTCCACTATGACTCATTGAGTAAGATGGACTTGAGGGCGCTCTATCTAGTTTTCAACTGGGGTACGACTTAAAAACTGAAACCGCAGCGTTCACTAGCTATATTGATTGAGTCATTTGACCAACTACCAACTTAGACTGAAGTGGGGAGTTTATACAGTACCTCCTCCCTGTCTACACGTGTAGTTCTGCATATCCTCCCGTATCCACCACTTGAATAGATAACGGCGGTTATAGTGGAGTGAACACTTTGTCTAATAGATTTATGGTCTTTTACATACTACTCTCGTACATGTTTTATCTTCCCTATTCTACTATTCTACTATTCTACTGTGGACTGCCAATTGCCGTTCTGTCTATGGTTTCTTCCAATTGGTTTATTGTGCTATGCTACTGCTTGCTATCGCAGTCCAAATTTTTCACTCATCCCCATCCCATCGCATGAGTGAAATTTTAGTGAAATTTATTATGCCGAGCGCCTGGTACTGAAAAATGTCGCATTTTGATATTTCAACAGGACATAAATAATGCAGGATGGATTGAAATAGAAACTGGAGTTGATAGAGGATACCATGAATTGGAGAATTTCGAATAGCTTGACCATTCCATATCTGATAGTAAGCGTAGTGTAAAAATGATCGACAGTTTTTGGACTGAATTACCATTGAGTAGTTAGTAATTGAGTGGACCACGGAGTCACTTATGAGTCATTTGGATATTTCAATCGATACATTATGTTAGAGTTTTCGATTCAGTTAGAGTCAGTTAGAGATAGATATAGTCACTTTGAAGCGATTGGGCCGTTTAAAACTCTCCAGACTACGATCGATAGAGTCATCTCCACTGCTGGGACTGTCAACTGAAATAGCAGATTACCCCAGAGAATATCATTTTCTCTTATCTTTGTTGTCTCTTTATTCTTGTATATTGTAGTCCGGTGGATCAAGATATATAAGTATTTATAAGATGGAAGAATAAATAAAGAACATATAAAAATTGTAGCAGTAGCGTCGAAACAAGTTTCACCAGCTCTTGCGCAGCGAGGGTGGCGCTATGAATGTGTCCAAAGAAGCTGTAAACTTACTCCATCGGATAATATGTAACACATAGTTCTGTCAAGGGATAGAAAAGACCATTACTCAATGTAACGACTAAATGACTGTTGCTCAATTGAAAGTATTTTCATTCTTTCCAGCGGCAGTGTATGATTTTCTGAAAATCTCCAGATCAGCAGCATTGGCATTTGTAGATCTAGCACTTCCATCACCAACACTTACAGCACTGTCAATAGACGATCTAGTAGTTGATGTTGATGAACGTCTTCTCTGGTTTCTTGCGAAGTGTGGATCTGTCTTGGTACCCTTGGAGCTGGCAAATAATCCTAAGATGTCGGTCAATGTTACTACACCAATCAACTTACCTGGTAAGCCGTAGTTGGTCTCCGATGTTATATTCGTTGTCGATGAAGAAGATGATGAAGATGGAGGAGACAGAGAGGCCTTTAATGTAGCCTCAATGGTGGCAGGTGGTCCAGAGATCGAAGCTTGGTGTGCTCTGGAGTTGGTATCGACGATCCAAAGTCTATGCGATTGCGTTGCAACTAACTTGGCAATAACTCTACCAAGCGAACTTTGCTTGTTCACGTGGAAAATTGGATATTGATCTTGTCCCTCTTCAATACCCTTTTGAGTAAGATTATAGGAGATGAAGTTAAGAACGGATTTGAAGAGAAGCTGTGAGTTCTTGGACGACGAAACATTCTTCACATCAACGATGGAGATGTTACCGATAAGTGACTTGGAACGGTCGATGACAGCCAACGAACTCACACGTTCATTGAACATCTTGTGCAATGCGTCGATCAAGAGTTGATCCTCATAAATGAAAATTGGGTTATTGTTACCGATTTTTAAATCCTGAAGGGTAGAATTCAAGTAGAAGTCAAGGGAGGGGAAACGTCTAGCATTCTCCCACATGTACTTGATAAGCCTTCTCTGCGACAAAATACCAGTAATTTTTGTAGATTCTAAGTTTGTGATAGCTACACGATGAACGCCGTTTCCTAGAGCTTCCATGACCTTGAACAAGGTATCAGCTTCCGTGAACTTAATGAATGGGTTCTTAGGATGCAACTTGATAATAAACTCAACGGGCACTTCCTCTCCACGCTTGGCTTTATTGATGGTCTGAGTAACAATCTCCTGTTTCTTCGCGGCGGAATCTTGTTCTGAACCGATCTCATTAATCGCCAAGTCACTGAGCGCAATCTTGTTCATTACGAGAAGAAGATAAGTGTTAAGGTCGGAGTAATCAAATGTTAAGCAACTGGAAAGATCTGTGTCATCCTCGCTAACGGAAACTGGGACCGACGTCAAGTTATTAGCTGAGAGAGTTTCAAATGCTTTCTGGACAGAGTATGACGAATTAATGTAAATGAGCTTGTTAGATTCGGTAAGTTCACTCAATGGGATTTCCAGCCAGTCTAAGCCTGCAATAGACAAGTGGTGGTGAGGAGGAACAGCATTCTGGTGGCTGATCAGGGAGGTACGCAGACTGATGGAGGTGTTTCGAGAAAGGGAGAACAGATGGATGTCTTCTTCCGCGGGGTTCACTGGCAATGGTGGCGGCGACGAGAGCAACTCGACTATAGATGGTTTCCGTGACGCGTGGTGCTGATGGGAGGGTAGATGATGGTGTGGAGTAGCTGTGGTGGTTAGGGGAGACGTTGGAGGTTGTCTCTGAAATGGAGGGTTGGCCATGTTGTATGGGTATTAGATATACGTGATGGACGGTGCAAGTGGTGACAATTAAGAGTGACAAATGGTCTGGGTGATAGCAGCGCAGGTGTGTCAAAAGAGTGTGTTGGTGAGTAGATGTTTACTCGGATTAACGTTACTTTGTTTATACTTTAGTTGGTTTGTTGTAAAGTGGAGAAGAAAGTCGAGATACTAATAAGAATAGCAGTACGAATACCCAGATTTCTTAGGAACAAATAGCAGGCAGATGGTGCTGGAGCTGGAAACGTCTTCGATTGAACGGGTGTATTCGATTAATCAATCAATTGCAGGTCGGGATGAGGAACGGCGGATCTCAGGGGTCTAGTGAGTACGATTTCAAGGAAAGAAACGATGTGTGTCAACCTAGTTTTCCAATGGAGTATTTCCCAGATGGAGTAAGAATGAATATGGAATTGGAGTAGACGCCGGTGGCGACGTGCAGGAGCGAAAAAATGAAGATTGGATGATCAAAATATGGTGGACAGTATGTAGGTGAGGATGAGAGTTTGTGTGGGGATAGTATGGGGCGAAGAAGGAATGGGATGGGAGAGTATTTTGAGCGGGTAGGAGGTATATAGTATGAGTACGGTGATGGTAGTACTGGTGCTGGAGCTTAGTACGAGAGGCGAGTATGGCAATTGATAGAGTGTAGTCTACAGCTGCGGACTGAGCTTGGGTTTGAGCGAATTTAGCAAGTATAGCGACGGCCTGCGTAAGATAACGAGCATTTTTGTAGGAATAGAGGGGTTTAGGGACATTATTTGTATTATATAGAATTTATGTGTGGATGCGTGAGAGTATGCACGTTTGCGAGAGCGATTCGTATTAATGTTAACCTTGTAGGCCACGGGACGAATCGACCAATGATGAATTATTGCAACCTTGCCAGGACGTGTTAGGCGCTCCTCACTATCGTACGAATATATAGCTTATATGAAGGAGTGTGTGACTTCAAACTTGAGAAGTACAGAATTTGATCATGTATGTGCTTGGTATAAACATAGAAGTGGGTACATACGATAATTGAAGGTTTGAAAATGGTGAGGCTGACGCTCTCTTAAACGTGCCTTGGTTGTCAATCCAGACATACACCTATTTTGCTAATTGTAGGTCAGTCATCTGTAGTTGATTAGCATTGTTGTGGGAGGGTTCATTCTACAAGAAAACTGGAGGGTTGGTACTGCACATACTTACTAAACAAACACTACGATTCGCTGTAAACTGCCATTGGTCTGTTTTTACGCTATGTAAGGGGTTCAGTATGGAGCTCCTTTACAGGATGTATGAGCACTAGCCACCTTTTGAATGAAAGGATATAAAAAGAACCAATGCATATTTCTTGTGCTCCTAACATGATTGTATTAAAAGATCCCGATGATTTAACGGGCGTCTTACCCCATACTCAGCACAATAAGGCGGCGCTCTGAGGTAGGTGCAAAATCGCTTCTTCCTATGTTTGCAAAGTTGGAAGTACTGGGGCATACTTGGGTGCACAACTGATAGCTTTGAGCTATGCACGAGGAGGACTTAAGTGCCGTGTACAGTACAAGCCCAGTGTCGTCGTGTACAGACAGTTGACAGTTGAGAAAATGAGCTGTGCACCGGAACGTATCAGTAAGATGGGTTACCAAGAAGGGTATACAAAAGCATGCAAATCATGACGATGCAATCTAAGCTGGGTTGAATTAGCCTCTACCCAGCCACATGGACAGAGCAATTAATCGTCCCGAGGATTATCCTGTGACAGGGTATTCTTCATGTTATCTCCTACGCTGCAGCAATAGGCATCGATCGATGGTTTTCTGGCTAAGAAATGGAAAATAACGGAGTGAAAATGCGCATGTGCCTGAATTGCGAATTGGGTTCCGGATGTGGTATATTGGCGGATTCCAATGTGATGTGTAAATGTACATCTGGGAGCCACTCGTATAGGTTGAATATCTGCCCACTAGCTACGGCGGGAGCACACCACCAATTACACCATTATGTTGGCCAATCCGATGGCATTGGGACCCAGTATTGCTCTATACTAGCGATGTTGGGGGGTACCATCGTCAACACTACCATACACGGCTGGAAATTCCTAGAAACCCCTGGAATTCATAGACCACTTCTATCTGACCACAACAACCACATCAACAGTTGCTCTACTTCCCGATGAACACACGAAGGTCCGCCCGCTTTAGTTAACAGACTACCAGTTGACGACACTCCCCTTACTCCGAACCAGTGGTTCTGCTTATGTAAGCTCCGATTTCACCCCTAATTTTCTTTTGTTTTGCCTAGTCGACACCGACTCCTTTAGTCCACCTCACAATCGTCCCGATTGTCTCCTGCATATCCCGCCCGATTTCTATTTTTGTTGGGCAGTGAGGACTCAATTTCTTTTTCCTCGCTTGGCCTCCAACAGCAATTCAACAGTTTGGGCTATCTATCCAACCTAACACTGTCAAACCAACTCCGATTTTTGCAGACACACGCTAAAATTGCCCGTTTTTTAGACCCAAAATCCCAAAACTGCTGCTCCGTTTTCATGTGTCTTGTAGGGGAAAATTTTTACGCAGGCTGCCAATATTTTGCAGGGGGCCATGGTGAGAGCACAGGGATTATATAAAACAGATTGGATTGCCGTCTTTGCAGTCAACGGGTAATATTGATTTGTTCTTCAGATTCCATTAGCGATCAGATCTCTTGAGTGTTACTGACAATCTCTAACCAACATGACCGATCAATTGGACATTGCTGATATTACCTCGCTTAACGCCTTGGCTGCGGGCACCAACAAGAAGACACCAAGAATTGTGGCTGCCGGTTTGGGAGGTAGATTGATGGGTACCGCCGATATGGTGAAAATCACTGCCGAACAGATCACCGAAGACTCCATGGAGTCATTGGCCGAAAAGGACGCCAGAGAGGCCAAGAAGTATGCCAACGTCAAGCACATCTCCGAGAAGCCTTGGACATTGACTAACTTCTACGATCACATCAACTGGTTGAACGCTGTATTGGTTGTAGCCTTGCCAGCTTACGGTTTCTACCAAGCTATCAAGTACCCTCCTCCATGGAAAACACATGTTCTTGGATTCATCTTGTACGTTTTCTCGGGTGTTTCCATCACCGCTGGTTACCATCGTTTGTTCTCCCATCGTTCTTATGACGCTGTCGTTCCAGTGAAGATCTTCTTTGCCTTCTTTGGTGCCGGTGCTATCGAGGGTTCCATCAAGTGGTGGGGCCACTCTCACAGAATCCACCACAGATACACTGACACGTCAAGAGATCCATATGATGCTAGACGTGGTTTCTGGTACTCCCACATGGGTTGGATGTTAACCAAGTCTAACCCAAAGAATAGAGCCAGAGCTGACATACATGACTTAACTGCTGATCCAGTCGTTGTTTTCCAACACAGACACTACTTTGTCATCATGATCCTTGCTGCCTACGTTTTTCCAACTATCATTGCCGGTCTCTTCTGGGGTGACTACTGGGGAGGATTTATCTACGCTGGTTTGATGAAGACTTTCGTTATCCAACAAGCTACTTTCTGTGTTAACTCCTTAGCTCATTGGATCGGTGTTCAACCATTTGATGATAGAAGAACTCCAAGAGACCACGTATTGACTGCTTTTGTCACTTTCGGTGAAGGTTACCACAACTTCCACCACGAGTTCCCATCCGACTACAGAAACGCCCTTAAGTGGTACCAATTCGACCCAACCAAGGTTGTCATCTGGATTTTATCTAAGCTCGGCCTTGCCTGGAACTTGAAGACTTT
Organism: Scheffersomyces lignosus; assembly: GCA_001599395.1. Lineage (NCBI taxonomy): Eukaryota > Fungi > Ascomycota > Pichiomycetes > Serinales > Debaryomycetaceae > Scheffersomyces > Scheffersomyces lignosus. Next base: position 1,443,872 of record BCGS01000002.1, on the reverse strand, counting down.
CTCTCAAAATGCCATCGAGCAAGGTTTGATCCAACAACAACAAAAGAAATTGGACAGAATGAAGACCAAGATCCAATGGGGTATTGCTGTCGAAAACTTGCCAGTGTGGAGCAGAGAAGAGTTCAACGAGAAGGCCAAGCAAGATGGTCTTATTATTATCTCTGGTATAATTCACAACGTCAAGAAGTTCATTAAGGAACATCCTGGTGGACAAGCTTTGGTCAGAGCCTCTTTAGGTAAGGATGCTACTAAGGCTTTCAACGGTGCTGTATATGCTCATTCTAACGCTGCCCACAACTTGTTGGCTTCTATGAGAGTAGCAGTTATCAGAGATGGACACGTAGATGCTAACACATTCGATCTCCAGCAACAATTCTTGGACAAAGAAAAGATCAACTAATTTATTTGATTTCACTAGTAGAAACATTTAGATTAGAAATTATGGTATGGAAACGGTTATATTTATGGTGAAGTTCTCTTTTATGTTTGTTTGTTTGATCAGTTAGTTTCATTTTAGTTGTAGTTTATTTAACAGGATTGCTTTTTTCTTTGATCCAGTTCAATCAAATATATGTATATATTTATGAGAAAGGAACCAAATATGGTATGGCTGTAGACAATCATTGGAGACGGCTGAAATAATACTTCAAATGGTTCTAGTAGATCGTAAGTTCGATGTTTTCAATCCAGGTGTTTGATGGGCTTTGCACCAACAATAGACGTGGTTTTAGACAACACAATCAGGAAAGTTCCGGAAAAACTATGCAGATCTGATCCCTGGTCAGCCGATTACTCCAGACTGTAATCAGACGTATTGTCAGAGCTTCTCCATAGTTGACACCTAAATGCAACTTTTAAATAAAGTGGTGCAATTTTCAACTCCGGTTCCAAGCGAGTTATCAGGAGATATACCGAAGTTTCTAAAAACGGACTACTTTTTTCGAGAAAATCGCACCACTAAAAATGGGTGCAAAACCACATTCTGACAAGATTCCGAGAGGTAATGGAGGATTAAGCTCATATAGGTTGCATCATAAAGTTGTCCGTGGCTTCATCGTGTTTGGTGTCAGACGTATAAATAGCCTACTGTACGCCGTCTTTGTTGGGTAATTCAAATGTTCTCCACAATCTATTCAATAAGCATCTCAATTCACAAATTCATCGAAAATGGTCGCTCAACAAGCCTTTAGACAGTTTCATCGTAGTTCAATCGCCCATAACTTTATCCGCCGTACCCCAGACTGGCTTGTATGGGCTGGCGGTTTAGGTGCCTTCTTGGGCTGGCCCCACGTCTGGGTAGCTGTTTCCAACAAGGTGTACGATGTCCCACCAATCAACCAGGCTTTCATTTAAAAGTGCTGTTACTATTAGCTCCTAATGAATTATGAAATATATACATACTGCTGGCCGTATTATGTCAGTTCACATTTTTGGTGCTTTACCTTATTCCTACTATCAAGAGCGTTGCTATGCTCCCCAATTATGCAACTCCAATAGAATACATCTTCATATTTATTAAATCCACATCTTTGTAAGAAAACAATCTTGTAGAATAACTATTATGTAGAATTTTCCATCTCTATGTCAATAATTCATAAACCAAAATGATTTCTAATGATAGTCTTCAGTATCTTCTTTCTAATAATTTCCAGAATGTTTACAGATTTACAGAAGTATATTTTTATTTATTTCCGAATGTTTCCTTCACAAACAAAAGTCTATTTTAAAACAGTAGATGAAACAGAAGTAATCTGCTATAGAAATATACTGTCATCAAAAGAGTGAGTTTGAAGTCAAACAGAAGAGATTTTATCAATACAATGGCTCTTCACTGCCTATGCCAATGTAGTGCGGTTTCTATACTAGAAAAGCAACAACTCAATCCTGAACTACCCTCGCCTTCCATTTAACCAAGAACTACCAAATAATACGAATATGTCAACAACAGTGCAGACATACCCGAACACTCCAACTCTCTCCCATCCTTCTCACACAGAAGCCATTAAGGTACTACTCTACTCTCGACATTAATACAATACCACCTACACCTCTTATGATTGCAAACTCGGTTGGTGGTGCATATAGACCAGGCAGTCATTATCTTCAAAACCAGAACTACCAAGTTTTAAAACCACACATTTAAAGAAGTGTACAATTAGAGCTAGAGATAGAGAACGTAACACATAGAAGACAACATGTCGAAACCGTTTCAGCCGATAAGTGATGTGATCAATACTTCATCCCCAAGACACAAACAACAGTCGTTCAACGAGATCTACGGCGAGCCCGAGAACTTCCTTGAGATAGAAGTACGTATAAGAACAACGTTTTATAGAAACAAGTGGACTTCAACTAACATTTACCAGGTGCGGAATCCCCAAACACATGGATTCGGCAGAGAATTGTTTACCGATTATGAGATCGTGTGCAGAGTAAGTACTTTTGCTTAGATTACCGTAGAGGTGTACTAGTGAATTCACAGAAACATACTAACTATTTGACAGACAAACATACCAGCATTCAAAAAAAGAAGTAGCAGAGTACGTCGAAGATACTCTGACTTCGTCACTTTCAGAAAAATATTGGAACAGGAGACAACCCGGGTGATAATACCCCCTTTACCAGGTAAGATATTGTTGAACTCCAACAAATTCAACGACTTAAACATCGAGAAAAGAAGACAGGGGTTAGAGAAGTTCTTGACCGTAGTTAGTGGCCATCCATTGTTACAGACCGGTTCTAAGACCTTGATTGAATTCATCCAGAATGAGAAGTGGGACGCAAGAAACGCTTTTTACTGAGCGTCGTATCTATCTATGTTTTATTATTGTACGTGGTTTAGCGAGCACTTGTGCCTCTTCTTCATCCTTCTTTCCAATCATCAGCTGTTATCTGCTTCGGTCTTTTCCCCAGAAAAGATACCGAATCGATCTTTAGACATGAATCTGTCGTGTGTCCGAGAAGTACAATTTTGACCACTAACTCCTTCTTAAGGTAATGAAAATACACGAGTTGCAGCTTACTCCGAGATTTTTGTCGGGTAGAGCATGCTGATTGCTTCGGCCCAGTATTTTCTTACCTATCTTGCAATGAAACACCCGCCTCTTCGTCTATAGCATAAACGGTTAATATATTTGACATATTGATAATTATAAGTTACGTAAACAATCACGTAACCGCACTACTAGGAGTTTACCCCGGCCTTAAGTATCTAGTAAGTCTTAACTCCCAATTCCTAAATGTGTGCGAATTTAGCTTATACTACGAACAGCGTTAACCTCCAGAGTACTCCAGATACAAGCGCTCTTGCCATTTAGCTAGTGGTTATCTACCCTATGAGTTATAACGGTCTATCACGTTTAAACTATACGTCAGATTGATCAAGCGATGCATTGAAGGTTGCAAAAGTCTGGAACTATGATGAACCCCTTTCAGTTGCAAAATGCTAATTCAATTTTCACGGTACGATTCTGTCCCTTTGCTCCTTTTCACTATGTATGGGCCAGGTTTTCAGTGATTCTATGTCCTCGGGATTCTATGTCCTACGGAGGTAGCCACCACTGGATTTAACTCCCACTGCGCACCGTGGCCCTCGTATTGCCGAGTCTGATGATAATTCCTTTGGCGAGGTCGGCGTACCCCAGAATGGAAATCCTGCAAATATTTTATTGCCCTGGAGCCGTCGAAACTCCCTACAAAATATGGTTCACCAACAAAATTTCGAATATGCATCGGCTGCATAGGTAAATAGGGTTGTAAACTCCTTCGTCTGCTTCGAGCAATTGAAGGTCAGTCGGAGCGTATTCTCTTGATCCGTGGGGTACAGCACTGCAGGCAGAGGATGGGGCTACTAACACTTTGCACCATATTGTGGTTGTGAAGTAAAAAGATCCATACCAGGATGTGACCCAAAATAAAGGGGGACAAGGACCGGCCCATTCTACAGTTCTAGGAGAGAGTGCCCAAATCCACGGGAATTACTCAACTTGGAAGTCCGGATATTAGTACGTAATCGTGGCTGTAACCTATAGTCGCATTGGTACCTACCTGTTCGAGCGAGACAGTGAGCAAGAAGCATTACTTTATTCCACGATGCTCTTACTTGGCGGGCCAAGTTCTGGAGGAAGTTTCGGCACAGCAACTGAGAAGGAGGAGGATTGCTTGGGCTTCGGTGCCTACATTTCAACACTCTACAAGAACATATAAGTTTGACAGAACTACGTAAAACCGCCTAATTTTGCAATTATTCAATTGTTGGAAACACCCTAACACCTTATCTATCCGATTACTTCTCGTTTTTAAGCATGCTTAACACTCTTTACAGCACAGTGCAAGCACATTGATTCCATTCTATTGTTGCAACTGCACCTAAGCCGCTTCTCTTGCTAACTCTACGGCACGGTGTTTAGCTGTTTTCATCCACGAAGGAAACCAGGTGATTAGTGCTGTAGTGTATACAGGCGATTAATATATAGACGTTTAGTGAAAAATTCTTAATGGTGGGGAACTGCACCAGAAAATCCGGGGATCCTATATGGCAGTATATGGCATGTTATGAAATTTATTTTAGTTATTACCCCCCTTGCTGGGTCCAGGTCTCGGACTTTCAAAGGTCTTTACAATGAATTCCACATTGCCAGACCATGCAGCCAGAAAGTGAAAATTTTACTATAAATATGGGGTAAAAGTCCCGTTTCCATCTACCAATTCATTCTTAATTCTCCAGTATACAACAGTAACAACTTACTAGTATTCACCCTCAATTATAAAACTTAGCCAAAAATGTCTATCCCAAAAACCCAAAAGGCTGTCATCTTTGAAACTAACGGTGGTCCATTGTTATACAAGGACATCCCAGTCCCAACCCCAAAGCCAAATGAGCTTTTGATCAACGTAAAGTACTCTGGTGTCTGCCACACCGACTTGCACGCCTGGAAGGGTGACTGGCCATTGGGCACTAAGTTGCCATTGGTCGGTGGCCACGAAGGTGCTGGTGTCGTCGTTGGCTTAGGCGAAAACGTTACCGGTTGGGAAATTGGTGACTATGCTGGTATCAAGTGGATTAACGGTTCCTGTTTACAATGTGAGTACTGTAGAACCGCCCACGAGTCCAACTGTCCAGATGCTGACTTGTCCGGTTACACTCACGATGGTTCTTTCCAACAATACGCTACTGCCGATGCTGTCCAGGCCGCTAGAATTCCAAAGGGTACTGACTTGGCGTTGGTTTCTCCAATTTTGTGTGCTGGTATCACTGTCTACAAGGCATTGAAGACTGCCGACCTTACTGCCGGTCAGTGGGTCGCTATCTCCGGTGCTGCTGGTGGTTTAGGTTCTCTTGCTGTCCAATACGCCAAGGCTATGGGTTACAGAGTTATCGGTATTGATGGCGGTGCCGACAAGGGTGAATTCGCCAAGTCTCTCGGAGCTGAAGTTTTCGTTGATTTCACCAAGTCGAAGGATATCGTTGCCGACATCATCAAGGCTACCGGTGGTGGTGCTCATGGTGTAATTAATGTTTCCGTTTCTGAGCAAGCTATGCAGCAATCTGTTGACTACGTTAGACCAACAGGTACTGTTGTTTTGGTCGGTTTGCCAGCTGGTGCCAAGGTCTCTGCTTCCGTCTTCTCCTCTGTCGTCAGAACCATCTCCATTAAGGGTTCTTACGTCGGAAACAGAGCTGACTCCGCTGAAGCCATTGACTTCTTCACCAGAGGTTTGATCAAGTGTCCAATCAAGATTGTCGGTCTTTCTGAGTTAGCCAACGTCTACGAATTGATGGAACAAGGTAAGATTTTGGGAAGATACGTCGTTGACACCTCCAAGTAAATGTGTTTGCTCCCTATTTATTAGCGCTTGTTTCTCTCTTGAGATTTAATTCCTTCTGAAATGTTGTTTATGAACTCTTTATGTTACGAAGTATGATCCAGAATGATTTATAAAAAGTGTTTATGTTGAATAAAATGAAACTTTTTTTAAACATCCATTGTAGTTGATGCAAACTAATGAATGCAGCCATTCTGCCGACTGCAAAACAAAACCACAAGAATCTGCGACACGTTCGATTCAGCAATGAACAAGGAAAACTATGATAAAAGCACACAACCTCTCTGTTATAGCAACCATAATTCACTCACGTATAGAGAATAGGAGTTCTCTCTCTCCTCTCCGAAATAATATCGAACGGAGTTGCTAAAGTTGCAACCATCAAATTTGCGCCAGAATATTTTTCGGGATTACGAACTAAGGAGAACACCCATGCCGCAGATACAAGCGCAAAGTGATTTCGTGGCGGGTCGCGACTGCAAAATAGTGAATGAGGATCGCCCTAGTCAATGAATTGATCTTTAAATAGCACCTTTTTCTACAGATAGACCTACAGGCTGTATTTTACCCTAAATTGTACGATTAAATAATTGACTATTCTTAATAGACTAAAGATATACCAATATTGAAAGAGATTATAAAGTACTCATAAGCACGCGTCTATACATCGCTTAGAAAGCCTTGGTCAATGGAGAGAGAACAGACTTACCCTTGTAGAACTCAACAGTCTTGATGGCCTTGTCAGCAACACCTTCTGGGGTGAAACCGAAGTACTTAAAAAGTTCTGGAGCCTTACCAGAAGCACCGAATCTGTTCAAACCAAATTGTTCGTGGGAGTACTTGGACCATCCGAAAGTGGACATAACTTCGACGGACAAAATTGGGACACCGTCTGGCAAGACAGATAATCTGTATTCCAATGGTTGAGAGTCGAAGGTGTGGTGGTCTGGCAAGGAGACGACACCGGCCTTGATACCGGAACCCTCTAAGACCTTGACAGTGTCAACAGCGAGAGCAACTTCGGAACCAGAGGCAACGATGATGACATCCGGCTTTTCTTGCTTGACTAAAGTGTAACCACCCTTAGAAGCCTTCTCGATGGAAGAACCCTCCAATTGTGGCAAGTTTTGTCTGGTCAAGGCAAGGATATGTGGGGTGCTGGTAGACTCGATAGCACTCTTGTAAGCAGCAGAGGTCTCGTTACCGTCAGCTGGTCTCCAGACAGCGATATTTGGAGTAGCTCTGAAGTGAGCCAAGGTCTCGATAGGTTGATGGGTTGGACCATCTTCACCCAAACCGATAGAGTCGTGGGTAGCGACCCAGGTGATAGCGTGGTGAGACAAAGCAGCTAATCTGACGGCACCAGCAGCGTAAGAAACGAAGTTCAAGAAAGTACCACCGTAGTTCTTGTAGTTGGCACCGAAAGCGTGGATACCGTTCATGATGGAACCCATAGCGTGTTCTCTGACACCGTATCTGATGTATCTACCAGAGTACTCACCTAAGCCAGTAGATGGAGCTTGGAAGTCGACAGCACCTGGGGTTCTGGTCAAGTTGGATGGGGTCAAGTCAGCGGAACCACCAATGATTTCTGGAACAACGGCGGTGATCTTAGACAAGACGGTCTCAGACAACTTTCTGGTAGCAACAGCTGGGTCAGCTGGAGTGTAGGTTGGCAATGACTTAGCCCAGTCTTCTGGCAACTTACCGTCCAATCTACGTTGAACTTCAGCACCTAATTCTGGGTACTTTTCCTTGTAAGAAGCGAACAAAGTCTTCCATTCTTGGTGGACCTTTTGGTTCTCTTTGACTTTAGCAGCGTAGGCATCAGAGACTTCAGATGGAATAGCAAACTTCTCCTCTGGGTTGAAACCCCACTTCTCCTTGACTTGCTTGATGTCATCGGCCTTCAATGGAGCACCGTGGACACCGTGGGTACCTTGGTTGAGGGAACCATAACCGATAGTGGTGGTCAATCTGATCAAGGTTGGCTTGTTGGTGACCTTCTTGGCCTCATCGATGGCCTTAGAGATGGCGTCGATGTCGGTGTCACCGTTGGCGACCTCAAGAACGTGCCAGTCGTAAGCCTTGTATCTGGCGACAACGTCTTCAGTGAAGGAAACGTTGGTGGAACCGTCGATGGAGATCTTGTTGTCATCCCAGAAAGCAATAAGGTTACCCAATTGCAAGTGACCGGCGAGGGAAGAGGCCTCGGAAGAGACACCCTCCATCAAACAACCGTCACCGAGGAAAGCGTAGGTGTAAGAGTCGGAGATTGGGAAGTTTGGCTTATTGTAGGTGGCAGCGAATTGAGCTTGGGCAAGAGCCAAACCAACGGCGTTGGAGATACCTTGACCCAATGGACCAGTTGTGACCTCAACACCTGGGACGTCGAGGACTTCTGGGTGACCTGGGGTCTTGGAGTGCAATTGTCTGAACTGCTTCAAGTCTTCGACGGTCAAGCCGAATCCGTAGAGAACGAGCAAGGCGTAGAGCAAGGCACAGGCGTGCCCGTTGGACAACACGAATCTGTCTCTGTTGATCCACTTGGTGTCCTTAGGGTCGAAGTTCATCTTTTTCCAGAGGGCGTGGGCAGCTGGGGCCAATCCCATTGGGGCACCAGGGTGACCGGAGTTGGCAGCAGCGACAGCGTCGACGGCTAACAAACGGATAGTGTTGATGGATTTTTGGTCGAGATCAGACATTGTGAGAGTTCTTGTAGATGTTCGTAACTAACAGCTTCGGTGCAAGGCAATTGACAACGGATAGGAACGCGACAAGTCGTAGAGAGCAGAAGAAAGAAAAACGTTCACCACAGCGAGTGAAATATCTGGAAAATCAATTGTTATATATACAAGCAGCACTAGTGTGGGCCGGTGACACCAAAGGAAGGTTGGGCAAAAAAAGACCAACCGTGGGGGTCTGAATCCGGGCCCAGCTTACTAAAAAGGAATTGGGCAAAATTTTTCAGTGGCAGGGTCGGGCAAATTTCGGGGTGAAAGTCGAGGGTAGCACCGAGGTGAGCAGCGGGTCTGATATTGGTGCTAGTCACATCTTCAGATCCCGCGACCAATACATAAGAATTCTTAGTTGTTAAATTTCCGGTGAGGACGGTATACTCCTAGCTGATAGGCGACGGTGAAGATCTAGATTACGATCTCTGGTGTGCAAGAGGTCATGGGAACGAGCTGCGATCCAAATGCGATGGCCGTTTGAGTAGGCCCAGAGGCAACACAGCTCGACTTACCTATGCTTGCAGCAGTCTTTTTTGCAATTGTAGTCCACAATTGATCACAATTGATGGGTTTCTGTGTGCACCGGGGAAGGTGGAGGTCGGTATGCACCCGTTATGTAGTGCATCAATGGGGAACAATGTTAGTTTATACAGCATGGTGGTGGTCACAGTGGAGGACCTGCTACCACCTATTAGTAAATTATTATTACAATTTATATGTAATTATTATTATTTACTGTTTGTATTATCATATTATTACAATATTATTATTATTCTCCATTCTTCTCTTCGTACAGTGGGAGAAACTCTAATGAGACACGAGAACGTTTGCTAGCGAAAGAAAGACGATGGCCGTTGGCTCATGGCCGTGATGGTGCACTGGATACATCGAGCGAGTCAGATATACCGTTTCTAGTCTTACTATATGGTGACACTCTCTGTATCCCCCTAGCAGTCGTCACGTAATCGTCCCAACAACGTCGTTTCTATGCCACCAGAACACAAAGCGAGCCCAAACTGAGGGAGGTGGAGCCCTGGAACCCACACCGAACCGGAGACTTCAGGTCCGCCTCCTTTCGGCCTCCACGCAAAAATCCCCCGGTATTCTTTCCAGTCCCGTCCGAAACGACTGACATACGAGGGCTAGATTACCGCAAATTACATCTCCATTATCTCGCTACCATTACAGCAGCTTAGCAGCAGCACCTCGAGCTGCTGGATATATGTGTTATTGCTGCTCGGGTGGGGGAAGAGTCACCGCCATGGTCGACGTAAAAGCAATTCAGAAGATCTCGCCTCAGTGGTTTAGACATTTCACATAACCCATATGACATCAGTGTATATGCTCCAATTGCGATACCGCCTCTGCTAACTGCTAACGTGAACTGACTCGCACGCCGTGGTGGGGTCGTTAGAGCCACCAGAAAAAAAAAAACCACTGGTTCCACGGAGAAACTCGCTACTGAGAAGGTCCTGCCGTTGACCGGTTAGATGTCTACGATGTCAACTGGTTCAAACAGACCAAAAAACGTCTCGAACGGAACTCGTTATTTCGACTTGAAGGTCGCAGCGCATGCGACCGTTGTTTCTTTTCCTCTTCGCCATCGAGTCGAATAAGATGGTGCTTATTCTACGGTAGTGTCATTGGTGGTGCTGGTGTTGCAGCTAGTTTCTTTTTTTGCATTCGCCAGTTCCAGTGCTCGTAAACTACTGCGGACCACAGTGAATACTTATGATGGGGAAGCTTATCCCGGCAGGTACAACGTCGGAGTTCGGGGTTGAACGTTGGCGCCCGAGAATGGGTCGGTAAAAGCTTGTTTAAGCAGTAAGCTGGAATTGTCCGTGGATTATTACTAGACTCATTGTTCCCGGATTATTATTAGCATTAGCATTAGTATTAACATTTATATTAATATTATTAGTACTATTATTAGCTATGTTCTATAATTACAATGTTAACCGATAGGGTCTTCGAACGGACTTCTCTCACCACTACTGTCCGAATGGTGGCTTTTGGGTGGCTCGAGCCCCAAATCAAATACGAAGGAACCAGCCCCCGCTATTGAACTGCCACTATCTAAGTTGTTATTATTACTGTAGTTGTGATTGACAAAGGCACGAGGCTGCTGAAATTCGGTATAACTATCATCGTGCGATGCTGGCGCGCTGGCATAGGCAATTGGTATATTGCTGCCTGAGTTAATGTCTAGGAGGACTTCCCGATCCGGTGTTAATGTCAGTTCCTGTGATGCCTTACTTGGCTTCTTTCTGACACTTGTAGCCCTCGTAATTTCCCCGATATCCGAGTCGACATCGGAGTCACTTTCATCATCTAAAGAATGCATGTTGGAAAGCGTAGTGGAGTTTAAATTGTTATTTGAAGTGTTGTTGCTTAATGTCTTAGCGCCGCCGAATAAGGAATCGTTCTTGAATGTTGCTTCATTGTCATCGTAGTCCGCGCTGAAATCTTCTTCGTCCGTTATATCGTCATCCTCGTCATCGTCATCGTCATCGTCATCTTCATCTTCATCTTCATCTTCATCTTCCTCCTCCTCTTCGATCCTAGCAACATTGACCAACCTTGGTTGAGCTTTGATTGCCGTCATCGTTTCATTCGCCCCTTCTTCTTCACTATTTGCACTCGTATCTGCTCGAGGGGAGTTACTATTCTTGGAAACGTCTCCGACAATGGAAGCATTCTCGATGGTATTCAAATCAGAGAAAACCGAATCTTCATCATATGAGTAGATAGAACGAGTATTATTTATCGTAGGACGGACTGTGACTCCTGGAATGTAAGCAATAGGTAAAATATTCGATGCATTAGTACTAGCAATCGAAGTTGCAACCGAGTTTCTATGTGTCGATCTGGGGTCAGCATATATGTTACCATGATTACCCGAAGAATTGACACTGTTCGCTGCGTTGGCCTGGTTAACAATTTGTCGTTGGCGAGCTCTTCGTTGCGCTGCTGCTACAGATGCCGCAGTTTTGACTTTGCTTGGCTTGGTAAACGACTCATATGAGGATAATCTCTTTTTGCTCTTCGCCGCATTGTTAGAATTCAATCTACGGGCTTGTGGTCTTTCCACTAATGATCCGTCGGACAGGAAGGTTTCCTTATTAGGAGACAACTTTGGATTCTCGTTGACACTGTCGAGTTTGCTCACAGCATAGTCACTGTTGTCGTCGGGTTCTGGACCCAAGCCATCCATCATGACATCGTCCAATGCAGGGGGATTTTTGCTGTAGTAGAACTTGTAGTAGTAGAGTCCAGCAAGAATGGCTAGTACCACTATACCCGCAATAACACCTCCCACAATACCTCCAATAGGGGTACTTTTGGAGTTCCCATCATCGGATGGCGGAGCACAGTAATTTTCGGCACACAGGGTAGGAGATGAACCTCGCTGCTGGCAAACCTCGTTACCTTTGCACTTAGGACACGCCCCTATATCAGGACATATCAAATTACCGTCTGAATCCTTGGGATATGTCGAGGAAGCATCACGCTCGAATATAATAGGGTTGGGGAAGTCGTAATCTTTGGTGGTTGGAGTAGGGGGCCAATCTAAGGGTGGAACAGGCATGATGTGAAATATGAATATATGTGGTAATTTGGCTATACGTGTCTATTCAGGAAGTAGGCTAGATGAGGTGTAGTCGTTATAGTACAATATCAACTAGTTATGACTATAGTTTCTTTCAGTTCGGCACTTGGCTTACGAGGACGGGTGAAATGACCAGAAACTGGGCTATGATAACCAGCGACTGGACTCTTGGTGAGGGTGTATTAATGACACTTGTTTGCAAAGTAACAACTACAATCTCTCCAAAGAAAAAAGTAGAGGCTGCCTGACAAGAAAGAAGCCTGAAAGGAATCCGTGGCTGAATGAATTTGGCCACTCTTGACAAAGCCTGGTTGTACGATGGACTAGAGTAAGCGTTAAATGGCTTGTGAACTGGAACCTGATATCAGATGACCTACACAGATCACTAGCTCACGAGGGCTGTTCCGGCAGTATATATACACGGAAAAGTGCTAAATAGGCAGTGGACGAGATACAGATCGAAGCCCAGTGTACCTACGAAAATAGTTCTGATCCAAGTGCTCAGCTACTTGAAGTTGCATAAACCGTAATAATGCTATTCCATTGTTCACCAAAACCGAAATTTTTAGGGTTGGCTTTACCCAGTAATTTATTTTTGGTGATACAATCTGGGTGCAGGCAGGGTTCAGTACTAGTGAGGATAGGTGTTAGAGGCGCATTATGGGCAGAGCGTGGCAGGGAGAGGACATGGGTGGAGGAAGAGGCGGCGAGATAGGGGACCAGGTGGGAGCCGATGATGGGAACGGGCCGGGAGCGGGATTAGAGGTCGAAAAAGTGGTGAAATGGGGGAAGAAGGCCATTAATATGCTGTGGTGCACTGGCTGGTGTCAATGTCTTGTGTCGCAGATGACAGTGAAAAACTATGCCTCGTTGGTTGATCTTCGCTGTCGTTTATAGTGCAAACCTAATACCGTGTATGTCTGGTACCTGCTCTAGAACCGCTAGAGGTGCATGGCAGATGAAGCGGTGCGGCTCATGGCAGCTCGGTATTTCAAGGTCGTGCGCCGAATTTGACAACAGGCTCCACTGCAAGTGGCCAGGCCGGTAGCAGGTGGTCGTGTGTAGACCCAACTTTGAAACAACACGATACCACAGTGATACACGAGATCAGTAGACGAAAGCAGTCCTTACCCGTGGAGACAAGCGGGAAGCGCATTACAATTGGTGTCGCTGAAACATGTTGCTGCACAGGGATAGATGTGCAGAATTTGCAGTCGTCAAGGTTACAGTGTGGTTAAATTATAACCGGCAATGCGGTTCATACATTTAATGGTTTGGGATTTGCACCCATAGTACTGTGTGACAAAATACAGGCATGTTACTAATTTACATATACAACAAGAAATTATGCTATAGATAGGAGAGAAAATTCAGTATTGTGAATAAGTCTTTCAACAATCACACCATTAGGAAAGTAAAAGAGATATATCTGCAAATATGGAAACTTAGAATGTCTCTCTCAACTCATTACTGAATTTGTAGTTCTCTCTTCTCCTGGTTAACCACGTCTTTTCATAATCAAAGTATTTGTAGTTTTCCTCCTTGTTTCCATCGTCCACCTGCTCTTCGTCCTTCTGGATAACCGACACTGATCTGTTCTTTCCGCCGTTCTTGGTGTTCTTTAAGAACCACTGTTTTAACTCGGTGTTGAATACCCAACCTCTTCTAGACAATTCCTGGGCAGAGTTCCATTTAGCTAGGTTGTCGACTCCCTCACTATAGTAGAAACAGAAGAACAATGTGTCGTTGTCGAACTTCTTCATAATGTTACTGGAGTTCAACTCATACATAGGCTCTTGAGGATAATCAATTGAGGAAGGATGGATGTTGACGGGGTTATATTGTCTCGGTCTTTCTGCGTCAAACGAGTCAGGACAGTTGAGCAATGATGTTTCCAACATCGAACTTATGAACTGGAATGGTAATGGATTCTGCAATCTCGACTGCGGTATCGTAGAGAGTCTAGTAGTTGTATCAAAGAAAGCTCTATTCTCTTCTGACAAGATAGGCAGTTGTGATTGAGACAATGACTGGGCTTGAACAGGTTGGACGTGTGCTTGCAAGGGTGTATCATCTCCTTCTTCATTAAGAGTCAGATTAGCTGCCTGCGGAGACAGAGATGAAGACTTGGACTCTATTGGGTTTAAGCCCGGAGGTGGAGCCTTGGCAGCAGGTGCGGCTGGTATGATGTTTGTAGTCATAGATTGTGCGGCTGCCTTAATCACATTTGAATATGCTGTGATAGGTGGAGGAGCAGGTGCCTGGACAACATTGTGTCTTTTAGTTGGCGTGGAACCACCTATGATGGCAGACGACGAGCCTGGTGATATGCTGACCTTTGCATTTACAGGAGTAGAAACGCCTGGCGCTGAGGCCGGTTTCACTTCAGGTTTTGCCGGTGTTGTTGGTTCGTCACCCCTTACCTCTGGGAAGTCTACGTTAGACTCGTATTCTTGATTATCTGCGGCCATCTGTGCCAACGAACCGTGAACTTCCAAGTCCGCATCCTCATCTATCTCCAAGCTTTCGTAGAAATCATCGTACTCCACATAGTCCTCTTCCTGGTTGTTTTCGACATAGTACTCCAAGTCATCCTTAATATCATCAATTCTCAGTGGATCCAATCTCTCGTTCTCCAAGTTTCTCAAGATAGACTCGAGCTTAGTTAAATGGTTGTTATTTCTCTCCATTTTGTACTTGCCATCCTCTATGGATGACTGAATTGGTGCTTGGTTCGATGACTTTGCTTTCTTCAATTGTCCTGTCAATTGCTGCACATCCTGTTCCAAATCATCGTTTTGTTGAGTTATGAGATCAATAATGTCGCTTATGTAGACGCAAGCTTCTTGTATCTTGGCTCCTTCTGGTCCAAACCTATTATGCCTAGTGCGTTGACTCTGCAATTCCAACCCTTCGTTGGAAAACTGCTTGATCTTGGACGATTTCTCCAAATCCTTGAATTGATCCATGGCATGCTCAATCTTGGTCCGATTCTCTTGCAACAACTCCTTGTCCAACTTTATGGAACTGTCGCCCAACCATTGCTTCAACTGGTCCCTCAGTCTCTGCAATTTTTTGATTTCCTTCTTCAAGTCACTCTCCAACTTCTCTTTCTGGGAGCTTATCTCGGTGGTCATCAACTTATCGTATATATCGTCAAACACAGAGAGTCCCTCCGCTATTTTCTTGTTCGTTTTATCGAACTCTTGTTGTAGTTTTCTGGTACTCATATTTCCACTAATTTAATCATTCACAGTTTACGCAACAATTCAACTATACCGCTCTACACTAGCTCTCCGTGCATGTGGTGAGTGTCTCCGAGAGTTATATGCTGTTTTAAGACTACTCTTCTTCGATACAATTCCACTACGCTTGGTTATGAAGTAACGTCAAAAGACAGAAAATGTGAGAACATGCCGTGACCAGAAGTGCTGAGTGCGGACTTACATTTACGCACTTAGGAGGATCGAGACCCTATAGTTCTAGTTATACCATGGTTTACAAATGTAGTATTTCTATTTATTTAGGACTCTAAATGGATGTGTATCATTCTCTGCAAGTTAGTCTAACTCTCCAATTTCTTGCTTCAAGAATTCCTCGCTGAAGTGATTCAATTGCTGGAAGTTCGTCTCGAATCCATTGATTCCACCGTAGTATGGATCGGAGACCACCTTGCTGTATTGGGAGTCGGTTCTCCACTTTCCAAATAACTCAACAACAGCAGTACTGGAACGAGGCTTGATATACAACAAATCTGACCTGTTGCTCTCGTCCATGGCTATGACGTAGTCAAACTTCTGGAAATCAACTGGATTTATCTTCTGCGCCCTATGGTTCACTGGAACACCGTGCTTCTTACAGGTTTTGGAGGATCTGGAGTCCGGCGACTCTCCCAGGTGATAAGCACCTGTTCCGTAGGAGTCAATAAAGTCAAAGTAGTCGGCATATCCCAATTCCTTAACTTTGTGCTTGAAGACAGCTTCTGCCATTGGGGAACGGCAGCTATCAATTCTTTAGTTAGTACAGCTTCAAACATTACAACAAATGAGTTCTTTACATCTCTCCGAAATTCCTTCTTCTTTCTCCAATATACTCACATGTTACCCAAACACACAAAGGCGACTGATATCTTCTTCTCCTCCGGTGTAAAGAATGGTGGCATTGCTACAGAGCACAAACATAGACTTTTCACTAACTTCAAGGGTACAATTATTTCTTAGATTGTCAGAAATCGCACTCACTAAATTCGTAGTACGACTTTACAGGATAATGTGATTTAGTAATGGTACACATAGTATTATAAAAAACAATTATACAACCACGATCGTCAAAGATCATGCTAACGAGAGAATTAAATTAAAAATATCAAATAAATACAAACAGATTACAAAGTTAGTATGTTCACTCAGGGTGATGTTCCCAGTATTGTTGTGTAGTGCGAGTCTTTGTAAGGTATTGTCTATCCAAGATATTCAAGGCATCCATTTTATTGAATGCTTGAAATCACGAATTGCTTCCAATCGTCAAATGAAACCGGCTCATAAACATATTTATAATCCGCCTCCTCTGTCTTAGGCTTCTTCTCATTAAACAAATTATCAAAATCATCAACCTCTTCGCGATCTCTCTTGATTCCTCCGTTTGACTCAACCCCTGCCGCTGAGGTGCTTGTGGGGTTCCTTCTCTCTGCCTCATCAATGGCTAATTTGGTACAGCTTTCAATGATGTCATTGGAAACCATCTCTCTAATACTTTCAACTTGTCTAAAAGCCGACGTAATAGCATTAGGCCTAATCTCACACGACCATTCTCCACGATGAAGAGCTGGCGATAAAGGCGATTTGGCTGCAGGCTTACCGTTAAACAAAGTTGGAGTCCTTGGAAGGCCAGAGTCCTTAACATCAGCAAACGATTCATCAATTTCTAGAAGGTTTGCCAACGACGCGTAAAAGAACTTTTCAGGGTCAGAGTTAGACAAATCTCTTCTCTTAGCCAGTTTAGAGTCGTCTTTGGTATTAATAAATATATCTGCATCAGTTGTAGCCACGGCGGTGGAAGTAGGAGTATTTTTAACGGGGTAGTTTGGAGATTGACCAGTAGGAGTATTTTTGTTGCTGTGAGTAGGAACATGAGGAGTAGGAATGCTATTAGGTGTCTTGATAGAAGTGGCCAAAGTGCCAGGCGTTGGAGCTGTACCAGCAGGTGTGGTACTAGCACCACTCACAGAGCCCTTGGCAGAGCCTTTCCTTCTGTTAGTAACAGGAGCCGGTTTCTTAGCCTGTTGTGGTGTTGCTTTTGGTGTTGGCTTAGTTACAGTAACTGGCGTTTGGACTGATTGAGTGGGCATCAAAGGAGAAGCATTATTGGGCATCGGACTACTATTAATCACTCCTCTCTGTTGGTTAGCTTGTGCTGGAGGTCCTACATTTGGCCAGTTGTTGGTTGGACCAAGATTCCCTTGCAGTTGTGATGGCTGTTGCTGCTGCTGTGCTGGAGCCTGCTGAAATGGAGTAGCGCGAGCCTGCGGGGCAGCTTGCTGACCAGCCTGTTGAGCGGCCTGTTGCTTTTGCATCTGCTGTTTTCTTTGGGCAAATTGCAGCTTGACGTATTCAAAGTACCTCTCGTACTGCGAGCGCAACTTCTCGATTAAATCTGGAGCTGCTAAGTAGATTCCTCTGTGAAGATTATCCATGATATTCTTCGTCATATACTTCATCTGAATCAATCTCTTTGTTCCATCGGCATTTCTGCTGAGTATAAAGAAATAGCTTATTATGCTATCTACATTTGAATACTGTTGTGATATTTTCATCATGGCTTCACGAACAGTGCTTTTATCCTCGGTAGATAACAATGCAGAAACATCTTTCAATGCTACATTATCCTTGGACACCTCGTCAATCAACTGCTTCAATTTAACTTTCATTTCATCCGTCAATTGAGGTAAAAAATTAGCAGTTGCTGGGCCATTGGGCCTCTGCTGACCTGGCACATTGCCCGCAACACTTGCACGAGCGTTACTATTAGTTGGGTTTCTAGAATTGGCAAACGAAGCATTGCTACTACTCATTTGAGCACCAGGAACTCCCCTCTGCAATAAAGGTGATGAAAGAGTATTCATCAGAGCTTCTTGTTTCAACATAGGAGTCTGATTCACGCCCATTAAGGGCAGCTGCTGAGGAATTTGCGGGGTAACTTGAACTGGAACCTGAGCGGGCTGTTGTTGGGGTATCTGCTGCTTTAACTGAGCCTGTTGCTGTTGCTGTTGCTGTTGCATTCTATTCTGTGGAGCATTACTGAAGTTTCCAGCGCTATTAGCACCATTTACAGCTGGGTTCAAGACACCAGGAGCGCCGTTTTTTAATGCAGCTGGATCATTCTGCTGCTTCCACAAAGTGGCCTTTTGATGCTGTATGAAACGTCTAATGAAAGATTCCTTCTGTGCCTGGTCAAGATCGTTAGGAATAGTATTATTTGCACGTAAACGAATCAACAAGGTCATCGCTGATTGCGAATGCTTCATAATATCTTGAGGAGTAATAGGGAAATCTGGAACTTTTAATTGGTTTCCCTGTTGTTGATGTTGTTGCTGCTGTTGTTGTACAGGAGCTTGAAGCTGTTGTTGGGGCATTGGTTGATGATGTTGTAGAGGAGACAGTTGCAGAGGTTGTTGCAGAGCACCAGGCATCAGATTTTGCTGCTGTAACATCTGGGCTGCTGCTGTCTGTCCTGTCATAGTTCTCTGCTGTTGAGCTTGCTGCTGTGCCTGTTGAGCCTGCTGCTGCTGTTGCTGAGCTTGAGATTGAGCCTGTTGTTGAGCCTGTTGCTGAGCCTGTTGCTGAGCTTGCTGTTGAGCTTGCTGCTGAGCTTGCTGTTGTTGGGCTTGTACTTGAGCCTGTTGCAGCCTCTGCAAAAGCTGTTGTTTCTGCTGTGGAGTCAAGTTGTTCATATTGAAATTTCCCATGTTCCCCATAAGATTTGCATTATTGCCGTTATTGATATTGACATTGTTGTTAACCGCGTTGTTTCCCATCTGCCTAGCCTGTGCAATCTGGTTTGTTTGACCAATCTGGCCCTGTGCAGCCTGCCCAAGACGTTGCTGGTTTTGCATTTGTAGTTTTTGCTGCTGTTGTTGACGATAGACAAGCTGAATATGAGCACCGTTGAGTTCCTTTATCAATGGCAATGTAGTATGAGGAATAATCTTCTTCTGCAAGCATTCGAACACTTGATTCCAAGTGTTCACTCCAGGAGGAAGGCTGGGTATTCTACTAAGTAAATGAGCTGGAATGGGTATATTCCTGACTAGACTTTGCATTTGGTTCATAGTATTAGCATTCGTATTGGTGCCTGCGTTGTTATTTCCTTGATTTGGTTGTTGGTTTGGTTGTTGAAGATTAAGTTGCTGCTGCTGTTGAGGAGCTTGCCTCTGTTGCTGCTGTGGTTGTTGTTGTTGAGGCTGATTAGACTGCTGACCCATGTTGTTTCTCATCTGAGCCTGGATTTGAGCAGCCGATTGCTGTCTGGCTTGGGCCTGCTGCTGAAGAAAGTTGATGTTCTGAGCGTTCATATTGCTATTGGCATTGTTGGTAGCATTGTTAGTGTTCTGGTTATTCTGGCGAACGCCTCCCATTTGCTGGTTGGCTGGGTTTTGTTGTTGCTGTTGTTGTTGATTTGGTCTCTGTTGATTTTGTCCCATTCCATTGGAAGCACCTCTCATACTTTGTCTAAGCTGTTCAACCTTTTGTTTGATGAGTCTAAGGTACTCATCTCTGCTCTGGGATCTCTCAAACGTGAACTTTTCAAACTCTTGGGCGATATTACCTGCTCTTTGGGGGTCAAAGTTTGCACCCTGGATATCTCTTAAGGTATTGGTAAGAAAAGTCACCACCTTTTGACGTTCACCTACGGCGTAGATGCCATGCCAGGCATTCATACCCTGTTGGGGCTGTTGCATGTTCATGGGGACTGAAGTTGCTGTTCACGGGTATTTTGCTATCCTAGATAACGAGTTTCGGACTCAGCGTGTGACTAGCTAAGTAGTGGGGGACACGATAGACTGACGAGCAACGAGCTACGCGATGCAAGAACGGGTGTTTTCCTGGAGCAAGGTCTCTGTGGAGGAACTACCGATGACGATAACAAGTCTGCCAAAGAACAGAAGGCCAGTGCTGGGGAGAATCCAGAAACAAGAGCGTTACAAATCAATTTATTTTACTTCGGGGTAGTGTCGGAATGACGCTCCAAATTTTTCTGGTGTCACCACAGTGAACTGGTGATAGAAGCGAGCGCGAGTACTGGAGACGGCAGTGGGAGAGAGGGAGAGAACTGGGGCTGAGGGTAGCGAGTAGTGGGTGCGAGTGAGTGAGAGAGTTTGTAAATAATGACAAATGTACTTAGTAGTAGTTAGAGTAGTAATAGAGCAGTAGTTACAGCTATGTGTTCATCAGGCAGTGTAGCCAGGTGTGGGTTGACAACGACGGCAGTTTTCTTGGTCAGGGTACAATATGGGGTCACTAGTATGCTCGGTGATACGAATGAGAGTAGTGGTTAGGGCCAAAACGGAAAACGGTGGAGGGTTCAGTTTTCAGCGGGACAGGTTGCATAGTGAGCACACAGTGCGAGATGGAAATCAACGGAAACAATGGGTTCCACAAGGCCAACGCGGCGTTGTACAGTGGGTTTTACAAGGCGGTCAGTCATGTTGGATTCAAACAACGAGCGGTTCGCCAGGCTGAAGTGGTCGCATGTCTAGAAATTGCACAAGAGCAATGATAACCAGTAGGAAGTGTAGTAATAGTAGTAATACCTCGTCTATACATGCTCCCCACGGATCACTAGTGAAAAATTAAGGTTCTTGTGAGCATTCCCCTCTCTTTGACATTTGAGACTCCGACTGAGTTTTTGTGATGTCAGTGGAGGCCACAAGATAAGATAAGAGCTTGGTAGAAGATTATATGGAAAGAGCCTTTTTGTTGATTTATGACACAAGGGAATGGATGAGTCCAATTAGCTGCTGCAACCCGCTGGTTGTGTCTTCCAATCGCACTCTAACCCCCCTGTTTCCTTTCGTAGAGGACCTCTCATCTCCATCCCCATAATCGCGTAGCTCAGCAGCCGTTTGTATCGTCTGGCTCCTGTATCAAGCTATTCCACCTTACCCAGTTACAGTCCAAATATTATGCAAATCAGGACACGGAAAAGGTGCCGCATACCCAGCCAAGGATCTACGCATGTTAGTCCCGTGGAACGACCATGTCGTCTTCCTTTTGCCTGCCACTTATTCGGTGAGATCATCGACCCTGCTCGGTTTATTTTTCAGCCCTACTTCGGCTAATCTGAAATTTTCAGTGGGTCTGCACCAGACTGTGATAGTGCTTAATGTGGCATGAGAGATTGTTTTATGTGATCTCTTGGCTAGGCAGAACCGTTTCACGGTAGAGGCAGTGGGGGAGCAAACATAGTGTTCTCGCCAATTGGAACTAATTCTTTTGGGGTCTAAATGAAATTTAGCATGGAGTAGATGTATTTGTGGCTTTGTTAATTTGCAGCCGTTTGTATAAGGCCAATTCTGGAAATGGTCATTTTGAAAAAGACTTCGATGAAAGCTACTGTGGCTACAAATTTAATAAGGGGTTCAACTCAAAAGCCGACAGGCAGAATATCATGTTCCCTCCCAGTGATTCTACATTTCTCCTCGATTTCCGATGTGATATGCTATTATGCTATGTACATATAACTCTATATGGTGGTGAATGATCTCTTGATCGCCTTTTTATCTTCGTACTCCCTTTGTTCTGCTTCGTCTATAAATTCGGTTTCGTGTGTCAATTTCCACTGCTGCTTAGCAAACTTCAAACCCTGAGTATTTACTCCCAATTGTGTACATGTTTTCTGCAACTCGCCTCTCAACTGCTCCTTGACAGACAATAACTGATTCTTGATCTTTGGATCCTTTTGACTAATCAACTCCCTGGCATTTGACTTGATAACGAAGAATAAGATCTTGCAAATGAGGGACATGTTGACAACATTGGATTTGATATGGCTCTTGCTTGTCCAGATTTCAATGAATTTCAACAATCTAAGCGAGTACGAGAATGGAAGAACTAACAATGCATCATCCAACTGCGCCGACTTTATCTTTGAAATCACACTGAGAACATACTCTTGTCCGTTCATATTGTATGCTAGTAAAATCGAGTTTGGTGTTGGTTTAGCAGGTGGAGGGCCTATAGATTTACTATTGTAGTTCTTGAGAAGTAAGTTGTACTCCTCCATGGCCTCCACGTCTTCAATACCAATGTCCAAAGCTTCCATCAATTTTTCACCTGCCTTCAACGTTTCCATAGTTTGTCTACTGACTTTTGTAACTTCATCAGAGTCTTCATCCTCGTTATCTTCCCCGCGAGGTTGTGCTGGATCGTCTTCCAATGAATCCAACAAAGTGTTCTCATATAATTCATCCATCTCCTTTTCTCTTTCTTCCTCTAAGAACACTTGGTCGTCTGTGGCCAGCCATAATCTGATGGAATGATCGTGGGAGGTAGAAACCATGAATAAACCATCACTACTGACACTTAAGCACCACACTTCAGATTGATGGGCTGGCAATTTTTGAATGCACTCAAATTTGTCACCATCCCAGTACTTAATCAACCCGTCTTTACCAGAGGAGAAGAAATTGTGAGTTTCGCCAATAAAGCTTACGTTCATAATGGAGTCTTGGTGTCCGAAAATGGAACGATGACAGTCACCAAAGTCTAAACCCCAAATCTTGATGTTCTTATCTGCTGATGAAGTAATAATCAACTTGGAGTCAAAGGAAATATCTATCGATAAAACTGGCAATTTGTGACCGTACAATGTAAGGAATAATTTTAAAGTATCGAAAAAGACGACTTGAACGTTGTTGTTCAACAAAGAAATGGCTAAGTATTTGGCATCTGGGGAAATTTTGACACATAAGACATCCTCGTTCAACTCTAAGGTCTGGGTATGCACCAACTTCAATTTAGATGTTACTGCATTTGTGGCTGGAACAATTTCCTCCTCAACTTTGAAGTTCCAGAATCTCACAGACTTGTCATTACCTCCTGTTACCAAAGTCTTTCCATCTGGTGTTAAATCTAAGGACCAAATTGCTGATCCATTGTCTTCTTCCTTGTTACCGCTGATCACAGATGAACCGGAATCATGAGCCTTTTCAACTCTATCAACCAAAGAAGAAGTAGCAAGATCGTATAATTCCAAATCACCGTTCTTGAAACCAACTACTACCAATGTTCCACCAGGTAAGAATTTACAACACAAAGCGTATCCTCCCTCCAATGTGAATGTTCGAATAACATTGGTAGTCTTTATGTTCCATATTTTTAATTCTCCATTCGATGCAGTTGCCAACAATTTGTTGTCAGGGGAAATATCTAAAGCTCTAATATCGGTTCTGTGACCCAATAAGTCGATGGAATGTTGTTTAACGGAGTATAAGTCAGTTGGAGTAGCCTTTTTGAACAGTTCTGGAACTGGAATGTTATGGTACTCGATGCTATTGTTTGTTAGCGAGATTAATAAGTCTAATTTCTTGTTCGATTTGGCTACCCAAGTACAAGACTTTATTTTTGACATTGTCCTTAGCGTTGTGAATGGAGTGATCATCATGCTGATTTCGGATTCTCTTAACGATTGTAAAATTTCGTCATCTTCGAAACCCTTTTCTCTGAGTCTCTTTGTTCTCTTAGAAATACCTTTCTTAATTTCATCGGCAGATCTAAGACGGAAAAGTTCGACGGTTCTATCAGCATTTTGTAAATAAAACAATTCCACTGGAGAAGAAGACTGCTTGATGGCTTTGAACAGGATCTCGTTACATCTTGATTTACTCTGTTTCTCAAACATACCACGCTCTTGGATTTTTTCTGTATCTGGCTTCGAAAGGTCTAATTCCCATACTTTAACTTGATCCTTATTACCACTGGTGATCGCTAAAGTTTGGTCTTTATTTATACCCAAGGACCAACATTCGTTACTATGGGCTAAGTGAGTTTCGATACACTGTTGAGACTTTAATTCCCATAACTTGATTAAACCATCTTTCGAGACACTTAACAAGTAATCTTGCATCTCATCGCTCACTTCAGTTGATTGGTTCTCTGAAAGGAAAGAGATGCCTGTTATTTGACTCTTGTGTCCCTTTAACTTGAATAAACCTTCTTCTCCTACCAAATCCCACAATATTATACTTGAGTCTGAAGAGCCAGAAACCAATCTGGTACCACTGCTATCAAAATTCATAAGACTAATTGCGGACTTGTGACCCAGAAAGTTGATAATCACCAGCCCTGAGGTGAGATCCCATAATTTGATGGTACCATCAGCATGGCCAGCTGCAAGGATATTAGTGGTTTCGTGGTGTGCCAAATATGTCACGGGAGATGGAGGTTGCGAGGTAGGTGCATTGGAAGCTCCAGGAGTTAATCCGTCTCTTAATCTTTGGAGAATTTCTCCAGTCTTGATGTCCCATACTAAGATCTCTTCTAAACCTGATGAGATGGCACGCCCATTTGACTTAGTTGACTGAGAGTCTGACGGCGCAAGCCACAAAATGTTAGATTGTGAAGCTATCACACCAAAACACTTTTCCTGGTCATAACGATCGTAAGACTTGACCATTTTCTACTGTCTTTTCAAAGTGTATTGCTTATTGTACATTCAACTTCTACTACCATATAAATGAAGAGTTCCAATTTTTTTTCAATGCTCTTCTTGATCGCGATGCTTGAAAATCACGTGCGCTCTCACGTTTATTTAGTTGCAAAAAAATGTCTTATTCTTGTATACACTAATAAATACTGAATTCTTAATTGTAGAATCATGCTAATAGAGCCATACCAGCTGCGATACTAAGAAGAGGTAAAATTGACCACCCGTTCTGAAGTCTGTCTCCGCCACTCTTCTTCGTGGTACTGCTACTGGAAGATGTTTCAGTTGAGGAGCTAGTGGCAGAAGTAGTCTCAGCCTGTTGCGTCGCATCGAGAACAGAACTTAAGTTGGCATTTGAGCTAGCAGCCTCATTAATACCGCCCTTCCAGCAATACCTATCAAAGCACATCTTGCACTCATCGGACTGCTCGATTCCGAGTCGTTCCTGTGATCTACGAATGATGGCACACCCGACACAAGTAGGCCACTGGCTGTCTTCGGAAAAATTTCCTCTTGAAGAGACTTCAAATCCGTTCCGAATAAGTCCCACAAATTCGTCGTCATCATATGACATTTTGAAGGTAGAAGTGTTAGAATTGAATGAATACTTGTGGTTATTGAATTGAACAACCAATGGAATATCCGTCTCGTTCATTCCATCAACATCATGATACTCGATTAATGAGCTCAAGTTTGCTGCATCGCATCCAAAGAAAACAGGTCTTTTGTTCAATTTCTGCTGCAAAAACTCTTTAACATCTGGAACAAAAGGGAAAGGTGATCCTTTACCCTGGTCAGAAAACTGACGTAAATATGTCGAGACTATCGAAGTTCCATTAGGCCACTGGTTATCTGTATCCGCAGAATTGTCAAAAGCGAAAATCACATCGATGTCACGAGCTTTTTGAATCAATGGATAGAAGGGAACATTTTGCGAATCCTCACCTCCGTCCACTAAGAAAAGCGTATCATTAACCACAATTTTTTGAACGGAGGCGGTATCTACACCATAAAATGGGTTTGGGGAATACGCAGCAATGTCATCATGGTTGTAACTTAGATGACTGAGAATGGTACTAAGAACAGCCTTGATGGCTGCGTTTAAGTCGGTAGTTCCTAACTGCAAGATGAATTGGTTGAATAACGAAGATGATGTACCCATAACGAAGCCTGCGTTATCAAAGTTGGCGACGCAACTGTCTGAATTATTAGGGTTTCCATCATCTAGGTATGATCCAATATACTTTACATCACTGAAACTGTTCAAAGAAGGGTCCCATGATCCTAGTTCATAAGGGTTAATTTCAAAAACGGTGGAGTTCTCGTTAATGATAAATGTTCCTGGGGTTCTCCCATTTGCAACGACAATAGGAAATGGCATTTCGTGTTTTTTGAAACTAGACAAGTCTCTGATGCTCGACCAAGTGATGTTTTCTCCAGAACCGTCGCCAGGGAAGAATTGGTGCGAAAGGGCTCTGCCCCAAATGTCCGTAATTGAAGTGTCAAATCCAGCTGACAACTTAGCCAGAATTGACAGCTCTATGTTATAATAATACTGTACCATTTTTACTACATTAACTCCACTTGGATTAAAAATAGAGTCCTTCAAATTCCAAATATCAATATCGCCGTTCAAGATGTCAGCAATGGATATCCAGTCATTGAGGACCACCAGTCCAACTAACCAGTTTCCTCCTGATAATCCAGTAAGGTAGGTCGCAC
Organism: Scheffersomyces lignosus; assembly: GCA_001599395.1. Taxonomy (NCBI): domain Eukaryota; kingdom Fungi; phylum Ascomycota; class Pichiomycetes; order Serinales; family Debaryomycetaceae; genus Scheffersomyces; species Scheffersomyces lignosus. The sequence goes on along the minus strand of BCGS01000002.1, from coordinate 1,417,277 downwards.
TCTGTAATAAGCCCCCTAAACCATCATCGTTGGAGCCATCATAACGGTTGTCTAAGGATAAGAGTTCTCCAGCACCACATAACATCGCTCTATAACCACCACCACTGAATGCAAGGCCAATAGTGATGTTGTGCTCCGAGGAATAGTCGCTTATGAACTTCTCTGCATCGAAGTCCGAGAGTTTTGCTGTCAGGTTCAAAAAGTTGATAAGCTCTTTATTGGTAATCTCTTGTCTTTTTGAAATGTATGCTATTTCCTCGTCGGAAACATTCTTAGCCTCTCTTATAAGAGCACTTTCGGGGCATTTGGTTGGATATGGAGCGTAGAGATCTGCTCCTTCGGCTGAAGCTGACGAAGCAGCTGACTGTGAACTCGAATCCGAGGTTGAGCTCGAAGTAGAATTACTGGAGTCCGAACTGGACCCGCTGCTCTCCCAGGGCCACGAAAACGCTTTCACGGGAGCTGCTGTTATTAGAAATAGTAATAAGAGGGGTTGCCACCCGATTTCTCGGTTGTAGATGTTCTTTAGCTTCATTGTTGGCGATTTTTCAAGAAAAGAAAGACTGCTTTGACGTATTTTTAAGTTGTCGGACGATGCGAGTAAGTTAATCTGTGATCCTTTTTGGATGTTGACGTAATTTTTCAAAGCCTCTTTCACAGATGGAACCAAGCGAGATTAATGTGATAGGTAAGACGTCAAATGCTAGTGTGTTATGCTTACATATCGAAGTGGAAAACTGTCCAGCAGTTCCTTCTGACCAAGAAATGGGCCTTATAAATCTGTTTCAGGAAAACTGCATTTTGGGTTCCCTAACTCTCCATTGCGGTCTGTGGCAGCAATCATCACTGCTATTTAAGGTACGTCGGCAATTCCTTCTTTCGCATTTGGGGGTAATTCGGGGGTTTGAGATGCGCATTGCTTATGGGTTCTATTAATAACTGGAATATGGGGCTCTTTAAAGAGGATTGAAAAATATCTATTCTAGGTTATCTATGTGTTTAAGGTTTATCTATATGTATACATATATCTATATATCTATTGTTGGTTTATAACTTTCTGGTGGCTTTCACTACAATTGGAATCATTCCACCGGTGGAAATGGTGAAATGTCGGTGTTCCAATGCTATGATGAAGCATCTAATGGTACCTGCGTGCGAGGTGGTAGAAATGAAGGTGTGCTCTTCCACTTTGCTGCTGTCGACACTGGAATCCGAGGCCAAGTCCTCGTCAAAGAGATTCTGCAAGAAGCTGTTGACTCTGAAAGTTTGTTCCACCATGGTCTCCCTATATTCCGAGGTGAATAACTCATCATCCTCTGAAAAATCTGGAGAGAACACAAACCCATATTTGTTGAATCTCTCTTCTATAACCGTCTTGGACGACCTCTTGTCGCATAGATTTACACCAATAGTCTCTCTGATGGACTCTGAAACAACCGGCTTTGAGCTTCTTGGCTTAATGTCATCCCACGTGTTGACCAATGTGCGGCTAGATCTCTGCAAAGGTGAAACATAGAACTTACTTGGGATTGGGGCCCCTTCACTGATCTCCCTCTTCCATGCCTCGTTATTCTCTGTGGATTGAGCGAAACCCAAGTCGGTCAAGTTGGGATCTGGTGCCCATACAATCTCACCATCGGTCTTCAATGAATGCCATTTTCTATTCCACTCGTCTATACCGTACTTGTTGACACAGACATTGTGGTATCCCTGGCCGTGTCTAGCGAAGAAAATGAGCTTATAGACTTCGTTATCCTTGGCTTCCTTGTTCAACTTGTTCAAGTCGTCAATGATTTCAGCCCATGGTTTCTCTTTACCAAAACCTTCTAAGGCATAGTTGAAGACCTTATCGTCGGTCTTAGGGTCAGATTGCTTGAAAAAGCCATTGACGCACTCAAACGACCACGGGAACAAGTACTTACCTTTAGAATCCTTTTCGTCCTTTACTTTGTTGAATTGTTCGCGGTATTGCAATTCGGAGTCGATGTCTCCGTGAGCATCTTCGTAATCGTTCTCGGTAGGTATTAATAAGGACATTGGTTGTTTTGTAGTTATCTTTCTATAACAATGTAATATTAGAAATAACCCTCTTCTCTACAAGTACAACAGGCTATATATATTCTACAGTGTCTACTTCTATTAGGGGTTACGTGTCTGAATCAGATGACTCTTTGTATTCATTATGAGGTCTATAACGGTTAAAATCTCGGACTCTCGCGCCCCACTATTTCGGCGAAGAGTGAACATTTCGCCGTCGCAGTCTCTTAGGCGGGACCATTGGAACACGTTAACTTTTGGGTAATAATAGGCTTAGCATTAATGACGGGGAAATTATAGTGAATGGTGGTAAATGCTTTACTTCAGTAAATCCCAATGTCCTAAATAGGAGGTGATCCCATAGAAGTGTTACTAATTGAGTGATGCATTCTTGGGGCTACACTACAGGCGATGCCTTGGCAAAGACCTAGAATGTATAGAAATGCAAATAACTTATAATGACTAAAATGGGAAACAAAATTCGTAAGAGGCGAGGTATAGAAATGTATCATTGAAGTACGCGTTAACAGTTACATCGATGTAACAACAAAACAAAAATCAAACAAAATATAATTATTCGTGAACTAATGGGAAGCGAACACGTCGCAACATGTTTCTTCCATGTAATAATGGCTATTACTAATAATATACAATGGAGTAGAAGCTCCAGATTTCATTCGTCGTAATTCAAAACCCTCTATATCTCGAAGTTGCATGCAAGAAGACTTCTTAGGTCTTTCTGGATGGTCCTGTTTTGAAGTCTGGCTTGAAGTCTGGCTTCTTTGATCCGCCTTTCTTCACTTGGAACTTTGCAACAAGAGCAATATGATCAGAAGGGAAGTGAGCATCGGGGAAACCTATGCAGTGACGAGTGTAGTCTTCATCGATCTTACCCAACAAGCCCTTAACTTGTAAAGTCGATGTGGAGTACCAAATGTAATCAATGGTATCAGTAAAAATAGGGGCAAAATTTGTAAATGGTAGTTCCCCGATATTATCGTATGAAGATTTTAACTTGAAAACATTGCGGAAACCTTCTTCAGTAAATTTACCATAATCCCTTCCATCCAAGTCGTCATGCTTGGAGACTGTTCCGGTAGAGAACAACTGATACACAGCACTATCCCTTACGGAATTGAAATCACCGCAGATTATCAATGATGTATTCTTGATTTCATCAACCGAACTGCTATGATAAAACTTTTTCATAATACCCTGCAACTCCTCCAACAAGATTCCAACTTGCAAAGCCTTGACATCATTGAAAGCTGGATCCCAGTGCAAATGTGTGTTAACAATGACCATTTTCTCACCAGTTTCGATATGTTGAAAGAAGGTGATTAAGGCAACATTGTCTTTATTCATGAATCTATTGAACAAATCCTTGGTCTTTTTGTACTTGTCTGATCCCATGCATACGCTATTGTATTCAAAGTTTTGCTTTTGAAGCAAAGTGAATTTGCTGGCTCTGTAAAAAGTAGCACATCCATCAACTTTCTTGGCATCTCCTTCAGTCATAGTCTTAGATCTGGTCTTGTTGAAAAATAGACTTTTATATCCTTTCTCGGTCATAAGTGGGACCCAGAATTCGTGGTAAGTTCTTGTTTCGACTTCTTGCAAGCAAATTATATCACAGCTGAAGTTGAGGATTTCCTCTTGCAACTTATTTCTTCTATATTCCCAATCAAGGGCCCACGAGGGAGTGTACTTATACATCTTGGAAGGGGCATAATGTTGACATAAAGTATTGTATGACATCATAGTGAAGGTGTCCGGAGAGGACGATTCGTTACTGTATGCATCAGGATTAACTTGAGGATCGATAACCTCTCCATCATCTTCTAAGAGCAACCATTGTCTTGGTACTGGGGTTCTTATAGGTGGACGTACATCCCTCAAGTGCGCTACAAGTTGTTTCGTGCCCTTCTCAGAAATCAAGTTGGCAATATTTAAGTCCAATGGATTTCCTTCAATACCCAAAAACAACAATTCAACTAAGTTTCCAAATTCGTTTGGAAATGTCTTGATGTTGTTGTCGAATAAATAAAGATATCTTAAATTGAAGCACAATCCTAATTCAGCTGGTACCTCATTGATTCTGTTGTGGGATAAGTCCAATGTTCTCAATCCTCTCAATTTACTTATTATAGGAGGAATGACACTCAATTTATTGTTGTTGATGTACAAGGACTCCAAGAAATCATAATTAAATAACTTGGGGGATAAATTGACAAGTCCTTGGCCACTCAAATCCAATTGGCACCACAACTGTCTTCCGTGTGTCTTCTCCCTCATTCTCTGTTCCTCCTGAATATGGTCATCATCCAAGTCCTGGGCAAGTTTCTTGTTGTGTAACAATGCTGAGCTAGGGGTAGGAGAGTTGGTAGCCCCAGTGTTTCCTGACTTTTCCTGCTCTTCCAAATTTGTTATGATTTGTCTGGTAGCCTCCACCAAACTGACTGCTTTCACATCATTATATGGGTTCTTGTTCTTCCTGGAGTTTGAAGCATATTGTCTAGCATAGTAATGAGGAATGCTGGCATTTCTGGATAACTGACAGAGCTGCTGTTGGTGCTGCCAGTAGACTGTGTTTGGATTCTCCACGTTAATGACGCTAAGCTTTTGAACTGGTGCTTGCTGCTGCTGTTGTTGTTGGACCTGTTGTTGTTGAGCCTGTTGTTGCTGTTGCTGAGCTTGTTGTTGAATTTGCTGTGCCTGTTGAGCCTGTTGCTGTTGGGCCTGCAAAGCGGCGGCTTGTTGCTGGTTGTAGAACTGCTGCTGATGGGCCTGCTGGAGGTGAGGTGGCTGGCGAGTTATCTGCTGCTGCTGTGGAGGTTGGTATTGCTGCTGTAACTGGGCGTGTTGTTGTTGGTTCTGTTGGTATGGCTGTTGCAATTGAGAACCCGTGGACTGCGTTTGCTGGGATTGTTGGAATTGAGGGAAGAACTGCTGCTGCAAGTGAGGGGGTTGAGCCCTCTGGTAGTTGTTGGAGTATAAGTTCTGGTTGAGTCCATCGTTATAGTTGTCGTTCTGTTGGCCAAACTGTTGTCCTACGAGTGAGTTATTTGACGGTTGTTGCTGTTGTTGTTGTTGTTGCTGTTGCTGTTGCTGTTGCTGTTGCGACTGGCCCTGCAGTAATTGTTGCAACAAGATCTGCTGTGCTTGCAAGTTAGCCTGAGGCTGGCCCTGAACGGGTGCCTGCTGGTACTTGGTGTTAACGTTCATAGTTGGCGCCCATATATAGTAATGCGATATTAGCTATTGTGGCGAAACAGATGTACGCACGTTCTTCTATTAGGATAAAATAATATTAGAAGAATTTCGAATCCTTTAGATGGTATGCATCAACGATAATATGGGAACTTTGAATATGCGCTATGATGGCGTTTACTCTAGATATCTCGAATGGAGTAAATGGGTGAACCCTTTGAATTGAACTAGCTGTGTATTGCTAGATACCGCTCTATCTTAGTAAGCTGATACTCAAAGGCCCTGAAGTTTCAAACGAACAAACTAACCACCAAGAAAAGAAACACGCTATATCCTCCGGATGCAATTATTACTCTATGGTGTACTACTCAAGATTTGGGGTCCCTTTACAACATACTTTGGTTGGTTTGAAGGAAAGTTTTTTTTGTCTTTTGGCCAACACAGTTTGGACGCGCGCACGACCGGTTTGATTCGGTGCAGATCAGTGAGATAACTATGACTGCAAAAAGAGGGGATGGTCGAGGGTAGGAGGTGGGAAGTACGGAGAAAGTTTTGCGGTATCTGTTGGTGGCTGGGGTATACGGTCTATGTGTTGAGGCTGAGATAGCAAATAAGAGAAGTTGTAATTAAGAATTTGCTGGAAAAAGTGTACAAAACGTGAAAAATGTGTGAATAAAATGTGAATAAGTATATATTATGTTGCCTTATGGTTCCTATTTCCTATTATTATAGACCATGAATACTTTTTGTTTTTTGTTCAATAAATAAAGTTCTCTTACTTGTAACACAACTCCGCCACCAATGGAATGTGATCGGAAGGAAACTCGTTGTTTGGAAAACCAATGACCTTCTCGTTCATACAGTAGGTCGGGTCTACCTCACTGAGCATCCTAACAATTCTGAATTTGTCGTGACTGATGAACATATGGTCCAAGACATCTGTAAGAGATTTGGTGAAACTGGTGAAATTAAGCAATTTATGTTTTAGAACCTCTTCGTATATGTTCATCAAAGGAAATTGGTTTTCAATTTCACGGTCTCTGCTCACCAACTGGTTATTGCTACCGTAGTCATAACCATTGAATTCCGTTCGACCTTGCAATTTTATGCTGTGACGTGGTTTATGATGGGAGTCAAGTAGCTTGAATACTAGAGATTCCGAATTAGAATTCAAGTCTCCCATGAGGATTATGTAGGGGTTGGGAACATCTACAAACTTCTGTAGAATATTCAACAACAACTTGGTCTGCATGACCTTCACGTCGTTGTATTTGGGCGACCAATACAAATGGGTGGTTGCGACGTAGACGTCCTTGCCAGATATCTTGTCGTAGAGCTTTAATATGATAGCAACGGTGTTTCTCAGCACAACCCTGGTAACCAAATCCTGGGTCATCTCGAATTCATTTGCGTTTGTCTTCAAGTAGTCACCAAAATTGATTCTCTTACAGTCCAACACATCGAACCTATTGGTATTCACAAATATACCGACGCCGTCGATGAAGTCCGTGGGACGTCCAGCCCAATACTCGGGCAAGGACTTCTTCATATAGAAACTAGCATACTTGTTGCTGGGGAAATTCCTGGACCAGTACGAATCGTATATAGAGCACTCCATTTCTTGAAAGCACATGATATCACACTGGAATTGCTGGATAGTTTTGTTAATCAATGGGAACCGGTAGTCGGTCCAATTGAGATAGCTCTGGTCCAAGTATCCAAACACCTGGTTCCACATGTAATGTCTCAGAAGCAAGTTATAGGTCATGATGGTGAAACAGTCCTCCTTCTTTATCACGACACCCAGGTCGTTCAACTTGATCCAATGTCTGTATTTTGTTGCGTCGAAGTTCTGAGGGGATTGTGAGCAGTCCATTGTGGTAGAGTAATTACGGCTTGACGGTCTGAGAGTCGAGAGGGGTTTTGATGGTCGACATTGCTGTAGCTTGGCCTTTCGAAAGCGAAGCATCGCTCACTTATACTCTCTTGCGTCTGCTTCTAGTGTCACTACTGTTGCAACCACAGCCAAGCTCTTGCTCCGAATACAACTCTTTGTACACCCCGGGTTGCCCGTATATACGGTTGTGTTCCCAATTGAATTTGTTTGTGTCCTCTGGTCTCTGTCTAGATCACTGTTTCGTATATGCTGCTTCTTTTGATCCAAACTGCACACAACTCTCTCGTAGCACTGTCCCCGTTTCTTCGGTCACCGTGTATTCGCGTTCCTTCCTCGGACATCATTACTTTTGTTGATAAGTCATTCGCCTATCCCTGGTTCCATGCAGCCCCGTCGCAACTTACTCTCTATCTTTAGCCTTATCGGCTTTCATCCCTAGGCGTGTACAGGAAGGAGTGGCACCAAGTGCTAATTTTTCACTGTACTATCTTTTGTCTTCTGGGGCCGTACGTAACCCTTCTGGGAATTAAGAGTCATTGTGGCGACCAAAAACTCGCGTAGTATAGTGGTTACTGGAATTCCAACTTATATATTTCACACCAAAGCCTGTTCTGTATAATTTAGAATAACTGTACGCCATTGAAAACGAGTGAATACCCTAGTCCCAATGTTACTGAACATGGAGACACTATCGTTGTGGTTGGCTCAAAAGCTGCAACCGCTATCAGCGCTTCACCACTACAATTCGCTTCTTGCACCTTTCGCTAACCAAACTACGGCAGATGTTCATATCTTCAAGAAAACCCCCGATTGGACATCGCCGTTGTATTCTCGTCATGGAAACTCGTTAAATCCAGCTTTTGTCAAGCACATCAGCTTGCTAATCGGTTACTTCTTCGCTGCATTACTCGCCCTTCAGCTCATCGAGACTATGGTGGCCAGCTCGAAGAAGTTGACCAAGTCCTATCTTTCCAAGCCATTTTCCTACAAGGTGATCCTTACAACAGTTCAGGCCGTATTCTTTGTTGTTCTCTACAGCCAATCGTCTGCATTCGACTTGCTCATTCATCTCGCTACAATTGTACTCTTGGTGTTACCAGTGCAAGTACTTGCCCCTAGAAAGTGGGGTGCTTCCCTTGCCTCCATCTTATTCTTTTGGTTGGCAAATATCGCTATATCACTTGTCGTTTCTATTCAAGACGTGTTTTCTAAGCATAAAATCTACAGTAAAAATCCTTTGGGAACCGTTCTTGAAGTGTTGATTTTAGTGGGCAACATTTTGCAATTTGTTCTTGAAACTGCCTACTACGAACCATTGTTCGAACAGGACATTGATCAGCCTGCTGAAATTAACATTTTGTCGTATTTGACGTATTTCTGGGTTCAGCCAATCATTTTTAAGGCATACCGTACGGATGAGCTCTCGAAAGAGGACATTCCAAAGAGAAGTGACGAGATCTTCAGTGACGTTACATACCTGAAGTTAAGTAGAGAGTGGGAGAGGCAAAAGGACGTTTCGGCCAAGATGAGTAAATCGTGGCCCAAGTTCTTGAGAAGGCCTTCACTCTTGGTTTCGATTTTCCGTTCATTTGTTTATTACCTATTTACTACGTTTCTCCTTGATGTCACAGAAACAGTGTTAAACTTCTCGCAGCCATTTGTTCTTCTCAATCTTATCTTATTCTTTCAAGAGTCCAATAATTCGGAAGAGAAGCCACCAGCTATCATAGGTTATTCATTAGCCTTTTTGATGTACTCTATTGCATGTATTAGATTTTTCACTTTCAATCAAGCTTTCGAATTCCAATACAGAACTTTGTTCGCAGTACAGACGTCATTGACTTCCATTATCTACACCAAGTCTTTGAATTTGTCTCCAGAAGCCAGAAAGAACAAATCAACTGGTGACATTATCAACCACATCACTGTCGATATTGACAGTATCAAGTACTTTTTCATGGGTTTGCAGGATTTTATAACTGCACCAATGAAGGTGGCCATCTGTTTAATCTCCTTGCACAGTATTTTGGGAAATGCCACTTGGGCTGGTTTACTCTCTATCGTTATCATCATGCCGTTCACTGGTATTCTTATTTCGTACTTCACGACTTTCTACACTGAGTTATTGAAGTTCAAGGACGAAAGAACTACTTTGACTAATGACATTTTAACTTCCATCAAGAATATCAAACTCTATTCTTGGGAAACTCCAATGTTGAAGAAATTAATTCATATCAGAGATGACAAGGAATTAAATATCATCAGAAAGTTAGGAACTCTCAATGCTGGAATGATGTTTATTTGGAATTGTATTCCCTTCTTCATAAGTTGTTCGGTCTATGGATTTTTCGCTGTTTACTATGACATTCCATTGACTCCAGAAATCGTTTTTCCTTCGTTGGCACTTTTTGATCTTCTCTCAGAGCCACTTTTCCTGTTACCTAATTTGATTTCTCTGTCAGTTCAAGCAAAGGTGTCGTTGGGTAGAATTTCGGATTTGCTTTTGCTTGATGAACTTGACGTAGAAAAGTCTGGTGTATACGAGCATGAAATTGAATCCCTGTCAAATCATGCAAATGCAATTGACTTGAAAAATGTTACTTTGTTATGGTCTACCAAGGAAGTTAGTGAATATAGGGATGAGGAGACTGAAGTGGAAGGAACGAAGAATAATATTGCTTTAAATGATATTACCTTTGCAGCTGAAACTGGTAAATTGACCTGTGTCGTTGGAAAGGTTGGCAGTGGAAAATCCACGTTGATCCGTTCCATTCTCGGAGAAATTCCTATTTCCATTCCTGCCTATTCCGATGAAGACCAAAGCAAGAGGCCATCTGTCAAGATTCATGGCTCTATTGCTTACTGTCCTCAAAGTCCTTGGATTTTGAATGCCACTGTCAAAGAAAACATCTTGTTTGGCTATAAATACAATGCTGACATCTATCATAAGACTATTGAAGCTTGTGAATTAACTTCTGATTTCTTGACTTTACCTGACGGTGACAAAACCGTTGTTGGAGAAAAGGGTATTTCTTTAAGTGGTGGCCAGAAAGCCAGAATTTCACTTGCAAGAGCAGTCTATTCCGGAGCAGATATTTATCTTCTTGATGATATTCTTTCTGCTGTGGACGCTCATGTTGGAAAGAGAATTATCAAGAACGTTTTGAGCAAAGATGGTATTTTAGCTTCTAAGACAAAAGTACTAGCTACAAATTCTGTTCCTGTATTACATGAAGCTAGTTCCATCTATTTGTTAAAGGGTAGTACAATTAGCGAGAGCGGTGACTTCGAAACTGTTATGGCTAGACAATCTGACTTGGCTGAACTAATCAAAGAGTTTGGTAAGAAGAGCGAAGAGGACGAGGGAATTGAAACCAAAGTTGGTACACCTGTATCAGAGTTAGATGAGGCAGAAGTTACGGAAAGTGAGAACGATATTGTTGACTTCGTGCCTGAAGATGCATTAAGAAAAGCGGAGACAATTTTACGTCGTGCAAGTATAGTGTCATTTTCCCATGACTACGCGGAAGATGAGGCTGACTCTACTTCTATTAGAAAGACAGGACATACTGTTGAGGAGTTTAGCAAGGGCAGAGTGAAGTGGAGCGTTTTTTCAACTTATTTGAAGGCTTGTAACTACTCTTTCATTGTCTTGTATCTTGTCCTTTCTACTGGAAGTATGTTGACGTCTGTGGGTGAGAAGCTTGTTTTGACTTATTGGTCTGCAAAGAATGTGGAATCAGGAACCACTAATGATCCTGTCTTTTTCTTGCTGTTGTATTCTTTCTTTGGTGTTCTCGGAGGATTGTTTCTTTTGATTGGTTCCTTTATTGTTTGGTCGTATTGTATTGTTAAGGCTTCATCCTATTTCCATACACGATTAGCAACTTCTGTTCTTGCTTCTCCAATGTCTTTCTTTGAAACCACTCCAGTTGGTAGAATTTTAAACAGATTTACTGAAGATATATCACTGCTTGACATGCAGCTTCCTTGGACTTTCATTGGATTGGCGCAGTGGCTTGTACAGGGAGCCATTACTTTTATTGTGATCACCTATAACCTTCCTGCTATGTTCGTGGTTTTGACAGTATTGTTCATTATTTATAATTACGTTCGTATGCTTTTTATTCCAGCAACAAGAGATCTTAAGAGAATTGAGAGTGTCTCTAAAAGTCCTGTCCTTGCAACCATTCAGGAATCCATCAATGGAGTGGACACAATTAAAGCTTACAATCAGGGAGATCGCTTTACCTATAGAAGTAGAAGTACGGTTGATGCGTCCATTTCGGCCAGTTCGACAATCCAGTCAATTAACAGATGGTTATCTATGAGATTGCAATTTATTTCATCGAGTATCCTTTTCTTTTCTGCTATTCTTGCCGTTTCTACTTTATCAAGTAAGAAGCCATTGAATCCAGCCCTTTTTGGTTTCATCATTTCTTATGCGATGAATATCACTTATATCTTAAATGCAATTGTGAGACTTTGGGCCGAAGCAGAGTCACAAGTGGTAGCTGTCGAGAGAATAATAGAGTACATTGAATTAAAGCCAGAGGCTGCTATGGTGATTGAGGATAAAAGGCCACCGGCTGATTGGCCCAGTAGTGGAACAATTGCCTTCAAGGATTACTCTGCAAGATATAGAGAAAACTTGGACCTTGTTTTGAAGAAGATTGACATCTCTATTAAAGCCAAGGAGAAGGTGGGTGTCGTTGGAAGAACTGGTGCTGGTAAGTCATCCTTGACATTAGCATTATTCAGAATAATCGAGTCTGCTGAAGGGTATATTGAAATTGATGGCATTAATACAAGTGAGATTGGGTTGTATGACTTGAGACATCATTTGACGATAATTCCTCAAGATTCAAGTACTTTTAAGGGGTCTGTTAGAGAGAATTTAGATCCATTCACTGAATTTTCCGATGATGATTTATGGAGAGTTCTTGAACTAGCACACTTAAAAGAGCATATTGAACAGATGGTCACAGAGCCTACAGAGCAAGAGAAAAAGGAAAGCAAAAAGCCAGAGGACCTTCCTACGAAGAGAGGTTTAGATGCCAGAATCGAAGAATCCGGTTCGAATCTTTCAGCCGGTCAGAAACAATTGCTCTCACTAGCAAGAGCTTTATTAAATGATAAGAGTAAAATCTTGGTTCTAGATGAGGCAACTGCGGCAGTAGATGTTCAGACTGACAAAATCATTCAAGAGACTATCAGAACTGAATTCAAGGACAAAACTATTATAACCATTGCCCATAGATTGAATACAATCATGGACAGTGATAGGGTCTTGGTCTTGGACAGGGGTGAAGTCAGAGAGTTTGATTCTCCAGAAAAATTGAAGGAGAATACGGACGGTATATTCTATTCCCTTTGTAAAGAAGGAGGTTATTTGTAGTTTTGATTTGATGTTAATTTTTTATACTAGGATATATAGCAAATTATATATTTTCCAGTATCAACTTTGAAAGATCAGCTCTTTGTTTCATAAGCTTTGAAAGGCGTTCTGTTGAAATGGGCCCTTTGGTCAACTTCTTATTAGAAGACTTACAGAGCCCTTTCTGACCCAAGGTACAAATGTCACAGTTTGACGCCCTCGGTACACATACCACCTGGCCAAATCCAACTAATAATGGATTTATGTCTGCCCAGTAGTTTGTAGGGAGCCATTTCTCTAAGTCTATTCTTGTATGCTCTGGTGTTTTGACGTTCTTTGAGGTCCAGCCCCACATCTGAGCCAATCTGTGAAGATGCACATCCACACCAATTCCATTATTTATACCCCATCCGTTTTGCAATAATAAGTAACCCATTTTGGGCCCGACACCTGGTAATGTTACAATATCCTCAATAGTTTTCGGTATGTCACTATCAAATTTCTCTTTTAATATCAAACATGCTTGTTTGATGTATGTCGATTTTCTATTATGGAAGCCTACTTTACAAATATATCCATCGATTTCCTTCTCTGAAAGACCCAAAACTGCTTCGATGCATAATCCATCCGCAGACCCCTTGGCCAGAAGTCCTTCTTGCAAGTTTTTCATAGCTTGGAAATTTACTTCGTCCTTTGTTTGAGATGAGAGCATAAGCGATATCAAAAGCTGAAACCTATAGACGCGCGGGTTTCTGGTCTTGACGTTAGGATTTATGGTGTTTGGCATTCTTTCGCATCCCTGGGTATCGACGGGTGCCATGAACTTTGACCTCATGGATACTATCTCATTGTAGATGCTCAGCCAGTTCTTAGGGCCAACTTCTGCATCTTCTGGTTTCACTCTTGGAAAAATATTGGGTGGAATTTCGTTGGTTTCGATCTCTACTTTTATGTGTTCCACCTTTACTCTGGTTTTCACCTCTTCTTTCACAGCTATGTCATTGTTGAGTATGTTTTGCACTTCTTCATCGGGTTTGATCTCGAGGCCCGGCTCCATTTTCACACTCCTCGATACAACTTCGACTTTCACCTGGGTTTCATTCTCGATTTTTATTTTCTTTCCCGATTCCAACTCGCTTGCTTTGACAGCCCTCTTTGATCGCGTTACCATCTTCCTGGTTTGATACCTCTGTATATTGAAGGCCGCCACCAAGACTTCTTCACCTCGGCTCTCTGATAGCTGCCAAATCAAGATGTCCCCGTTTATCAGCGGCACGTGATTGATATTCGATCAATGAGTCGTGTGCCGGTTGCAAACTGTCGGTGTCAAAATCCGGAAGAGGCCCGGTTTTAACATCTCCCCAGACTGTGATTTTATGTATGACTCAATAGAGTGCTGAGTACATCATCGTAGTGTAGTTCAATATTGAAAACAGTGAATTTCAGGCTCTGCAACAGAACTATAGAGCAATTGGAGAACCAGAATAACCGACTAGAACAGTTCCTACTCGCGACGTAGTTCTTGTTTCACTGGCCTATAACATTAACTATAGCATTAATGATTAAGGTTGAGAACGAGCACGAACCCATAACTGGGATACCCAGCGGTGACGGTTCGGTCATATCAAGAACCGATATAAAGATACCTAAATCGAGGCTAAAAGGTAAACCAAAGACGTCTGGATCGAAAACGAATACCAAGACCATCAAGGCTCCTGGCACAGCTACAGAAAGGGTAGCACAAGCTTGTGACCGGTGTAGAGCAAAGAAAACGAAGTGTGATGGACGAAATCCATGCTCTGGATGTTCTGCCGTAGGACTAGAATGTATTGTATCGGATAAACTTTCTAGAAGGGCATTCCCTAAGGGATACACAGAGACTTTGGAGGAAAGAATACGACAATTAGAGACTGAAAACAAGAAGCTTGCAGGTATGCTTGACATACGAGACGAACAGTTAGAGCTCTTAAGCTCAGGGATAAACGGAACTGATAAATCTAACACTAACATGTCTACGGCCTCATCCTCAAATATTAATGATAGTGATGATTACCAGAAAGTGACCTCGTCAAATCTCAGTTTACTAGAACATGAAAGTCAAGCAAACTCTGCCCTACATAGCCATGATGGTAGTTGTCCGTGTGGATGCCTGAATCCCCACGCTGTCCATGAAAGACCGGTTTCTATTGCTGGGTCTATATATGATGGGCATGCACCGATTTCCATAGCCGGTTCTATCAACCTAAGTGATGATGACGATGATCGTTATAGTTTATTGAGTGCAGATGAGTATCTGCTGGCTGATTATAGAAAGTCAAGCAGATATGCTTCTAACTTCAGCAATCGTGAAGTAAGTCCTGCTCCCGGTGCATTTGCTGCCGCTACGGCTATTGCCCAGATGCAGAAGAATAAAGTGTTCCAACAACAACAGCAACAATTGGAGCACCAAAGTAATAAGCAGCAGATGCTCACTTCCCTTGTTGCTATATCAATCCCTCGTAGTACCGAAGAGACTTTGTTTATTCCCACACTTTTGGCTAGAGTTTGCCAAGTATATGGCTATAATTCCAAACCCTCCATTCTCACTGCAAATGCTATCGCTTCATTGAAGGAGAATTCTAATGAAACTTTGAATCCCAAGGGACAAGGTCTTCCCCAAGGAGTTCGTGATTCACTCCTGAGCTTGCTTATGGATCGAGATGATCTTTCAAAGCTCAGTGACAACGAGTCATCTTATTTCATCAAAGAATTGATAAACTTGCCTCAATCACGAATGGACTTGGACCACCTTATTACGGTATATTTCCAAGACTGGGGTAACTCCCTTCCGATCGTAGATAAGAATTCCTTCTTGAAGCACTATGTCAAGTTGACCGAGGTTCTAGAGCTGAGTCTGTATAATTCCGAGCATGACGACATATCTTTTGAACTGATTGAGAAATTTGGAGCAATCATGATTCTTGTCCTCAGTTTGAGCTTTTTGTCCACAAAGAATTCCTACTTATCGAAAAATGGCGGCTTTGAAGTGGTAGAAAAATATGTTTCTTACTTAAACCATTATGACTATCTCATCCATGAGTTCATCAAACCAAATTGTATCATTACTAAGTACTGCTCCATACAGTCACTTCAAATCTTATCTCTAGCATTGCAGTACTGCCTAGTCATTGGTGATATCACGACATGTTACGAATTACGTGGTAGAGTTATAAGTATGGCACAGCAGTTGAGATTGCACAGATGCCCAGCCGCAGTTTTGGGACTTACTGCCAGCAATGACGTTGACTTGCAAAACTTCAAACAGGGTGAAAGGCGTATTCTCTTCTGGTCGGTTTATTGTTTGGATGTGTATTCATCGTTCAATCTTGGTGTGCCCAGATTATTCAAAGATTACGAAGTGGAATGTGCTATGCCATTCTCGGGAAAGAACGATGACGATGACAATGATAACGTCAATATTTTGATTGTGAATAATACTAAATTATCGATCGTTGGTAAGGTATCAAAGTTCGCTTTAAGCGTAATGCTCTACTGTAAGGTTTTGGGAAATATCCTAGACTCGATCTTCTCCAGATACGAATCAACCGAGACCCAGAGCAAAGCTCTCCATAGAGATAGGATGCTCGATAGTTGGAGAAGGGAGTTACCGGCAGACTTGAAATTTGAACTTGACATGAATGGCTTATCTCTTAAGGATGGCAGTGATCTTGTTGACGGCTCAATGTGGAGAAATTATTCAAAACAACAGTTAACTTTGATTTTCTTGTACTACCACGCAAAAATTTTGATTTATTTACCTATTATTTCGAAGTACGGTAACCATCATAATGTTGGGCTATCTGACAAAGAGAAGCTTACAAAGGGCGAAGGTGATATTGCTACTATTGTTTCCAGTGTGAGTATGATCCAACAATCATCGATACAGATTCTTGAAGTCTTGAAAAGTTTGTCTAAGAACTTGTCTTCCTACGTCTTACCTATTCCCATCAACATAGCTAGAGAACAAGCGAGGTTTGCATTATTAGTTGCAAAGGGAAGTTTGGATTATATTAAAGGTGGACCTTTGTACCAGAACCTGAAGCAATTGTTATTGGATACTATTTCTTATTTGAATAAGGAAAGTGCTTATGAAATACCAGGAGCATTAACTAGAAATTCTGTCAAGTTGTTGGAATTGTCCATCTTGAGTATATTGGGTCTCAATTTGAACAAGGCAACTTATAACTTCAAGAAAAAGATTGTTCCATCTAATCAACCTATTACCAAGCCGGCGGTTTCAAGGGATCCTTTTGCCCAATATGACTCTCGTTCTCAATTTCAAAGGACCAACGGAAAATCCCCCCCATCAAAGCTCAACACAAGTACGAATAATTTTGATTTCACAAGCGATGAAATGTTCAATAGCATACCGCACGCAGAAGCACCATCAAATGCGCTGTTACAACCTCTCGATTCGGAGATGGGAAGTACCTCGGATGTAAATAACACGTTCGATGATAATGAAGGCTTGGAAAGTCTCTTAAATTTCGATGCTTTTAAGGTTAATATTAATCGTCAATTACTTATGAATGAATTTGCGGCTGACGGTTCGTTGGGTTTAGTTCCCTTTTTGGATATGACAAATAATGAAGCAAACGATGTTTTGTTGAACACATACAGCGACAGCCACATTGAAACGGACTTGCCCATGAATGACCTCTCTAAACGTGGTCTCTTCGATTGGACGTAAACCCCCTATTCCCCACTCGCCTCATGTATTTATATTGTATATATTAAGTCTATAATTAGGATTAAAGATATACTTCATGGAAATTTCGCAACCACTTAGACCGGAGTCGGATCCGAAAAATTACTTTTATTACTGCGCAAAAACTCCGAAAATATCTGGTGCCGTACTTCTCTCTAAAATATGGGGTAAAGAAGAACGAAAGTCTATATAGTGTACGGTTGAAATATTTCGCTGATCAAGTTTCCCAAGTGGATCAAAAAATATAAAACGAGGTTAATAGCTCCATCCAGTTAATTCAATTTCGTTTTTAATCACAATTTAAACACTCATCGGTGCTAGATCATTAATAAGCAACATGTCCACGTTTTCTAAAGCCAACTTCAAGTCTCTCAACTATAACTCCTTCCGTCCCCATTATCCTCCCAGTTTCTATAAGATCCTATTCAACTATGTCACTAAAGGTAACGAGTCGAAATTGCCTATCGCCAGGGCAATTGACTTGGGATGCGGAACTGGTGTTGCTACTTATCCCTTATTGAATTCAACCAAGGAAGTCATCGGCTTGGATCTCTCGCCTCAGATGATCAAAACTGCGAATTCGTTGGTGCCAGAGCGCTTGGCTCAGTTGGATATCAAGGACCAATCTCGGATTGCTTTCAAGACAGGAGCCGTCGAGGACTACGTTTATCAGGATCCCAAGGAGATTCCTAACGGGTCGGTTGATTTAATCACTGCTGCTCAATGTATCCATTGGTTCAAGGACTACGATGCTTTTTTCGAGAATGCAGCCAAGCTATTAAGACCAGGAGGAACGTTGGCGTATTGGTTCTACATTGATCCTATTATTGTGGATATACGTGGAACTTTCAAAGGAGATAAGGGCCATGCATTGAAGAGAACAATGGAGTTGTACAACAAGTATATTTACGATGATCCTAACTTTATTGGACCTCATTGGGAACAACCCGGAAGAGAAATTATCAAGAATTTCAGTGTAGAAGTCAACAAGCACATTCCTGAAGCATTTTATGAAGACGTTACGATCAAGACGTTTATCCCATCGGAAGAACAAAAGCTAGCAGGAGAAGAAGACCTTGATTTGAAGAAGTTGGATATTCCTCTTGATTCTTATTTTGACTACTTGCGCACCTACAGTGGCTACCACAACTATAAGGAACAATTTAAGGGCAAGGAAGATGCTCATGGTCTCTTTTTATCGGAACTCAAGGAGGAACTCGGTTTTGACCTTGAGTCCACCAAAATCGACCTTGTGTGGAACACTGGTTACACTTTCATTACCAAGAAATAATTGAATTAGAGTATTTAAGCGAGAAGCGGTCTTTATTTTATGGCCATCTAGATTTATATAAGTATATAAAATATATAATGCGGAAGATTCTGTCTAAAATGTAAAAGAATTCCAGTGATTGCAAAAAGCGACCAACCTAACAAAAATCTACGAGTTAAGAATAATAATATCTATTCCTCGAGAGTCGATAAAAACTAGAAATAACGAAAATAATGAAGACAAAGCAAGCAACACCATCATACTGCGAGACACCACGTCAACCATATTAGCCGTTTATTCAACTCTTGCAGTTGTCACTGTCATCGTTTATTTTTGGTGGCATATTTCCCAATGCGGAATGGTCCCCAACATCAGAAGTCGCTATTTTCTCACCAACAAAAATCCCACTGCGTCCCCATATTTCAGAGGAACACATCAGCACAAGTATTTAAAGTATTTATGTAGAGAAAAGTTTGCAAACGGACGATTGCAAAAGAAGAACAAGAATACCCACATAATAAACATGATTCATAGAATACCCTTATACATATTGAAAGTCCTCACTACGTCGTTTGTGGTGTGGATTATACTCTCTACAGCCATACCACAAATCATGCTGAAATACTCCGAGCAGGAGATCCAAACAAACGTATACAAAAAGTCTACATATCCCTATAACTCCATAACATCACCAACGCCGTTGCCAATACAAAACAGCACAGTATACTTCATAATCGGACATCCAGACGATGAAGTGATGTTCTTTTCGCCCTCTCTAGTGGAGATTGCTAAACCAAAACATGGAAATGACGTCAAACTCATATGCTTTTCGACAGGTGATTCTGTCCACGAATCAATGGGTAAAATCCGTAGTCAAGAGTTGAGGCAGTCCGCCCGTATCTTGGGAATAGATTCCGAGAATGTCACTATTCTTGATAAGTTCAAGGACGGAATGAACGTCACCTGGGACAGCAATGAAATCAGAGATACATTGAAGGCACTCGTAGGAACAGGGAAGTCAGAAAAACCTGTAGTCCTCGTGACTTTTGATGAAAATGGAGTTTCAAATCACCCCAACCACATTTCATTGTACCTCGGTACAGTCAATTTCATCAAAACATACAAAAGCAGTGAATACAAGTTGTTTGTATTGAAAAGTCTTAACTTTTGGGAGAAATACAGCTTTACATTATTGACCAACGTTGAGCTATTTGTGGACCATATTTCCAAGTGGATTTTCAGCAATGTCGAAATAGACATAAATATTAGCTTTTTCAGCACAAGTAACATTCCAAACCTTTCTTCCATCAAGTTCTACTCCGATTTGAATATGTTGAGCGTAAGTTACGCAGCAATGTGCTATGGCCACTATAGTCAAATGGTATGGTTCAGATACGGATGGTTGACATTGAGCAGATACTTAACCTTTAACCACCTTATTCAATTGAACTAGATTCATCATCTCATAAACTCGGTACATCATAGATTAGCATAGATAAATTATTTCATAATATACATTTATTCAATAGAATACATATTGACAAGATCGCTATAAGTTCTTGAAACCAAATTGCTTTTGACACCAATTTGAACCATGCTCAAAGTAGTCCTTTTTCGAAATGGAAATGCTATTAATGATGTCGTTATTAGTTAAGTTAATTCCTCCCAACCAACTTATTTCGTCGTTTTCCAATCCTGTTCCCTTATGCACTTTTACAAACCAGTCCAGGGGAAGTTCTTTCGTTAATTCCAGCAACAATCTATCTCTAAAGTTGGGGATATTGACTGAGCCACCTACTAAACTAACATTTGCCAGCAATAGTGGTCTGGCAACTTCAGGAGAAGCCATGATAGACTCCACTACCAAGTCAGTGAGGTTTTTCAATGGTGTACTCTGTACGATACTACTTCCTGCCGTTGTATCGTTATTATCAAATAGAATCTCAGGATGGTAGTAAGCTTCCGGAACGGAAAACCTCTCGTCGGACAATCTTAAAAGCTGTGAATCTATCGAAATTTTGTCTTTAGGTCCCCTCACATATCCTGTGGTTGTGGTCTTAAAATCTGGTAAGATAAACTCACACTGTAATTTTTGTCTTGACTGTAAAGCTTTATTGAAATCGTCTGCTAAGAAGCAAGTCTTTTCCTTAATGGTATTCACCAACACTGGTTCGTCGGTGATATCATAGTGTCTGAAAGAGATCAATTCCCTTAAAAGTCCATTTAATACTTTCCCGCCTACTGGGAGCTTTCTAACACCCTCCCAATGTATACACTGATATATCATCGGTATGATCCAAGTGCAAGTGAATCCCGAGTCTATTACCAACATGAAATCATTATTTGATTTCAAGTCATCTGAAAAATCAACCCATGGTACCAACGAGGCAGGTGCACAACGGTAATATTCATTGAAGCCGTATTCCTCGAAGATAATTTGATCTGTGCTTGTGGACAATTGAGGAAGTTGAAAGGGACTCTCCGTCAATGTGAGATGAGTAACGGTTGGATCCAACTCCTTCTTGGGCGACAATTCGTCGAATGCATAATCCCAAATAGGCTTTTCAGTTTCCCAAGAAGTGAGATGGCCCTGGTCGTATGGTCGCCTAAAAAGTATACCTGAGAAGTTGTTCGTTTGTGCTTGGTATTGGTTGCCTATGTGGATTACTCCATCCTTCGTTTTCGTCAATGCATTCTGGATCTTGAGAGGTCGTATGTCTGATTCGTCACCAGTATTAAAACCAGCCTTTATGTTATATGACCCATTGTCAATAACAAGATACTGTTTCGACATATTCCACGAATATTTAAGAATGAATATCACTAGAAACCATTGAATCTCTTTACTTCAAACATTCGCTATTTTTCAATCGCGCTGAAGAATATAACTTGCGCTACCAGGTTTCAGGTTTGATCTGATAAAGAGAACCTGCTGTTTAGCATGAGAATAGCGACAGAATGTAAATTACCACATTTGTAGTGTCATTTGCTTGTCGCGGTTTCATCTAAAAGAATGACACTTCTTCTATAGCTATACTAATATAAGAATTACAAGTATGTGGTATATACGGATATAATTTGCAATCAGAGATAACTGCCGTCAGTAACACGTGATTGTGTACTGCTCGCAAGAGAAAATACTTTCCTGAGCTCTGTGGGAGTCTTATCGGCACCAGCGGAGAGTTCCGGCAGAATAATAGCTACTGACTCCCTGAGTTTTATATGTGTTATATCACAGCTGACATATTAGACATCTTCGCATGACTACATCTCAAAGCATGGCTGTACTTGGGCTATCCAAATTAGTTCGAAGATAATTTTCAGTTTCATTTGATTGCACGGCATACCACGGCATTCTGCACGGTGGATCTCGTGTGGAGCGCAACATAATTACCTGTCAGGACCACAGCCTTGAAAGGCACCTTTTTATTCCACGGATGGACTTCCATTTCAAAGAAAGTGGTGGACTTATCTTGACCATATTAAACATATCATAGCTTGAAGACCAAGACAACTACTATATCTGGTTGCAAATCCCTCTCCCAAACCCTTATCCCCACGTGACTCTTGGCCATCACCGAGAACGAAATATCAATGCGGCACGCACTCTAAAAAAAGTTTAACCGGTGCGCCGGTACTAGCGACATGCCCATGGTTCTGCCATGGAACCTTGTCCCACAATTCATACTGTGCATTTGACAAAGCTGTGTCGAAGAAATACACGATGCACTACCGTGGCGTTATATCTGATCTATTCCTGCCCTTATATATATAATATATATATACATGGAGGAAACATTTATAATTTTTTCACAATTTTTTGGGGAAGATACTGTGGAGGAAATTGAAATACGAATATTGAAAAAAAAAGTCCGAGAGTGAAACAACTTTCTTACTTATAAATACATACTGAGTTATACCTACCACAAAAAACCGCCATATTTATTTACATATTCACGCTTAGAGGAATAAGCGTCTTGCACTCGGATACATATTTGCAGTGAACTGGTGATGGCGCTCCTTTCTAGAGTCCTCAATCACCACTCAGATAAGCCTGAAAGGCGAGAGAGATCGTACTCCATTCGAAATTCTAGCAGCAGCAATAACAGTAGCAGTTCGAACCTCACTCCCACCCGTTCGGGACCAGCTGCCATATCCCACAGCAGTCCTCCAACTGCGGCGTTCTCGATTTCAATTGTCTTAGAGTCTCCTCCGATCGTCTTGTATGGGCAGCCCAGTGAGTCGACTGGTTCGATTGTGTCAGGGCTTTTAAAGTTGGAGATCCGTCCTCCCTTCATATCAAAGTCATCACTATTGAAAAATGAATCTTCTAGTCTGTCTACAAATGAATCAATAAGCTCAGAAATTGAGTTGGAATCAGTCACATTGTCTTTAGTTCAAACTATGAGATATACGAAGCCATTCGTAATTCCATCGTCGTCTGTAAGTAATTGTAAGGACTGTGTAGTCCAGACAACAACCTTGGCTAGATGGGACGTATTAACTTCGACTGCTTCTTTTGATGTTGGTAGTCACGCATACCCCTTCTCCCATCTTTTACCTGGTTCCTTGCCTGCCTCAAGCAAATTGGGGTCCGTGAATTCACAAACATATATTAAGTACGATTTAATAGCGTTGGCTAAGAAGGCTAATTCTTTGACAGAAACTACAATCAAACTTCCCATAAATATTTCGCGTCTGATATTGCGTGGCCCAGATAGAAATTCCCTTCGTGTGTTCCCTCCTACTGAAGTCACAGCCTCTGCTGTTTTACCTAATGTCATTTATCCAAAGTCAACATTTCCTGTGGAATTGAAGATGGATAATGTTGTGAGTAACTCAGGAGATAGAAGATGGAGGATGAGAAAATTGGGGTGGAAGATCGAGGAGACTATCAAGGTGAGAGCGTCCACTTGCAAAAAGCATGCTCCAAAATTAAAGTCATTGGAAGGATCTCAAAAGAAGATTGCTTTGAATAAAGATTCGACGACCACTGCTAGCAAACCATCGCTTCACCATAGTACTATTCAGACAAATATGAGTCTAATGCACTATCCTAGATCGCACACTCGTGTTCATCACACCGAACAGAGTAGTGGAAATCAGGATGAAATTGTCGAAAATGATCCCAACAACGACCTCGAAGAGACCATAAGGAGCGGACCAACGCACGCTCAGGAGAACTTTATTCAAGATTTTGGTAGACCACCGATTGGTGACGAGAATAATACCATTGAGCCGACAAGTTCATCATCTAACAATTCGAACAGCAATAATATTACACCAGAGCCAACACAAACATCGGAAGCAGAAGAGCATTTGTACCTTGAAGAGACTAGGGCAGTAGCTCACGGTGAAATCAAATCGGGATGGAAATCTGATTTCAGTGGCCGTGGAAAGATAGAATTGGTAGCTGATATTAGTGCCAATAACTGCTCCACTGGTTTGAATAAATACATTACGAAAATTTCCAGTGAGGAACCTAAACCAGATGACTTACAGATTGGCTTAAGGAATGGAGCCAACGTATCATGCGACATAGATGATCCAACTTTGGGTATCTTCGTAAATCACACATTGATCGTGGAAGTGGTTGTCGCTGAGGAAGTAGTTCATAATGTTGATAGACGTGCAAAACGGAGTGATAGCATACTTGGCTTATCGCCCATTCCTTCTAATGCATCTGCACATGCAACTCCTCCTCGAGGAAATACATCCCAAAGAGCTTCGACTCCTCAAGCGGAACCATTAAATCATTCATCGTCAACTTCCACAACAGCGACAACTTCCTCTGTTACTTCGGCACAGATGGGGGTTCCAACCGGTGCGGCTAGAGTCTTAAGAATGCAATTTAAATTGTGTGTAACGGAGCGGTCTGGATTGGGTATTGCTTGGGATGACGAAGTTCCTCCGACTTACGAAGATGTCCGGACTTTGAGTCCTCCAAATTATCTGGAATCTCCAAGGATTGGTACTCCAAGTTCAACACCACTCACAGGAAGCGATACCCCTAATATTCTTTACGGCATAGGTGACACCCCAGTGATTGGAAGTTTTGCAGCAAACAGAGACCAAACAAATACATTAAGCATTGACGGGTTAGTAGATCTTGATGAGAGAATTCAAGAATTTACATTGTAAAACGGGCAGGATAGGATATTTATAAATAGAACCCTCACATTAACTACATATGGTTTTACTTCTTTGGGTGAATTAATTGCATTTTTCATTTCAATACTTACTATTTATCGTTGCATATTCCCAAATACTTCGCATTATCTTTATATTGGTACATTTAATATACAAGCTTACTATGGTTTAAAAATACAAATATATGATACACTAAAGAGAAGCTTTGTGGTGGCGGTATGGAAAACTTCTTATTTGAAATTCATAGTTTTCGTTTCTTACATTAGGAATTATTCAACTTGTTCTCTACAACATTGGCCAAGGCATTAACAGCACTACTTTCAGGGTCAGCCGCTTCAGAAGGGCCATCACCGTAGCGACTCACTTCAAGAAGTGAACTGTATAAGTTGGTCAACTCCAACAAGTCTGTGACAGAATCAGATCTGAGGTCATAGATCAACTGACGGAATGATTGAGACTTGATTACGTTGATAGGCAATTTGTTCTCAGTCAAAAACTTCATTAAATGTTTGTGGAACTTCATAGAAGAATACGGGGAGTTATCGAAGTCAGCAGACAAGAATCTCTTAGGTGTAGCAAGATTAGAATATTCCGTTGATTTGGGGACCTTTGGTGCTGGCTTTCTTCTGTTGTCATCGTCAAGAGATACAGGGTTGGATGCAACATTAGATGTAACTGCTGCTGCTGCTGCTGCCGCTGCAGCGGCTTGTTGTTCCTGGTAGTTTGGAGGGTAATTGATAGGTTCCCCCTGGTGGCTAAATGTGACTCCGTATCCATCAATTGGAGTGGTCCTAGTATAATTGATCGACTCTTTATTCAACTTGTGTGTGCGCAAGTGTTCACTCAACTTCTTAGGAGAACCTTTATCGGAAGGTAATCTTATGATGATCTTACCACAGTAATCACAAGCAGCAACATTGGGGTTGTTATTGTCTTGAACAAACCAAGACCATACCCAGGACTTCTTTTTTGCTCCAAATTTCTGGCCTGGGCGGTTTTTACGTTCTTTCTTGGTGGGCTCATCTCCGGACAGTGAGCCCTGTTGGTTCTTCAAACTGTCATCGACCGGAGTTTGGTTCTGCCTCTGGTCTTGTTGAACAGAGGAAGATGTTTGATCGGATTGCCCAATAGCTGAAGACGGAATACCAGGAATCTGCTGTGGTTGTTGCAAATGACGGATGTTTGGATTGTAGGTACCGTAGGTCAATGGAGTAGCGTTGTTAGTGTAGTAACTCATTTTGTATCAGTAAACAATGTCAAACAGAGATCTAGTAAACAGCGCAAACGCTTTTTCGATATCCCCGTCTGTTTTGACCAAGGAATGACTGTAAAATTCAATCAGATGTGAATTCCAATTGATCTATCCTAAATATTATACCGAGATACACTCAAATACCCTTTTGAAGACTATTGTTATGTTTGGCAGCTAAGCTGATGGTACTATCGATAATCAAAACAATTCCGGAATGTTCGTTACTCTTGAAAAAAGGGAGCACTCCGAGGTCATTCCACGACTTTTTCGAGTCGGTGCCCGGTAGTCCGGTTAATCTCGGAACACGCGCACTAGTGTGGTCGGGCAGTGGACAAGTCGTATTAGAATGGGTTACATCTGGGTCCATTAGGGGTATCTCTAATGCCTGGCTTAGTCTCAACAAACTAACCAATGTCTTAGACTATATTGTGCCTTTAATAGAAATCCTTTGGCCTACTTGGGGTGTCTTCCGGCCGCTAGTGTGGTCTACTATTATGTTTCTACATATCCGTCGCTTCGCTCGGGTCTTGCTTTTCGACTGTGGTCGCATAAAACATTCCACCTTCGAATGAGATTTTCCGGTTGATAATAGACTGCGAAAACGCACTATTTTGCAAAAGAATCATATTCGGGCATTCAGAATAGAATAAACACAAGAATCTGGTGTAAAAATAGCCATTGAGAATTCCATAACTGATCCGAAAATGCAAATCTAGCATTATAGACTAATCGTGTATCACTTGCTGAGCTTTGCGGGCAAAGTACCAAGTTGGGCTGAAGTACCACTCAAGTCTTTGATTGGCACCTAAATCAATTTAAGAAGAACAATTGCTAAATCCAGATTAAATCGATCATACAGTGTAATTTATTGGCAAGTGCATGATCTAACTGACATGGCTGGCTGCATCATTTCTTTTTGAAGAAGGATCTCATTTCAGCAGAGTCTACCTGAATACTGCAGCAACAGGCTATATCTGGATCATACCTTTGAACAGAGTTGGTTAGAGTGTTGCATATGGTGCAAAGAACCAGCACTACGCACTTAGAATGCAAAATTCCCAAGCACAATATACAATAATTTGCTTGTGTGAGAAGTTCGCAGCGCACGAAAAGGGAATTCGCAGCCAGCCATACAGTACTCTCACGAAAAATAATTGCAGCTATTCTATATATTTTAGGTCGTAGTACGGAACAAGTGGCCATAGCTGGATATGACAATAGCGTTGCTTGCTATGTCATCCCTAATCCTAGAAAATACCGGGATTTCATATTTGATTCTCAAAGTGCTATCAGAATAGGAATTTAATACCAGCAAGCGCAGCCTCCGACAAGACCTTGGCTATATACTAGAAATTCGTGACTCTCTTATAAATATGTCAAAATATCTCCTTTGACTTTTCTTAGACAGCCCGCTATTCAACTCATCAAATATAAAGCAACCCACAGACTACAGAAATAGATACGTATACCTAGTCCCACCCTCCTTCCTTCTCTAATCCAACTTCAGTCACTCTCTTTAGACAACTTTAACTATAGTCACTCGTTTAACTATTACTTTCTCTTAGCTTTTAGGAATCCAACAAATTACAAACCAGATACAATGCAATTATCCAAAATCTTTATGTCACTTGCAACTGCTTCGTTAATCAACAATGCATTAGCAGCTCCGGCAAACGGAAAAGGCTCCAAGAAGAGAGATGACTCCAGTGATGATGATGTCGTTGTTGTTCGTATCAAGACAACTGTCCAAAATGTCCAAACAAACTATCACACAGTGGAAGGTCCGGTCAAGACCATGACAAATCTTATAATCAACACCAGCACTCAAACTGTAACCAGTTACACAGCAACCGTCACCTCCACCGTTTTCGGTACACCTCACACTTACACCACTGTTGCAACCACTCCAGTGCTGGCAGCTGACGTAGTACCAAACGATGAAAATGAAGTTAAGACAAGCGTAGAGACTGATATTGAAACTACGGCAGAGGTAGTTACACCGGCTACTACAACAGCTGATCCAGCTCCGCAGCCAACTCCCTCCACCTCCACCCCAAATTCAGTAGCTGCTGCTGCCACAACTTCTGAGGATAATGATGGTCCTACAATTACTAATGCTCAAAGTGTCCCTACTTCCACTGATTCCTGGATCATTGAAAACGTTCAAACTACTACTTCTGACAGTATCTGTTATGTTAACTACGACTACTACTATGCAACAGAATCTGAAGCTGACCAAACAACTACTTTGACTTCTACAATTTATACAACTGTTACTCAATCTTGAGTAAATCTTTCAAAACAACTTGTATAATAGTAGGTAGGCGATCATACTTGTTCATCAGTTCACTTCATTTGTATTATTTTAGTCGTTGGTAGAAAACAAGCTGTTGCATTCAAAGACATCAAGACATTTATCAGGTATTTGCTTTGGTTCCTACCTCCCCGATTTGGTAAATCAAATCATTCCCTTTTTTAATTATTACTAGGTTACGATATCATTTCTTGCTTGTCTCATTTTACTGTATTAATCAATTGTCACGTACATTGATCGATACTAATATCAGTTTATTGTTTCTTCTAACGCCTTTAATTAATTTCGAAACACTCCAATGGTGTATTTAAAGTTCATAGGTTTAAAATAATAAAATATATGTATAATGTTTCAATACTTGCTCCAAAATGCAAAACGATATACGTAGTTGCTGGCTAGAACTGCAAAAAAGAGATCCACTCCAGCTCCAAACCTTATCTTAGGGTTCCAGCCCTCATTATACACGTGATTAAAATATATGTTCATAAGGATCAGAACACAAAATATCCTGTACGTAAAATAGCTATAGTATCCACTCAGTCTAGTCGATGCTTGATCGGGCTAGTCACGTGAAACTCTCACCTTTTGCCAAAACCACCACCACATTGGTAGCGCAAATACTTTCTTCGTGAGTGCTAACAAATATTGTAGTTGGAGACATACTGGGAAAAATTTTTCATCTCATACATTTAGAAAAAACATTTTAATTGAAGTTTTCTTTTGATTATCGTATTTTACCATACTTTAGATATAATAATTAAGTCATAATGGGTATGTTTGATTCAATCACACGTATTGATCGGTAATAACAGACTGGGCGATTACAGAAAAGCAGAGTATCAAACGAGTAAACCATGAGAATGAAATGAAAGAAGATCTGAAAGTAATGTAGAATAGTACGAATAATAATTTCAAGCACAGAGCTTGCTACGAATAGCAAGAAAGTTATCAATAAGTTCATCAGTGTGAACTTCACATGTAACTAGACTTAATTTCGAGATCATTGCAGTAGAGAACGAATTGAAGCTCCAAATTTAGCTAAGATGGTATAGAAAGTGACCTATACAAGGGTGTCAGAGGCAACCAAATGATCAACATCAGTACGAGTATTCACAATCTAGAGGACATCAAACTTTTAAACGCTCAAACCAGTCTATTTTCCGTCAATAATAAGTAAATTCAAGATTAGAGTACTAACAATTTTTTTAGTTAACGTTCCAAAGACTAGAAAGACCTACTGTAAGGGTAAGGAATGTCGTAAGCACACTCAACACAAGGTCACCCAATACAAGGCTGGTAAGGCTTCCTTATTCGCTCAAGGTAAGAGAAGATATGACCGTAAGCAGTCTGGTTTCGGTGGTCAAACCAAGCCAGTTTTCCACAAGAAGGCTAAGACTACCAAGAAGGTCGTCTTGAGATTGGAATGTATTGTCTGCAAGACCAAGGCTCAATTATCCTTGAAGAGATGTAAGCACTTCGAATTAGGTGGTGACAAGAAGCAAAAGGGTCAAGCTTTACAGTTTTAAATGTGATATTGCAAGATTTTTTAATGAATTTAATTGCAATAAGACATGTTTGATAGCAGGGTTGAAGGAATGGTGTAGCATACACGTTAATACGATAATGAGATTTGTACTATAAATGTTCATTGGCCATTGCTGGATACCTCCTTCATCAGTCTTATTACTTGTGGTTTATATTTTCTGGTTTATCATTATTATAATACAAAAATAACTTTTTAGACGAGATGTAGATGCATTGTAGAGAATATTGTATAAACCATTCAGAGGCCAAGGGTATACTATTCTCCTGTAGACCTGTCCAAGAAATATGAAGCCTACATAAAGTATACATACTCACACTAACGATAACACTGAAAAAATAGTTGACGACGCAGCCTCTTACTACCAACTCCAACTATAGTTCCAACTATAACTACAACAATAATCACACACACGTATTCGACTGCCACTTTTCCGAAACTAACTTGCTCAAAAAAATACATAGCATAGCTTAACTTAACAAGTACCCAAGCACGCCTTGCTTCTCGCACAACCAAGACTCTATCAAGACCTGCCCTGTAACACGTCATCCCGTCAGATACATATTAATCTACGCAGTAGCAAGTAACACTGTTCCTAAACTACACACAAACCTCTACATAGTAAATCAAGCGGACACGAAAAAAGCGAAAATAAAACGAGTTTCAGATCAACAATAAAAACAACAATACAAGAAGAACATTAGGCGACCAGACGTGGAGACATTAGTACATATATACCAAGCTTGTAGCATCTATGTATAACTAGTCGCTTCGTCCTTACAATCATTGTCTAGGCGCTTATTCATTGACGTTCCGTCCCTCATTTCCTCTCTCATTTCCCATCAGTCGAACTCAACGGCTAGAGTCAACACCAGCCTTTCAACAAGTTCTCGTCTGCAATAATACAACACGCGATAACAAATATTCACTTGGAAACACTGGTGTTACCGTAAATAAGGAGATTTGATTGCTAGTTCTCTATTTGGAGAATTTGATCCCTCTGACACCTCTAGATAGACAAGAGGGCCACCATGAATTACGACAACCTAACAGAGGAACAGAAGCAGCAACTTTACTTCCAGCACCTCCAGGCTCAACAGCAGCAGCAACAACAACAACAACAGCAGCAACAGCATCAGCAACAGCATCAGCAACAGCATCAGCAACAGCACAATTATTTTGCTCGGAGTAATGAGGTAAACCACTTTCAACAACAGCAACAACCTCAACAACCTCAGCAACAGCAGCAACAACAACAACAACAACAACAAAAGACTTTCCAATACGATAATCAAGATGACAGTTACATGGATGAAGATGATTCACAGGTTTTGGAGGCTCCCCCAACAGCAAGTACTAGTGATGTCCACTCACCAATTAGAAATGACCATCATTTCAATCCAAAACAACCTCAACAGTTCTTAAATGCATCACCTCGTTTTTCATCTAATAGACTATTCGATAACGACCAAAGCGTATATGATAATGACGAGGGCAAAAAGTACGATAGTAGCAATCATGTTGTAGCTTCTGGAAATAATATCAACAATAATAACAACGAAAACAAGTTTACGTCGATTGACTCTTTGAATTTCAAGCCTCCAACAATGTTCACGCAGTTGAATAATAGCAGCAACACGAACCTATCCGATATCAATAATTCTAACAATTCATTGGCTAACTCGTTGTTATCGAATCATAGTTCTCCCAATGTATTGAATAATAGTAACCAAGACAATTCCAATAATGGCCAACGCTACGGCATAGCGAATGGAGGAAACAACAGCATACAGAATTTGACGACTAACAACACCATTGCTAATTCAAGTTTAGGGACCCCAGTTCACATTCAACAACAACAGCAGCAGCAACAACTTCAAGAAAAACAGCGTCAACAACAGCAACAACAGCAACAACAGCAACAACAGCAACAACAACAACAAAATAAAGAGACCGAGCCTCTACCAGAGGTCCCTGCTAAGTCCAACTATGTCTATTTCACCAGGCAGCCAAACTTGCTCAATAAGAACACTAATGATAGGGCTTCTGCGATCAAGTTGAAGTTAGAGAATTACTACACAATGGCCGTTAGTCATGCTATAGAAAGAAACCAGAGACGATTGGATTTGGAACATAAGTTATTGACTGAGGAAGCAGGCTCCAGTGAAGAAAGAAAAAATAGACAGTTGCAAAACTTGGGGAAAAAGGAATCACAGTTTTTGAGATTGAGAAGAACCAAACTCTCCTTGGAGGACTTCACGACAGTAAAGGTTATCGGTAAAGGTGCTTTTGGAGAAGTCAGATTGGTTCAAAAGAAAGATACTGGTAAGATATATGCAATGAAGACATTGTTGAAGTCGGAAATGTACAAAAAGGACCAATTGGCTCACGTTAAAGCAGAAAGAGATGTTTT
The DNA here is from genome assembly GCA_001599395.1 of Scheffersomyces lignosus. NCBI lineage: Eukaryota > Fungi > Ascomycota > Pichiomycetes > Serinales > Debaryomycetaceae > Scheffersomyces > Scheffersomyces lignosus. The sequence continues at coordinate 1,385,067 of BCGS01000002.1, read as the reverse complement.
AGCTGGTAGTGACTCGCCATGGGTCGTCTCCTTGTACTACTCTTTCCAAGATTCGCAGTACTTATATTTAATCATGGAGTTCTTGCCTGGTGGTGATCTCATGACCATGTTAATTAGATGGCAAATTTTCACTGAGGATATCACTAGATTTTATATGGCTGAGTGTGTTTTGGCGATTGAGGCAATCCACAAGTTGGGTTTCATTCATCGTGATATCAAACCAGACAATATCTTAATTGATATTAGAGGGCATATCAAACTTTCCGATTTCGGGTTATCTACTGGTTTCCACAAGACTCATGATTCGAATTACTATAAGAAATTACTCGAGAAGGAGGGCTCTTCCAATCATTTGCAGCCAAATCAGTTGACAAGTGGACGTAATTCCATGATGGTAGATGCGATTCATTTGACTATGTCGAACCGTCAGCAAATGCAAACATGGAGAAAATCTAGAAGACTTATGGCATACTCTACTGTTGGTACACCTGATTATATCGCACCAGAAATATTCATTCACCAGGGTTACGGCCAGGAATGCGATTGGTGGTCACTTGGAGCTATCATGTTTGAGTGCTTAATTGGTTGGCCACCTTTCTGTAGTGAGACGCCACATGAAACCTATCGAAAGATCTTGAACTGGCAAGAAACTCTACAAATCCCTGAAGATATTCACTTGTCACCCGAGAGTGAGGACTTGATTCGTAAGTTGTTGACAAGTTCAGACAATAGATTGGGAAGATATGGAGGGGCCGAAGAGATCAAGCGCCATCCATTCTTCAGAGGTGTTGACTGGGAAACAATCAGAAAGGTTGATGCTCCTTTCATTCCAAAGTTAAGATCTATAACGGATACTAGATTCTTCCCTACAGATGAATTAGAAAATGTTCCAGAATCCCCTGCTTTAAGCAAGGCAATGGAACAAAGAGAACAAGATGCCAAGAACGGTAAGAAGAATGTCAAGGAGGATTTGCCATTTATCGGTTACACATACTCCAGATTTGATTATTTGACGAGAAAAAATGCATTATGAAGTGTCTGTTAAGGTGTAACTGTCTCTTTTATATTTTATTATCATCTTCGAAATTTCAATAACTCACTTTTCCATTCGTACTCTGTAGAATTAAATAAGACAAAAAGGCACAATTCAAATACGAATACTCTTGATGATTCAACATCAAAATCTAAACTTGTTGTGGGATGACTGTAGATATTTCAAAAATAAAGCTGGGTTTAGAAATCTAATATATTACTAATGACTACCCTTGGAATGGAGACGAGTGTTGATACCATATTTCCCTGTGCCTCATTCCCGTTAGCCATACCCCGTGATTTGTGAAATTTAAACTATACAAAATGACGGCCGCAAACTTTAGGCGTCGGCAGATTCTACAACCGGTAAGTTGAGATATTTTAAGTGTCAATATCTTGCTCCTCATGTGGTATTCTTAAAATGGGTAGAATTGCGTGATATCCTAAAGTAGAGAGGGAGATATAGTTAGAAAAAATTAGACAGTATCAATTAGTACTATCAGTGGCAAGCGTTTTATGTTATCTTCGTCAGGCCGACCCCCCATTGGAAGGCATGTTCCTTCCCACGGTACATGCACAAACGACAAAAGAAGGGGGTTAACTATTTTATTACCCGCTATTTATAGCAATAAGGAATACCAGTTGATATCGGCTATGGAGAGGCAGTGTCAGTAGTACGGTGTTATGCCCCCATTAAGCAAAACCCGATGTAAACAAATAAGCAAGCAATTTAATTAGCTTTACACTGAGAGCGCAAAAGGAGATAACTCCAAAAGAAAACTTGAAGCGGTAGTCAAGTAATACTTTCAGTTAGCATTTATTGGATTGTTGTCAAGCTAACCCGCTTCCACTGTTTCAGCACTGATTCTTCTTCGAGGAGGCTGGGTCGGTTAACCCCGACGTTCATCCAGACCCCTACAGTGGAGAAGTGCCAAGGCTACCTTGAAGATTGTCCTGGCGCAAATGTAGTATTTTAGTAATAAAAATTATGGATCGGATATAATCGGATTTTAAGAGCCATTAAAATAACGGATTACTGCCGAGTGTTCCGGTCACATGATCAATGTACCCAATTAACCCAATGAAGAAAATGAAGCAACAATACCAGTTTCAAGGTCAATGGCGCAGTGGGCCAATAGTGGGCACCTTTGATGGCGACTAGACCAGTGTTTATGGGCATAATCGGTGTAGTAAGACAGCAAATCCTATGCCCATCAGACCACTTCGGAACCTAATTGAGAAGAGATGCTGCTTTTTTTCTCTGTACAGTCCGCATTGGTAACTCATCTTGTCCCTTGCCACGGGAAGACGATAGAACGGCAGTAGAGGGCTAAATGATGCTATACATGTTAGTATGTAGGATACATATTGTCACCTTCCCGGTTTATGCCAGCTGTGTAGTCATTTAAATTTTCCTCTTTTGGACTTACAGGTACCTCATCAATAGTATATATAAGTTCATAGTCTCCCACACAATAGTACCTTGAACCGCATTTTAGAGTCATACTGGATTAAGTTCTGTAGAGCCAAGGAATCTTAGCCCACTTACATTCCATTATCTAATTGGTATTGGCAGTCACTATTGCTTGCATTTTCCCCATCTAATCCGTAGCGACCCTGACTTACTATCTTAGTTTCCGAGGAAAAAAAAAAGTACGTCATCTTAGTAATAGATCTCCGAGAGAACAACATAGACTTGCAGTGTCCTTTTAAATAGAAACCAATCGTGTGAACTCAATTGGGGGTGAAGCATATATACTCACCTGACTCGATCCAAATACCAACTTTCCCGCACAGCAATGAAGTTAATATCATTCAACGGCTTTATAATAGTTTCGATACTATTTGCTGCCAATTTGGCTTTAGCCGATGACTCAACTCATCACAATGGAGGAGAAACCGGGATTGATAAGATAACTTCAACTGCTTCCGAGCATCCCACGTCCGGTGGTATGAGCCCTTCTGCAGAAATGGCAATGGAAATGTCCCCAGTTGCACATGAGATGCATCACCAACATGGCTTGCCTATCTTACAGACAGAGTTGTCGCCATTGGAGCGTGAATGGTGGGAAAACTACAACACCACAACCTACTTCAACACTGAATCAAAGCATAAACCAGCTCTCTATGTACATATAATTGTTGGCTTAATTGCTGTGATTTTCGTTTACCCAGTCGCTCTCGTGTTCAACAACTTGAATTTGACATCTTGGTACTTAACTGCATTGGTGATTCACACCACCCTTGTCATGGTCTCTCTCTTTAACTACTTGATCTTCATCAATTCCATCCCTGACTTATATCCTGGTAATGCTTACCACAAAATGACATGGATTTTGTTCTTTTCTACAATCGTACAGATTTTTGCAGCATTTATCAATTTTGGATGCAAGTACATGAACAGCGAATTGGGAGACAACCACGACTATTACGGTTTAGGTTCATCCGATGAGGATTTCGGAGACGAGGAAAGTAGTTGCTCTTCACCAGCAATCACTCTCTATGATTTGTCCAGACAAGGTACCACATCCAACTCCTTAGATTTAAATGCCAACAGTGGTCATATGAAGACATCTAATAATTCAATGTTGCCTTGTTCTACTTCCAAGACCAGAAATCCACTCCTCAAGTTATTTGACTTGCCATTCTTCCAACATGTGAACAATACATTATACAAGATTGCAAACTATACTTTCAACTTCTTGAATTGGGGACACTTCTTCTATTTCTTGGTCTATATACCAACTGGAATAGCCACATTCTTGATGTATGGACAAGGCAAGACTGTTTTCAACTTGCTTGCTCATTTCATCAAAGGAGGGGTTTTCTTTGCATATGGGGTGTTGACCCTTGCCAGATATAGTGGTGCATTCAGCAAGAAGGGATGGGCTTGGAATCACAAGTTCGTTATTGACAATTCTTCCAGATGGAATAGATTGCAATCTAAGGGATTGGTCACTATGGAATGTTTGGAAAGTTCGCTTATTTTGTTCTATGGGTGTACGAATATTTTCTTAGAGCACTTATCCGATGCTGGGAAAGGATGGTCACCCAAAGATTTACAACATGCTTCAATCGCTTTCATCTATATCGGATGTGGTTTGTGTGGAGTAATCACTGAAAATAAATTGGCCCAGTGGAGATACGAGAAAGCAAATGACAATTTCGACTTGGTTGTGAAACCTTCCAAGGTTCGTAAAATTTTAAAAGCCTCCCCCGGATTCTCTCCTAATCTTTTCCCAGTCATCACCATTTTCTGGACCGGTATTCTTATGTCCAAGCATCAGCAAGCTAGTCCATTATCGACTGAAATCCATATCCAATGGGGAAACATGTTTATTTTGGCATGTGCGTTCCGATTTTTATCCTACCTTTTGCTTTTATTATTACCAGTGAACGCCAGGGCAATTGAGAGGCCTCTGAGACCATTCACCGAATTAATTGTTAGTTTCGGCTTGATATGTGGAGGAGTAATCTTTATGGAATCAACTGACCCTGTTATTTATAGTTTTGAGTATCTTGGTCTCACATCAATGTTCACGTTGAATGTGACCTTGGGATTTGTAACGTTGTTCATGGGTTGGGAAATGGCTCTTTTTGCATTAAAGGATTGGTTGAAGAAGAGATCCAGAAGAACATCTAGAGGCTTCTAGCGTCATCTGCTACTTATACCGGATAAAAATAAAACTATTGCCGTACTATCCAGCTCCGTATTGCTTGCTATGAACTTCCCAAAAAATTATCCATTGAAAATTTGTATTTTGTATTTTTCAATCCAAGTCACCTGCTATCGCTTCCCATAGAACCACTTCCCGAAGGAGGAAAGACGGAGCTGAAATGCATAATATTTGCAAAAAGTTTTTGCGTTTATGATTGAATTGTTCACTTCATGAAAGAAGTTGCTGAATTGTTGTTTTTGGAGTCCGGCTCCATTTGTTTAAAGTTTTGTTTGTAGACCAAGCTGTTAATCTATATATAGCTACCTAATAACTAATGATAATATGATTCAAAGAATTTTACGAAGGCGCTAATGCGTGCCTTGAAACCATACACTGAGTAACCTTAATGGAGAGTGAAAAGAATGCAAACTCCTACATAGTTAAGCGCTTTCTACAAATGAATTAGACCGTGCCTGCACAGTTTCGAGGATTTGTGTGACGTCATGTGAAGATTTTACCACACAGCGAACAAAATCTCTGTCATTTGTCGAAGTGCACGAAAAAGATTTAACCACTACTTCGCTACATAGTCTTTTCAAATGAAAGCCTTTACCGCACGGCAATTGGATGACATCTAGAGCCCCTGGGGGGTAGATTGGTATTATCGCCAGATTGCATGCCTGCGAAATAATACCGGGGTGGTCAGTGGTAAGCCATTACTTGGCTTTGGCTATCGCCTTAGATTATGTGTGTAATTTCACTTCCGAATCGGGAGTAGCCCTGAATGAGGCTGAAATATTATTTCTGTGTTGAGAGAAGAACGATCAAACCGAAATTCTTAGATCTGAAGAAGGAAAGGGCGAGAAGGTGAAATCGATGCGACCACGGAAAGACACCGCAGCGTACCACATAAATAGAAACAAACAAACAGCGATATATAGTAACAGAATCAACCAGGAGCCAGCTACTGCCCCTTTATTGAGCCCGCTGCTAAACTTAGATCGCCCCTGGAGAACGAGGTGGTATTTGCCGACGTTGTAAACCAAGGAGTAGGCTCTTGCACCCACACATGGCGTACTCCACGCCATCGAGTGATAATATTCTAAATATAAAATACACTGCGTAACTGAATATTATGTACTATGCATGTCCTCTAATGTGGTGGTCCAAGAAACCCATTTTTTAGTCTTTTCCCAGAGCTGATTGTCCATGAACAGGATATGACCTCGTTGCTCCAGTATTTTCGGGCCCACACCCCCTGTAAACAACTAGAAATTTCACAATTCTGAAATCTCCCTCATATTGCCCGAATAATGCCAGGCTCTTAGACCTACAGATGAGGATACTGCTCACCATCTGGTAACCTCGAGGTTGTGCCTGGCTACCGTATATATCGTATAACCGATGAGTTCTATATAACCTGGGAACCATCCAGGTAGTTTTTGCATCTCTGAATGGACCGTCTTTTTATTGTTCTTTTTCGCTGTAGTAACCACGTATTTTCAGCGCCAGTATATTCCCACCGAGGGCAGATCTCACTCAACACATCGCATCCCTGGCCCTGATCGTTCCATCTACCATTTTGCCCATTTACGAGACCAACCCTCCTATCCACCACCACACCGCAAATAATATCAACTCCAGCTCCCAACCTTGAATCTTCCCCACGGCGTTTCTGCATCACCCACACATACAATATCATTCGGTTTCCCAATAGCAAGACCATTACACACGATTTCTCCCAACTTCATCAATCATTTCTCCTCTCTGCATATTGCCTGTGTTTATTCATTCCACCACCTAATAATCCTGGTACCTATTTATAAATTTTTCCCTCGTACTCGTTTCTCACTTCTTTCTGAATGCCATATAAATTACTACAAGATCTCCGGTTTGTGTTTGCAAGGGACGACCCACCAATACCGCCGGACTCCAACGCCACCGCCGCCCTTGTAGAGATATCCACAACAAGTCTCCCCGACAGCCCTTCATCCCCCCTTCCTCCTTCGGACAGCTTTGAGGAACCATCGTCCCCCCCCTCCTCTATACCGTCCACGCTGTCAGACCCTGATACAGCCTCGACTAGTACAGATACTAGTTCTTCCTCGTCACTCGTTTCCTCGTCTATCTCCAGTAGCACTCTGTCGTCACTGCAGATGGCCAGCACTGACGAATCCAGCAGCACGCCTGCTACCAGCAGCGACACCTCGGTGAGCTCTACTAGCTTGACTTCATCGGAGGAGATTCTGACCTTTTCACCTACCAGCTCTTTAGAGTCAAGCACTTTGAGCCTGGAAGCTTTGTCCATGCCGCTCTCGTCAGAAGAGACATCTTCGTCTATACCCAGTTCGTCGACTTCGTCATCCACTTCGTCATCAACAGAGTTGTCCACAGAGTCGTCCACAGAGTCGTCCACAGAGTCGTCCACTCAGCCCTCTTCTACCGAGGCTTCCTCAACAGAATCCTCGACAGAGTCGTCCACAGAGCCAAGTAGCACCTTTTCCATTGAATCTTCATCAAGTAGTCCAGAGACAAGCTCTAGTATTCCTTCATCGTCCACTCATGACTCACTGAGCGTAGTTAGCGTATCTGCATCGGCCACTTCGTCATCTGCTGAGACCAGCTCCTCAGCCGAAGCTTCGTCTTCACACCACAAATCATCTAGCATAGAAGCCAGTTCCACTGAGCATTCCAGTACACCATCAGAAACGTCGGCGAGTTCAACCGAGAGCTCGTCCACATCATCTTCAATCTCCGAGTCATCATCTTCTACGAAAACGTCGTCAGGGCCAACCACAACTTCATCTGATGAGTCTATGACTTCTTTCACATCCGTCATCAAGCATCCAGACACTACTATCACCACAATCATTACCATCCCAACCTCAGCTGTTGCATCCTTAGACTCCTCCCAAGATAAAACCGAACACAACTCCAAGTTGATTGGAGGCTTAGTAGGATCTATTGGTGGTACCATCGTCATCGGTACTCTCGTAGTATTATTCTTGTTCCTCAAAAAACGGAAGCGTAACTCGTTGACCAATCAGTCACCAGATTTCAATGGTGATGAGGCTCCAGAAGAAGACTTACATGATAAAGATGTGGATGATATCTTGGGACGCTCCCACGATGACGAAGGTATGAAGTATAACATGTTTGGATTCTCCAAGTTGTTTGGTTCCAAGGCCGACTCAAAGAGAGGTAGCGTGAATAACAGCAGCTTACTCGGAGCTGGTTCTGGTGTTGGTGGTTACTCAGGAATCCGCGACTTGGAAAGACAACCTAACTACGGTACTCACACAGCTACTACTGGTCTCGGTGCTTCTGCTGCCACAGCTGCTGCAGCGTCTGAGATTGAAAGTGATGACTTTGTCTACCGTGGTGTTACCAATTCTAATAACCTTGATTCCGTCTTCCGTAATTCTGATACTAGCCGTGCGACATCTAGTCTTTTGGGAAAGAGTGCAACGGGCAGTACTACGAACTCCTCTACGTTTGGTGGACGTACGAGGTTGAATTCCTTTGGTCATCCGTTGGCCTCTCCAGACCAGTTTAACTTCAGTGAACATCCTGAAATAGGAGCACCATATGAAGACGACCTGCCGCCGCTAAAGGAAGAAGGTCATAGTTCTTCGTACGATGACGACTCCGATTCAGAGTTCAATCCCTCGGATTACGACCACGGATTGCCAGGAGCGAATATGCCTCCGGAACTAGAAGTACCAAGTCGGGCTCAGATCTTCGGAGACAATGACCATGGAAGCAACAACTCGCGATCGCGGTTCACCGAGGAGATATCTTAGAAACACATAAGTGAATTCCAGGAACTTTTCATGTGCACGAGACCGCCCCTCATTAACTTGCATACTTTTCTTCTTTCGTCAAAAGTTCACTTAGAGGTGAATATTAATATGTGATTTGATAGTTCAGCATAACTTCGAACTTTGGAGTGTGTAGAGCTGTCTTTTTATTAGGTTCAATGTATGGTTTATCATTGACTGGTTATGATATCGTAGAGCGTGTCTTCACAGCTGTAGGCATATTTTAGTCGGTGCAGATCTGTATTAAGCACACCGAATTTCACTTAGAGAGCATACATAGTACATTCTTTATACTCTGGCCATCTACAAGCACCTCAAATTGTCGAGCTTCACACCTTAAATGCTCTATTATTACACTTAACAATATCTATAATCACAGTGCCTCTAGCCTTATCTTGTATATGCAGTTGGCCCCAATCGCTTGCTGTAGCCTTTTTCTTGTTCTGGATTTGCAGCCTATTTAATCTATGCGGGCTCTCCTGTACAAGTGACACAGGGGAATCGCAGATCATTTATCCACGTGACTTTGTAAAATTACATTTAGACCTGGAATCAGATAATGGCAAACGAATAAGTAAATGTAATCACCCCGAGAAGACTACTGGGAGTGAGTCAGTTGTTGAAAACGGTATTTAGCTGGTTATTAGGCATAATGATACGTCTCGGGCAGCGACTATTGATCGCGATGTTGTTTTTCCGGGTGTGCACGGCAGAATCTTCGAGTAGCACTGACGTTTCAACAGTGATTCCTCTACTGTCACCAATCGAGCCACAAGAAACAGACACCACCAATGTTAGCATATCGGAGCTGGTGCCCACCTCGGCAAATTCCTGTTCCGAAAGCTCGTGTTCTACGTCATCTACGCGATCCACCAACTTATTTGCGCCACAAATTATGACCAACCCTACAACTTCTTCCAGGACTACTTTACAGACTTCGGAAGAATTCTTGACAACTATTGAGGAAGAAGACACAATCAGTTCGGAAAGTGATATCACTCTACAAGTAAGCAGCTCGACGAACGAAGATACAGACATCCCAAAGAAAGAAAAGTCTGAAGAGTTGCCTTTAGAGACGGAACCAGACCTTGAGATAATACAGCTGAACACTGCACAACCGGAAGACCTTATCAAGGAAATCATAGATGAAGAAAAGGAATCTCACGCTCAATTGATAGATGATCTCCAGGCCAATCCTTCTATTGATATCTCATCAATTGAACTCCTCGATAAGGCCAAAAATATAGAGATTGACTCAAATGCATCAAACAGTACCATCGAACAACAAGGTACAAATAATACTAACGTAACAATCGACGACTGTCGTTTCATGTCTTTTGAGGAGTGGAAAAAACAAAAGGAGGAAGCAGATATAAGTCAAGAACAACAGAATTATGCCAATTCTACGAAGCTGGCTAGCAAATCCAAAAACACAACTTCTAATGAATTGTCCATTCACGGCGAGATTCCTCCAAAAGCTCCTTCGGTCCCTACCGAACAAAATATAACCAAGGAAGAAGGCAGAGTTTATAAGGATAAGTTTAACTACGCTTCCGTCGGATGCGCTGCAACTATTATCAAGTCCAATTCGGAAGCTAAGGGAGCTTCTGCAATTCTCGTAGAGAACAAGGATTCATATTTATTGAATGTGTGTTCTGCACCAAGCAAATTTGTCGTCATCGAATTATGTCAGGATATCCTTGTGGACTCTGTTGTCATGGGAAACTTCGAGTTTTTCAGTTCGATGTTCAAGGATATTCGAGTTTCAGTCAGTGATAGATTCCCAACAACAACTTGGAAGGTATTGGGAGAATTTGAAGCCGAGAACGTGAGAGATGTTCAGAGTTTTAAGATTGCAAATCCCTTCATTTGGGCTCGGTATTTGAAATTAGAGATTCTAAGCCATTACGGGGACGAGTTCTACTGCCCAATTTCAGTAATTCGGGTTCACGGCAAAACAATGATGGAAGACTTCAAAGAAGAAGCAGAAGAGTCGCAGTTGCAAAAGGAACAAGAAGATTTAATCATAGATACCGCTTCTCTCGATAAATTCGACAACGATACACTCGAAGAGTGTAGAGTCTTCTTACCACATTTGGGTTTGAATCAATTTCTCCAGGATTACAATAACACTTCAGGGGAATTTTGCGAAGTGCTAGAGACCGGTCAAGCGCAAACAACAGAAGCTCTGACTACTACCCAAGAATCAGTGTATAGGAACATCATCAAGCGTTTGTCACTACTTGAGTCAAATGCCACATTGTCATTATTATACATTGAGGAACAAAGTAAACTCTTATCCACAGCCTTTTCTAACTTAGAAAGGAGACAGACATCTAACTTTGAATCGTTGGTAAACTCAGTTAATTCAACCCTCATTACCCAGCTTGTAACTTTCAAGAATTCATACTTGAATATGCATAGTGAATACGCCAAGCTATTCAAATTACAAGAAATCAACCATAAAGAGTTATTAAACGAGTCTAGGAGTAAAATAGGTGCTCTCGGCAATGAGCTCACATTTCAGAAGCGTGTCGCAATCTTTAATAGCATTCTCATCATTTGCCTTCTTGTTTACGTGGTGCTTACTCGTGATGCTTATATTAGCGAAGAAATCGTTGAGGTTACGAGATCAAGTTCTGGAGGAAGAGCTAAAAATAATAAGAAGGCATACCCTACAGGTTTGCTAAAGAAAACTTTCAAACCAAAGCATAAAAAGAAGAGTCTGAATTCATTTCCGCATTTCTAATTCTATCATTATGATCCATTAATGTAACTATATATAATATCCTAATAATGAACGAAACTATATACAAAATAAAGGCTATATACAGCAAGAAGAAATAAGTTTGTTATGTAAAGTAGAAGAATCTCGGAAATTGAATACTATCATCCCTGGTATAAGACAAAATATTTACAAGAGGATCTTATCTAGTAGGAGTCATCGTAGCTGTTTCTATCGTTTCTTCTATAGTTTTTGGAACCTCCAGAGTTTTTGGAGTAGTTGGGTTTGTTGTAACCAGAGGCGTAAGATCCTCCGTAACTTGGTTTACCAGAGTTTCTAGATCCTCTTTGGCCACCACGATCGCTACGATCGTTACGGTCGTTGTATCTTGGAGAATAACTGTTTCTTCCGGCTCCGAAGAAGTCCCTTTTGCTCTTACGGTTTCCTCCTCCACCTCTGCTTAATCCTCCCGGAATATTGAAGTATAAGTCGCTGAGAGTTTGATCAAGTTTCAAGACTTCAGTGGCATATTTGTAAGATATTTGCATTGTTTTATCGGGTTGACCAAGTAAAGCACGGTATAGTTCCATGGTGTCAGCAATAGACTTATGTCTGTCTAATCTGTGTTTTTGAGTAACTTGAGATTGGAAAGAAAGGTATGTAGTAATGAATTGCTCAATTTCTTCTTCGTCAATACGAACCTGGTCAAATACAGACGTGTGTGCCTTTTCGATGTCCTCCGAGTTCATAACTTCCTCGAACTTGACTCCTCTCTCCTTCTTCAAGATAGTGGCATATCTTTGCTCATTCTTTGTAAGGAAAAGAATAGCTTTACCCTCCTTACCAGCTCTTGCAGTTCTTCCAACCTTATGGATGTAATCAGCAACAGAAACACTTGGAGTCAATTGAATAACGTGGGTCACATCATTGAAATCTAAACCTCTGGCTGCAACATCAGTACAAACCATAATACCACTCTTCATGTTACGGAAATGACGGACAGTATTGTCTCTGGCGGCTTGAGATCTTTGGCCATGTAATCTGACCACATTAGATGGTCTGACTTCGAATAAACCATTATCGATACCACGGACAAGAGATTGGTAGAACCATTCGGTACTGGTGACAGTAGGTAAGAAGACCATACACTTAAAAGGAGCCTTATGTTGAAAGTGGTTGGCGATGTAGGAAAAGGAAGTGGCAAAGGTGTCGGTGCTGTCATTACAGGAAATCAAAGATTGGTGGATGTTTTCGTGAGCTTCTGGTTCGTTCTCATTTACACAGTTAATGTACTTGTAGTTCTCGTCAATATGCTCACGAGCAAAGCTGTCGACATCGGAGTCAATAGTTGCACTGAACAAAATGGATTTGAATTTGTCCTTAGAAGCACCAACAAGAATTTGGTCAATTTCAGATAAAGTCTGCTCAAAACCAACGTCTAAAAGTCTATCAGCTTCATCATACACTCTGTACTTCAAGTCCTTGAAGACACGAGCAACATTAGGATTGGACAACTGATCCAATAATCTACCAGGAGTTCCGACAACAATGCTAGGTGGGTTTCTGACGTTAATTCTGGTCTTCTTACCACCGGTAAGTACAATGATCTCGGCATTTTGTTTCAAGTTTCTAGGAAGGTTGGAGATGACCTTCTTGTATTCGGTTTCGATCTGAAGAGCCAAGTCACGAGTAGGGGCGATTACCAAGGTGGAGACACCTCTCAGGTTTCTATTAAAGCTAGAAAGAGTGGTCTGTAAGGTTGGAACCACAAATGCCAAAGTCTTACCAGTTCCTGTCTTAGCACGCACCACTAAACCATTTTCCTCTAATATAGGGATCAAAGAAGTCTCTTGAACAGGAGTCAAGTTTCTGAAATTTGCTGCCTTCAAGGCATCTATGATGGTCTTGTCGAACTTCCCAGACTTTGCAAGCTCATCAACACTGTACTGAGAAATTGGAGCTACTGGGGCAGCAGCCTCTGGTGTTGCAACAGGAGTTTCAGGAAATGGCTGCGCAGAATCACGCTGGTTGAAAAGACCTATGCTAGTTCCGAAATTTCTGCTAACGGGCAATACCGCGAGGACAGACCTCACGGGTCTGATCCTGAGCACGGATCTGAGGGCATACATCGAATGGTCTTGGTTTCTAGTATAGTCTCTGAATCTCCAGCTTGCAACTATTTGAAAAATTTTAGCCCACACAAATTTGTATGGGACTGGATGTCTGCGATGTTGCAGCTTATGTAATCGTACCAGCGAACGTAACTTTGGTTCTGAAAAAAATGATAAATTGAGGAAGTGAGAAGGTGACAAATTTGACAAGACGATAAATCGAGAAATGCGAAAAGTGACATAGCCGTAGAACGATAAACTGTGAGTGCGACAAGCTGAGAATATCCTATTTGGGAAGACAGTGCGTAAAGTGGGTACACTGTATTCTGTATTTTCTGTAGCTGTAATTGTGTACATAGTGTAGCTAATGTATGGGTGTCTCTGGGAAGCGAAGGAGACCGTTATCTCCACATTATAATTCCAAAATAACACTAAAAGTTTATGAAAATAGTAAGATGACTCCCCTTATTCTACTGATTCACTTAAAATCTTCTTACCCCCAATTTAAATCCCTTTCGTGCTGACCCTATTTCCTCTGATCTTCGTGGCCTGCATACAATCGCATATAGTGTATATGCCAAAATCCAGTCAAATGTCAAATGGAGTAAGAATACGATGAAATGGTGATTTGTGTGGTGGTATTCTTTTTGATATTAAGCTTGAAGTGTAAGTGTTATACTGCATCATTTCGATTGTTTGATTTGTGATAAGATTTGGACTGAAACGGACTCTTTAGTGGTTATTATTAATACATTCTTCGTTTATTGAACGGATATCGCCCCATTGCTATTGATAAACTATACAGTATTAGACTAAGAGTTACTTCTATTCTGCTATAAGAAGTTTCACTTTATTAGAAAGCTCAACTTAGCATTTATACACACACACACAATATGAGTCAGCACGCCCCAAGCAGCTCGACCGGTTTCTTCTCCAAGATCAGGGAGAATTACAACAGTAAGTTCGCCAGTCTCTCGCTCTCCACATTCATTGAAAAGGATGGTAATGCCGACGATGAAACGTTAATCCACAATGCATTCGTCAAATACTATGATTCGCAAGGTCAACAGTATCCAGAATGGCTTGGAGTAAGCCCTCTGCTGGTTCCTCCTCCACGTAGTGCTCACAGACAGTCGTACCATAGCAGTAACAGTGGAGGAAGTGGAGATTACCTGAACTCACTCCATCCAGTTCAACAAACCAATAGCTACAATAACAGTTACAGCAGCCAGAGAATGAAGGAAAACTCTTCCCCATCAAGATTTAGCCCGGTTCCTCAACAGGGAAGAGCAAGCCCTTCTCCAGAGCCACAGCAAGAGCGCCCATCACCTTCTTACAGACCTTCGGCTAGTCGTTTACAGGATATGTACAACAAGTCAAGACAGCAGACTGTACCGGGATCAGGATACAACTCTTCCTTGGCCCCTCAACCTGGAAGAAGTAATAGTTATTCCAATTCTGGTTCGGGATCGAGATTGAGAGAAAGAATGCTTAATTCTTCAACTACCTTACAATCCAACCACGACTCTGTGAATACGACCAACAGTGCCCCACCACATACAAACAGCAAAGCTACATGGGGTAGACGATAATAATTATGCATGATGATCGTTACGGAACTATTCTAAATTGACCTTCAATGAAAAGTCATTATTTATGTATTCTTAAATAGTCAAACATGAAAGTATGCATTTTTATGAATTTCAACAATAAACTTGATATAGAACTCTATTCCAATACCATTCAAACTCTATCAATTAAATATTCAAATCATCGTTCAACTTCGTGTATGTTTCTTCCCACAAGTTCCGACCACGTACGAACCACTCAGGCAACTTGCTATCCGCAGGTAACTTCAATTTTATGACACTAACATTCTCAAACGTAATAGGATATTTGTTAAGGTTCTTGTAGTACCTGTAGTCGTATTTCTTCTTTATTCCCTCAACTTCTGTATTTGACAAGTACTTGGTTGAACATTCCTTCTCTTTGGTCTTCTTAACAAGCGAGGAACCGGAATCGAACGATGCTCTGTGCGGATGTATTGGTCTTGGAGACTGCTGTGTACGGAATTTATTGTTGTTAGCTCTCAAAAACTTCGAATCGATTGAAGATCTTCTTCTGTCTATGTTCAACCGCGCAGTTGCGACGAATGAATCGTTGTTGAAACTATTGTGCCTACTGGTTCTCCCAAGTTTTGGCGAAGTACCAGGAGTAATGTCATTATCCGAGTCCAAATCTCTAGGTTTCTCTTGTTTTCTTTGCTCTACGAGCTTCAAAAGGTTTACAGGGATCTGTGGAGAAGCTGACAAAAGGTCGTCATCCATGTCGTCATCGTCTATGCTGTTAGCATCGTCTTCATCCCACTGCATCTCTTCTTCTACACCGTTAATTGAGCTGGAGCGAGAGTTGTTCTTCAGAAACTCCGGGCTTCTGAAAAGCATTTCTGATGCTTTGAATTCCTGTGAAAGAAGCTCTTCCTGTACTTGTTCCTGCCTTTTCTTTTGATCCTTTAGCTGTTGATTAAGATGATCTATTTCATATGCAATCAACTCCGTCTGTATCAACTCCAAAAATGTCTCTGCAAAGTAATTGTTCTTCGTTGAGTTTCCCGTATATATTCTGTACTCGTTTAAAATTGAATTGAAGTTCCATTTCTGAATCTTGCGTAGTATTCCAATCAACGTGGACGTCGAGTCTACCAAGAGGACGTTATGCTTGTTCTTGTTCAAGAGCAATTCAAAAGCTCTCAGAATGAGATTTTTCTCGATCAACATCCATTGATCATTCTTATTCTTCTTTGTATTTAAAGTCACCACCTCAATGGTATTCTTATCCTCTTGGGTAGTTTCCATCGGGCCGCCTCTATCTGAGGTTTTACTAGTATTCGAGGATCTTTCATCTTCGTCGTCGTCGTCGTCTTCGTCCTTATTGGAAGCATCTGCTCCAGTGTGATGGTGGTTGGATATCTTGAGACCTCCGAGGTTGAACAACTCGATCGTGTTGGACTGGAGGAAATCGTTCAAAGCTCTTGGGGGCTTTTCTGCATCCAATAGCACCAAAGAGCGTAATTGAAGTGTCTCCAAGAAGGGGAAGTTGTCTGAGTCAAGCTTCGAGCAACGGTATATTCCGGGTTCTACTAGACCAAAGTTTTCAGGAGGAACAAGCATTGGATGATGAGTGCTGCTTGTGAGTAACGATAGAGTCTACTTTCTCTTTCTATTTGTGACTAAAGCACAACAACCTTAAGAGACAGAGTCAATCCAATTGTAATACATAGTGAATCTATACTTCTGTGAAGGACTTTTTGTGAGAGTAGATTTCCGCGTTACCATCTTTAGCTGTAACTATATGCGTCCATCTATATATATTATGTTGCGCTACCATCTTTGGGATACATATGAATATATCTTTCTATAGTGGTTGCAATATTATATTTGTAGTAATTCTATTAGGTTACAAATACGATGTGCAGTGATACAAATTTATCAGAGTATTACCTTTAGTGTTGTCATAATGGCAGCAATAGTTGGGAATGGTTTGTACATGGGGAGATTTCTTCTTGAAAGTGAAGATATTACCACCCAACATCACTTACACAGTCTACATCTCTGTCTCATAAAGATATATTAGATCTAGTTTATAAATAGAAACGAACAACGAGAATTATAGAAAAGAAATTTTGTTAGTTGGTTCATTACATCGGAGGTGATCTGCTGTTCAACCTCTGATGATCAAGTCATCAGGAATACCCTCGTATTCTCCGTAACCTAATGATAAGTTAATGTTTTGCAAACATTGGGTGGCAGCACCCTTCAACAAGTTATCGATGGTGGCAACAATGACGACTCTGTCTTCCTTGGAGTTGACAGCAAATCCACCAACAACAACACCGTGCTTACCACTGATGTCTCTAACCAATGGGGCCTCACCACTGATGGTGATCAATTGCTCACCTTGGTATCTCTCTTGGTAAATGTTTCTGATTTCTCTGGATGTCAAAGAACCTTGCTTGATTGGAATGGAGATAGTGTGCGAGATACCCTGGAACCATTGTGCGACATGAGGCATGAATGCAACATCCAAACCCAATTGAGAGCTGATCTCCTTTTCGTGGACGTGATCAGTCAATGAGTATGGAATCAAGTTGTTTTCTAAGAACTTGACGTCATTTTTTGGAGATGGCTTAGTACCAGCGCCAGAATAACCAGAAACACCGAAAATGCTTGGGGTTCCTACGATGTAGTCCTTCAATGGAGCAATGGCACATTGAGCAGCAGTAGCGTAGCATCCAGGGTTCGAGATCTTCTTAGCATTGGCAATAGTGTGACGGTCGTTCAACTCTGGTAAACCGTAGATCCACTCACCGGTAGTGTCGAATCTATAATCAGCAGATAAATCGACAATCTTGGATTGGGAGTTAGCAACAGATTCAATGGCGTCAACGAATGGCTTACAAACACCATTTGGTAATGCCATAACCCACACGTCAACTTCACCGTTCTCTTCCAACTTCTTAATTTCTTCAATTTGCAAGTTGGAGTAGACAATATTGTCCTTGTTGTAACCTTGTAATTTTTGTCCAGCTAATTCACGAGAAGAAACATGGGAAATTTCGAGGTGAGGGTGGTTGTCGATCAAAGTGATCAAGTTCTGGCCAGTGTAACCTCTTGCACCAATTAAAGCAACCTTGGTCTTTCCAGTATTGGTACCTTCTCTGATAGGTGGGTTAGGGTTGGAGTAGTGTCTCTTTTGGCCGGTGTGAAGGCCTCTCTTTTGGGTTGGAGAGCTGAAGACTCCTGATTCTTTTGAGGAAGACAAAGAAGATCCAATGTTAGAGGAATCAAACTCCTTGATTAATTCAGAGACTTCCGCGGTCTTCAAACCGTACCAGAACAAGATCTCACCGTTCTTGGCGAAAGAACCGTCAGACTTGGAGAAGTACCAGGCCAAGTTAGAGTCATTTTCATTTACGATCCAGCATAAAGATGAAAAATCTTTCTTGATAGAATTGAAAATGTTGTCCGTAACGTTGTTCAACCAACCAGTCTTTGAGGACAAAAACTTGTCCAACTTAGGTACGTTAGCCTTGTCTTGCAAGACGATAGCCAATACCTCCAAAGGCTCGTCACCGTAACTCTTGAATTGCACAGATTCCAAGAACTTGAGGTAAGACGCAACAGACAACTTGCCGGACTTGATCTCTGGGTCTCTCAACAAGGCATTTCTCAACAAGTCTGGGTTACCAAATTCCTTTAAGGAGTTACGGTTGATCAACTTGTATCCTCTTCTGATTAAAGTACCAGCACCAGAGTCGGTGAACAACTCCTTTTGCAAGTCATCGACATCGATGATAGCAACAGATGAAGATCTTGGCAAGTGTTGTAACAAATCGTGAATCTCTTTGATTTTCAACTTGGTACCGTACTTGACCCAACTTTCCTTCATCAAGTCGTCATATTCTTCATCCAAGTTTATGACACTGACCTTTTCACCGGTGTTACCGTTTATGATACCACCCTTTTCGTTCAAGTAGACGATCTTCAATGGCTCAAACTCTCTAGCCAATTCACCAGCAGCGACGTCAGCATTGACGTTCAATAATTGTCCAGATGGAGTCTCAGCCAAAGAGGTAAGAATAGGCAAGTAGCCGGCTTCGATGGCAGCTTCTATTGGGGATTTGTTAACTGAATTGACTTTACCAACCAACTGGTACTTCTCTTTGTCTAAGTAATCAGCACCGAAGACACCCGCAGTGATAGGTCTGGCATGAACACCCATCTTCTCCAAAGCAGTGACCAATCTCAAGTTTTGCTCTAAAAAGCACTTTCTGACCACCTCCATGGTCTTGGCATCGGTGATTCTGATACCACCTTCGTACTGTGGCTCGACACCTTCATTTTCCAACAACTCGTTGATCTGGGGACCAGTACCGTGTAAGACTATAGGATAAAGACCGACGTGGTACAAGAACGCTAAACACGAGGCCAATTCAGGCAACTGTTGAGTGATGATGGCACCACCGACCTTGATGACGGCGAACTGCTGCTGTGATACCGAGGTGAAGTATTTCAAATATTGCTCGACTTCTCTCTTGGATCCGATGTTGTTCAATAATTGTACCACGGTGGATCTGGTGGAGTAGGTACGGGCGCTGGTGGAAACAGGGGCTGGGGCGGAAGAGGTGGCCTTGGATCTGCTCTGGACGTAGTTCAATCTTGGAGTAACAACTGCCAATCTGCCAACAGTGGCAGTGGCCCTTGGTGTCAATCTCTTGACTACCGAGGAAGTTCTGGACACTTGTCTCAACATTCCGAATGTGGTGAATAGATAGGGCTACTGGAGAACACTGGCCTAAACAGAAAAAAGAACAAGTAAGTAATAGAACCTCGACGCAATTTGTTACCAAACGAATGCAAAATCTATATATATATATAGAAATGAAGTGGGACCCAATACGAATTCTGAAAATTTTTCAATGCTATCTTAGTGCTTATTTCTGTGGTGTTGACTCATTATCAACCAATTAAAGTAATAGTGGATGAGCTAAGCGCGGTCTGAAATCAGTAAAATTTTTCAGGGTGTGTGCAGGCAAGTCACATGTATGTTCGAAATGGAGTAGTGGGGTCCCCTATAGTTATTGGCAAGATGGGTGTGAAAGGCGTACGTTATAGGGCCTGGAGCATGGGAGAAGGTCTTATTATTAGGGTGTGGTGGAAAATTGCAATTTTGTGGAGTTGTTTTGAGAGTGGTATGCGACGTTATTGATGCTGATTTCTACGTCAGTGGTTTACATTCTTTGTTATATTAGTGTTATATATTAGTATAGAGTAAATGCATTAATGTCCTTGATTCCACCGAAAAACTCGTAAACTGCCTAACTACTCGGGCTCCCAAGGTCCCTATAAATCCAGTTTAATAGAGGCCCATACACCTTGTAGATGTATGCAGTTAAGGCGGATATCTCGTGCACTATTGCTTCTGTATGCTCCTGGCAATATCTAAAATTGCCCTGCAAAATTTGTTGCGATGTGACATTGTCCGCCTGCATTTTGCTGAGAGAGGTAAATTTTTGCAATAGCAACGAGAAGATGCTTTTGTGGTTGCGTTCGAAGTATGCCTTGAAACTGTCAAAGTTAAGGTTGTCCTCGCTGCACCCAAACCACTTGGGCAATTTCTCTTGAAGCATTTGAAGTAATCTGCTCTGATTCGAGCCCACGTCATAAAAATCGGAGAAAGCCAATTTTGGTTGAAACTTTGCAGTAACTACAATATTGTCTAAAGTCATGTTAGAATAGTAACTCGACACAAGCATCAAGCCTGTATTTGCGCCAATTAACTTCATCACCATGCGATGAATCTTGAGAAGGTCGAATAGATATACTCTGTTTATCTCGTTCTCCTCGAAATTATGAGTATCTCCTCTTGTAATCAAGTCTGCAAAAATTGAGCAGAAGTAATTTTTAGCGCCCTCGTTATTCTCATTGCCATAAACATAAGGTGTCTCAAAACATGCATGCAACGTACTTATGTTCACCAAATCACTCATGTTTTTGTTTGTGAGTCTCTTTACGAATGCATAGAACTTGGGAAATAACAAATTTGGAGAATTGGTGAAGAGACTAGACTTCAATTTACTGAAGTTTGGAGCTTTTACCAAACACACAACATTCTCGAACCGTTTAAACATTTCAAATGAATCAATTCTACATTCGTTGATCCAAAGGTTTGCCACTGACCTTTCGAATTCCTGAACTAAATCTGCAAGGTCTTCAAAAGCGTCTTCATTTTCCAAAAGTTCCTTCCAATTCGAAGGAAATCTTACGATACTAGACCCCGAAATTGGCTTTTCAAGCAAGTTCTCAATAAGGGTGAAATAATGGTTCACCAACTCTTTTCCATCCTCATTGAATAAGCTGTCGAGGATTTGCTCGATATTATCTGGGTCATAGTCGCCTAAGTCAGTATCTGAATATGACTTGTAGTACTGGAATAACTCGTCAAATGTTGTTTTCATCTTCAACCCCATATGTATTAGTGTTTTGGATCTTTCAAGATGAGATCCCTGAGGTTTGCCTTTGACTTCTGTCAAAATATCTTCAACATCCAACATCTCTCTAGATTTAGTATATCTGGTCTTTGCTGACACATGTCCCGAGCGTATACTTTCAGGGAACATCCTTTCTTGGCTGCCGCTCCTAAATATTTTGAACCAGTATTTTCTCCATTCACTCTCTCTCACAGCAGAAACCATAGGAATAGAGAACCAACTATTCTGATACCTAATTACTCGGGAACTGCTGTAAATTCGAGGATACAGGCGACTACTCACGGGATTACTGAGAATTTGATGAAGTTCTAAGTTCAAGGTTGCCAACAAATTGGTAGACTCGTTCAGTTCGTAGATATCTTGAGCGCGGAAGGATGGATACTTCTCCAAAAGTTGTTTCTCTAAGTCCAATTTCGACTTTCTGTTAACAATTGATTCATCGTCTCCCATCAACTCGATCAATTCTGTGGTCAAGTCAATGGATTGTTGTAGTATGATTTTAATATTGCCAAAGTGCCTTCTCTTGAGAATTGCTAATAAGAATGCATAATTCTTCCAACTCTCTAAGAAGGCTGGTGTAGCATAACCCACTTTGACAACTTGCTTGAAATTGTCAATCATCTCATTAGCATGTTTGTAAACTAGAAGCCATATGAAGTTGTTCAAAGAATTTTCATGTTCGTTATTCTCCAAATTGCAATTAAAGCCTGGATGAATGGAACCATCTGTAACACAATCGTGGTAATCTGCGATTAGGATAAAGGCATAAAGGAACCCGCTGTATGGCTCTGAAGTCACCAACGGATCAGGAACATTCAAATACTTGAGAATGTATACTATGGAGTTCTTTATAGCACTCAGGCTGTTAAGAGACCTAACTCCTTCTGCAAAGGAGTAATCAGAATCATATAGAGTAAACCTATGAAGGAACCTTGAATTATTCAATATTTTCAATTTCCGATCGTACAACACTGACCTGAACATTTTCTGTAGTATTTGAAGGTCTGAATTGTCAAAGTTGTCCTCACAAATCACCGCTTTCGAGTTTGAGTTACGAATAGGGCGCTTTGCCTGTAATGTTAATTGTTTGGGTGACAGGGAAGACTTTCTATGTGTAAGTTGTTTATTCACGAAGTTTCCTGCTCTCTCGCTCACAAAACGCAAATATTTCTGCCTCCTGCTATTGACCATTTTCAAATTATTATTCAAACTCTCGATTTGCAGCTGGACTTCTTGATATCTTTGAGCTTTGACTTCATTAATCTTTTGATTGATCTTAAGGGCCCGATGCTTGAGTAGTTCTTGTTTATTTGATAAGTATTGTGCACGACGGTTATGATGTTCCGAGTAGTCTCTTTTTGTCTTCTTCTTCACAGGGGTTAAGTTCTTTAGTATATATGGTGGGAGCTGGAAAGGCGATGGTGGGGACTCTCTCTGGCTACTATCATCTCCCGAAGAGGGAGGAGTCCGAGGCGGAGATTGCGGAAATGGGGTACTTGACGGAGTCACTGTTCCCTCTGATGTTTGTGTAGAGTTTTCCTTCTGCTCATTGCTAGAGTCGTTTATATTTCCCGAGTCCATGGTTGGTTTTATTTGAACCCCTAGAGGTCTTCTGTCAGCAAGACTGACCCTGAAATGCGGAGATGGCTGAACAGGGCCCTCAAGCTGAGCTAAGTGACTTTGGTTACTCGTTCTATTGAATGGTTCGAGCAGCTATGGAACTGACTTGGGACCTAGTATCCATACGGGTTGGAACAGTCAGCAAACTTCAAGATGACTTGAAATTCCCCTGAAATGTGTGGAAGTATGGAGGGATAAAGTGTGGGTCCTTTTTTCCTGTATGCTGCTATACTGATAAGAACAAGTGAGACGATACTAGGAATGCTGGTAGCAAGAATATAGAGAGCCAGATGAAAGATGTGAAAATATGGTTGTTGATGCTAGAAAAACTCGTTTAGCATTTCTCGTGATAAGAAGTTGCCATTGTACCGACTTGTCTATTCTTAGATCATGGCTACCGAAAACCATGGCTATTAGAAGCTGTGGATCGCATGATTCAGATATCCGATGCTACCACAATATTTCCATAGATTGTGTGCATACAGTGAGAAAGATGGCTTGCAAAAAAAAGTTTAATGATTAGCTGGATGCAGACGAGAAATACAGGAGAATAGATGAGATGGCAACCAAATCACAAGAAACCCAGAAATATAGTTATTAGGTGGATTTCAATGATGTGAGTGTGGCAGTGGAAAATGGGATTCGGGATTCGGGATTCCGGGGATATGTGATTTTGTCTACATTTTTTAGGTATTATTTTGAAAAATCGAAAGAAAATGTTATATCTATGTAGAGAAAAGGTACTCTCAACTTAGTGAAGGATTGGAGGCAGTGCTTCACATTAAGCCTTTCTACACCTTCTTATAAGTTAAGAATAATGGGTATTAGTAACAAATGAGTAAAAATTTAAACTTTCTACGAATCGAAATGTAAAACCTGTACCAAATTGGTACAATTGCAAGTATATTCTATAATGACATAAGCTGCAAAATCTATAAATCAGGTAGAAGACTAATTCTTCTTTTTGCTCCAAAATTTTAAGCTTGAAGCGCCGTTAGATGTGTTCTCGGTTTGAGAGACAGGACTAGTGTTTAACGAATGTAATGCAGATGCAATGGGTGTAGAAGCACCAGAGTGGGTGGTGCTAGCACAGTTTTGAGTTCCAAAACGATGGAGGTTGTTATGATGATGTGAATGCGAGTGATGATGCGAATGATGTGAGTTGTTGCTGGAATTGCTGTTGTTGTGCAATTTCAAATGGCCAAATATATTGGCAATAGAAGACGATGAGGAGTTATGACTTGGGGAGTTTCCTTCGCTCCACTGTGAAGGTGTTGCAGTATGCAGAGTTGAGTTCAGGTGTGTAGACAGATGAGATGCCGAATTAGAAACAGATGAAGATAATGAAAGGATTCTTGTCTTCATTTGCTTGTAGGATTGATTCATATAAGTACTAGGAGACGTAGAACCACTGCTAGTACTAAAGCCGCTATCAATGGTAATAGATCTCGGCACAAGATTCTTCTCAGGTGGTGGAGCGGCATCACCATTGAAAGATGTAGGAGACGTCGGTACAGTAGTGCTGTTGGTTTCGCAACGGCTGCAGTTAGTTCTTTCACGACTCAAGTAACTCATGTAAGCATTTTCCCTTATCAACTGTAAAACTTCATTTTTAGCACACAATAAAACAGGTGGCTTGTGCAAAGTATTTATGTCTGACTCTTTTAAGATTTCGTCGTAGAGTTTCTGGGATAAGTTTATTTGTTCTGGTGCATCGTAGTTAATGTAATTGGAAATAATCAGATTCCACTGTGAATTCAAGAAATCACGATCTGCTTCATTGATGTCTGACTCGTCAACAATATCTTCTAAGTCGTTGTCATCGTCATCGTCATCGTCATCATTGAGATCCAAGCCGATATTCTTTTGCTTCAAGTTATCCCACATGTTGTTGTTTAATTCAGTCAAGTTCTCGGGATCCAAGTCGTCTATGGTGGATACAAACACTGCATTTGGGTCCAACTCCTCAGAGCGGATCGAATTTGCTGCTGATGGCATATTCTTGCTGTAGGCTCTACGGCGGCCTGGAGTCGAATGACCTATGCAAGAATCTATGGATTGGTTATTCAAAAAGCAAGACATGTTCGGACTAGGTGTATTGTTCAATCTTTGGATTTTGGTTGCAAGTGGGAATATGCGGTCATAGTAGTATTCATATTTGTAAATCTCTATAAGAAACTTCAAGTTTTCTTCACAATGAAGCTTGTTGACAAACTGCTGAAACTTCTTTACATGTTCTACCTTAATCGAGTCACGGAGTTGGTCTATGCTATAGAGGAAACAGTCATTAATAAGGTCGTCTAGTGGAGGAGGGGAGGATGCGGTGACCGATGTGTTGAATGTGTTCACGGTGTTGTTGGTGCTTACAGTTGTGATGAGGTTGCTTGGCGATATCAGCACCGGATAGCAATTATATCTACTGTTAAGTGACGAAGACGGCTTTGTTGGAATAGGATTAAAGTACTTCGGCGAAGGTGATATCACCTTGGATTGGGAAGTCATCTCTATTACTCAAATGCTGAATGCTGAATGCTGAGCTGAAAGTCGTTCAAAAAATCAGACTCTGGTGTTCTTTTGGGGCATATATGTAGTGGCGGAGGCGATGATGTCAGGACTGGGTCGTCAAAAAATGGGCGGGCAGCAAGCTAAGAAGTGATTTTTGGCCCAGGTTGGTGATAAGGTACCAAACGAAAACGAGCAACCAGAATTGGAAGAAAACTATAACTATAAGTATAACTGGTGATAAATTCAGATTCTGTTGACGCTGTTAATGATGCTATTATTTTGTCAGATTATGGAACATGTAAGAATGGCGTCTTCTTTTTCGCCAACGGTTTTTTCTGGTGCTTGCATGCCTTCAAATTGCTTTTTCCGAGGTTTTGAGTGATGATGTCGTGAAAACGTTTCTTTTTTTCAGTTGTGTGTGCCGGATTTGACTTCAATAGGAAGTCTTCTAGAATGTCGTTGGCTCTTGAAATTTGCGTGGCTAGAAAATAACAAGGGTTTCTTCCATGGAATCCAGGTATTGTAATTACAGTTGGAGTGGGTTAGAGTTTATACACGAATGCGTAACGCCAGCTGTGTTCTCCACAAACTTTGAAACGTTAATACAGCTAACCGGAATGTATGGAAACTTGCACCTGCCAGATAAGGTTTGACAAAAATTAGAGCACCAGGGCCATCGGTGCCTGTCGGTCCCTGGGCCAATGATCTCATTCAGGTGTTTAGATTGAATCTAGGCAACCTCTCAACATTTGCTCTCCAAACATCACCGTCGGTCACATCCGGCCATCGACGAGATCCGCCTTATCAAAAAACACCAGTAACCACCTGCATACCCGTGCTCCACAAGTGTAACCTGACATTACGAACTGGCAATACTGCAAAGTCCATGGATAATATTATGTTGTAGTGTGTATAACTGTCGTGTGAAGTAATCGAGTTTGATATATCCGATATGTACCATGCAGATGAGAACCCCAAACATGGCACAAAAATTGAGGAACAAGCAATTGTAGTGTACAGCAGTGTGATCTCCCGATCTTCGGCAGTAATTAGGTCGGTCTTCGACCAAAATGATAACTATAAACGAGGTTGAATCGTGCAGCGCAAGAGTTTGAATGTCTCATGTCTCGTTCCTAGTGGTAAATTTACCCCCTTGCTTCCGATCTTCCATAGTGTGGAAGTTAAACCCCAGCGCTCGCAATGGGGTAACACCACTTTCCATGGGTATTCTCCAGTACTTCAATTGCTGCCTTTAGTCTATTTCACGGCCTATTCTGTTAGCGTAGATGTGTTTCGGAGATCGCTGCCTCCGGATATTTTCGAGCCTTAGACCTCTCATAATCCGCCTTATTCTTTTCTGTTTGGCAACGAGTCAGTGCTCCTTGGCACTGTAACCGACCATTAGCCACGACGGCTCTGTGCAAGTTGGATTGGTTCTCCAGGTCTCCCGAGTCACTGATGTAAGGAGCCACTGTATGCAGTGTGCTTGACATATAAGGTTTAGGGGTAGGTGAAACTCGCAAGTTGGGTGGGATTAGGCATCATTGGTCAGAAGTTTTTGTGTGCACGATCCAATTGTGAGGTATAGGCCTATTGCAACATTGTTGGGAGGTGATACATTAGTTAATATGCAGTCCCCCAAATTAGCAAATGGACTGTAATTAGTGACACAGTGATGTAAATCAAACGTTTGTTTCAGATATCCAGCTTGAAACTAAAGCTCAGCACTTAGTCGTTTCAATTGTGAAGTGTCGAGTCGCCAAATGAGCGTGGGATTACATCAAAATTGGAACTTTGCGTACTTCCCTACTCCTTCCATTTGCTCGGTCTCCAGCGCCCCCGAACATGTAGAGACATACTGCACCAGTGGCATTTGCAGCCTTTTCACACGACATCAACTCAGATACCCTTACTGAAACACACAAATGTGTGGTTCTCTCCTTCCTTCTCTTTCTCTCTTTCTCTCTTTCTCTCTTTTCACACTCTCGCGCTATGTACTTTCCCTGCTTCATGACCCCATTCTTACCTCTTTTTGCAACATTCCTTGTAGCTATTCTCCTTCGTCTCTTGCTCTCCCCTTCTATCTGCATCGCACTTTTGTGTCCCTCACTACAGCAG
Organism: Scheffersomyces lignosus; assembly: GCA_001599395.1. Taxonomy (NCBI): domain Eukaryota; kingdom Fungi; phylum Ascomycota; class Pichiomycetes; order Serinales; family Debaryomycetaceae; genus Scheffersomyces; species Scheffersomyces lignosus. Next base: position 1,357,426 of record BCGS01000002.1, on the reverse strand, counting down.
AGTGTCTCCGTACGGAGAAAAAAGACGAGATCACCACTTTTTATCCCTTATCTTAGTCTCCCTATAAGGTAGTAGTGTTTGTTTCTTGTCGACCATTATTAGTAACGAGCTGGTTTTCAGTTACTACTATATTGGCATCTCACACCAAGTCCCAGTTTACTACCCATTGAAGCTATTATACTCCCGTATCCTCTTGTTTTCGCCTGGGCGCTTGTCTCTCTTCCCCTCCCCCACACTTTGCTAATTATCTACTACAGCAATTCTCGTCTGCCATGCTTCTGAAACAGCTCATCTTCAGACAATCAAGGCAGAAAGCATTGTGCTTCAAAGGCCGTGGCTGGGCCACAGCTTCGGTTGTAGCCATGAAGCTTGTTCGAATTCCCATATTGCAATATGCTGTGCAGCAGCCATTTAAGGGGTTTGCTACCTCTCTGTTTGATAAGGACATTGACTACGATATTGACTTGATTTCGTTGACAAAAACACCTAAAAAGTCTCCCTCTGACCAAAGGCGGTTCTCATTTGAGACTGTAGTTACTCTCAAGGGGCCACAAGTGGACCCCGAAATTATCAGAGAGGCTATTAGGGATATCAAACAGAAAGAAGACGCGACCTCAAACGATGCGTCTAAAGACCCTTTGGAGTACAGAAAGTACCGCAATGAGGACCCCAAAGGTTATTTGGAATTCGTTGAACGGTATTTCACTGAATTGGAGGTTTTCCTGACCTTCATCCAAAAATCGTACGGTGGCAAGATTCGTAGTTTTGATCAGTTGACCCTGATTGAGGTAATGAACTCGCTTTACATCTTCAAGAACTACTATCTGAACAACAAGATCAATGCGATTAATAAGTACAACTACATCACATACAACTATATGTTTGAACGCTTGTTGAGATATCTCAACGAAGATCCCGCGTTTCCACAGTTGCTTAGTAAACAGTTGATTCCCAAGGTTCAAAATAAGTTGGTCCTCGTGGACTTGTACAAGCATGGAATTGGAAATTTCTTAAACGAGTTGCAGTCATTGAACAAGGAGTTCAACTTTCTGGACTTAGGTCTGTTGGCTCAGTTACTGGCTGAGATCAAGAAGACCTTGGACCAGTTTGACCAATTTGTGAAGACCTATACGGTTGTAGATGGGAATTTCTTCAAGATATTGATCCAAATCAATAGATACAAGTCTTTAAATGCCATATTGGACACTTATCCAGAGTTGACTATTAGTCATTTGCTTATGATCCGAAATGATAAGCAGGCATTGGAAATTAATGGTCGTATAAAGGAGTTATCGGGGGAGCAAGCTCAAGTTACAAGTTTAGTTGAAGCTACACTTCCTTATTTGGACTTACTTGTGGCTACCAAAGAGATTGAGGCCAGCGATTCTTTCCTCTATTTGGCTCCTCAATTATTTGAGAAGTCGAAAAGCAATGACCCTATCGTTAGCAAGGCTGCCACTAAGGTGTTGAATAGGTTTTTGTCGCTTTTCAATAGCGGGTTTCTCACTGTAGATCAAGCTTCTCAGTTCTTAGTTCGTGCTAATGGAAAGATAATCGACGGAAAGCCTTACAGTTTAGAAGACCCCATTCACAATTACGAGCTCGCTCAAATTTGGGCGTTAAATTTTCCATTCGGTCTTTTAAAGTTGATTTCTATTAAGTCATTCCAAGGTTTAACGAAAGACCAGATTTTGAAAACAGCCAAACAAGATTTGAATGAAGAACAGTACTCAGAGTTTGAATTTTCTATCAATTCATTGGTTGATCTTATTCCCTGGACTGATTTCTCCATTTTAGAAACCATTTTATATGACAACCAGTTCAGGACCTGGATGTATACTAGAGAGGCTCCTTCGACTTCTACATACTCTGCAGCCGCCGAGATTCAGGCAGAACAGAATACAGTCGCCGAGAACTCGTACGCTGAAATTCCGGATGATTTGGAGTTGGACCAATTTGTTGACGAACTAACTATCTTCAGAGACGACATATTGAAAGGACATTTCAAACAGTTCACCAGCTCTGATATTCTTTGTAGTTTAGAGTATCATATTAATGAGGTATACATCGAGGGAGAATGTCCATCATCGCATCGTATGACCAAGAAGAATGTCTTTCAGTTCATAAGGTTGCAGAAGAGGTTGGAAAGACTCTTCGAGCTCAATTATGGGCATACTGAAGCATTGGATGTGTTACTTGCCTCTAGCAAAAAGTTTGTGCCTTTGGAAACAGCAAAGCTGTACGTTCATCTCCCAGAAGATTTGGAACTCCACAAATTTTCCACTGAATTAGAGATTTTTAGGAATGACGAATTGAGGAAGCCTTATAAAGACTCGACGGTTGAAGAAATTAACAGGTTGTTAGATTCAAGGATAGATGAGATCTACCATGACTTGCCTAATTCCAATCCTGGCTCCAGATTTGGCAAGGAGAATGTATACGACTTTATGAGATTAAGTAAACGATTAACCCGTTTATTTAACCTTAATGGTGGACACACAGAGGTATTGGACACTTTAATTCACAACCAGAATGTGTTTGACGATATGGAGATGAAAATTGCAGCTAAAAAGAAGGAAGTTGAAGCATCACCTTATGTACAAATTCCCGATGATATGGAGTTGCACAAGTTTTCTAAAGAGTTAGAAATTTTGAGAACAGACGAATTAAAGAAGACATTCAAGGAGTCAAGCGTAGATGAAATCAATTCGCTATTAGATTGGAGAATCAACGAAATTGTCAACAATTTGCCAAATTCAAACCCAAGTTCTAGATTAAACGAACTCAATGTTTTTGACTTTATCAGGTTGAGTAAGCGCTTGGCACGCTTGTTCGAGATTAATGGTGGATATACCGATACTTTGGACAGTTTGATTCACAGCCAAAGCGTTTTTGAGCAATTTGAAAATGAAGTTTTGCCCAAGAAGAAGGATGAAAAAGAAAATAACGCCTACAAGCAAATTCCAGAAGATTTCTTCTTGGAAGAATACATTGTTGAGTTGATTCAATTAAAAGAGGAGCTTGGAATTGAAAAATTTGCAACCATCTCGAGTACTGAAATACTTCAGAAATTGAATGAATTATCGAATGGAGATGGAAGTGTCTCAAAGAAGATTATTTGGGGTAAATTGTTCCGCAACTTATCATTGTTGTTCAGGCATAACCATGACAAATCATTTGTCTTGGATAATGTATTGATTAATGGTGAAGCTTTCGTCAAGTTTGAGTCGAGAAAATTGTTTGATGACTTGATTCTGAAACATGAAAACTCATTGATCGGCCAGAACAGCAAGATTATAAACGACTCGTTCAAGTATATAGAGGATTTCTTGGTCAAGCTGAGTTTGCTAGGAAAGAACGGAATTTGGGAATTATCCGATTCAGAGTTTGAACAAGTTTTGCAAGAATATGCGGCAGGCTTGGATAAGAGTTCATATGACTACCCTGTTGTAGTAGATTTAATCGAGGACTTAAAGAATTTTAATTCTAAAATTGACTACTACCCAAATTTCTTGCAACAGTTATACGAAATCAAGTCGAATAATGCCTCAAAGAGATTGAGCGACCTGGACGTTGAAGATATGTACAAGGCATTCATTGAGAACATTGAATATGAGGAGTCAAAAGACCGTGTGCTCTCACACAGAATAATCTGTCCTTCGAAGAAGACCAAGGTTGGTATTGAAGAAGTAACCAGAAGACAGTATAAACATTTCAATGATATTGACAATGACGAAAATGCGGTGAATTCCCTTAAATCAGACTATAATGACTCTGAGAGATTATTGTCATTGTTAGTAAAAAATGAAGATCCAGTTGATTTAGAGTCTAATGAGTTCTTGAAGGGTAAGTTTGAAAATGATGATGAAGATGTGATTAGAAAAGCTGTTTCTTCTGCCTTACATGATGTCGATGGTATACAAGAATCATTGGATGATTTAGATGCTGAGACCATAAGGAAGTCATATGGCAAGCGCAGTCCAAAGACCATCGCATCTGAAGTATCTGCAATTGATAAAGGTACAATTGAAGACTTCTTACAAAATGCAAAGAAGGAAAAAGATTTGGACCAAGAAAGAGAATTTAGAGAGTCCAAAGCATATGAGTGGAGCAACAGTATGTACAACTCCCACAGATCTTTAGAATCAAACAATTTCTTCGATCCTTTAGATGTTGAATCGGAAAAGGTAGTGGTAGCTTTAAATGTACCAAAGCACCACGAGTATTTGTTATTGGATATGGATGGCCAAACAATTCCTTTCCAGAGGGAAAAGGTTACTAAATTGCCTGAAGAAGACATATTTAAAATTTTAAATAAATTCAGCAAGCATGACTTGAATAAGTTCCTCGGAAATTTCAAAAGATTGCAAAGAAGGAACTGGAAGTTGGTTGGTAGCCAGATTGACGGTGATCAGAAGTACTTGATTTTAGCCAGAAACGAGAACAGCAAGAAGAATATATTCTATACAAGAATCAAGCTGCTTTTTGCAACCGCTGGAGCAATCCTTCTTACCCTTGCTGGTCTCAATTTGTGGCTCGATGAGAAAATAGCTGAAGACACCACTCCGGCCACGAAGCCGCATATCCCCACATTTGAGGATCATCTCCAACCGGCTGTAGCAACACCACTTCCTCCGGTTGTACAAGTTGTCGAAAGAGAGGATACCCCTACCAAGTCATTCTGGAAGGGCCTTTTCTGGAGCAATAACGATTAAGCTGCAAAATCATTTGCAGCTATTTTTTATATTTTTTTGGATTTTGGCTAGTCCGGAGGGTCTAAGCACGGAGCTTATTCTATAGGAAGGGATATGTGAAGGAATGGAAACGGACTAACAACTAGTGTTTTGTATGGTACGGTTAGCTTATATTTCTTGTTTTCCTTCTTTTCAGGTTTTATCAAGTCTTGCACCTTTGAGGTAGCCTTTCATGATTTACATTTATAGCTTGTTTTAAAGTAAGAAAACGAATTGTCAGTAACAACGGATGGTAGATTAACTCGTAAATAAGACTGCAAAACTATTTCCATATATGGTAGTCGCGAGTCAGGATAACCTTCGTAGAAGTTCTCTGAAGTTCAAGGGTATAAGTCTTGTATCACACAATAACATCTATGAGCAAGACATTGATAAGCATCAGGGTCAGAGACTAGACACAATTTTATAATAGCACTTTTTTGAAATTGCAAAGCGAGGTTGTACATATACCTTGCTGCCTGTGGATAATACTGCCTCGCGGTAGCTAAAGATGACATAACTGGTGTCTTTATCAGCATCGTTAAGTTGTCGATGTTTTTTCGGTTCTGTTTGGGGAAATCCCTAGATAACGTCAAGCTTAAGGCATGCCTACATGGGTAAATTTCATATCATTTGTTTATTTATGCTCTAGGGGAATACTAATATACATTTATGCAATTTTGTGATCGACACCTACACCTTGGTCTCCTCCTTGGTTGGCAGCTGCTCCATTTCCTTAGAAACATGGACAAATTTCATGACAGTAGCACCTCCAGTAGTACCATTCCACAACTTCAACCTATCTACTGTACCTTTGTCAGTCAAATCAGGGACCTTGAAGCCTGTCAAATAGATCTGCTGGTCATGCTTTCTCTTCTCTTCCAAGATCTGTTGCCTGTTGGTTTGTGGTCTTCCTGGTCTTCTATCTTTTCTTAACTGCTCCAATTCGTCATCGAATCTTGAAATGAACAATTCAATAAATGATTTCATTTCTGTCAAGGTGAATATTTGAACGGATTTGAATTCGTCATCTTCATTTATCAACTTTTGCAAGAAGAAAATGCTAGCCAAGTCATTCTCCTTTTGTTCCAACGACTTGATCTTCTTCGAAGTTATCTTCTTGTCTCTCAAGGTAGCTCTGTTAAGCTGCTTGAATTTTCTTCCTTTGATATGTATAGAGCCGGTCGATTTCGACAAGTTCTTCGTCACCTTATTCAAGTTATGGGCTAGAGGCATTTTGGCGTATGTCTATAAGTCTTCAGGTTGTAGAGTATCTTAACTCATCTAAGAGATCAACTCATCTCTATTTTTTTTGTATTGTGAAGAGATGGTCCTGCATGTTGTGTAACTTCAATAGTGAGCTAGGAAATACGGTAGTAGGTAGTGGAATAATACAATATTTGTCCATTGTTGCTATGTGAGGAGCTGCTACTGCTTGTTTTTGATCTTGAGAAGTCTCTTTGATGGTCAGTAATCCCAATTTCTTGTGAACATCTCCTTCGGGATTGACATGTTGCCGTAGACACTATCAACATCAAAATAAGAGAATAGGTGCAAAATTGTTATATACAGTTTGAGTGCCTCCATCCACCACCGTAGGTAATACCCTTGTCTAATAGTATGGATCTTGTTGATACACAATGACTGGGTTGAACGGAGATATGTTGCCTTTCACCAAATGAAGCAATGAAATGTGACCTCGAATACTTGTTATTTTCCTTTTTTGGCAGCTTCAGCATACAGCTCTTCTGGTGTACAAAGCCATATACATTAAGATGGGGCACTACGAACAATCAAAGCGAGATTCCTTCAATCCCAGTCGATGTGAACAAGTCACTCCGCAAAACACTTTTTCACCTTAATCCACCAACTTAACAATCAATCCTCTTCTCTTTCGATGAAGACTCCTAGACCTATGCACCAGTCTACATCTGCATCTCCACTATCAACTCTACTCTGTATACACTCATGCACGTTAAGGTCGTGTGGCATCCATTCGACATTAACTATGAGAACAAAAAAATTTTATGGGGACCGAGTAGTCAAGTGCAGCCTATAGTCACCATAGAACCGCCTGTAATCGAAGAACTCAAAGCTAAAATGGTCAAATACACAGAAGAAAGATTGTTGGAAATTAAGGAAGAAGCTTATGTTCCACAGCCACAAATTTTGGAGGCATTCAATGCCATGGTCGAGGAGGTGAAGGAGCATGCTGCTGCTGAGTACGAGAAACACAAGTCTATCAAATGGAATAACGGAGACACCTACATCGACGAGCGTGGTAACGAGAGACCTTACCACCACATGAACAGAAGAAGAGCTTCCAGAACCGGAAACAAGCCAAACTTGAGAAAAAAGAGTGTAGAAAACGTCCAGGTTGACGAAGACGGATGGGCTACTTTGACCAAGCCAAAGAAGTCGTTCGGTGCTGAGGAAGGTGAAGAGGAGAGAAGCAAGTTCAGAGAGTCCTTGAAGGAGGGTGGAAAAGGAGGTGCCGTTAGAGCCAAGCCAAACAATAAGAACTTAGGCTCTTCTAAGGCTGTAGACCCAAGAGATGCCATTGCGGACAAACAGACTATAACTTTCAATGCATTTGAAGCTTTGGGTGACGGAGATGATGACGATTCTGATGACGAATAAATGACGTATGAAGAATAGAGAAAGCCCACTATGCAAACATTTATTGTTGATTATTTCCCTTCGGTTGGAGAGGACAGTTTAATGACATTCATATACCGACTGTTTGGGGGGTGGTAAATAGCTCATCAACAGTTTTTTGTAATTATTTTTAGTGTATATTAAAAACATAATTTGTACTGGTGAAATCAGATAACTTGTAGTATTCTAGAGTTCACGCGAGAAGGTATGAATCAGCCCTTGTGTCATTAAATGCGGTTCATTGAGCCATACTATTCCGTAACTTAAAGCTACATTTCGAATTTGAATGAATAGTATATAAGTCTGATAAATAAGTTATTATAAAAGGGGTACATTCATGTTCCTACCATAATAAATACAATAATGCTTCTACAAACAATTGCAGAGCATAGAAGGGTATACTTGGGCTTAAACTATTATCCGTGCGTCGTCCTCAGTATTCAAGTCATTGAGAATGGCTTCCAAATCCGTGAAGGCCATTTGTTTCGAAAGAATCGAGTTCAGGGTTAAATGATTGGAAGTAGAAGTCGAGACATTGTCTCCAAGAATTGTGGGCTTTTTGAGCCTTTTGTGGTCCAACATTAAGTCCTTCAAGTCTGACACTCTTGGAGAGTTGAAGTATCTTGGTCCTTCCGCAGTATAGATGGAAGTATTGGTGTACTCGCTTGTGAATGTACCATTAGGGTTAGCAAATCCACTACCCGTCAAGGAAAAGTTTCTACCATTGAAATGCTGGGTGTTGTGCAAGATCTCAGAGTGAATGGAATTGATATCACCAGCAGTTCCCAAACCACGTCCTGTTACATTGTTCTTGATTGAATCACTCAAGGAAACTATGTCACTATCAGGAGTGGAGCCCGATCCTTGGAATGATTCCGTAAACTTGTTAGGGAAGTTATTGCCACCACTTAAAGACGAGTTTCTTGGATCACCGCTGTGACGACCATGATGGGTTATAACTCCATCCAATTCTAGAGATTTTGTTGGGTTGATGTGGACTATGGTAAAATTATTTCCACAAACAAAATCATCGAAATCTCTCCTAGTGAAACTATATTTTGCATTTGTATCCACCTCGTATTCGTTGTTGTGGATAGCATTGATACTGGCCGTGTTCTTAATAATTTCTAGGTCTGTAGGAGCAGAGTCTAAACCATGGATCCACAACTTGTTTAATTTTCTATATTCAACGTCTTTTAACAACTTCGAAAAGAACTTGGATGTGGTAGCGTAATGTTCCAATTCTTCGGGATAGGCATCATCCAAAGTCTTCAAACAATAGTATGCTACTGTGTGAGCAATAGTGTCTCTAAACTTCGCGTTAGGTGGAACATCACTTATGTCATTCAACGGAATCAACCAGTTGTAAAGGAAAGGAAAGAAATTGGTAACAAAGTTAACACCAAGAACTTTTAACATATCCTTCATGACAGTAATCAACGAGAGCACAACTTCAGTGTTTGGAGACTCGTGGAAGTTAAAGAACTTGTGCACGTAGAGAAGGAAGTGTGAAATGAAGTTGTCTGGATTTGTAATATATTGGTTTACATCGGGGACCAAGTAGTCCTTGGGGTTTTTGTTCAAAGTCTCAAGGTTCAAAGAGTCAGTTGACTGAGTCATCGCATCGAGGCTCTGAACAGGCTTCGTGCCCTTATTATTATTTTCTTCCGATTGGGAGTTAGTCAATTCATTATTTAAGAATTCGTGGAATACCTTTAAGTATCTAATTTGAATCTCAATGATTTGAGTTGGTGTGAAAACAGTCTTCTTGGTGGTATCTTGATCATATTCTGTCTCAGGAGAGATTACAGGTAAACTGATTTCCCAATGCTCCAATTTTACGTGATTCCTGTTGATGGAGCTAGACTTCTTCGTCAACATGGAAAAGATTACCAGAATATCACCAAGCAACGTCATTATCAAGTTGTGAATACTATCTCCATTAATGTTTTGTTGCGACTCTTGGACACGGTCTACGAATGAAAATTCCATCGCAGAATCGATTTTGATTAAGATCTCTTGGATCGAGTCAGGCACCTGATCATAGTAGTAAATGTGAGAACACAAATTACAGATACAGTTGGAGTATACACTCAGGAGCTTTTTGACCTGTTCTGGCTTGAAGAAAGACGATTGGTCGAGAATCAAGTTGGATTGCAATGACAATATCTGCTGGATAATATCTGAAACGGACAAACCGATCATATTCACGTCAGAAGATACTAGTCCTAGTATGTGACTAGCATATTGCATCTGAAGACCATAACCAGGGTTTTTACTTGTAGCCTCTTGTGAAATATTGGTCAATCTAGCCAACAACGTTGCCAAACTGACAAAACGCAACTGAACGGGAATCCATGTTGTACACATCTCCAAGAAAGTAGCACCCCACTTCTGGTCTATCTTCGCATCATGGTTGTGCTTAACAACAGCCCTCGTAGCAGTGGAGATTTGACCACTTAATGTGGTGTTGAAGAGAGCTTTCAAACTGCTGAATGCTTCTTCGGTGACATCCTCAGGAGACAAGGAATCGTTCTCGAAGTCTTCTTGTATTCTTTTGTCTGCCTGGCCGGTCGTTTTCGACAGAACCACTCTCGAAAGCCTATGGTTCTCGGTTTCGACGTTCACGTTGCTTCTCAAACGTGACAATAAGTTTTGCTGACTGCTCTGAGTCTGAATAGTTTTGGTCAAGAACGGAATTGCTATTGAAATGAACTTGGATCCGATCTTTGCATTGTGTCCCAAACAAGGCGAGATATGTTTGATGGCCATAAGTGCAATCATGCGCCATTCCAACTGGTTTGGACCCTTCGCATCCAGGTTCTTTGAACCAGTGCTGATCAAGTCTTGAGACACATTGGTGAATGACTCGACAAACCCTTTGTCTCCCGAGAACAATCCACCGTCAAGGTGTTGACAGAAAACTCCGTAAGTGGTAACAACACTCTTGCAAAGAGCTAATTCCTTGGTGCCAAGTACCGATGCGAGAATCGAGCACACTGACGAGGCAAAGACGTTCAAGTTGTCAGCACATTTCTCGATTAAAGCTGAGATAATTCCCAAGGTCACTTGGAGGTTACCTGAACGGTTATGGTTGATATCGGACGCGGTTTTCTCCTCGAGAAACGTTACCACTTTCTCGAGCTTGACTGTTCTGGTTGAAGCATAGTACAAGAGGTATGAAAGCTCTGATGGGTTTGGCTTCTTATCGACCCCTTTTCCCGGTGGGTAGCACTGGAGGATGAGCTTCTGGTGCTTGGAGTTGAAGATCCTCATTGGAGTGCCGTTTTGATGGACTATGCCTGGACTAGCAAAAGAAGAGTTGGATATATAAGAAACTACAACTGCTGCAGCCTAATTCCGTATGAAAATTCAAACAGCGAGGCGAGACGCTTAAACGACAAGAGCAAGAAACACCGAGTTTTGAGGAAACACCGAATCTTGATGGATAAAGAATGAAAAGGCTGACTGGCCCAGATTGGTGATAGTGATGTTTGTGATAATGAAGATACCAGGAGGGAGCACTATCCCGATCTTTGGATACGGCGTGTGGGGAACTACGATATTTGCACAAGGGACTTGCTCCAGGGAGTTTAGTTGGAGCACCGGAAAGAATTTGTGCTGCTGTCGGTACCACACTGAAGACGTAGAGAAAAGAAGTGGAGAGCCTGCCGAGAGAAGCACGCGCACGAGAAGTTTTAGTTTGCGAGGTGAGTGTGATTTTGCGAGTTTTGCCGGACTGGAACGGGGAGCGTGGGGAGACTAGTGCATCGTAGAGATTGTAAAGTCGTGGTAGCGCTCAGGGAGAAGGGTGGGGCATGAGAGGGGAGACGGAGAGTAATCGAAGCAAAGAAATGTGATTCAGGAGTCTAATCTGCTTCGGCGGGGAGATAAGAAGTGGTCAGGGGTGATCTTGATATCGATTTGAAAGGATTTGAAGGATTTTCTGGGTTTTTTATGTATTCTTCATAGTTGTGTGTTGGCCTTACTTTGCTTCTGTAGGTCATTGTGCTTCCATATTCTATACTTCTTGCGTGGTTCCAGTAGGAGTATTTTTCTGGACGTTCTCCTGGTCGTCTTTAGGGAGAAAAATCAGCTGCACTCGCACTGCGCAGGCAGGTTAGTGATCACAGCTACCCTCTGGCTGTTGGCAGTGCAGACCCGTACCGCATGTCTTGTCGTATCGAGTAAAAGAAAGATTGCGACAAGAAATGCATCACACAAACCAGAACTATCAGGCTGGCATTCCTAGTAAGAAGTTCTTGCAGCAAGTGGGGCTACATATTCAAAGTGTTCAAGGACCCAGCATTAGCAAAATGCCGTACCTACAAGAAATGCTGAATTGTACCAGGTAAGCGTAATACTATAGTAGGTCATAATCAAGTTTTGAAGAAATTAAAGGACGCTTTCTCCCATTGATCCTCAAAAATTGTCTTGGAAAGTGAACGATGATGCATACATTCTAGTCTTATAAATCGGTGTTTCAAGCTCAAGAATCGTTATGGTGAGAACGAGACGGTCATTCGTAAGCGACCATTTCAGAGATCTTCCCAATAATATTCAATTGCCTGCAAAGGGTAAGTAAAACAGTATTGAAGGATGCCTGTGGCTGACAAGGACGCTTTATAGGTCGATTTGCTCAAGAAATAATGTATTCAGACCCAGTTGCAGTGAAGACAGTCCGTAATTGCCTCTCCGGTGTCAAAATGGAAAGAAGAATGGTCAATTCTACTTCTAAGAGTTTTGCATGATTTCTTTTCTGGAGGCTTTTCCGGTAGAAATGCACATCCACGATTTCGACCTTATGGATATCATAGAAGAATCACACACTAATTTCGAAAACAAGAGTTGTCTTTTATCTAACCTCGTGACGGCCATTCTAAAGCTAAACTACAATACTAAGGTTGTAATTATGCAGAAAGGGGGGACATTCATGAACGTAGTCTATGGAATGGATTATCGTATGAGAAGACTTTGAGGTATCTTATTCTCTATTCTGTGGAATCACGGCTGCACGACATGAGGATTCCATATGCGTCTTTGCCTTTTTCCTTATTGGTTTCATTGCAAGGTAATTGTTGGTCAAGCAAAACGCTTTTGGCATTAGTCGGATCATAATCCATCCATCAAATGCAAGTATATCTAGCATTGCATTATTGACCGACAACTATAAGAGCCAAGATTATTTGTAAAGATCTGACGCCCAATTGATTTCGTAAACCACAAAAATTGAGGGAAACCATTTTTGCAGCAATTTGACTATATGGTAGCGCAAATGGCACCATAACTGGCATTTAGAAAATAAGGATTCATTCGTCGCTTGAATCCATATTGAACAGAATTCTTTCGAGTAATGCTACTCTGCTCGGGAAACTGTCACCGTTGTACCTATTAATTTAGTGACAAGAGGAAGACCAAATATTACATAAACTAATGTAGTTGATTTATATATCTACACAAGAGCTCAACTTGGAATATATGATACGAGATAAAAAGGCTTGGGGTTAGTAGAATGGTTAGTTCATCAATGTGAGTTGTTGTTACAGTCTTCGACACAGTGATTCGAGACCGTTCTGCAACTACTGTGACGTGCTAGGAGTTTTAGACTTCAGCATTCAAAACACTATTGCGGTACAGGTCAAATTGATATCCATTCCATCAGCACTATATACAGAAGCAGCGAAGCCCGCTTGTATTTACTGTCTTGTATACTAAATTAGTATACTATAAGTAATCTATTCAGAGAAGACATAGGTCTCTATGAAAGATAGAACTGGTTAGCAAATTCCACCACAATGGCTCCAGTGTATGTCAAGGGTGGTGTCTGGACCAACGTAGAGGATGAGATCCTAAAAGCAGCGGTTTCCAAGTACGGTCTCAACCAATGGTCAAGAGTGGCATCGCTTTTAACCAAAAAGTCTGCAAAACAAGCTAAGGCTCGTTGGAATGAGTGGTTGAACCCAAATATCGACAAATCAGAGTGGTCGCGTGAAGAGGATGAGAAATTGTTAAGCTTGGCCAAGTTGCTTCCAAATCAATGGAGAACAATTGCTCCTATAGTGGGACGAACTGCTACTCACTGTGTAGAAAGGTACGAAAAGTTGCTTGATGATGCTGCCAACGACGGCAACATAGATAATAAGGAGACTACAGAATTTGGACTTAGTGGTCCCGGAATAGAGTCGTTGCCTGCTTCAGGTGCTTCGAACGTCGGGGAACTTAATATCAATCCAGAAAGTAAACCTGCCAAGCCAGATGAGGAAGACATGGACGATGAAGAGCGGGAGATGTTGTCAGAAGCACGAGCCAGATTAGCCAACACACAAGGTAAAAAAGCAAAGAGAAAGGCTAGAGAACGTATGTTAGAAGAGAGCAAAAGAATTGCATTGTTGCAGAAAAGAAGAGAGATGAAAGCAGCCGGAATAAATGTTGGTTTGGAATCGAAGAATAAAAAGAATAGAAAGGAATTTGATTATAATGCTGATATTCCTCATGAACACACACCGCAGGCCGGTCTCTATGATGTCTCTGAAGAACAACAGAAGAATCAATATGAGAAGATAGATTTCTCTGAACAGATAGCTAAGGATGGAATGAGCATGCAAGAAGTGGACACCAAACATAAAAAAGAGAAGGAGAGAAAACAGAAAGAAGCAGAAAGTGAAGCCAAGAAACACAAACTCGGATTAGAATCTGCTTTGGAAGTATTGAACGAGCATGAAAAAAGTAATTTAAAGAAGAGAAAGCTAGAATTGCCAGAACCCGAGACTTCATATACATTTTCAACCCAATCTATAGAAGATGTGAAAGCGAGCGATGAAGCCAAGCTTTTGAAGGGTATATTCGATACTCAAAGAACAGAAACTGTTGAGGAGGAAGATTTCGAAGATGATAGAGATCAAAGAATATTGAACAGGGCCAAAGAGCTTATTGCAAGTCAGGCTACACAATCCTCCCTAATAGCAGATGAGGAGCCCATCATACGCTCCCAGACATCTGTAAAGAAGGATTTTTCTAAGAGAAAGCAGGTCAAAGCAGAGTCGGAAGTAAAGAAGTCGATACTTCTGGTACTCAAATCGAAATTTGCTTCCTTGCCAAAGCCTCGCAACAATTCAGGGTTGGTATTGCCTAGCTATGATTCCAATGAAGACACCATAAATCTTAATTTAGAAAACAATCCAATTGAAGATGATGAACGGGATGTAGACCATGGAGAACGTCTAAGAAACCTCCAAATATTGCAACAAGTTGAAGAGCAAAAGGCGAAGGGCAGAAGATCGCGAGCCATTCAACGTGAGCTAACTGTGCCTAACCCTTCTAAACTCAAGAAACTTGAGTCGAAGGCTTTGTCTCCTCTCGACATCTTAGTACTAACAGAGTACCAAAACTTGATCAAATCCGACTATAGAAGGTATGTGGATCCAACATACCAAGCACCTCTAATTGAAGACTTGGATGAGGACGCCTATAACAGTGTAAATGCTGAAGTGGAAAAGGAAGTAGAAAGGGAAGATAAACCAAGAATTGAGGCTCTGCAGACCATAGCTTTTGAATTACCAAAATCTTTTGAGATTGCAGAGCTGATAATTGGAAAATTACACGAGATGCAAAAAGCTTCAGTTGCAGCCGAGGAAAAGTTTAAGATTATGACCTCATACGATGCCTATAAGGCAGAAGAAACGAAATTGAACGACGAAATTTATGGCGAATATGCAAACTTGTACAATACTTGTCAGGAGTTTGGCAGTATTGTGGAAATGTTAGAAGAGGAAAACACAATTATTGATATGAAATCGAAAAGATTACATGAGTTGGTGGATGGTTTGGTTCAAGCCGAGCACAGCATTCAGGAGCATGTTCGTCTTATCAAATTGAAGACCTTGGATAAAGTCTAAGAGATATTGTGTACCCCGCCTGGTCTGGAGTATTTATAGAATGTATTACTAGTCATATTTTTCTATATAAAAGATGTATTGCATTATTTGCAGCCATTCAGACTACTAACGTCAAACGCGTAGACCATATGGGACGCCAACTTCCAACTTTTAACCCATTTTACCTCTTTATAAAATAGTACTTGTCGCCTCCGTTTATTCGCCATGCCCAACAACCCCCACTGTCATCCAACACATGGCATCTCTATCACTTCCCCTCTGATTTCGCATCCACAGCGCTTTAGTATAAGTTCTGGGCAAACCTGCACCACTATCACATTCGTGTGCAGTCAAAAACCGTGATGTTTACCTTCTTTAAAGCATGTCTAGAATATCTAGTTAATGATAGCAATCATATATTAATGACAAATTATAGCTAAATTGACTGTTAGTAGACCATGAACACCAACTTGCTATACGTGCCATTTCGTCAATCACGAGCCATTGATTTGGGAGCAGAATTGCGTGACGTCATAAGAAAGGACTACTTCCAGACACCCTCTTCGTTTGAGACTGATCTCCTTCGAATCACCAATCTCCGCAATAAAGTCACAGCCTTAAAGGGAGAAAATGTGTCTTCGGATAACGAAAATACTCTAAAAGAGTACTACATTCATCTCAGTTCGATCAGGAAGAAATTCGCTGACAATTGTATTGAATTTGGATGGTACGATACTCTAACCTATGGACCTAGTGGTCCTACGAAATCAAGATCACTCCGCATTGAGCAGTTGAATATTATCTTCCAACTAGGTAGTTTATATTCTCAATTAGCATTATTGGAATCTAGACACACTGATGAGGGGTTAAAGAACGCTTGTTCATACTTTCAAATGTCTGCTGGCTGTTTTGAACTCATCGCATCCATAGTGAAGAAGGAGACTGATGATTCGACCAGTATACTACAAATACCTAGAGATCTCCAAAATGAAACTATCGAGTGCTTGAAATATTTAATGTTGGCCCAAGCTCAGGAGACTATTTGGCAGAAGGCATTGGGAAATGTAACGATGAAGGATACAGTCATCGCACGATTGTCTATCCAGACCTCGACATACTATTCCCAAGCACTTGAGACCGGAAACAAATCTGATTATATAAAATTGGAGTGGATTAACCACATGGGAGTCAAAAAGTTTCATTTCAAAGCGGCAGCTCTCTTTAGAATGTCTGTTGTTAGTCAGGACATCTTTGAGTATGGAGATCAGGTTGCACTTTTGAGAGCCGCTTCTGCAAGTTGTGACGCTGCTCTAAAGTATAAAAAGTATGTTGCTTCATTTGTTGTAGAAGACCTTCAAGGTCTAACAACTATGATAAAGGACGTATTGCGAGTTGCAGAGAAAGACAATGACTTGGTGTACTTGAAAATTGTCCCTAGTGAAAAAGATCTTAAGCCAATTGCAGGAGTTTCCATGGTGAAGCCTACTACCCCAGAGCAGCTTTCCAACCCTAATGAAAAGAGAAAACCTATATTTAACGAGTTATTGCCGTACATCGTCATTCAAGTTGCCCAAGCATTTAGAGAGAGACAGGATAAGTTTCTTCAAGAGAAGTTCGTTGAGCCAATTCATGCATTGAACAAATTGTTCGCCAAATTCATAACCGATCGGGGGTTACCAGCATCTATTGATTCGATTCAACAACCAGAAAATTTACCTGATTCAATAATACAGCATTCCCAGGAGATTGTTTCATTTGGAGGCATTCAGATAATTGAAGACTCTATCACTGAAATTGGCAAGCTTGCGGCGGAGAGCAGACAGGTGCTTGAGCAATGCCAAAATAGACTCAAACTTGATATGGATGAGGATGATATGTTAAGGCAACGACAGGGATCTCTGCACTGGGATAGACCGAGAACAGAAGAAGCCGCTTCTCAATTAATCGAAAGAATTCAGAAAATGAGCAATTATCTTGAACAAGCCAAAGCTGGTGATAATCAAGTTACTACTAATTACTATGAAATTCGCCCCTACTTGGAAGTCTACTGCGGTGGATATAAGGGATTAATCGACTTCATCCCAAACTCCACTTACACTAAGCTCGATAGAAATATAAGTGTAATAGTTTCGGACTTGCGTGAGGCAGTCAACCAAGCATCAATTCTTGAGCAGCAAAGGAAACAGTTTTTAATGGATTTAGAGATAAAGTCTAGAGAGAAAAATATTCTACCAAGAGTCATAGAGGAATTCAAAGCTAAGCAAGATAAGATTTACGATGAAAACGGAAATTTCGTGGAAAGAGAATTTGAAAATGTCTATGAAAAGCACATACTAGAGTTTACTAGAGATATGAAATTTATTGAGGGTACAAAGACTAAACAAGCATCTTTAGAACACGATATAGATACTTTGAATAACAGGTTCGTGTCTGAATTCAGTGATCGGAGCAACGAATCACAGAGCAAAAGAAAGCATGTACTTCAGACTCTAGAGACTGTTTATTCAAGATATTTGGAGGCCATTTCCAACCTAAATGAGGGTTCCAAGTTTTACAGCGATTTTATTCTCAAAGGTAACGGCGTTTTGCTAGAATGTGAAGAATACCTTCACAACAGACGGATGGAAGGTAGAGAGCTAGAGATAGCCATTGCAAATAGGTTCAGGGATAATACTCCCGTGATTCCGTCTCCTCGCGATGCTGTATCAAGCAAGGAAAACCTTGAAATCAGCCCATCTTCGCTGCCAGGAAAGACTCACAGAAGACCTGTGAAACGGGATCCGAGTGAAGACAACAGGGTTCCGTTATTTTCACCAACAAGCAAGCCTGGCGTATGGAATCCGAACCAAGGAATTAAATTTGGCTAAGCAACTGATGTATTTTTATGTTTTTATTTATACTGTATTATATAGCACAAATCATATTATCTTCAGTCTACAATACAACGCACAAGATATAACAAACTATTAATTATTCTATACGTAAAAGAGATCTGATGTACTATCTAGCCTACACCTACCAGTCAATCTGGGGAACTGCGAAATCGAAATTTTTTTCAACTTAGTTAAGGAAGACGATTGTCAAATCGAAGAGTCAATACTTTCTTTAGAGCTTGCTACAATAACGAAACATGTATATATGATTGATGATAAGAACTTACTTGAGGTATTTTAGGAATTTAGTAATGACAGAACCGAAGAAAAACATCATCAGCATTGTTGGCACCACAGGAGTTGGAAAGTCACAGGTATGTATTACATGCAATTGAGTGAGAGAGAGATGCAACATAATACAACAATTACTAACACTGACTTAGTTCAGCATAGACTTAGCTCAGGCTATTAATGGGGAGATTATCAATGCTGACTCCATGCAAGTGTACAAAAATTTGGATAATATAACTAATAAGCATCCTCTTGATGAAAGAGGAGGTGTTCCACATCATGTAATGGACCATGTAAACTGGGACGAGAAGTACTTTATTCATAGGTTCTCTGCAGAGGCCAATGAAGCAATAAATGATATACACAATAGAGGTAAAGTACCCATTGTCATCGGAGGTACTCACTATTATTTACAGAACTTGCTTTTCAATAACAAGACCATCGAAGGCGCTCCATCGGAAGAAAAGAAAGAGACTAGCGAGAAAGAGTTAACCGAGAACCAAGTACAGATACTTGATGGACCAGTACAGATAATATTTGAAACCTTGAAGTCCATAGATCCAGTGATCTCGGAGAAATTCCATCCCCAAGATAGAAGGAAGTTAAGACGTGCCTTAGAGATATTCTATGGAACAGGTGAAAAGCCATCAACGTTATATCACGAGCAAAAGATTGAAGAACTAGAAGACAGTTCCTTAAGATACAATACTTTACTTTTCTGGGTCTATTCGGATCCTGAAGTATTGAAGGAGAGGTTGGATAAACGAGTGGATACTATGATGGAATCCGGTGCTAGGACCGAAATCGAAGAGCTATATGAGGTCTACGAGAAGCAAGAGCCAAAGCCTGATTGTGGTAGTGGGATCTGGCAAGTGATTGGATTTAAAGAGTTCTTGCCATGGCTAGAGAGTAAAAAGGACTCATCTTTGAACGATAAAGCAAAACTACTGTTATTCGACAATGGCGTGGAAAGAATGAAGATACGAACTCGGCAATATGCCAAATATCAAGTGAAGTGGATAAGAAAGTTATTGTCCGTTGAATTGCAGAAAGAGTCTAGATTTAACTTCAAGTACGGCGGAAAGTTATATTTGTTGGATGCAACCGATCTTACAAAATGGCAAGAAAATGTTGGTAAAATTGGAATGGATATTGCCAAACAGTTTTTAGCAGGCGGTCCTCTTAGTATTTCAATACCACAAGCTCCGGAGCATTTGAAGGATATCATCCCTAAAGAGGACTTCTTCTCCAATTTCAAGAGCAACAAATCTTTGGGTTCAGAGGCCAACTGGAAACACTATGAGTGCCCAGTTTGTAAGGATAAAGAAGGAAAGCCTTTGGTCGCTGTAGGAGAGGGCAACTGGAAGATACATGTACAAAGTAAGAGGCACCTGAGACTGGTCTCCGCTGGAGACAAGAAGCGTAAGCATGAGGAGTTAATGAAACAATATAGCAAACGCAAGGAACCTCCAAAGTCCGAAAACGACAATTCTGGACAGAGCAGATAGTCTGACTAATAGAGACCACGCGCAAGATATTTTGCCTTGTTGAAGAAGCACAGCAACCACGTAATTAGAATAGAAGTAAACGGAACTTCCAACCGATAGGCAATATCGTAAGTTGGAGTGGTCTCATGCAATATACAATTTCTTGTTGCTTGTTCATTTGAACTTTATTTCCATCTAAAATGGCTTCTAAATCGTCATTACCCTTAACCCTTTTTTCTTATCATCATACTTCTTCTATATTGTAATTAGACGTAGCCATAACCATCTCAGAACATAAAACACAACCACTACATTCACGTAGCTGCAAAACCATTCAGCCCTAAGTTTCACAAAACATGTTTGTCACCTGTATATAGCTCCAGCTCTTCCACTATAAAAATAGAGAAAGTTGAAAATTTTTAAGAATGTTTTATGACTTTTTCCTTGATACGAACGCTTCCTATTCACTGCACCATTCCCTGTAATGAATGACTGGAGGGGAAAAGGAAAGCCAGATCAAGTTGTCGAATAACGTCCTCATACTAAGTTTGCTCTTTGCCTGTAGCTTAATTGGATTCTGCGTTTTCGAAACAATTGTAAGAGAAGTCTAGAACTTGAGTAGTAGTATACTTCTGACAGCGGTGTAGAGTTCCAGTGCAATAGGACATAGACGCTGGTTTGCGCTGATCTCCTTTGTTCAGTTGTAGTCAATAATCCGTAGCTTGCAATCCGGCGGAACTATGCCACGCAGGTCGGAGTCAAACGCTGCAAGGAGCTAACCGTTGGCTCGAGAATTATAGTTTTTAACGGTTTGGAGGCAATTGGAGGTTCAGCTTCAACGTGCCTAGACCTACTTCTTCTGCGCTCACGTTCGGTTCATGCCAGTAGGTTTATGAACTCTAAAATGCTCGAAATACTTTCATAACCGGATAGCCCCGAGGTTAATGTTGCAAATTGGCCGACTATGAACCTTATTTTCCTGTAATTTCATATCTAAACGGATAGTGGACTCTATCGCTATATCAACTGACTATCAACCATTGAGTAGGGCAGAGCCTTTATACGGGTTTTATCTGTATGTCCATTTATTAGGCGAACGCATGCAATTTACTATGTTGGTATCTCCTATTGATACGTATGTCACTACTAAGTGAGCTTAGGGGGGTCCCCGCCAACAAAAGAAACGTAGGAACTCACCCTATTTCTAGTGACTTTTTGTCAAATGCGTGCTGTTTCGTTGAAACTTCCAAATTGTGATTATGGACCCGCCTACGTCATTGAATGCAGAGAGCCTGTTATTCGGATGAGGGCGTTTTTGGGCGTTTGTATGGCTGGTTTAGAGTTATGACCTAAATAAAAGGAAAAATGGACGCCTTGCCGACAGTACTACAGTACAAGATAAGTTGAGCTAAAATCATCCGTTTTAATTTGTGGCAGGCGCTGTCTACTGTTGACTTGTGCAATTACAGTGTAACAATGGTTTGTTGATATGCGAACGCCCTAATTTTGACGTACCCAATTTGATTTGTTAAATGCTCAAAACGGTGTGAAATTTGACCATTGATTGTAGAGTAGTTTGTGGACCATGACGGCTGGCGCTTGGGTGCAAATCGAGGAAGTAAATTCATCAGTAGTTTACAGTTTACAGATGATTGATATGATATAACCTTTATTCAAGAGAGAAACCCAAACTGAACTCTTTTTCAGAGTAATAAAAATCTAGTGACTAAAAAAAATCTATAAGGTAGTCTATAAGTATGAGGACCTAAGAATCAGAAAGGAGCCTGTGATCGACCGATCTGCGGTACCTTCCGGATTCTTGATTGTAGCCCTAAAAAGAAAGGAACCCAGTAATTCGTAACGGATCAATAACATAAATTAATTCATAACAATATAGTCTGCGAACTATATGTCTCCAGTAACATAAAAAAACCCACAAATTAGTAATAATATCAGGAATAAGACACCAGTCTCTTCGTCATTTATAAATCTTAACCTAAATTCCGAAGATAACTCTGCCTCTATTCGATCATGAATAGCTATCGGTAAAAGAGAAGCATCTGCTCTCCAATACTTTTAAGCTAGGACTGATTGAAGTCTCTTTGGCTTCATTCAGTAAGCTCAACTGAGCCTTGTTTTTTGGTCTGAGTCTGTTGTTTCGCTTGTTCAACAATGACACGCCAAATTGGCGATTCAAGCGCTCTTCGATTTGGATGAACTTAGTGTCAAGTTGGCACAAAGATGAATCCTGCTGTAATTGTAAGTTGTTCAAGTCGTGGTCTGAGCACCATCCACTGTCTGTTAAGTGCTTCTTCGTCAATTCAAAAGCATCACTAATGGACTGCTTTTGCTTCTCCAAGAAAGAAGCGTAGCTCACTAAATCTTCTGCATTAGATAACTCTGAAATCGATTCGATTCTTGCTCTTCCGCTGAACTGTTCGATGTCACTCTCTTCAATCATATGGTCTGAAGCATTTGATGAGGAACGACTAGAAATGGTAGCCGAGTTCGTGAACTTAGTGTTCAACGAATCTATGTAGTTCTGTTCTATATTCGAAAGTGTCCTCTTTGTTGATGACAAATTCTCTGATATGGTAATGATAGGCGATGTGAATGTAGGAGTAACAGGAGTGAGCATTGCATTGGAAATAGTACGAGATCTTGATTTCTTATGGCCCGAAGTAACAGAAGGCACAGATGAGTTGAATGTGGAGGAAGCAAAACTCGACGATGAAGAGGTGGATGAGTGTGAGGAATGAGGAGTGTGTTGACTGAAGTGAGGGGCCGGAGCAGCTGTAATATCGTTGGCTCTCCAAGTGTCGATTTGAAGAGGGTTCAATACAGGTCTATTGGGCTGTTGTGCTTGTGATTTGAGCGTAGGAGTTGATGACGTAGAAGAGGTATTGGAGTTTGTGATGTCTTTGTTTGATGACATGCTCAACTTTCTGATTCCATTTTTGATACTCTTCAAACGCTTGAGAGGAGATGAGTTGGTAGCATTTGAACTTTTCTCCCCATCCGCAAAGCTTGACGAGTTGGAAGCGGCTGCGTTCATTGCACTGGAAAGAGATCCGTTATTGGTGGTAGATGAAGAAACGGAAGGGAACAACTGGAAGTTGGAGTCGATCATTAGACTTGGCGAGTCCAAAGCATAGTTTGAAAATGACTGGTCGTGCGCAAAGAAATCCGAGTATGCGTTGCTATGATTGAATCCGGACTGTTCATCTTTAAGAGCATAGTGACTGAAAGATGAAGATGATGATCCGCTATCTTCGATTTCGTCGTTTGAAAGCAGAGGGCTGTGGTTCTGGTGACTGTTATTGTTGGAGTTGGTATTATTAGAGAGCGATTTGAGATCGGACACCGATGAGCGCACCATTAGAGACGCTGAGTTGACGACGTCACTGGATTCATCTGGCAATGGAGGCAATAGTATTTCTGATTCTATAGGTTCCGACTTGTTGACGCCGTTGTTTTCATTGGAAGTTGAGTTTGAGTGATGAATCTCGTTGATGTCTGCATTGGGTGATATGTTATTGTTGGTGGTAGACGTGCCCACACTGTTTATGCTGGCGGTAGAGTTAGCGAGGCCACTGGTATTCTGAATGGATGAGTTGGTGATGTTTGAAGCCGAGTTGGTGCGGTTGTGGCGGTGTTCTATGTTAGAGGTTGTGACAATACTAAGGTTGGATTTGACGCTGTTCAGTCTGTGCGAGTATCTGGTGTGAGAGGGCAGTTCTTTCTCCTCTATTACGATTCCCAATCCGCCGTAATCATTCATGGTGGACATTGCTGAGGCGATGATGTGACAACACTGGAGCTAAAACAAAACCTTCAATTTTCTACAGTAAAATGTTGCCAATGGTGTCTATAGCTTGCCCTCTCTAGTTTTTTCACTACGGGTATATCTGAAATATATATCTTTTTCGATATTGTCACTGTTAACTATGGCCGAAAAATAAAAAATAGCGTCAGAGGGTTGAGTGTGATTCTGCAGTTTAGGTGAGTCTGGCGGTGGTTGGCACAAGAAAAATTTTTCGGTAGAGACACGGAGAGGCTTCAGCAGAAGATAGGAGGTAGGTATTAGTAAGACTGGGATGGTTAAATGAGAGAGCAGAGAAGGGAGAGAATTAGAGGGTGTTGAAATGTTATATATGAAATTGGCGACCACAACTGGGTTGTGGTAATTTGGGTGTTTAGGGGATAGAGTGGGCTGGTTCATAGAGAAATTTGGCAAAGGTGAAAATCCAAGTCTCTCGGTGTGCGTAATTTAAATTGATGGGATTTGGCGATGCAATACAGGAGTATTGCGATTGCACACTAGTTCCTTCACCAGACAGCCACTAACAAGGTCCTACAGCTCGGTGGGCCGAAACCCAATAGTTATGAATATTGTGTGGTGTGAGCTTTGATTCGTCCGTATTGTTGCATTGCCGTTGGTTTGTGTGGTAGCCTAGACCTATGCAATCAAGTCGTTTATTTGACTCGTACAGTAGTATTACTGCAGTTTGTAAAATTTGCCGTACCAACTTCACCACCCGACTATCATAATTAGAGTAGCCGGCTCGACTTGGTGCAGCAGCTAGGGAGAAATCTCGAGAAAATAATCCTTATTTTCATGTATACTGCATATACTTTATGCAATTCATATGCTTACATTAAAAATACTAATCGCTATACCGGCATTGGACCGCTTGTTGTATTCTTTATATGGAATTGAGGTTATATGCATTCATCCTCTTGGTAGTCCGAATCTTTGTCAGATTGAACAACACAGGCCTTTTTATTACGAATTGAGCTACAATCCTACTTCAATAGGCTTGCTGACGGCTTAGTACTGGCACAATCTCCGAGACTCCTATCATGCCCATAAAACGTCTTTTATTCTAACATCTTCTATTTCCTCATAATTACTGTGCTGGACGCACGATACATCCGTAGAATGACGTAGAGCCCCTATTACGGCAGAAAAACCAGCCCGAAGTAACTCAGGGATTTGCGACTAAATTAGCTTCATTCTGCAACCAGTCTCCATTGCTATCGGAGCAGCCCTAATCTAAGTGCCCTATGGGCAGGTTCGTTGCTTCTGGGCTTTTGCTGCATACGTGGATTAATTGTCTTGTCTCAATCTTTTGCGGGGTGACCGACGATTGATCTTACTGTTACATATTGATAATGTAAATGCAACCATGGTTGTGAATAGAATAGGTTTGGGAATTGACGAGGCTCAATTCGAATTCAAGAGCTAATCTGTTTCGCATTGCCAGCCTAAACGGATTACTTGTGCTCCAGAAAGTATTGGGGGTCCCTTAAAATGTTGACTTGACAATGCAATGATCTATCTCCTTTCTTTGCTACCGGATGCGGGTATGATCGATAGATAGTAGCATCCATACTGCCATTGATCTCTCTCTACATTATACGAAATTTCGGATACTCTCCAATTGCACGTATTACTTCTCTAGGTTATGGAAATTAGTGGAAGTTGTGGTTGCGAAGCAACACTTGGACACTCCGTATGTCTAGAGTTTAATTTAAATTCTTACTGGTTTAGGAAACTATTGAAAGTGCAAAATGCCATTTTTAAAATATTGGTCGTACGAGCTTAAAAATACTATAACAATACCACTGTTACAATAATTAACGGTTTATACAATTCATACCTTAGGTCAGGGCACCTAGAATGTTCGTTGATGAAGTTTCACTACAGTAATGTGCTTTAAGTTACCGTTGAGACTCTGGCTGGAGTGTTATAGTTTGTGCGGCATCAAATTACTCAAGAGTCTTTGCATTATCAAAAGCCGTTCGTTCTCTGGTATCTCCCATCAAATTGGTATGTTCCTTCTGGAGCAACTATGTCACGAGGTCAATGCTGAGATCCGTTGTCAATGTGACGTTACAAGTGTCATTCTTTGTAATTTTCGTGTCTTTTTGCGGATTTAGAGTTCAAGATGCCATCTAGTTTTAAGTAGATATGGTTAATACCAATAATTGGACTAGGTAGGGACACTGCAGCTCAAATGTGTAACAGGACATTCAATGGTTGCTTCACGGTGGCCAGGAATACGATTACCAGTATTCTTGAGCAATGGAGGTTTGCTTGAATACATTCGTTGTGTTGCCAAAATTTGCAGTAACTACTACATCGGTTGTAGGATACCAGTTACCGGTGATCTGACCCGCTTCTGCGCCCCTATATTGTGAAAGGGATTTGTCATCTTCACCATTTGACAACAAAACCGTTCCGGGATTCTAGGCCCCTCTTGCCCCTTTTAGAAAACACTTGAGTCGCAGGAGAAAAGACTTTGATGGATAACATCCGCGAAAAACTTGAAAATATCCTCTTCGCATTCTTCTTCCTGCTAGCCTAAGGTAGTTTTAACTTTGAGTATAGGAAATAAGCTCATATTTTTTGAATTAATTTGTTGGAGATTGGCACTCAATTGTGGTATTGGCTCTTGCCACAGGAAAATCAAATAGAAAGCAAATAATTTTTCTAACTGTGCGTAAAAAATATACATGTTCAAGGCCTTGCAATGCCGGGCTCTTGTCCCATGTAGCACATGATATCTGTATATAGGCTTCACCTTTGTAAATCTTTTCCAATATAATTAATTTATTGCATGTTAGAGGTAAGTTATTGTTGTGAAGGATCTGGCATATGTTCACGTGAACTAAATCTATGTAATTAAAAATAATCAAAATTGCGGTTGATCAGACCCAACCAATAGCACTAACAGAACAGGAAACGGATATGAAAAAGACAATTGGATAATAATTGATGCTGGGCATTGTTGTACCAACAAAGACAATAGGTCGTTTTCACGTTGCTATATTATTGAACCACATTGGGAATGATAACATTCCTGTGATAGGTTTGAGGTACTTATTGTTCGACACTCCAAGTTTATTCTTGACTTCACTGAAAGTGCAGCGGGAATCCCCGCCGTACAGGGTCGTCTGTCAATACTCAAGTCGTTGCCTTTACCCATGGTAACTACATAATACTAGTTAATTATTTGGAAACGAAAATGTGAGTGTGATCCAGAAGTCACAGACTAAAAAATTCCAGGCTCGCTCGCAGTTCTGGAATAATACGACGTTCTGCGATTTTAAGTTATCGGACATATTAATATTAACTACAGTTCCAGCTTCCATTTCAGTTGACATATATCGCCGATGGCTTCATGGTCTCACGTTCAAGGTACTGTACTCCTGTTCCAACCCGCATTCCAGACTCCACAGACTATCGGCATTGCAGATACTATCTCATCACTCCCAGTAAACGCACGATTTTCCCACAATCACATCGATACCATGTAGGACTGCGTTGGGTGAAATAAATGCTCGGGATTTTGCTCGGTTTTGCTCTCAATGGGTTCACGTGACCTCTATTTACACAGAATAATCACGTGTGATAGCTGGTTAAATCAATAGACCCATCATGGGGTGGTCTGGAGCAGTTGATCGGCACATAACTGGAACTTCTATCCTTAAAAGGGTCCCTAATTGAAACTACTATTTACTAAAAATAAATGAACAAGGGCGGGGGATGAAGATTTTTGAGGGTTATTATGACAACCTAACATTGAACCATGGACCCTAGTTTGAAGCTGGGCATTTGAACAAAACCAGTTTTGGAGCCATTCCATGGACAAAGAGAACCCGCATAACGCTACAGATAAGCTTATCGCTTGGAGCACTGAGATGGTATTTGACAATATCTCACATCAATGCTCCCCCACTTCCTCCCCCCTTTTCGATGATCTTCTAGAAGACATTGTTCCACGGGAATAAATGTAGTG
Source organism: Scheffersomyces lignosus (assembly GCA_001599395.1). NCBI lineage: Eukaryota > Fungi > Ascomycota > Pichiomycetes > Serinales > Debaryomycetaceae > Scheffersomyces > Scheffersomyces lignosus. The sequence continues at coordinate 1,329,705 of BCGS01000002.1, read as the reverse complement.
AATAGTTTAATGATGCGCTTGCGTTATGCATCTTCGGTATTAGTGCAAGACCGTGGTCATAGAACTACAATGGGGGATTAATTTCATGTTCTTAATTTTGCATACTGAAGAACAGCTAACTATTTATGTTCGTTAACGCCGCGGACTTTGCCTAAAGAGTGGCTCATTACTATGGTTGATTTAGGTTGAGGGAGCTACTCTACTCACGTAGCTCCACGTTCTGCTTTTTGTCTTCTTGTTCTTGTTCTTCTTCTTTTTGCTTCTTCTGCTTCTACCACTCCTCATCTGCTGCAAGCCTCTATGGGGTAAGAGGCGACGAAGCATGGGCTCGCATCCGATTGTTCAAAACCATCGGGAATGATATGAAACATCGATCCCTTTTCGTTTAATATAATATTCCCAAAAGTCGCTAGGCTTATTGATCTTTGCTGTTTAGATTAACTAGTTGGCCTTTTTGGGGAATTCTCATTGTTAACTGTACGCACATTAATGCTACATCAACTTCCTCTTTTCGTAATTCCAATAGTTGGATCTAATGGGATCGTACTTCTTGCGCAAAATATCGTACAATTGGATCGACACCTGCTTCTTCTGTTGCTTCTCGAATATCTTTGCCAACAATTCGATCGCAAATGAGCTTTTAACAAAACTAGGATCGGCAATCTTTTCAACATCAACGAACTTTAGGCAGAACCCTTGTAGCTCCAAAATAGACTTATTGTACTTCTTGTACATTCCAGTTAGGTAATTCCATGTGGAAGGGTTCTGAGGCGATTCCAAAATAAAATCTTGAACATACTCCTTTTCTGTTGCAAACGTCTCTTCTGGAACATTCTTTTCCTGACTGAATTTTAAGAAGAACCGATGGCTCCAAGCTGAATTGTTCCACAAATCTGCACTAATGCATTTGTTTACAAATTCATTCTCTCGTTCATCTTTGAACAAGTTGAACTTCTTCACCAACCACATTCTGTATGACCACACGTGGTGATTCTTAGGGTCTGACTCAAGCATTGATTGCAAAATGGGGAACTCGCGGTGAGGGTCAAACTTTTTCTTCAGTGATTCGTCTGTTGTTGCCAATATACGAGTTATTATCAATTGACGATAATTCCAGATTTGGTAGTTCTTTTCATTCTCTAAGGCTACCTGTTCACACCAATCCAATTCCTCAAACAAATCCTTGTTGAGGTGTACGAGTATATCATATCTGTAGATCCAGATTGTGTAGTGGGATGCTAGAAGCTCAAGGGCTCTTTCGGTAAGATAAAGGGCTCTTTCAGAGTACTCTCTGTTCTGGAGAAGTCCTAATAAGATACCAATTGTGTGCTTGTATTCGTCATCGTACAAGATCTGGCACAATTGAGGAGTTTCCTCGTTGATCTTCACGGTTTCCACATCGTCAAAGTTATAATATGTAGCCATTGCGTTTGAATTTTGGGTAATATGTGCCAATATAGAGATGTGATAAATGGGTTTTACTCGATCAAGTAACAAATTATAAGAGTAGACTCTGAAGAATACAGCAGGTTTCTTCTCAATGCTATTAAACCTACTTTTAGCGGCTCTCACTATATATAGTAAACCTGTATTATATATTATATATTATATCCCTTGAAATACGTTCAACAGTTAAACACTTTATATCTTCTTGATTTCCATCTCATTCTCTAACACTCAAATACTCGATCATGGTTTCGTGGAGATCTTCCCAATTTGTCCAGTACAATCAGAATTGAGGCAGGTGACTCTACATCACGTGCCATATTTCTTCCTTGAACGGTTCAAAGAAATAGACGTTTTTAAGGTTCTTCTCACATATTTCTTGGTTTCTGGTTTTGTATCTGAAGCGATGGCCATTAGCAGCTCTGGGAAACCACTCAGCTGATTTTCTACTCTATTTGCATTACACACTGTCTTTGTTCATTGCCCCATAAACCTATATCTTGGCTCTGGCTCACATTGACTGATTTTGCGGCTTGTCTCCTTCCTGTACAATGAACCTCGGATTTCTCCATGCTAAATTTATTTCGGCGTTCGGATCTGGTTCTTTGACAGAAGCGGCTTCGGACAGTGGAACCATAACCACCAGGAAATACTAGTATCTCTAGCTCCTAGTTGTGGTTACTATCTACCTAGAATATTGGATAGCTGCAGCTGTTTATTATTGTTTCCACAAGGTCACAAAACCTGTATTGGTATCACTATTCTGTTTTCGCTGTACTTTTTGGTGGTGTGTGAGATCATTTGCACCCGTAATTGCCTATTGAACCGTCGGTATTGATTACCTGAGGTTAGTTAAGCTGGCCTAACTGGACCGGGATTCCTGTTTCCAATCTGTGCTAGCAAAAGGCCGTTATTTTCTTGCCCCATTGAATAAGCCAAGCTAGGTACATTGATTCTAAACAGAGTATAGTAGTTTCTTTCACGACAACCAGATACCGTTCCTATGATCTCGCTATCGGCCACCGATAGAACCGTATCTGACAGAGAGCTTCTCATCTTCACCACAGTTTCGTGTTCTGTCATCTACTACGCCCTCTCGTTTGTCTATGGCTCGTCCCAGGTGCCTGTGCTCGTGTCTGTGTTCATCTTCTCCAACATGATCTCTCGAACCAGCATATTCCAGTCGCTCGTTCAGAGAGCTGGCCCTAAGTTCAGCAAGCTCCTCTACGGCATCGGCGAAAGAACGGGATCATATAGCCAAGATCGGGTCTCAAATGCCACTTCTAGCAATGTCAAGGGCCGTGAAAAGTTTGAGGCACTTAGCCAAACCTCAAAACTAGAGTTGTTAACGGCGATCAAGTCGCTCGAGAGCTATGCTGTTAACACGAAGAAAACCAACGATAGAAGACGTAAACTCTTCAAGTTGATGACTTGGAGACAGCAGAAACTATGTGAAGATGTCGGATATCTCTCCAAATTGAAAAGAATAGATAATGCCATCCATATCAACCAGGTGTTCCTCAAAGACGTGGCTCTGTACTCGTTCGAGAAGAACGGGTTATCATTCCAAGAATTCGGACTCCTAAAGGATAACGAGAGTCCATCACAAATTTCATCAACGAATTATAGAGTAATTGAGTCCCTCGGTCATTACTTACGTGATTGGAGTCCGGAAGGTGAGTCTGAAATAACTCCAATTTGGGACTACGTTAAGACACAATTGGACCGTAAGATACCACCTCTGGAGCGACCAAAGACTTGTGTGATTGTTCCTGGTTCTGGTTTAGGCCGTATCGCTCACGAAATAGCGAACCACGGAGACCCCACAGAGAAATTTGCAGCCGTTCATGCTGTAGAGTACTCTGGCTTAATGCATGTTTGTAACAAGTTCATTTACGCTGCTAGCGAGAATCTCGAGTTTTCCAAACCATACGAATTATATTCATATATACATTCTTGCTCAAACTACTACGACACAGCTTCACAATTTAAACCTACAACAATCGAACCACATACTACGAAACCACTCAATTTACACTTGAACCACGATGACTTCAGATATTTCAATTTGCCTAATAGTGAGAAGTATGACAACATTGTAGTTGTATCTGTATTCTTCATGGACACGGCTGAGAACTTGGTTGATTACCTAGACGCAGTTCATGATCTCACTACGCCTACTAAGAAGAACACTTTGAAGAATGGCTACTGGATTAATATCGGGCCATTGAAGTACGGCAGTGCTGCTCAAGTGGAGTTGAATTCAGACGAATTTGCATTACTCAGAAAGAATATGGGTTGGAGAGATAGTAGTCAAGTGAAGTCCATACAGAAGCCTGATGAGTTTGGAAATAAAGGATTGGTAGGATATATCACACATAAAGAAAGCATGTGGCAGGGCTACTACGGCTTGAATATGTGGACTTCTGCCAGAAAGGAGAATCAGAGGAGGATTTAGATAGAGTGTTTGAGAGGTTGAAGAGACATCAACTTAATAGAGAATTGGGAGTACCTGTAAATATTATTGAGCTGTACAGCTCACAACAGTTGATTTATCCTGGTAAGCTACATCGAGGATCATTCTACGTTGTTACACCACACTTTAAGTGTCTAATATATCGACTATTGTATGCATTAAACTTTTATATATTATAGTCCATTCTAATAGTACATATGCAAATATCCCATCACCTATTTAGCAATCTCACTGCCCTTGTTAATCTGGACCTTCTTGTCTTGACCACCACTGATGATACCAATTTCATTGTCCCAAGAAACGGCAAATACCTTGTCTGCGCCCTTGACAGCCTCACTCGATTCTCTGGTGATGGTGTACAAGGATTTGTCAGCTCTTACGTCCCAGACTTTGACAGTACCGTCATGCGAACCAGATGCAAATAGATTGTCGTTGTTAGGAGAAGCAGCCAAGCTCACAACAAAATTTGTGTGACCAACAAGCTTAGCACTGGTCTGGTCAGTGGTGTTCGAGCTTAATCTAGGATCATGCATATTGATGTGACGAGCCGAAGAACCAGAAATCAACAAGTTAACCTTAGGCATTTGTAAAACGGAAAGTAAAGAGTATCCGGTAGTTCTGGTGTCAACACAACGAGAGGTTACTAAGTCCCACGTTTTAATTGTGTGATCTTGGGAAACAGAGTAACCAACAGAGGCATCGTTGGCGTCGAAAATTACGCCTTCGACTGGTTGTGTGTGACTATCCAAAAGGGCCAATGGAGAACGACGTCTGATTGTGGAATCCTGAAGGGCCATCTTTCTTCTCTTCTTAGATGAAGATGACAATACATTGGAGTCATAATCTAAAGGTTGTATAGCAGTCATTTCTTTGTAGTTAGTTGACCAGAATCCAATAGAGTGGTCGTAGCCGGCCGATAAGATTCTGTTTGTGGTTTGCTCTACAGCCAATGAGACAACTGGTGCCTTGTGACCTTCTAAGATGGCTAAAGTTTTACCATCTTCTGGTTCGTCGTCATCTTCAGGTACGGAATCTTCATCTACAGAGGTCTTCCATAATCTTACTTGTCTATCATTACCAGCAGAAACAATTCTTGTTGGTGATATCCATTTAACCGATCTAATAGGTCCAGAATGGCCCACATATTGCTTTTCGACGTTACCAGACATGTTGTATGTTCTCACTATACCATCGTAAGAACCAGACAAGATCTTTGGCTGTGAAATAGAAAGATTAGATAATGTGACGGAAGCGGATGCTTTATTTATGGTGTCAAGAGACGAAATCCAATCGTCGTTGTTGAAGGATGCTAAAAATGAAGGAGGCAACACAGCTCTGGTGTACTCCATGGAAATGAATGCTTCACTAGATAAACCATTTTTGGTCAAGTAGTCTTGAATTGGAGTTCTCAACAAAACTCCGTCTATGAGGAAATCGAACGGTATTGGCTTAGTCTCATCAGATTCGCCGTCATTTCCCAACAAGTGGTTGACAACCTCCGAAAGACCATATCTCTTCAAAGACACTGGCACGTATAATGGAGCATCGGACACTTGCAAGGACTCATCTTCCTCCTTGGTGAAGAATTTGATCTTGATCTGAGATTTGTCGTCACTCATATTCTATTATATGCTAATTAGGATACTAACGATGTTGCTCCGAACAAGGTATTCGCTATTTTATAAGTCCTACTTCAATTAATACTAAATATATATCACGTATAGTACTGTCTAAATAGTTTTTCACAAAAAAAATTTCCTCATCTCATATTTCAATCACGTGAGTAATCATGTGGAGGTTTTTGCAGTAAGATGGCTTTTAGTCTAGTGACTGGATTGAGTTGTATTGAAGATGCAATAGGAGGATAGGTGGTTTGATGAGTAATGATGTTTCTTCAGACTCGTTGATAATTATGTCAATAATGTGGCCCTTTCTCTTGCAACACTCAAAATTTCAACGAAAGATTGACCAGCGACGAACGAGTATGCGGCGAGAGGATCGGCAAGGATGCTCTGGTTGCCAACCTCCCCAAGCAGCTGACAGTTTTAATGCCAACATTTGCTCCAGATGCTAATCCTACTCCGTCTGTGAAGTTTTTCTTGCGGAATCTGGAAGAAATTCGTGATTTCTTGATGGTCGAGATAGACGCTTTCATGGTAGATCTGGACGTCTTGGCGGTAGACAAAAAGGCTCCATGGTCTGAAGTGTAACCCTTCGAGAAAAATGACTTGATAGCCCTTCTGATACGCTTCCATTTTCTTGCCCGTGTGATACGAGGTGGGGGAAGTGAACGCATCTTGGACGTGTCCTTGGCGACCAAGTGTAGATAAGCTTTGGTTATCGGAACGGAATAATCAAGAATTTGTCAGAAAATATCCACTTACCCAAATATACGATATTATCGTGGGGTGTATTTTTTATTTATCTGTTATAAATGGATTCGAACCCCGCTGTTGTACGATCGTATCTACCAGCAAGCCTTTGGCTTTGTTGAAAATCACGATCCTGACGTGTTCCAGCCAGAATGATAGATTAATAATCTTTTTGCAGTCTATTTGTGCAACTCACTCTCAAACGCCGCGGAGACCCCGACAAAAACTCACGCTTGCTCACTGAGAATAATTGATGCTTTTAATAGCGTTAATGAGTCAGGTCAGAGGTAACGAGCCAGTGACTAGAACTTACAATGAAAAAAAGTGTGCTCTAATTCCAAAATAAATATTATAAACGTGTTTCAATCTCAATCTATACTTCTGGTGCCATATTTCGGAACAATCCCTCTGTTCCCTTTACTATCCGCCAGCTGTCTACCCTAATCTAAGTAATTGCAAAAACTAACCAACTGAGTCAAAATCGGGCACGTGACGTCGATGAGGTGAAAAAAATGAAAATTAATTCTGCTCCCTACTACAAGGTATAAAGCAACTGGTCCAGCCTCATCGTTCTTCTTCCGAGATCTCAGTTTTCTTTTTCGGTTCTTGGGAGAGTATCCCCACTATCACTCTAGATATATATATAAATTGCAATAGACGAGATGTCCACCGCTGACGTTCCAATTGAGGTTGCCAAGGTCTTCGACACCATCTTGGTTTTGGACTTCGGTTCCCAATACTCTCACTTGATCACCCGTCGTTTGAGAGAGTTCAACGTTTATGCTGAAATGCTCCCATGTACCCAGAAGATCTCTGAGTTGTCCTGGAAGCCAAAGGGTGTCATTTTATCCGGTGGTCCATACTCCGTTTATGCCGAGGACGCTCCACATGTCGACCATGACGTCTTCAAGTTGGATGTCCCAATTTTGGGTATCTGTTACGGTATGCAAGAAATTGCCTGGATCAACGGTAAGGGTGTTGCCAGAGGCGACAAGAGAGAATATGGCCCAGCTACCTTGGATGTTCAAGATAAAGGATGTGCTTTGTTCAAGGATGTAGACCACTCTCAAGTCTGGATGTCCCACGGTGACAAGTTGCATGCTTTGCCAACTGGTTTCGAGATTGTCGCTACCTCTGACAACTCTCCATACGCCGCTATTCACAACGCCAAGGAGAACATCTACGGTATTCAATTCCACCCAGAAGTCACCCACACTGTTCAAGGTAAGACCATCTTGAAGAACTTCGCTGTTGAAATCTGTAAGTCCAAGACCAACTGGTCTATGGAGAACTTCATTGACACTGAGATTGCTAGAATCAGAAAGTTGGTTGGTCCAGCTGCTGAGGTAATCGGTGCTGTCTCTGGTGGTGTTGACTCCACTGTCGGTGCCAAGATCATGAAGGAGGCCATTGGTGAGCGTTTCCACGCCATCTATGTCGACAACGGTGTCATGAGAAAAAACGAGACCGAGACCGTCTACAAGACCTTGACAGAAGGTTTAGGTATTAACTTGACTGTCGTTGACGCTTCTGAATTGTTCTTGGGCAGATTGAAGGGTGTCACTGACCCAGAGAGGAAGAGAAAGATCATCGGTAACACTTTCATTCACGTTTTCGAAGACGAGGCTGCTAAGATCAAGCCAGTCTCTGGCCAAGAAATCGAGTTCTTGTTACAAGGTACTTTGTACCCAGATGTCATTGAGTCTATCTCCTTCAAGGGTCCATCTCAAACTATCAAGACTCACCACAACGTCGGTGGTTTGTTGGACAACATGAAGTTGAAGTTGATCGAGCCATTGAGAGAGTTGTTCAAGGACGAAGTTCGTCACTTGGGTGAGTTATTAGGTGTTCCAACTGACTTGGTCTGGAGACATCCATTCCCAGGTCCAGGTTTGGCGATCAGAGTCTTAGGTGAAGTCACAAAGGAACAAGTTAAGATTGCTCGTGAAGCCGATGCTATCTTCATCGAGGAGATCAAGAGTGCTGGTTTGTACAGAGAGATCTCTCAAGCATTCGCTGCTTTATTGCCAGTGAAGTCTGTTGGTGTCATGGGTGACCAGAGAACCTATGAGCAAGTCATTGCTTTGAGAGCCATTGAGACTGTCGATTTCATGACTGCTGACTGGTACGTTTTCGAAGCTTCTTTCTTGAAGAGAGTTGCTTCCAGAATCGTCAACGAGGTTGACGGTGTTGCTCGTGTCACTTACGACATCACCTCTAAGCCACCAGCCACTGTTGAGTGGGAATAGATGTTAGACCAGATATACATTAATAAAACCATTGTACCATATATAAGTCGTAATACTACGTGCGGTTGAAGAGATCTGTAGACTCCATGCTTAGTCAGTTGTAATGTAGATGAAGTAGTCCTTGGAAGTTGGTTGTTCTGCGACGGAAAGATTTTGAAATGGATATGATCGTGATATTGAGTGTTCTGGGTAAGCAATACTCTTCCATGACTTCGATCCATCTGGTTAGAATATGTGCTAACCACTTTACTTCTCCTCCCTTCTTTAAGTCTTTACATCGACAAGTCTTTGTCTCAACACATTCGCCACAAGCACGTCGTGGTCATGAGAAATGCTCAAGAGAAACTCCTCGTCTGCCACTATGTAATCTTCGCTTTGTATGAACGGTTTTCCCTGTGAATTGTAAGATCTGAACCAGTTCTTGAACCTGAACTCCTTTTGGTCTGCAGTGTCCAATGTCTTGAAGAGAGCCTCTTTAGCGGCCCAAGAACCTGCTACAAAAGTCACCTTATTGTTGATACCAGACAACTCCAAGAACTGGGGAAGTTCATGCTTTTCATTGAGGATTCTGGAGATGAACTTGTTGACAAGCCTGGGATCTCTGTCGATTAAATTTTGAAAACGAGACGTCCTGACGACGTCAACTCCTATTCCGAGTATCAAGCCTATTCTGGTGGTCATAGTTGCATTGGTTGATCTTTTGTTGGGTTGTCAGTATATGTTTGCTAACGGTTAAAAAGACTTATGTGTCAAAAGTTGAATTGTATGATCCAGTATCAATTCCAATTGTACAAGTAGTTTTGTTTTAATCTATGAGTAGTAGTATATATATATCAGCAGTTTGTTGCAGCAGGCAATCTGTTGATGATTGTCGTATGTGGTGAACAGTTCCTGTTGTTTCCTATTTTTATTTTTCTACTTGCAGCTGTTCTACTGTAAACTCTAATTCTTCTCAATTGGTGGCTGTTGATTGACACTGGTCGATTGGTCGCTTCTGTCTGTTGTTCTTGGTGATTGATTACTTGTACTTCTTTACGCAATTTCTAAAATATAAAATATTCTGGATCTTGTTTCTTGCAGCTTTTGTTTCCTTTCTTTTGCACTTTGCTAGTATTTATTCTCTGGTTCTTTGTGTTGTCTCGTTCTTCTGTTTTCGTTCTTCTTTCTCGTTCTTCTTTCTCGTTCTTCTTTCTCGTTCTTCTATTCTCTCGTTCCTCAGTTCTCTTCTCACTTCGCACTTCGTGCTCCGTCTTTCTTCTTCACTCACACTGACTGATTGTCACTCTCACTAATTCTTATTACCTCATTACCTCATTACCTCTCTGCTTCTCTTCCTCACGCTCGTTCCCCCAGATACCCTGGCTAGCCTCGCTACCATATCCTCAACGACACTCCCAACGGTCTCGCTAGTCTTCCCCTCCTTCATACACCTGCTCTTCTGCACAGACTTTTTCTGAGTCACAATCTGCTGCACTTTTCTATGTCTTATTGCAGTAATTTTTCTGGCAGTAACCGCCGTCTTGCTGTAAAATAGTTTTCTTGTATCTTTCTTCTTCCTGTTCTTGCTGTCATTGCACCCATCAATCAATAATAACCTGCGTTCGATCTCGCCATGGCCTCCACCGTCCCAGGATTCATATCGCTTCCTCCCTCCAAGTACGACTTGGGCACCTACTGGGGCAGAGTCCAGCATTGCGCTGAGATCTCAGACCCTACTATGCTTCTGAACTCTTCCCACGATATCGAGACTGCAAAAAGAATGATCTGGGACTACAAAAACGGTGTTATTGCCAAAATGACCCCAGACTTGTGGAGAGCCAAGCGTGTCTTGGACTCGACTTTGCACCCAGACACCGGTGAAACTGTGTTCTTACCATTCAGAATGAGCTCGTGTGTCTTGTCGAACTTGGTAGTCACCGCCGGTATGTTGACTCCAGGTTTGGGTACGGTAGGAACTTTGTTCTGGCAAGTGGCCAACCAATCGTTGAACGTGGCTATTAACACGGCTAACGCTAACAAGTCCCATCCTTTGACCACCAAGCAGATCGCCGTCAACTATTCAATGGCCGTGACTGCTTCATGTTCCGTGGCATTGGGATTGAATGCCATTGTTCCAAAATTGAAGTCGTTGCAGCCTAGTACCAGGTTGATCTTGGGCCGTTTGGTTCCTTTTGCAGCCGTTGTTTCTGCCGGTGTGGTCAACGTCTTCTTGATGCGTAGTGAGGAAATCAAGAAGGGTATCACTGTCTTCAACAAGGAGGGCGAGGAAGTTGGAACATCTAAGAAGGCTGCTTTGTATGCTGTCGGCGAAACTGCTGCCAGTAGAGTCATCAACGCCACTCCTATCATGGTCATTCCACCATTGATTTTGGTGAAGTTGCAAAAAACTAGATTGTTAAGAGGAAAGTCTAAGGCTGTCGAAACACTTGTGAATATTGGTTTGATCTTTGGTACTTCGCTTGTGGCCTTGCCATTTGCATTGGCTGTCTTTCCACAAAGAAGAACGTTGCATGTCTCGAAGCTCGAGGAGAAATTCCACGATTTGAAGGACAAGAATGGCAACCTTTTAGAAACATTAGAATTCAACAGAGGTATTTAAACTGTTAGGTTGACGAAAATAGTATTTTGAGGTCCTGTTAAGGAGCTACGAGGGCCTCTGGTTCATCTAAAGATGATTTGTATATAAGGTATATGTTGTTGTGTATAGATACAGTCAATAAAACATTTAATCGGAATTATTCTTATGGCAAGTAACTCTTAAGGAACTAATGCAAAGTAGTTTCAATCTACGCTACTGCAATAGATATTCTTTATTGGTCGTGTATTAATATACCATGTTCTAGATGGTACTTGTAGTGATGGTAAGATGCGGCTAATAGCAAATGTTTAGCAATATTACATGATGAGTTACATTAGAAAGCATTTCTAACTACCAGAATCTCCATCCAGTGAGATTATCTGTGCTCAATGCCTTCTCTATCTCTAAGCGATCACCATAGGCGCAGAAAACCTCTGGTGAGAAAACCTTTTCTCTAAGTTCCTCTGGAATATCAGAGTATGCCAAAGCGCCCACTCCCTTGCCTCCCAAAGAGGTCTCGAAGGTGTCAAATCCTTCTTTTTCAAAATCTGCAATACCCTTTTCAATGACTTCCTCGTCCACGTCATCGTCTACAAGAGTGATAGCACATCCTCCGCCTCCAGCTCCCGTCAACTTGGTGGCACCGAGTTTCCATGTATCGGAAATGATCTTTACTTTCTCAAGTGCTGGATGAGAAACTCCCAAAGCCACTAATAATCCATGGTTGATGTTGACTAATTCTCTCAAAGTCTTGCGCTCTTCCTTTTCAAAGTAAGGTCTGACCATAATCTGGTAGGCATTGTTGGTCAAGTGCTCCATTGCATCTAGAATGGATGATGAGGTCTTTGGGTACTCAGAATTGACTCTGGAAACTCCACCGACCAATTCAGCAGTACTACGAGGAACCTTGGTGTTGGTAAGCAAGAGCTTAATAGGAGGGAAGTTCCTCATACTGGTTCTAACTGAAGGTTGTGCTGGATTAGACATTCTCTGGAACATTACGGCACCACCATGAGTAGCAACGGCATTGTCAATTCCTGAAGGATTTCCGTGGAAACACTTCTCACCCATCAATGACCAGCTGTCTATGAAGTCTAAGTCAGAAGAGTCCTTTCTGGTACTCTTCTCGTTCATGCCGAACGATGGACGTTCTACTTGATCGCCTAAAATGGACAAAGCAGTAGCGAGGCAAACTGCCGTTGATGCTGAGGAGCCCAAACCGGCTCCAATGGGTAGTGTTGATCTTATGCAAAAGCTCATACCGGGGATATCCTTGTTACATAAGTGACTGTAAAGGTACAAGAAGCAAAGACAAGCGGTATAGTGCAAACTTGAATTCAAGTCACTGAGGACCAGGCCCAAATTGTCTACGATTTCTGGGATGAGTTCGTCTGTGATTCGTGGTTTTCCATCCTTGAGTTTGACGAAGCTTCGTATTTCCTCCCACGGTATGTCGTTCTTGTTCCACGAGTGTGAGAGTCCAATATCTGGAAAGTCGAGCTTCAAAGTGTTCACATCTTTGCTTGGAGTAATGAGCAAGTACGCACGCAAACTTAAAGCTGCGGCGATGGCTGGCTTCCCATAGACTGCCGAATGCTCTCCAAAGATAATTACCTTACCCGGAGCACTTACAAAGAAGGGAGGCTGGGTCATTTTTGCTGTTGAAGAACTACCAATTCATGAAGACACAATTTTTCACCCATCGTATATAAATAAGGTTGGTTGAACGACGCGCTATGTATACAGGTACGGTGCTGCAGTGTATTTGCAGCTATTGGAAGAGCCTAGTGAGAGAAAAATATACGACACCGAAGAAGGTGCTGCTGAGAGTTGAGCAGGATACAATGGGAATAATGTGGTTTAAGTCTGAGTTTTGGATGATTTACCAGGAAAAAGTTACTTTTCCCTAAATCTGAGTAGTGAATGATTGAGTGTTCTGTTCTTCGTATTCCTTGTTAATGTAGCCCACTATGTAAATGTATGGTCTCACTATCTCAATAGTCTTTTTTCTACCTGAAATGTCGCACTTTCTAACAAAAGCACTTGAAGTCCCGCGCACAGGTTCCTTTCCGAACAAGGAAGTCGACTCTCACCGTAGTAAACTGAAAAAATCAAGAACATCGTAAACAGACATTTGATTTACAACAATGTTGAAGTGTCTAAATACAAGATCCCAGATCAAGAGCCATTCTAGGACGTGTTAGAAGCATCATTGTATGACAATGCCCGCTTCTTATACAGACCTAAAGGTCTCGAAAGATGTTCACCCCTTGAAGCCGATTCAGGCCACTCAATTCTGGACGTTTGACAACGCTCTCTCACTCTTAAAGACTGGTAATGACATCTACATTGCCGATGCGTTGGACGAATTCCTTCTTTCCAACAAACAATTGATCATGAATGTATCCCCTTTCAGCTCCGGACTGGACGTGGTGAGCACTCCTGTCAAAAAGGGAGTTAAGGAGATCTCATTGCGTAATGTGCTCTATTCTGATTTCACAGCAAGCACCATAGAAGATGCAGAAAAGCTATACTCATTCCTTAAATTGGACAAAATCGAACTCGTAAGAATTATTAGTCAGACGAACAAGCGTGTTCCAGAGAAAAAGCTCCATAATTCGGAGAAATTGAAGAGCAAATTACCTGATGATAGACAGCGTTTCTTAGAGAACGAACGTCTTTTGCTCTACACCAGCAAGGTCCTCAGAGAACGTAGAACAATCTTGAAAATAGTCGTGGAATTGCTCAACAGTATCAATGGACAAAATTCCTCGGCAATAATACGAAACTTCGGTAAGGATATTTATCTTTCAACTACCTATGCCAAAGACATAATCACTGCATTCGGACAAGCGTTGACAAGTCTTACCACGAAGTCCTATGAATCAGGACTATCTAGTGAGCTTGATGAGCTTGTCTATAGAGAAACTATATTGTATGCCACCCAGTTGGCCAAGGTGTTGGCTGAGTTGACTTCTGGACCATTTTATAAGGATAAAGAGACGACCAGGCAATGGTTCCAACTCATGGGATCAAACAACTTCATATTATCTCTTGGTCCACACATTAAGTACCAGGAGTCATTTAATTTATTGCAGGGCCTTGCAACCACCGTATCCATTGTATTTTTGGACCTCATTGACACCTTTGACGTGGCTGACAGCAATGAAAAAATCCCTACTTCGTTTATCACAGACGTAGACGTTTTCAAAAGCCTCAATGATGCTATTACTAATGATTCTAACGAAAACTCGGTGGTCATGTATTCATGGTTAATTATTCTCATGCGTAAGTTTTACTTCCTTCAAGAATATCCAACGCTTGCATCTTCAAATTCTTTCTTGCAGAAGTTAAGCCTTGAGAGCTTGGATGCAACCATTAACCAATTGAGTTTCCGCTGCAATCAGCTAAATGTATTTGAAGAATTGAACAGGGTTAATGATTTACTCAAATTCGACAGCTTGCATTCATCCATTCTCTCAACGGTGGTCATTTCAGCTATGCCTCTAATCGAGTCTTTGACACCAGAAATGGCAACTACCATCCAAAGCATTATGAAGAACTGTCCGAATAGTATCATCGAGAAGTTCTTCGAGAATGAATTTACTATAAATAACATCATATTGGCTAGGGCCAAATTCCCCCTTGCTCTCACTCCATATCTCAGAATTGCTTCCATCAATGGAAGTTTTGCATTCCACGAATTTAGCGAATTGAAGTCTTACATTCAATTGTTTAAGAAGGAAGAGTTTAATAGATTATACACCATTGATGATGAAAATACAGAGCTAGTCAAGTTGACAGAATTGATAGATGTCTACCCGCCCTATGAATACAATAAAAAGCTCTCGCTAATGCTCAACACAGGTACCAAGGCCAAAATCTTGCCCACAAGTAATAGCGACGAAGTCCTTGTCACTTTCTTGTACAAGTATAATGGTTGGGCCCTTTTGGGTAGAGTGTTACAAAACGTTTCAAAACTTTTCACAAGCTCTGATGGAGATAAAGTCGATGTTGTTGTTCTAATCATTCATTCTTTAACACAAGTTACTATAGACTGTAACATCGACCAAGTGAAAGAAGTCCTTGAGTACATGTCAGCGTATACGGATGATTCTGATATTCTTGAAGTGATTCTCAGACTTTTGGAACAAGGCTTGCATTCTAGAAACGTCCGAGTGCTAGAGGCAGTCATCGAACTCTTGTCTCGCCTAATGCCCTTCTTATCCTATAGAATTTGGCCATACTTATCAAAGTCATCTTTGTTATCACATAACGGCAAAGAGGGACTTGCGGCCACTATTTTTGGGGCTATTGAGATGGTTAATAGCGATTATAGCTTCACTGTTTCCTTAATCAAGCTCACCGAGTCATTAGTTCAAAACTGCTTGTCTTTGGACGAAGATTACCCCCAGAAATCAAAGGGGATAATTCTTTCCAAATTCGTCAACCACCTTGTTTCCGTATTTGAGAGTTTTACTCATTGCAGGTTCAACAAGGCATATCAGAAGTTGGAAGTAGGGGTTACCATTCTTGATGTATTTTCTAATGTCTTAAACTATACATATGGCATCGATGAGGATACTAAGGCTATAAATAAAGTCACCAGGGTGTTTTCTGAGTCTGCAACAAGTATATTGGAATCATTCCTTGTTGTGGGAGATGAGTACGCTAGGTCTGCTTCTCCTATTTTGACTATGATAGATTCAGTTGATACCAACTTGAACCTCTATGAAATAAGTGACGTATCTGGTTTCCTTTATGATAGTTGGATCCGTGGAGCGTTGTCATTCTCCCTGTTAATCATCAACATCAGATCCATTCTCAACTATCCGCCATCGTCCTTCGAACAGAGTTTGTTCGGCAAATTGCCTAAGCTCGTATTGTCGTATGCTCAGTATGCCAGTGTCAGAAGCAATGTTTTAGACTTAATAACAATCTTGACTAATGGTAAGTGGCCGGAGGAAGCCAAGCCATCGTTATTATCACATTTGGGTCGTGACTATGCGCAGGTATTGTTACATTCTTTGGCATCAGACTTAGACAATTCTTTTGACGACTATAGGCTCAAAATCTCATTGTATGACTTTATCTGCGCCGTCATGGAAGGCAACCAAGATGGTCTTTCAGTTCTTTTTATTAGTGGAAGAGATGTTTTTGGCGACTTCACCAAGACTCCCAAGGAGACGGATGATTTGAAGCATATCTCCTTATTACATATACTCAAGAAGAATATTCGTGATATCAATTACTATCCAAATTTTGTTAGTTTGCACTTAGTGGATGCCATAGCACTTGCTTCAAACTCATGGACTACAGCAAGAGAGAACGAAAACGATTTAGACTTCATAAATGAGTTGATCACCAAGATCCAACTTGTAATTAATGAAAAGCCACAGTCCATTGATGACTACATTAACAGATGCTATTCCGAGAAGCTTGTGTCCAAAATCGCGCAGATCCTCTCTTTGTTCTTATTCACTTCAAGAAACGATGATTGCAAGAAGAATATTATTAACCTTGTCACTTCTCACGATTTTATTGAAATTGCAAAGAGTAAATTTGCAATCAAGGACTACCAGCCATCTCTTCACACAAACTTACAAGTTTCTTTTGAAAACGAGTTCCCTAAGTTCAAGCTCTCACAGTTTACAAGTGTGTTCTCCAAGAGAAACAGATTCGGAATTTCTGTTGTTTACAATTTGGCTTTGATGGATAGACTCTTCCAGCACCAAGCTAACTGGCCACAACTTAGAGAAGAAGTCATCGCTGCCAGTGTTAACTTGCAATATCTTGATTCCCAAATTTCCAGCGCCAAGTCATTTGGAGCTTTATTTACTGCTTACTGCAGAAGATTCAACGCTGTGTCAAGTCCAAAGCTCTTGGATTTCACTGCTCATTTGTTGAAACTAAACATTATTGAGGGTATTCCAGCTGAAATATTTGAACAGATTTACCATGAAAGAATTGAACTTGCATTCTTTTTAATGTACTCAGTTTACAAGAATACAGAAGTCAAAAAAGATACGAAGTTGGTTTTTGAGATTATCAAGAACTCGTCAGCATTATTGTCCTCATCAAGCATGAATTTCCTCACATCTTTAGCTGAATCTTCGGGTTACTATAGACCATTGCTCAGAATCCTATTCTGTTCATTGAACTTGATCAAGGATGATGCGGGAATTTTATTGGAGTATTTCAGTGTTTTCCGCGATCTTTTCGGTTTGATTATTACGAAGGGAACACGCACCTTGTTGATTGAATTGCAAAATGACGTGTATTTGTCACGTACCAACAAGAACCACAAATCAACAAAAATGAATGAGAGAATCGACGACTTGATGATTATCTTGTCTATTCTTAAGGTATTTGTCAAGATGAAGTCTTCTTCCAATTTGCATCATGAAATGGCTACTCTTGTTAATGATGACGGTACCATTAAGTCCTTGTTAAACCTTTACTCATTGTCCCATTCCATTGAAGTCAATGATGAGCACATTTTTGCCCAATTGAGTTTGATGTTCATTCAAGAACTTATGGTAATTGAAATAATTGCTGAAAGATTGGTAGCAGCTGGACTTTTTGTTGTGATAGTGGAGAGCCCCATTTCCAGCCCAGTGAGAGCTGGATCCACCAGTGTTTCGTCTGGTGCTCAGTATCACGCTATTTGGACAAATGGTATCTTGCCAATTATAATCACAAGTTTAACTAAACTTGGGCCAAGCGTTATTCCAGAAGTTTGCCTTGCTATTCAATTATTCGGTAAACAAATTGAGTCGTGCATAGATAGCTGGGCTAAGGACTCTTCTACTATCAGAATTCTGACATCAACAGTCGCAGAGACTAGTCAAATTTTGATTATATTCCAGTTGTTGCAATCGATGAATGTTAGTGAATATTTAAATGAAAATGGTTTGACCACGGAAAATGCAGAAGGTGAAATAATAGATATGAAGGTTTTACCTGGACTTAGCACTGAATCTAAGAGAGAAGAGTTTGTGGATTGTATCAACAACTTGTTGAAGCATCCAAAGTTCTTGACTTCTAGAGTAGCTCCAAGCTCTTTAGAGGAGCAAAGCGTCATTGAAAAGGGAGGCGAAGACTATGACAATTTCGTTAAGGAATTGATCCAAGAGATTCGCGATTTGAAAGACGTACTTGCTTAAAGTTAAAGTATAATATATAATTTAGAATAGCTACAATAGTAGTAAAAAGTTACAAGAAATTGAATGTACATGATAAATATATGAGGTCAACTACCATCAAGTGGAAACCACTCAACGTAGCTGATTAAGCGATACTATTGGTGATTATTCTTGACTCATTAATCGGTAGGAATGAAATGGTTTTTGCTGATCGCTACTGGGATTGGTGCGTCTGGTTTTCTCTGTCTAACAATAAGCTTCTGAGTTTCGAATCCTCCATTGTACCCAGGAGTACCTACCAAAGTGGAGTTTACGATCGAGGGTAACCTGTCTCCCGTGATTTCTCCGGTGACTAACTTTCTCCAACTTTTGTTGCAATTCTTGATTACCTCAAGAGTCTCTTTTCTATCCTTATATTTTCCGTTGAATGCAAATTTATTCTGTGGCTTGCCATCAGCCAATTTGTAGTCTCTGAACCATTGCCTGGTAGTTTCCAAGAGACCTGGACACTTAGTGTACAAATCGTGGATATCAAATACCTCGTTGGCCAATGGATCGTTGATATCTACTACGATTACCTTCCAGTCAAGCTCACCATCGTCTATCAAAGCCAAAGAGCCCAAGATCTTTACTCTCTTAACTTGACCTCTTTCAATTATAGCAGTGCCTATTTCGCAGACATCCAATGGGTCATTGTCTCCGTAGAGTTGTACTTCTTCTTCCTTAGTGGTAGGATCTTCCCAAGTCTGAGGAAATGCACCGTAGTTCAGAATATAGCCGTGGTGAGGGAAAAGGTTCCTCACAAAACGGACTTTGCCCTTCTTGACATCCTGAACTATTGGGTTTCCTGGGAGCTTTGTGGAGATTTCAAACTTGGCGTTGGTCCAACGTGGAATTTCCACCACTATATTAGCCTCGGCTCTCTCTTCGTTGAAGTCAAGAGGTATATCGTGGAACCACGAGAGGATCTTCCCTGTAGGTTTATTCACGGCGTAGACCTCGTAGTCTGTGGTGAACTGTGTTCCTTGTGTGGCATTTCCTACTGACTCTGGTATAATTGGCGAAATCGTGGAAATGGAATTGCACCTATTGGCTGTTAGGTGTTGCAGTGTGAGCAAGAGTCTTGCTGTAGCAGTGGCAGTATGGGACATTTTTAGCGATGGTAAGCTGGATAACAAAGACTTCACAGCACTATTGTAGAGCATCTCTAAAATATATAAATATTCCTATTGCTATTCCTATTTCACAGCCAGCCTGGAATCTGATAACAGCTTTGTGGAGGTAAGGAGTGAAAAATTGCAAATCCGAGGATAAGAATTGTCTGACGGGCCCAAAAAAATTTCGGCGAGGGGTAGTGAACCGGCTCAGATTATGGTATAGGAGGGTTGATCTAAGTGGGTACAGCCATCCCGGAAATGTGGGTAATGGTACGGCTAAGGTAAGGCAACTCTACTCTGGGTGCCCGGAAGATAGGAGATTCAGGGAACCTCGTTGCAGTTGTATGTCCGACCGTGAGCTTCATTGTGTGGGGATATGCGTAGTGGTATTTCTGCAGCAGACAGACAGAAAGTGAGCAAAAGGTGCTGGTACTAATTGCGTTACTACATTACAGTACATACATTGCAGACATGTGGTGCAAGATAAATTGATACGCCATGGTGTACAAGCAACAAATTAGATTATAAATAGGACTATGTATACATAGGGGGGAAATATTAATTAAAACATAATTCAAAGATAAATAAGTTTCAAGAGCTGAGCTCTTTCTAGGTGGGCAGGGTGACTAACCCAAATTTCGCAGCTAATCTTGCAGTTCAACAGAGTGCACGGTTTTTACCGAATTTGCCTGGTAGAACTCTAGATGCCGTGGAGAGGACCTGCTTAGTTAGGAGCTTCTCCAAGGAAAATGATCTTTCCCTTCTCGTCGAATGTAGCGTTTTCGTCTGACATGTCAACTATGCCTGCAAAATCTTCGATTTCACCATGCGAGAAGCCCATTGGATCCTTTGGAATCCACACACCAGGACATTGAGCAGAAATAACTGGCATATCGTAGGCGTGCTTGTTGTCTACATCTTCAGCTTCGATGTTGTAAGTTGCAGGTAACTGTTGCTTAGCGTGTCTGTAGTTCAAGAAGACATCTGGTCTGACAAAACGGACAAATGGGTTTTGAGATTCAGTCGTCTTGAAGTCACGGTCAGCCAACAACGGGATAAGCGTTCTTTCAGTTTCTCCGGCGTTGATTTCTGCGTCCTCTGCCATCATGTCTTGCTTAACCTTCTCTTGCTCTTCCTTGTCTTCGGCGATTTGCTTCTCAAGAGCACCGCTGTTATTCTTTCTTCTACGATCCAAAACCTTAGTTTGGTAGTCGGAAGCACCTTGAAAGGAAGCTGTTTGGGAAACACCGTCTAATGCTCTCATACAATCGACAGGAACCACAGTGATCAAGTGGTCAAATGAGTCGCTGAGATTGACATGACAGAATACGGTAGCTAAAAGACCAATGACTTGCAAAGCAATTGGACCCCAACCCTTTCCGACGACAAAAATACCTAACAAACAAACTTGGCCAATGTAGATACCGACGAAAGTCTGGAAAAGAGCTCTTGGATAGTGTAAACCTCTAGTATCTGGTCCTTCAACGAAAACATATGTCAAGTTGTGGCAGAAAGCAATGTAAATCAAGAAAAAGGCAACACAAGCAAATAATATGATCATTGGCGCAATGATGGAGAAAGCAAGAGTGATACAAACCAAGTTAGTGAATGCTGGGAAGGTTGTACCCCAGGCTGTAGTACCTAAACCGCTGAATCTGGCCCACTTCTTTCTGACAGTGCTATCCAAAATCTTACCCAAAAGATAGTATAATATCAAACCAACGAATTGGAAGAGGGATCCACCGGCAACCGACAAACCTTGCAAAATTAAGTAAGAAATGAAGAAGTTAGACGATTTAGGTAAGTTGTTGGCCAACACGCTCATAGCAGAAGTTGGCTCCTTGATGATTGCGGTGACAGTCGAGGTTGCCGACGAAGCAATGGCGGTGACCAAGAAACCGTTAACAATCAAGAAAGCAAAGTAGACATTCTGGGTATATAATTCAATAGACTGAGCAGTTGGAGCACCAGCGATTTTAGCCATACCTCTGATGAACATAGGTAAGAGGGACATCAAAATTGCTAACATAATGGTAGGTAATAAACCAGTAACAAGACCCAATAATGGCTTTGGTAAGTTCAAAATCCAACGCAACCATGGCAATTTGTCGGTCAAGTATGTTATTTGGGAGATAACACCAACGAAAGCAACAGGAACAGCCCATAAAATAATTAAGGCAGTAACAGCAGCAAAAGCAAGGAATCTTCTGGTAATTCTTTCCCACCAGAACATTCTCAAGTTAGACCATTGAACATCTTCTGGCTCGACACCAGTGAAAACTGGCTTCATTCTCAATGGATTGTGATGTACAGTCGATTGGTAGGCCAATTGAGCATAGTACTGGTTCTCGAACTCAACAAAAATAGAGTTCTTTGGTCTATTCGTTCTGAACTTCTTTTGCATCTCCTTCACTTCTGAGTCAATTTTAGGAATCTCCTCCTTGCAGAAGTTAATGGTGTCGGTCTTCTTCGAGAAGAAGCCACCAATCTTATGTCTTGGTCTCTTGTTTTCTGGGACGTAGCCTGAGATATCAGCGGATTCGATTGGAGTACCCTTCTTATCGGCCTTCAATTTATTCTTCACAGCAGTCTTTAACAACTTGTTTTCAGCACCTTCTAATTTCTTAACTAAACTTTCTCTCTTTGCAACCTTTGCCTCTAAGTCTCTGGCAGTTCTTGCTACATAGATTCTTCTAATACCGTTGAACATCTTGTACAATTGCTTTTCATCCAACAAGGAATCTGGCACTGTCTGGAAAAGAACAGTTCTGGATGACAACTTCTTAGCATATTTTGGAGAAGCAAGAACAGCGGCTCTTAACGAGTTGTAGTAGAATAATTCACGGTATATAACAAACACTACACCTCCGTAGAACACCCATCCTACGAAGACGTGAGCGTAGTATCTCTCCTTATGAAGAACGTTGGAAATAGCCAATTGGTCAAAACCATGTGTGTTTGGTTTACCGTTGGTGGCGTTGACTGGAAGCAAAACGGTCCAAGTCAATAATCCGACCAAGAACACGCAGGCGAAGCTGAACACATATCTTAAGAAGAAGTAACCGTCAATACCAGCCTGTTGGATGATGAATGAGTTAGGCTTGGTCAAAAGAATGTAGACCCATCTGAAAGGGTCTCTTGGCAAAGGCTCTGGTTTCTGATCTTCGGGAACAAGATCAAACGATGATTTTGGCGAGTAGATTCTCTTGAATTTCAATCTGAGGACAAGGAATCCGACGACGAAGATACCAAATAGCACCAAGTTAGCCACTAAGGTGGTGATAATGGACGAAGTCGAGATCGATGGGGGGCCCGAGCTTGCCATGGTGACGCTATATTTGGTGGTTTTTGATGCTGGTAGAAGAGGAAACGTCAACTACCACTAGCAATTGAATGTGAAATTTACTGTGAAATTGTCGCTATAGCGAAGCAGACAAATCAAGTGCAAAATGGGCGGTGTTTAAGTAAGATATGTCACTAACTAACACCCTACGAGTCTATCTAATATATGCAACGATTTCCTAGTCGACACTAAACAATGGACTAGCAAAGGAAAACTGAACTAAAAATTCAACATCACTAATTCGTCATCTCCATTCCATGCCATTCAGGAACAACAAATCCAGCGGACACAATATCATCGTCTTCTCGATGGAACGAAAAATATTATTTGGCAATAAATCAGTGCCCAATGCATCTCCGGCGCGGGAGAACGTCATACAGCCGTGCATCAAGTACAATAGAACACGACACGACATTTGCTAGTGGAACAGTCACAGCTTCAGATGGGATGGGGAATTGCTGTGTAACCGAAGGTAGCACTGGGTTGAACGGTGGGGTTGTCTTAGGTGGTTTTTACAGTTGGGAGGGTGACTAGTTGGTGATTAGGGTTGGATATTGGCAACTTGAGTCCGCAGTGTTCTGGAATCTCACTAATTCCAAAAAGGTACGACGCCATGCAGCAATACAGCAGTGCTCAAACGAGGTGTCGGGCCCCATTGACCACTTAGTAGTCCTTGTACGTCCATTGGGTGTGCTGGTGTTACTTTATTGCGGGTCTAATAGACAGTATGACCGTTCTCTTAGATAGCACCCTGTCCATTCCCAGCCTTGATCCGCATAGGGTTCTCTGTATCTAAACTTAATTCAGATTTGGAAAGTAATAATACGATGTTGTCTGCAGGCAGCACGTAAACAAATTTCAGGTAATGATACTGCAGTATTGTAGCATATGCTACCGAATGATTCAAGGGTGCTGCTGGAATTGAGTTGTAATTCAGGTCGAGGCACGTCTCTGAACACTGCCTTGTTGTAGTGAGCTCTTGTAAAGTGGTTCGAATAGTCTACGTTGATTGCTACCCCAGACCGTCGTAAGGTGATGACTCAAATATTCCGTCTATTTTGACTGCTGGACATTTCCATAATTTCAAGCTTGAAAAATAAACCTTCAGAAAATAAAATGTCGCGCCTCGGTTTTGATGTCGTGAAATTACATCTGAAGCATCAGGTGGATTAAAGGACTGCTGCTGGAACAACCGTCAAGCTTTCGTGTTGCAAAATTGTCACAAAGAACGGTTAAAGCAAGACCCAAGATTATTCTTTTAACAAGTGAATGAAGGGAAGATAATACTAAGAAATCAGAAACTGGGCAAGATCGTTTGAACTAAGTTTAGTCTAGCCATTTTAAGTCATCTAGAATATTGCCTTGAAGTGAGATTTCTGACCCTTTTTTGTTGATCATGTGCCAAAAAGTGTTGAAATTTATGAAGTGTAAATGTCATATTATCAGAAAATGAAACCTAATTTGTTAGAAGCAGCTCTAAATTACTACTGCGGACATCGTAGCATTGCCAGGAAGCCGTTTTAGTTATCTATACTACCTAAGTAGTAGGAAACTCGGCCAAAATTAAATCACGTGATTTAAACTGAACACAATGAACTGAAACAAAAACATGTCACCGAATTGGGCAACGTGGCCGAGTGGTTAAGGCGACTGACTCGAATTATTCGGGCTATCAGTTGGGATTTCCCGCGCAGGTTCGAATCCTGCTGTTGTCGTTATTTTTTTCGATGCAAAATCAATCTGAAAATTGCAAGATGCTTTTCTATTCTACAGAACTTACTACATCAGTAAACAACCGTCATGTTTACTTTTTGAGCTTAAAAGATTCAATTTCTATGACTTCACGGTAAATTTGTATTCTGCACATTGTTTTTACTCATATTATTACATTATCATAGGGATAACTGGCAATATGGCCAAAATAGCGAAGAAGATCAAGAAGAATGCTCCTCCTCCAGATGGTTACAACAAGATAGAGCCTACATTAAAGAAGCTACAAGGCAGGCTAAAAGACGCACAGACGAACCAGAATGCAACTGATAGGACAAAGAGTAAAACGCAGTCTCTATGGCCAATTTATCAGATCAATCATCAGATATCTCGCTATGTCTACGATATGTATTACAAGAAAAAGCTTATTAGTAGAGAGCTCTATGACTGGCTTCTTCTACAGAATTACGTAAATGCAGATCTCATCGCGAAATGGAAGAAACAGGGCTACGAGAACTTGTGTTGCGTGCATTGTATATTGACTGCCGACAAAAACCATAAGAACCCATGTGTTTGTAGAGTGCCGAAGGCAAAGCTACTCGAGAATAACGAAAGCGATGAAAAGGTGAAGAATATGCAGTGTATTACATGTGGATGCAAGGGTTGTGCCAGCACCGACTGATCAAGTATTTGTAATGTTGTATTATAAACCTCCTATGGATTATATTATTTCGACTATCTAGCAATATAACGAAGGTCCACAAATTTGCATCCATATTAATAGCTCTCTGTATGTCACACTCAAATCAAACTATTTCCAAGGCAAAACTACAGTGATATTATCTTATAATATGTAATAGTAAATAGTAAATAATTAATAGAAACAATTGTCTAAGGAATACAGTTGTAGTGAAACACTAATAATACAGTAGAATAGATGAAGAAAAATTAGAGACGAACTTCCTCAGTCGTGAAAGAAATAGACAATTGACAATAAACAAACGGTACACAAACCATGTACGACCCATAATAACCCAGTAACTTTGCATTCTCGCAATAAATATAAGCGAAGATATTATTTATCTACTTCTTAGAATCCTTGATCTCGTTGGAGACATCACTCTTTGTAGAACTTGCAGAACTCATATCATCCATTTTTTTGAAGTCGTGGAACAAGTTTCTGCTGGATTCAAGTGAAGACGACGACGTACTATTCGAGCGCCTGAGCAATGGCGAGGAGCCAATTGATGTTTGTTGGTTATGCTCGTAGTTTCTTAAGATCATGTCATCATCGTCGTACGAAGTCAAGCAGTGGTGTATTGTTCGGGAGACAAAGCCAGCTCCTATTTGACTACCTACCAAGGGACTGTAATAAAAATCGTCCAAGTAGCTAGGAGAATTCCAAAGTTTTTTCATGATTGAGTTCGTTTGAGGAGTTCTCAAGTTCCTTAATGGTGTCTTTAAAATGTTGGATTTAGGTGTTTTTTGTAACGAAGATGTGCCAGTTGGTGGCTGTACTTGCAGAATGTGGTTGTTGAGCAACGATGGTTTCAGGTAAAGATATGGATGAGATACTAAAGACGTCGTGTTGAATGGAGGTTGGTGCTGTTGATGGTTCATCTGATGCTGTTGATAAGCATTGTTACCAGGTGTCAATGGCTCCAACAAAGGTCCGGTTTCACTGGGTCTGATAGGAGAAAGTTCGAGGTTAGAGTTGCAACTGAAACTGGAGGTATATGTCAAATTCTTACCAGCCAACAAAGGCTTGTCTGGAGATTCGATTACGAAATGTGGTGGGTGAGTGTTCGCTATCGGAGTTTTGGTGATAAGACGGTTATCCAAAGACGAAGGATGTATTTCGGAGTTTTCCCACTGCTTGAAAGGATCACCTAGGATGGATTCAACCTTCTGTCTCTTGGTATGGGAGTCTAAGATCTGTGTCAAGTCGTCATCGTCATTGCGAGTTGTATCCGCATCGTCGGCTCCGGTGTAATCGTACTCGTGATCATTCTCTTCATCATCAATGACCTCGTCGTAGTCTGCTGATCTGTCTATCTCAGATGCTTTTCTCTTTTTCACTGCAACCACTTCCTCGAATGTATCATTAGCGATGTTAGGAGAAGAAGGTATAGCATTCATAGATCTCTTTGTTTCTTCACGATTTTTGTTGTTAGCTTTTTTGATCTGATCCATTACTTCTTGGTAAGAACTCTTCCTTACGCTTCTGGACTTCAAGAACTGCTCTTCATAACCAGCCTTGATACACCAGAAATGTCCCTTGCCATCTTTAGACTTCTCTCCCTTAACGAACGCTTTGTTCAACGAGAGATTGTGACGAATAGAATTCTGCCAGCCAACGTCTTCACGCTTGTAGTACTTGAAAGTGTCTGAAATCCATTGGTAGATCTGGGAAAGAGTCAATTTCTTCTCTTCGTTACTGAAAATGGAGATTCCGATCAAGGTCGCGTATGAATATGGAGGTTTCTCCTCGGAGTGCAAGTCAAAAACGGCGTCTTTGGAAGCCTTGCTCTTCTTGGCCTTCTTTGTAGTTGTTGAAGTCACAGAAGGGGTATTTGCAGCAATCGAAGGAGTACTTATAGGGTTAGAACCAACAAGACTGCCTGAGTGGTGTCCACGCGACGACTCAGACAAGAGAGAGGAAGTTGGATCGATATAAGAGTTACCAATGTTCTTGGCCGGAGCAGGTGACGAGTTGTTGTGGATATGGGTAAACTTGTGGTGCTGTTGTGGCGATGAGAAGGCTGGCGAAAGGAGAAGAGACTTCGAGGAGTTAGCTACGAGACCAATTGCTTGTGCTGGCATGATATTAGGGTCCAAGTTCGGGTGGTGGAGGTTCGTGTGGTTTCCATGGCCGATCTGGTTGGTGTGGAGATCATGCTTTGACACGGGTGTTTCGTATGGTAAGGTTGTCTTTCTGGTGTTGAAGATGGACTCTGGAGGAGTGGTCATTTTGACCTTGTATGAGCTCTGCTTGCTGATAGGGGTGTCGATGACTTTGTTGGCTTCTGTGGTAGCTGCTGCTGACGAGATGTTGTTGTTCAACGAGTGTTCTTGCAAGGGCATCCTTGACATGGACATGGAGAGTCTGCCCGTCATGGTAGCGAATGGGAGAGTAGGAGATTCAGTTTGATTCGATTTGGATCGCGGTGTGGAATGGAGCTAGTTTTGGCGAACTAGTGGACCACAGGATACGGCGTGGGGTGACTAGGAGCTTCTGGCTTTTAGACTAGTTGGTGTGATGTCACGGATCACAGATCGATGGTTGGTAACTGGTGAGATGAGAAAAACAACGTCTGTGGAGAAGAAACTATATGGTAGGGACTAGTTAAAGGTTCGAAAAAACCCAAAATCCAGCTCGGAACAGACTACAAGCCTACGAACCGAGTTATATAAAGATACAGAGAAACCCAGAGCCTGCCACTGCGAGATGGTCTCTACTACACAAAAAAATATTCTCGATGGTTCTATTGTCATGAAATCCTGCTGTCTTGCTACCTGCCATTAACTAAGACTATTTAATTGACTGCAGCAACGCGTAGCTGTGAAATTGGCAAGTCGCGAAATTGCAAATTTCACTGCGTCTCATCCCAAAGCAGCAATAACACAACAATTCGCGTTTTTGCATGCATGGTCTAGGGAGGGAGGAGAGTAAGGGTAGAGGGATGGAAGTGGGATGGGGAAAAGTGGCAAGAGGGCAGCAGCCATGGCATGGGTGCCATGTTCCATGATGGCTGCGTCGCACGCAGTGGCGGCAGCCGCGTAAATCCACGAATCAAGATAGATCATCTTTGCCGTTCTCGATGGCCCAATGTGGCGTGTAGAAGCTGGCGATCGCCTCCAGATAGGAATAGAAGCCAGTTTTACGTGCGCTAGCGTGGTTTAGAACGCTTGAGGAAGCAGGGTTTCGTTTCACAAGCTCGTGACAGTTCTACAACGGGAGAAAGCGATACGGGTTACAGGTGGGGCCTAGAGGAATCGAAGGTTGGTACATGCCTAGGAGAGATTTCGGGATCCCAGATCTGGGTTTTTTAGTCCTAGCAGAGCCACTATTGGCTCGCTGGGGCTGTCAGTGGCATTAGTAGGTGCGCATGTAGCGCCACCTAGTGTCGTGTTCTAGATAGGTGGGATCTAAAAATGCTATTCGTATTGGTCAGATCAAGTAGACCAAAGATGGTTGGAATCACATAAGGTCATGTGTTTGAGTATCACATGAGTATTTATCACATGATTCCAGATTTGGTGGGGAACAAAATAGAATGTTGACACAAGAAGAGACAGTATAACGATAAGCGGTGGCACTGTTTGAAAGAGTACAGTTAAATATGAAATGGATAAAGCTGAAGATACGGCAGACCTGCCAAAGTACATAGAGTTGTAGCCGAAGTCTTGTTTTCAATACAACAATTTCCACAACTCTAGCTCTCCCTCCATTCCTACCTCTCTTTCCTCTGCCTCTACCTATGCTCTTAAATACACTACAGAGTGTTCTCCTGCGTAAAAACCCTCCCGGATTCAATTAGTCTCAAAACAGCATAAAGAATATCTGATCAAAGAAGCACA
Source organism: Scheffersomyces lignosus (assembly GCA_001599395.1). Classification (NCBI taxonomy): domain Eukaryota; kingdom Fungi; phylum Ascomycota; class Pichiomycetes; order Serinales; family Debaryomycetaceae; genus Scheffersomyces; species Scheffersomyces lignosus. The sequence goes on along the minus strand of BCGS01000002.1, from coordinate 1,300,648 downwards.
CTTAACCAGACTTCATCGTTAGATCATAGCACATATCCATCCACACCCATGGACGAGGTAGTCAAGTCGCTTATTCGCTTTGTAGCTAGAGGATTCTACTCCATCCCCTATGTCTTGATCCTAGACGCCGTGCTAAAGCACTCCGTCTTGTCTGAGGATGACTTGATCCACCTTCTCAGCATCAAGCGTAAGGAGTTACGTTCTCTATGCAACAAGCTTGTGGATGACCGTCTTCTCATCAACCACATACAAAAGGAAGAAAACGGCCAGCAGAAGTTTGTCACCAGGACCTACTTCTTCATCCATGTGACCGAAGCTATTGATTCCATCAAGTGGAAAGTCCATTCCATTGTCAACCAGTTGAAGCAGGAAATGTCTCATTTCGGAAATCCACAAGGATACGTGTGTCCAAGGTGTGGGAAGAAGGTCAGTCAGCTTGATGCTATTTCCCTCTTGAGTGAGGATAAAACAGAGTTCCTCTGTGACGTCTGTGGCGGTACATTAATAGAAGACGATTCCAGTCAACAAGCCACATTGAGACAAGAAAAGTTGGAGAAATTGATGAATCAAGTAGACCCAATCATCAACTACCTAAAGAAAATCGATGAATCCAACATCCAGGATAATGACTTTGAATCTGCTCTTATTCAAGCAATTCCAGCACAGAGTGCCTCCACCGCTTCCTACACCATATCCAACCGTATCAGCTCGAGGTCTCGTTCAAACCTTTCGTCATCACTTCAAAACGCCACCTCCAAATCACAGGCTGCATTGCATGTTTCTATCACAGCAAATGATGAGAACTACGAACGTGAACAATTGGAGAAGGAAAACAGAAGACAAAAGTTGGAGCAGAACGCTTTGCCCTCATGGCATTCTAATAGTACTGTTGGCCAGAGTTCTTTGGGCAGATTGGAGTACGACGATGACAATTACAGTAAAGAGACGACCCCTGCAATTAAGGAGGAGAACGAAAATGGCGCCAAAGAGGAGGATGAGGACAAGATGGATGTGGATACCACCAGCAACTCGAAAGAGCCAAGTACAGCACAATCCAGTGTCAATCCTACGCCCGAACCAAAAATCAATGTTCCCTCGTCTGATCTCAAGGACAAAGAGCAGCAGGACGCATTGGCTGCGTACTATGCGCAATTGGCTGAGCGCGAAGCTGAAGAGGACGATGATGATGACGATGAAGATGATGACGACGATCTTGATGATTTGATTTAAGACGTCTCAATGTAATATAAATATGTTTAGTACATAAACACTACGCATACCTTGATGCACTGCAGATGCAAATTTGTAAATATTAATGATATCCAAATTGTGATGAGAGAGTTTTCTACCGGATAATTATCGTATATTAGTCTACTATTTTGCAGCAATTGTACCTTGCATTATCTTCATTTATACGATTATCACTGAATTACAATGCCTCTCTAGGGAGAGCGTAAAACCTGTCACTATTTTTAGTTGCGAAAAAATGAGCCTCACTAAACTTATGGAGTCACAATAGCGAGAAGCATATGATGCAATCCAGTATTATGTGAATGATATCAATATATATGTGGTAGACTTACAGGATACTTAATATACGCAACATAGTCTTATAGAAAGATTCTATTAATCATTATAAACAAAAGTAATTCGTCTACCTGATGGGCCTACATTCACACTGATCCATCTCCAGATGATTCATTATGTGCGTAATTATTTACCGATCGCGCAATGCCGTTCTCGCTGAGTCACACCGGTAATTTGATTTAGTGAGAATTTCTCCATAGTTAAGGGCTACTGGTGATTTTTCAAAATTTTCAACAGAAGAATGTGGAGAAGCAACAGTTTCTTCAGAGATAGGAGAGAAACACTTGAAGTATAGTCCGATATGAGTGCTGAGAAAGTATGTTAGAGTTGCTTTTTAGACTAGTAGAAAGGAAAAAAGGGCTTGCTCCAAAATAGTAGAATGAAACAGCTAAGACAAGTCGATTGAATGCAACTGATAAAGGAAGATACAAAGAGAGGTCATCGCCATTATCCATGGAGTCTTTAAGGATGCCTAAATGGCACGTTTCTCATTAATGTATACTCATTCTAGCGATTTTCTGTTCTCATTACATAATTCCTACAGAAATACTAACTTATTATAGAAAAAAGTGGACCCTTTCAAGTCCTTCATCGCTGGTGGTACAGCAGGTGCCATTGAGGGTGTAATTACATACCCATTCGAATTCGCCAAGACAAGACTCCAACTCGTTGATAAAAGTTCTAAAATTTCAAGAAACCCTTTGGTCTTGATCTACAATATTGCCAAAACTCAAGGTGTTGGTTCCTTGTATGTTGGATGTCCAGCGTTCGTAGTAGGGAACACAGTTAAGGCTTCTATTAGATTCCTCGGTTTCGATTATATTAAATCTCTCTTGGCAGACAAAAACGGTAAGTTGTCTGGTCCTAGAGGTGTTGTGGCGGGTTTGGGTGCTGGTTTGTTGGAGTCTGTTATTGCTGTGACACCATTCGAAGCGATTAAGACTGCACTCATCGATGACAAGCAGACAACAAAGCCTAAGTACCAAAACGGGTTGATCTCGGGTACTGTAAAATTGTGTAAGGATGTCGGATTCAAAGGAATTTATGCTGGCGTTGTACCAGTATCATTACGTCAAGCTTCAAACCAAGCTGTCAGATTGGGTTCTTACAATGCCATCAAGACCATGATTCAACAAGCCAGTGGAAGCAAACCCAACGAGCCATTAAGTTCTGTAGCTACATTTGCAGTCGGTTCATTCGCTGGTACAATTACAGTCTACACAACCATGCCAATAGATACTGTTAAGACCAGAATGCAAGCTTTAGGCGCAGACAAGATATATAGCTCCACCATTAATTGTTTTGCGAAGATCTTCAAGGAAGAGGGTCTTTTGACTTTCTGGAAAGGTGCCACACCAAGATTGGGCCGTTTAGTGTTGAGTGGAGGTATCGTATTCACAATCTATGAAAAGATGTTGGTGGTCATGGGATAGTTGAATAGTTCAGGAGAGTAAAAGAAGGAGACAGCATCTAAGAGGATCGTCTCCTAATGGAAATGCATAGCATATTAACCTGTACAATAATAAATAATGTTAATATTTATCTCTTTTTAAAAATCTACATTTAGTTCTAATCTAATCGTGTAATACCAAATAAAATTAACCCAATGACCCACTGACTGTTGTCTATAATTGTGGCTCGCCCTCTTCTTCTCCGAAGTTATGTACATTTTCCGTTGTAGAAGTGACCGTAGCAGCACGGTTGGGTGGTGACAAGATAACACGCTCCATCTGTTTGACCCTGTAATAATCTACAACAGACTTGATAATTATGAAGAGTCCAAATGCAATTATGCCGTATGCAATGTATGGTGCACTAGAATTTGTGAGAAGGCCACTGCTACTCTCACTATGTTGTTGAAATCCTGAGTTGTAAGTATCGACTGTATTACTAGATATCGACAGTGACTTGTCAATATCGTACAGGTTAGGATCCTGAGGCTCATAACGACCTGGCACCTTATCGGCATGTCCAAAATTTGAAGGAACCATGCCCCATCCGTAGAAAATGAATGTTATACCCAATCCGGCACGAGATCCTTGCTTTGCAGCATGTGAAGTGTGCAATAAATAACAAAGAACGAAACCAACGAACTGGAATGCAACTGTGACCAACCCGTTCCACACGAAGTTGGCAATGTTACCTACAGGTAAACCCTCTACAAATACTTCATCCTCATACATCGGGGAGATCACGGTTGATTCCCAATATTCAGGGGTTGCATCAGCTGCTGCTTCCTCATACGAAGGTGGGTTATTCTCTTGCTCTTGTCTGTTTGAGTCGGTATCCGGTTTAGCCATCAAATTTCTGAACACTCCATCCGTTCCTTGGCCGATAAAACGTCCTGGGGTATTAGATTGCATTCTACCAGTAGATAAGCCATTATTGATACGTTCATAAGTCTGTCTGATAGGTACTAAATGGTTTAATACGTTTAGTATACGGGATTTAGTGGTCATTCTAGCAGGCGATGTCTGCAGCTCCAAGTCGGAGGGATCACCAATTTCAGGAGTCGAATTCGAGGATGAAGATATGCCATTACTGATTTCGTTGCCGAGTGTATGAGTGGAACTGTTGATGCTATTGGTGATATTACTGTTATCAATGTCGTTATTAGAATTATTATGATTGCTAGCACTGGTATTGCTGTGGATGCTCAGCTGGTCGATTATTTCCGGTCTGTTTTCATTCCTACCAGCCATTAAGCTATCCAAACGGTTATCTGACGAGCTTGATCCAATCCCGCGCAAGTCATCTGGCCCACTAGATGCTTGCTTGAGTTCATTTTCGTCCATTTCTTGGTCGTAGTCGTAGACGAGTTCACGGTCTTCCTCGCCACCAAACGAGTCCAATAACCTCTCATTTGCGTTGTATGACGCAGTCAAATCGTCCATTTCTGCCCCGTTGGTGTCGTCCGAGGAGTCGTACGGTGACTTTTTCCGTAACGGAAGCTAGACAGATGTTAGTATAATGCTTGTTGTGTTGCCATCCGTGATACCCAGTACCACCGAGAAAAGGGGTTAGGGCGCATTTCGGGGCGAAGCAGCCAGGCTTCGGGAGGTTGATACGTACTCTAGCGTAGTTGACCATGCTGTGTATGTGCGTGTGAATGTACGCTGGGAGTTGATGTGAAAGAAAGACCGACTTGCTATACTACTGCGTTCGTGGCGTCTAATGTTAAATCCTATTTGTCTACACTTTACGTCTAAGCCTGTCATACAAAAGAACGCTGTGTTTATCGTGTGGGACTATTTATGTGTATATAGGCACGGACTGTATGGGAGGAGAGCTGTGAGGGTGCAGGATAAAGCGAGATATGGAGGAAGAGGATGGAGAGTATATAGAGAGGATGGAGAGTATATAGAGAGGATGGAAAAGGGCAGTGGAATTCAGGGCACGGGAGTGATATGAGGATGTAGAAAACGGAGGGGTGGTTGTAGCTCGTGACCGAATGGAGAATATAAAGTAAAATCGTCAATTACTGGTGTATTCGTTGAGAATGATTGACTGTATTGCAGCCTTATATACGATGTACTGGTCACACAGATGTAGCAAATGCAAATGCGAAATGCGAAAGCTGTCACACACAGTGCACAGAAAAGTCCCACTGACAGCTTACGGTAATGGGCAGTGCATGCACAGAGATGCAAGTCGCACGGGAATTATTTAGATGCAAAAGATTAGCTTGCTGCAGCGAGTGATAGAAGTGAAGGTGGAGAGGTATAGGCGAAGATAACGCTAGAGGAGTTACAATTAATAGAGATGATAAAGTCCCCAAAAGCCAGGCAAAGTGGCTCAACACGAACGAGGGTGAAGACCTCAAATGCTATGTTAATGTTACCTTTTTATTCAGAAATATTGAACATATATACCGCTTCTGCAGCTGTCCCTACTCAATCTTGCTCTTCAGTGCTAATGCTACTCTCTTTCTGACCTCTCTCAACACCCTCAACTGCTTGAAATATAACATGATGAGCAATTCCATCAACCACACTGGGAAGTAGGATCTTATGAAGGTAAGAAGACCGGCTCTGTGTCCCTTGTAGATATTGAACCCCGGATCACATCTCTTGGTGATTTTAGCCACCACCTCCTTGGCATATCTGGAGGCCGGATATTTAGTAGCCCTCGACATCAGACCAGTAGCCCTGAGACTTTCGTAGATACCAGGAACATCATACTTGGAGTCAATCATGGAATCAGACAGAAGTGGGTCACAAATTGCACTTACCACACCTCCCGTGATCACACTATGGACTCTCACACCAAACGGTTTCATTTCTCCATGAAGTACCAAGGCATACTGGTCAATTGCGGCCTTGGTAGCACAGTAGGCGCTACACCACGATAAAGGAACTTTTCCAGCAACAGAACTGGTGAAGATTATAGAACCCTTGGCTGCAATGACAAAGTCAGACATGTATTTGGTCATGTAGATATGGCCAAACACATTGACCTTGAAAATCCTCTCCAAGTCCTGGTCTTTAATTTCAATAGCTGGCCCTCCCACAGAAATACCGGCATTATTGTACAAAATATCCAATCTTCCCCCGGTTTGTTCTTTTATGAACTCTGCAGCCCTTTGGATATCTTCCACTTTGGTGATGTCACACGCTACTGGAACTACCCCATACTCTTCAAGTGGTTTCATCTCCCAGAGAGTATGCTCGAGGGAACAGCCAAACACCTTATAACCTTTTCTGGCCAAAGCTTTGGACACTTCGAAGCCGATTCCTGACGAAGCGCCAGACACCAATGCGTACTTTTGTTGGGCCATTGCAGATGATCTCGAGATGGTGTTGTGGTGAAAAGTTCACTTATATGAGGTGAAAAATGACTGTACTGGGCCTGAAAATGTTAGCCACTCTCGTAAGAAACAATATCTGTTACCATCGGGAACTTTTCACTTTCATTCTTCAGCCGGGGTTAGTTCTCTTTTAATAGCCAACATTCTGAGACTGTCCCTATTATTTCATGTGCGTTACACTAACAATAGCCATTCACAATTACGAAGCTCTCGCTAGTGGGGAGAAAAAATGTTGGTCCTATGGCGGGGTCGAGCTAGCAAGGATCTGGGATAGCTAGAGTTACGGAGGGGACGACGCTCGATTAGTAAGGGGTGATTGCTATATTACGGCGTTATATCGGCTCCAGAGGAAGTGGAGAGCAACTGTACATCGTCTATGTATTGTAGGCTAGTAAACCTGGACAATTTGTATTTGTTTGTATTTGTTTGTATTCATTAGTGCTGAGTGCTTGGTGCTTGGTGCACTTACAGACCGAGGCGGTATCCCGTTATCGCGATTAGCTGAGTCAAGAGATTCCTCACCACGGTGATTTTTTCGTTGCTTCACCCAATAGGGAGAGATATCGATAGGAGAGAAACGAGATTTACGAGACTTCGCCGATGCTCCCTATGATATCGTACTGAGGGCGAGAACCAATTTACGAGAAGTAGGAGAACAACGAGAAGATAGCTGAGATAGCGGTTGCCCGTAAATCCTTCTTCTAGAAAATATCTAAGTGGTAATTTCCAATATTATTTAGGACTACTCTTCCACTGCTCCGTTGACAGCCAATGATTGACGGTTATAATTACCGGTTAGGCTCCACGGCTAGCCTACGACTTCTTGGTAATGCACACCGTCAAACATGTGCATATAGACAGCGATAAATAGAGTTTATCACGCCAGATTTACGAGTGAGAACGGGGGTTCGTATTAGATTTTGTATTTTACAATCTATAATATTGTTACAAGGCGGTCTCGGATCAGAACTTTTATACTCTCTCCAGACACATTCGGCGCTGAAATCTCGTACTTAAGATAGAGACGCGGCGTCTGCAGCTCTATACGGACAACTTGATAGTCACTATGAGTCTATTCAGGAGGGTGTCGTGCAGGTACCTCACAAGTTCTTTCTCCACAAAAGTAGGCTCAGGAGGAGGTGGCGGTGGAATGTAGTCTGGATTCTTGATCTGGGTGCGATTAATATAAATTTCGTTGTACTCATAAACGTCTGGAACGCCCAAATCCACTCCTCCAGGTAATATACTTGAGGGTGCAGGGGTTCTGAATGTTTTAGGAAGATCTGACAAATCTGGCAACACAGGACCGCCTCTGCCAGCATGAGCAGCAATTCTTCTGGATGTAGTACCTCTGCTACTACTGGTACTTGGAGGTAGCTCCAGCTCATTAAGATTATATCTTCTCTTACGACGGCTCTCTCTCTCAATATCTTTTTCGAGCCTTTCGACCTCAAGCTGTGATAACTTGATGAGCGAGGGAGTGAAATCGGCCACGGTAGAGGGGTTTCTCAAGATGGAAAAGAAGTCATCCACTACGTTGTAATCCTGTGAAACCAAGCGCAAAGCAGGTAACAAATGACTTCTAATTTCATCCTCATGGACAGGACTTCCATCAAATCCATAACCCACTAAGTGTAAAGCCTTGTGGTACAATTGGGTCTGTTCTCTGATGGTGTGCGCTATAGCCGTTGTAAATTCACCTGGAAGGTTCAACTCATCGCACATAGTAGAGGCAAAGTCTTCAGGATCGGTCTCATCATAGTTGAGGATGTCCCACTCGAATTGATCCGTTAATTGAGTATTATTGATGGTAATATCCAACTTGATAGGGACTCTTATCTCACCCAGAGCTTTGAGTGGTCTTTTTTGATAGTCACTGATCTGATCCTTGATAGATGCAAGGATAGTCTCGTAGTGGCTCTTGGAAATGAACTTGTAGTCTTTGATCAACTGCCTAGTGAAGCTTTCGACAGTCATAACCTCCTCGTTCAAATCCCACAAGAAGGTGTCTCTAAGCTTGAACCTATCTCTTTCAGTATCAAACTCAAGTCTGATAGGAATGTAATTCTTGGGCCTTTTACTGTATTTCAATACTCTTTCACTTATCTGATTATCGGTCAAGTCTCTTTCAGGAAGCAATAACTTTGTTGAAGTGTTGGAGATACCATTTCCATAACCTTGGTAACCTTCTCCCCAAATGCTATTGTTAAATTGACCCTTATTGGAGGCATTGATAGCGTTCATACGCAACTGCTTGATATGATTGTAGGCTTGAATATCCTTGTTCAAGTGATCTATAGTTTCTTTATTGGCATGCATTTGAGCACCAAGTCTATTCAAGTATTCACCATCCTTTCTTATCAACATCTCATAGACAACAACATCTGATGGAACGTCCTTTCCCTCGCTCTTCAATTTCTTAGACCACTGATGCACATCATTGAGAGTAGTCATTGGGACCTTATTAAGAACATCTGGTGGAAATTGCGGTGGTAAATTAGGGTCTCTAGGAATTTGTGAGACAAGACCGCCGGGTCCGAGTGAAGAATCATCTGGGATTATCGGTCCCCCAAGTTGCTGTCCTATCTGAGTTTGCATCATGTTAGGATTTACAGGAATCCCGGGTCCTATTGGGAGTGTTTGCTGGTTCATTATGGGAGGAGAACCATGAGGAATTTGCTGTGGAGGAAGGTGGCTAGGCTGCGGAGGTTGTTGTTGGAATGGAATTTGCTGTCCTGGGATACCCTGACGACCTGGAGGTGGTATCATACCCTGCTGGCCCATCTGTTGATGCATTTGAGGACCACCAGGGCCAGAATTGTTAGGCATATGTCCCATTCCAGGGCCAGAGTTGTGACCAGGCCCAATTCCTGGGCCTGAACCGGGTACAGGACCGCCTGGACCGCCTGGACCGAGATGACGTGGACCTCGTTGCTGATTATCGATCATACCTGGATGTTGCTGCTGTTGTTGCTGCTGTTGTTGCTGCTGTTGTTGTTGCTGATGCTGTTGTTGTTGTTGTTGCTGTTGCTGCTGTTGTAACGCTTGTCTTTGCAAGTAATTCCTCATAATTTCGTTGAATTGTGGATGGCTCTTAAACTGCTGGATTTGTTGGGGATTCAAGCTGTTGAGAAGCTGCTGGGTTATCACGGGAACTCCACGGCCCTGTTGCTGCTGCTGCTGTTGAGGAGGAGGACCGCCCAGCTGGCCAGGTATCTGCTGGTGCAGACCATCGTTTCCTAGCGGTTGGTTGAAATTCATCCTGGAACTCGGCACGGCTGCTTGATGTGAATGGAGATACCGTGTTTAACTGTGCAGACCAAACGAGTGAACACTAGGCGCTACGACTTCTAGTGAGGAAACACCATTATGTTGTATGGTTTTGGTTCTATTAATCGGGCCCTTGATAAATTTGTTAGAGAGTGAGAAAGGCGGTGGGTACACGACTATGTATAAAAGCAGTAAAGAAGTATAAGGCACACAAATTAATGTGAAGGAAAACTAATGTGAGAGAGTAAGGCAAGAAAAGTGAGAGTTATCTGTGAGTGTTCGGTTGCAGTTAGTGAGTGAGTGAGCAAAGTGTGTATGCAGAGGAGAATTCTGTTATTGGCTGCGAAATAAGTGTTGAGTATGCGGTAGATTATTAAGGTAATAGAGAGTACATATGTTGGTTGCAGTTCTAGAATTGGCAATCTCAAGATACAATATTTAAACAGAACTTCAAGGGTGGGACTCAAATTTGATTGAGTACTGTGTGTTTCACCCCGTCGGTAGTTGCCTCTGGTTCCTTCAAAACTTGTACAAAAATAAGAAGAATATGATCAAGTCCAATATTAGTAGACTTCTATATAGACCTGTTCACCGGGTCCCGCGGCGCTACGAAGACTTTCCTTCAAACTAATAATTTAAATAAACTTATATTATATTATTATACAAATGAACTATTTGTTCATGAAATCAAAGATCGAGCCCAAGTTCACATAACGGCGTCCACAATCCGCCAAATATTTCTGAACAACCTCCTGGCAGTGGCCAAACAACTCCCTGTTCTGCTCTGCCAAAGCCTCAACCTGCCCTGATGCCAATTTGGTTGGTTCCTTCTCACCTCCAAAAATATCGTAAATTGGCCTCAATTCATTCTTCTTTGCCTTATCTACATCGAAAATGGCGTTGAAGTAAAGTAATTGGTTATATAAGGCCTTGTCGCTGTATTTGTATCTCATGATACCCTTACAGCCATGTGCCAAACCAGACGACCCAATACAACGCTTACCGTATACCGAGATCTGTCTCGTGGTAATACCACAGGCAGCATCATCGCAGACCAACCATCCAGCATAATACAATGCAATATGCTTTCTGATGGCAACTTCCAATTGCGATGTGATCTTGAGAATAGGGAAGGTAAATGAACAAGTACTACAGCTAATACCGTTAAAAGTAACCGCGTAGTCATGCGATGAAAGGATACCTCCGAATCTGAACTGTTTATCACATTTACATCTCAACACCAAGTAACTGGACTGTTTAAATCTCTCGCTATCAGTAATGTTGGACTCTAATGCTGTTATTTCACCATTGTTGTCATTATTTCTTGCTCTTAATGCATATCTCTTACTGTCAATGCCCAAAGCAGCCGTCACTCTCATCATGTCAACACCGTCAATTCTCTCCAACAATCTTTCAACGGGAGCAAAAATCTGCTTCTCTAAGTAGAAATTTGGATCTGGTTTTAAATCAGTTTTCTTTCCCAAGAGTTCTTGTATAGCTCTGGCTCTTTCAGGAGGAGAAGATTTATCTTCATCCGACTGTGGGGCAGTAATGACATATGTGATAACGCTTCCAGCTTTGATAACTTTACCTTCTGCCCTCAATCTCAAAGCTACTTGAACTTGAGGCATAGATTTGCCGTTAGGGTAATTATTTGGATCCTTTGATAACTTCGTGTTGATTCTATATCTTTCAACACCAATATCATTGCTCTTGATTTTTTTGGACATATCTTCCAAATAATCATAGACTTCACCAAGAGCATCCTCTGGATCCAAGTCTGATAAGATTTTCATCAACACAAAAGTGGAGATATCTTTTGAAAGTTGACAGTACTCACGACGTCTCATATCCAAACCTTTTACATCTAGCGCAGTTTTAATCTCCCCAGAAGAATCAATAGTAGCATTCATGGCTGCATATTTCTTCTTAGCGTGTAACAACAAACGCTTGAAAACATTATCGATATCAATTTCCAATAACTTATACCTCTCATTGACCTGAATCTTAAATTGCTCACCAATTTTGAGCGCTTCTTGGAAGTTATCCACACCAGTATCAATCATAACGGAATCGGTATCACCGTAGACGACTCTCAAGTTAATGGACTCAGCTAACTGCCTGGTGTCCATTAAAATCTCTCTTCCCTTGTTCGTAACCATCATGGCCAATGGCTTGGCGTAAAATCTGGAGTTCACATATCCCAAACAACCATACATAGAGTTGGCAGTTAATTTCAATGCCTGTTGTTTAATATCATATTGGGCCTTCTGGAAGGGAGTATTCTTGGGGTCTTTAAGCAACTTCTTAACCTCTCTACGACGCGAAACTAAAGAGTTCAACAATCTAGGCAAAACACCTGGTGCCGAGTCTCTGTCTGGAAGCAGAGGCATGTCTCTATCCTCGTCATGAGTCATATTAAAGCTTTCTCTATCCACAGTAGTGAAACAAATGTTATACTCTTGAATAATACTAGGATACAAAGAGTTGAAATCCATAACCAAGATGTAGTTCTTGTGCAAGCCCTTCTCTGGTTCAAAAACCAAACCACCTTGATACTTTGGTTTTTTGTTTGAAGTAACAGTCGTAGCATCGTCTTCGGTAGCTTCTAAGGTGGCCTCCTGTTGATAGTTGGTATTCTTATGTAACTTGTCCTCCTTGTCTGGAACAATATACTTATTTCTCTTAAACTCATGCAACAAGATGAACTCATTTCTTCCCGCTCTGGTACCACTTAAAGTATGGGACCAAGCATTACCAGCGATATTAGTCAATTGTTTCGACAATGAAAGAATTTGGATTGAGAATGCAATTTCAGCAGTTATTTTTGCATTCGATGCATTTTCGTTAAGTGCCATTAACATTACTGAAGCATCGTCAGCATAAGAAGCACTTTGGAAGTTGATCTCAAGGGCATTCTGCTTCTTCTTACAGACGACCTCGTACATTTCAGGCAAGTCCCAAGATTGACACTTAGCTGTTAAAGATTGTCCCATCTCGTTGGCAATGTCACACATTAATCTACCTTGGAAGATCTCACGAATCAATAAGTTGTTACCAAAGCCTCCATTGTTACGTCCGAATCTTTCTGGCCATGCCTTTCTATTACGACGACCAAATGTTGACCAAGTGGTAACTTTGTTGTCGTACATTCTCTGAACCAAAACGTCCAACGAAATGTTCTCTAATCTATGCCCCATGAACACATCGGGATCAATCGTTTTAACCAATGCCGTAAGACAGTTCAAGAGTACCTTCTCACTTGGCAATATCCTCAATTGCAAACCCAGCTTTTGCGCCATTTGTTGCAAACCTGGTGGGGCAGTTGCTGCACCTACTGGTCTTACTAAGGTCACTATTTCATCTGGTTCAAGGGTCTCATCAATAGGTGCATCCTGTGGGAGATCACGGAAAGTAGCAAGAGAAACTGATACTACTTCTTGCTTATTCTGCTTTGTGTTCAACATACTTTGGACGGAGATAGATGTCACCGTCAAGTTTGGAGCAGTTGGCGCATTGTCTATGATCGGTTTCACGCATATAGCAGCATCTACAGCGACTTCCACTTGACAATGAGAGGTGTTCTGGATCGCATCGAAGTTACCGTTAGAGATCTCAAGCCAGCATGGACCCATAACATTTCTCTGCAATACAAATGATTCAAATAAAGTGGAATTGGTTCCAAAAATGCGCGTGAAAGTAGACCCTTGAAGGTCGGATGCCATCACGATGTTCCTATTTTTAGGAGTCTTGAATGGCAACAAGACCTTCAAGTACTCTGTTTCCTTTGGTACTCCTGCGAGTTCAAACGCATATTTCATCTTTTCTGGTTTTGCTTTAAGTGACTGCAAGCCGAATTGTTGCATTAAAATAGGTGCAATCTCTTCGTGTACGTCCATGGCACTGTTTGGTTGTTCTGGATCCTCTTCATCATCTACTAAACGGTGCTCTCTTGGAAGGAAATACAACTCTCTACATAAGCCATTCACTTGAACAACACCAGATACAAGCTTTCCTTCTTTCGTAAGAACCTTACCAAAAAGCAATAAAGTACTGTCCACTTCACAGTAATCAAGCCAGAACATTTTAAATGAGTCTCCTGAGTCCTGGCTTCCCACAATAGTAGATTCGTCAAGCTTTTCTGTATAGCTGATCTGTGAATGAGCAGGCACTCTCGAAGGAGATGACAGTGGAATGTCCTTTGCTTTAACAGCCGAGAATGTCATCTGGTTATTCCTATTAGCAGCAGCAGCTCTTGGTCTTCTCGTTATCACTACATCATCTTCAGAGTCGTCAGACTCTTCTACCTCTTCAGGTTCGTTGTGTTCGTCATCCTCCTTCTTGATGGTTTTATTTTCTGGATCGATGTTCTCCTTCTCGGTGACTTCTACTGTGTCAATAACTTTTACTGGAGACGAAGGTTGTCCATCAACATCCATGTAGCTCTCATTGATGTCGTCCGATTCGTCTACTACTGGACGCTTTCTCTCAGTCTTAGCAGAAGTGGAGAAAGAAAAGGTTTGTTTCTTGTTCTTTTTCACCGTACTCTTGTTGCTGGTTTTGAAGACATTTACAGACTCTTTCTTCACTTTTTTTGCAGGAACTGCGTCTTGGAAATCATCAAGGATATCGTCAATACTGGTATCTATCTTCTTGGTTTGAGCAACAATTCCACTCGATGGCTTGAAAAAGTTACTAATTTGAGCTATCTTTGCCACTTTGACTGGTTTGTTGTTCTTATCTTTATTCCTTCTCTTTTTCCCCAGACGATCGTCCACCTCTTCGTCGGAGTAGTATTGGGGTCTTGTAGAGTCATCCCACTCATCTACACCGTTATCGACGTATCCTTCCCCGTCGTCATCGACAATGAAGTCATCGTTCATTAACTGCTTCCTCTTATGTTCTCTGTATGTATCTTCATCGACCTCGTCGTAGATTCCAGCTTCTTCGAACTCGTCTTCTGAAAGCGCAGCGTGGGCCACACTGGTTCCAGATTGACGAGCTTCTCTGAGCTGCTTTAGCTTCTCACGCTTACTAGCTTTCAGCAGCATTGTGATTCAATTTAACACTTGAGTTGATACTTCGTAGAGAAAGTCCCGAGCAAATCAATTTTTATAGCGTGAAAGTAGTATTTAGATCTTTAATGACAGATTAGAGATTGGGTTGAGATACGCAGAGGATGTCATAACAATAAATACGCGTCCTGAAAAATTCGAGCGTGTGCGACCTCGACGTGTAGCGTGTAACAGTGGAGAGATGGAGACGAGTCAGTGCTACAGGGCAAAAATTTGATTTTGTGAAGTATATAAAAATTCTTCCGAAAGTATATACCTATGGTTAAGTAATAAGATAAGGAAAACATAAAGAAGAGTAGTAGAATTAAGAATATATGACCGAAACTGTGACACTTGGTGTGTAATATGTCTCTTATAATAATAGCCATTATGTAAGAAGAAATAGAGGAATCGAAAATGCAGTCGCACAAGAAGCTGCAAAAAGTGGAAAGTACAGTACAGGCTAAAAGTAGTCGTCTGATTTGTGCTGCTGTTACGTCAGCATGTATTTAAGCACTATCGTAGGTGGTCTTAGGAATGATTCCTTTGGCAATTCTGTCGACAATGATGGCACCAAACTTTTTCAACAACTCAGTGTCGTTGAGAATGTCCCTCAACAAATTGAGAGCCAAGTTGGATTCCTTGAGGGCAGCCAACAAATCCTGAAGACTGAGGGCTCCGGAGTGCAAGATACCGTTCAAGAAATGAGCAGCTGGAGCAGCCAATTCAGGAGTGGTAAGCAAGTGCTGGATGACAGAAGCAGCCAAACCAGAAGCCCTGAGGGAGGTGAGAAGCTCATTGAGCAACTCAGACTCTCTCTTGTCAAGACTGACAACGTCGAATTCTGCCGACTCGGATGTTGTCAACTCATCAAGAGATCTCTTGTTAAAGATGTTAATGCCGTTTTGCGACAACAACTCCTTTCCAATTCTCAATAAACCAGGCAAGATTTCTGGGTCATCCAAAGACAAGTTAATGACTTGCAAAATCAAACCGGACTTTTGAAGGGCAATCAAAATATCAGTCAAATTGACCAAGCCAGACTTAGCAAGGAAAATAGTACCATCAATGGTGATGTCGAGTAACAATGGGTTCAACAAGACAAAGTCAATGACAACATTAGCTAATCCTGAGTCGTTTAAAGCCAACAAAATAGTGTCTAAAATTGGAATGTTTGATCTAACAACAAGTTGCTTATATTGATCTCTAAGAGCAACGTTACGCTTGGTGTAACCTGGAACGTCATGCTCAGCATTGTACTGGTTCAAACCCGCGACCAAAACTTGAAGTTGAGTAGCTTCAGATGCGGTAATATCAGTAGTGTTAGACTCAGTAGATACTGGCACGGAGCTTACAAGCGCACAGTAGACTAAGACTAATTGAGCGGTAGTAGTAGATAACTTCATTTTTGATGGATAATAGTGGCGATCAATTATTACCTCCATGGCAGTTTTCCTTTACCTTATATAGTTTCAAAAGCATGGCTACTGGGTCCAGTAGATATCGTCTGTCAGAGAATTTCAAAAACAAGAATAGGAAGGTACTGGCATACATGTTGGCTACTTCATCTAATAATTTACTCGTTTGGGCAAGTCCCGACTTGGACTTTCATTTATTCACGATCATAATGTTCATACAATGATGACAATGAGTATCACAGTAGTGGGCAAACTGAAAGATTCAATTTGCAGAGACTGCGGACGTTTCATATAAAGATTTACTTCTTTCTGCTTCTTTCTCTTGTAGATATCATCTTAGTTCAATAACAAGTTCTGACATCTTAGTGCTCGTTGAAACAGGAACACTGCCAATTCTCAGGCAGAAATCGGCAAATAAACAATAAGCGACATCTATGCAAATACTCCAATCACTGCTCTCCAATCTGAACTTCCCTGCTACAATAGAGGAGTCATGCAAATGCCTATTCAGTATCTACTACTTACCTATACTTACCATACACTTACTCCACTTATAATAATGTCTTACTATGTCTCCCCAGCCTATCGTATAAAATGCGACATCAATGGACTTGCTGTAAGCCCAAAAGCGTAATTACAACAAAAGGCTGACAGATTGTAATCTACGGAAAGTGGAAGCTTTCAAGATCACAATAACTTCGTAGCAGAGTTCGAACGACAACTAAGCAGAAACAATGTCGTTTGCAAATTTTGACATCGAAGCGCAGAGACCCATTGGGAAAGGCCTAGGGGAACTAACAGACAATGACCCACAGAATGAATTAGCCGCTATCATAGAGAAGACTTCCAAGCAATTACAAGTGTTTGGCAATCTCATATCACAGCTTGATAACCAGCGAAAACAGGTTGGCTCAAGAAGAGATAGTGCCCACTTGCGACGCAACATTGATGAGTTGAGCACAAGAGTGGGAGATATGGAGAAGGCGATCCAAGTACTAATACAGAACATCTCACAAGTCATCAATAAAAGACTGAATGCAAAAGCAACCAGCGAGAGCGGCAAAAGCCCGAAAGTGAATGACCCCAAAGCATTGGAAATATCAAATAAGCATATTGTGATAAAGGAGAGATTGGTGAGCGAATTCAACGAATTGCATAGACAGCTCCAGAAGTCACTAAGAATATATGGCGAGAAGAAAAGAGCATACCCAATACGAGAAGAAATAAACAAGGAAGAAGTACACGAAACCACGCCGTTAATAAACGGAGACGAAAGAGAATACCAGTCACAAACCCAGGTGCAAGAGCAAGTAGAGGATACTATCAATGATACTGAGCTTCAGTACCACATTCTTCTTACCGAAGAGAGAAACCGAGAAATTTATCAAGTTGCAGAGGGAATTGTAGAAGTCAATGCCATTTTCAAGGACTTAGACCAATTAGTGCACCAACAAGGTGAGCAATTAGATACTATGGAAGACAATATTTTACAGCTACATGGTAACACACTTCAAGCACAAAGGGAATTGATCAAGGCGGATGAGTACCAGAGGTCGAAGGGAAAATGGAGTTGTATTATACTCACGGCGCTTTGTATCTTCGTCTTGATAATAGTATTAGCTGTTGTATCCTAAGTAAGTACATACGCCATTAGAAGAGTTACGAGGCGTGGTCATAATTGTATGTATTAATGACAACGAATATACTAATGAAATACAATTTATACTGATAAAGAACTAAATAAAACACTATACCTACCGAATTAGCGCTATGATCCCAAAATTCCATTGCAAAACCTCGAAAGCTGCTTCCCATTAAGCTAATCCAAACTCTGAGTATCTATAGCATCTTGAAGGTCATCATCGTAAAAGTTATCATCGTCAGAGTAATCCGAAGCTTCAGGTGTAGTAGCTTCGTCATAATCACTATAATGTCCTGAAGTATTAGAGCCAGTGGCATGTCCGGTAGATTGTTCTGAAGTTGTTCTATGGGCAAATTCATCATCTTCATAGGCATCTGCAAAATGCATGTTAGCATGCTTGGCTTCCTCTAGTTTCTGACGGCAGAAGTCGGCACCTTTTTGCAATATAAATTCAGTCGTTTCCAAAACACGTTCCTTGTTGTTGATAAACGCTATGGTGGCACCTGTTATGGCGCCGACAGTCATTGCAATTTTAACTGTTACAGGGACTAGAGAGTTGTTAGTATAAGGCGACGAAGAAAAGTCGAAACGAGTCGTCATTGGACGTCAAATGGTTAGACAATATCATTAGGAATTAAACACAATTTTTTGTCCCTTACAACAGAATGCCAGCTCCGAGTCGAAGCGTATTCGTTTCACTTCCAAATATTACCTCTTTTCCCTCTTCGTCTACCAAATTTCACCTATGAAGCTACAACACTCGTGGCTTGTTCCCAAGCCATTGGGAATGGCGATATAATCACAGATACTTACTAAAATAAGGCATGGCGCAGTCCCGCTAGCTCAAATATACACTTATCAAGGATATCCTGATACAACCCAAAGAAAGAACCGTCGTAGATGGGGTGTTCCAAGGAGGCAAAGTGTTGATGATCTGAAATAGCTTATATAAGCGATAAGCGTGATAGCTAGGAAGAATCCGGGGGAACTAACCGAGGGCTATGTGCAGGTAGTATGGCTGCGTCCCCTATGTCAGATACTTCGTATGTTAGGGTTATGTTATATTATAGGAGCATATACTCTATTGGGATATAGCGTTTGCAGAGTTATGAACAGATTTTTTTGGTGTTTGTAAACGTCGAAGTGTGCAATGGCATGTGGAACATGTGAAATGAGCTCATTGCGGCAATCCTATTGTTTGGCATGGTGAACTGACGGAGATTTCTGCTGTGTGCTTATGGCTGCTCGGGTAGAAATCACCGGTCTTACTAAGCTGTTGTGTCGAAATAGGCATTCGCGACAATGACACAAAAGTGTCAAATGAATCACTGAAGATGACTCCTATTCTTTACCGGTTTGTGGAGCGAACTCTTCAATGTCGACATGTTTGTTGTTTCTGTATAAGTAGGGGTGAAAATTGCTCGAGGTAAAAGTATTCCGTTGTTTTAGTGTGAGCAGTGATGACCTTCGAACCGGTTATTTCCAGGCCCTTGAGCTTGTACGAGCATTTTTTCAGATCAAGAACTGCTAGTTCGTTCTACAGAAATTTCCAACTTACCGCTACTTATACCCAAGATCTTGACAAAGATCTCGGAGTGTTGTTCAAAGCACTCAGGAAAACCGTCTTGGACTATCATATTTTAGTATGTAACGTGTTTAAGGATTATGACCTCCGGAATAGTGTCTTCAGACCTGTAAAGAGGGTAGCCTTGAGTGACATATTGGAATTCAAAGACCCCACAGTTTACTTGACAGACAAAGGAGTAATTAATGAAAAATTCATGAAGGAGATCACCGTAATAGAATTCCCACTAAATGTGGAAGTGCCGTTGTTCAAATTGTTCTTGGTGGGTAGCAATGACCTCTCTGTTGTACTTGAGCATACTATTGCAGACGGGCTAGTAGCGAACTACTTCCACGAAATTCTTTTGGAGAACCTTGCCTACGTGCAAAACAGCGAAAACGATTCGATCTTGGCCAAGGACTATGGCATGCAAAAGGAGGAGATTTCCATAGAGTCAGTAGTTTTTGATTTTGAAACGGACAAGGAATTCATCAGAAACTCATTGCCTCCTCCACCGGATTTATTTCTTGCTGCACCAGAGGTTGATTCTTGTGACAACGATCCAAACCATTATTCTAAGGTGATTCCGGAAAATTACACCGAGAAATGGCCTGGAAGAGGACCTCTTACAAAAGATTTCACACTTGCTTTTAAATTGATCAACTTCACACCTTCAGAGACTAAGCAGATACTTGCGAAGTGCAAGGAGGAAAAGGTAGCTTTGACCGCATACATTGAGGTCATTCATGCATTAACCATGAAACCAGTATTTGGTGATAACCACTACTCGACTCATAGGGTTGCAGTAGCATTGAGAAGACATTTCGATCCCGAGTTGGCTGCACCGGAGTATAAAGATATCTTACTGCGAAAGGATTATAGGATACTTGGTACCCTGGCTCATTTGGGGTTTGCAGAAAACTTTCCTCCCATTACGGAGTTTTCTTGGGAGGCGGTTAGGAATGTCAATGCAAATTTGATAAAATCAACCACCAACAAGAAGGTACTTGACTTCTTGAGACCATTCAAACAAGTATACAGTAAAGTAGATGATAATACAGACTTTTTCGAGTCACAGATGAAAACTGGAGTGAAAAGCGATGCAGTTAAGATTTCCAATTTGGGCTTTATAAGAACACCAACCTTCGAATTAGGTGGAAAAGACCCTTTGACCATTACTAATATGATATTCTCACAAGATGTTTCTCCGAATACTTGTGAATTCATGCTTAATGTTATTTCAACCCCTCTCGGTGGCTTAAACTTGGTTGACACATACATGGACCATACGTTTGACGACATTGAAGCTGAAAATTTTGATGGCTTGATTTCCGATTTAAGGACGAATGTTCTTAAATACTCTTGTGTATCATTGTGAGCTGCATGATGAACTTTTGCAATTGCATCAATTTCATTTCTTCCGCACCGTCCGTTGACATCAAAGAGTCTATGTGGCCAACGACACATCCTATATGTCATTACTTAACAATTACTACTCAGTAGCCAACATCTAACTAATAACCGATCACCATCTAATAACGACCTGTCCCTACGAGTAGTAGCCATTATCATTATATCTATATGCCCCATATTTAACCTGAACACTATTATTATGAACCATTTAATAAACTAATTTGACATATCTCCAGCTTGTATTCCTAACACAACATGTAGCCCATCTTAGATGAACACATAACTACACACAACTAACCCAGTAACATATAGCTATACCATAGCTTCTAACGACCAAGTATAATTGTGTTCCAGATCACGTGACCTAAATCTGATAGCTTTGATAAAGAGAGTTGGCTATGTAGTGAATGAAGTTATTAGCTGCTTCTTACACTATCCAACACACGTCTTTGATGTCAACGGTATCTGAAACGGAGAGCATAGAAGCGAGAAGCTCCGGTCATCACCAGTTCCGGAGTCGAACTACTGGTTCGTGGATCAACCAAGGTGATATCAAAGAAGTTAAACGTTTCAATGATTTTCGCACCATAGACTGGGTTGAAGATGAAATGGATGAACACACCAAGCGATTGGCCAAGAGCAAGTCGATTCGGAATGGAACAGGCTCTTTCAGGAGCAGGCTCATCTCGTCAACTCAAAACTGGTTTCTTTTAGCTGCAATGGGCATAATGATAGGACTCATAGCTGGCGCCTTGAATGTTATAACTGCTTGGTTAGGAAGTATCAGAGTAGGCCATTGTTCGGGCAATTTCTATTTAAGCAAAGCATTCTGTTGTTGGGGACAAGACGAAGAATCGTGTTCAGGCTGGAAGTCATGGTCGAGGTTCGGTTTCTTAAATTACCTTATCTATGTAGGCATATCACTATTATTTTCCTTTACTGCTGCAGTGCTAGTCAAGACATATGCCACATCAGCAGCAGGATCAGGTATTTCAGAAATAAAGTGCATAGTATCAGGGTTTGTGATGGAGGGATTTCTTGGGTGGTGGACTCTTCTAATCAAGAGTATCGGACTTCCTTTGGCTATTGCTTCTGGCCTAAGTGTTGGAAAGGAAGGACCCAGTGTTCATTATGCAGTTTGTGTGGGCAATTCCTTTGCAAAGCTAGTTCGGAAGTATAGAAGGAGTGCTCTGAAAGCCAGAGAGTTTCTTACGGCTACTTCTGCTGCGGGAGTTGCTGTGGCATTTGGATCCCCAATGGGTGGTGTGCTATTCTCCATTGAAGAGATCTCATCTGTATTCCATTTATCTACTATATGGAAGTCTTACTTCTGTTCGCTAGTAGCGGTTACTACATTGGCAGCTATGAATCCGTTTAGGACTGGCCAGCTAGTACTTTTTGAGGTCACATACGATACAAACTGGCACTACTTCGAAATTCCGCTTTATATCGTTATTGGTATATTTGGAGGAATCTACGGTATTGTAGTCTCTAAATTTAATATTAGAGTGGTTGCATTTCGTAAGAAGTACCTCGCCAATTTCGCAATCAGGGAGGTATTTATATTGTCAATATTAACGGCTAGTTTCAGTTACTTCAACGAATACTTACGTCTTGATATGACAGAAGGGATGCAAATTCTATTTCACGAGTGTGACTCCAACTTCAGTCATCCAATTTGCGATCCAAATTCCAAGAAGATCCCACTTCTAGCGTCTTTGATCTTTGCAACTGTCGCAAGGATGGGGTTGACCATCATAACATATGGCTGTAAGGTTCCCGCGGGTATCTTCGTGCCCTCCATGGCAGCTGGAGCAACATTCGGACGAGCTCTAGGCATAATAGTCGACAGTTACTACCAGAATCATAAAGATTCGATTATTTTTCAAAACTGTTCAGCCAATGGAAAATGTATTATTCCAGGAACTTATGCCTTCCTTGGTGCAGCAGCTGGATTAAGTGGTATCACGGATTTAACAGTCACAGTAGTCATTATTATGTTTGAATTAACGGGTGCGTTACGTTATATCATTCCAACTATGATTGTTGTAGCTATCACGAAGAGCATAAATGACAAATGGGGAAATGGAGGAATTGCAGACCAAATGATAAAGTTCAGTGGTTTACCACACATAGATGCAAAGGAAGAATTCAGTTTTGACACAACTGTGGAAAGCGCAATGTCGACGGTATTAGTTGTATTCCCGAGCGATTCCAATGAAGCAATTACCGTAGAGCAGTTGAAAAGCACACTCTCAAAGACAAAGTTCCGTGGATATCCCATCATTCATTCCTCTGCCAACCCTAAAGTTTCCGGATTTGTCTCTAGATCTGAGATGGAACTTGTTCTCAAAAATTACGAGGGGGTAAGTAATGACATACTTTGCAACTTTGGTTTTACCAATTCCTCCTCTGCTTCTGATGCAGACTTCAGATCAATTCTCAATCGCTCACCTTTGACTATAAACATTGATTGCCCACTAGAATATGTGCTAGAAATATTTGTGAAGATGGGTCCAAGATATATACTTGTTGAACAAGAAGGTGTTCTAGTCGGAATAATTACAAGAAAGGATGTTCTCAGATATGAGTACACATTACACTCCACTCATGGGGATAATGCAGTCCAACAACAACAAGAAGCTTTTGATGCAAAGGCATGGGAAGTCATGAAGTACTTTGGCTGTGGCGCTAAGAAAAACATTGGAAGACTATTCTATAACGATGAGAATCGTTTCATATAGTCTTCCACAATAATCGAACTGTATAATATGTCTATTAGATTCTATAAATATTTGGATTTTTACAATTAAGTGTCCTTCCATTTGCCATGGTCTTTGTAGTTACCGTAAAGAGTTCTGTAGAAAGATTTTCCTGGTATATCAAGCGAAGAACTTACCAATTGAAGCTCAATGCTTGAGAGAACATCGAACACATTATAAATACCAACCACTAGTTCATCGTTTGTGGCACTGTCGAAATTGTACTTAAGATTAAGGTACACGTAGTTGACTAAAACAACCGCTAAATGTTTTCTGAGAGCCTTCTTGATTAGGGAAGTAGCAGTAGTAAGGGAACTAGAATTTTCTCTAGATCCCTTCGTCTTTGAGGGCTCACATAAGTTTCCTAGTAACCTAGCGTATGAAGATGCAGCCTCGTGATTGGTACTCAATGCCTTGTTGTGACTTTTCAAACACAAAGGTTCCATGAATGCATTACACGTACTAAGCACAAGGTGATGACGTGATGATAATTTGTATCTATGAAATAGTAACACGTGAGACATTACTTGGGTGGCTGAAATATAGATGGTCGCAATAGACTCACCTAGACTGTCACTGTTAAGTAGTACTGCAACCCGATTGAGCATACCAAGGATATTCTCAAGAGAGTACTGGTTAATTAACCAAATCAGATCACTTAAGTTCGTATGTATAGTGTTTAACACTAACTCCAAAGTTTTAAGATCGAGCCTGTTGATATTTGATGTAATAAATGAAAGACCCACTGAGTATAGTTGCTTACTTTCATCAAGTTGCTCCTTTTTCAAATGCTTCATAAGGACCAAAAGTAACTTTATCATTACATCAACATATTCGTTCTCTATTTCTTTGAACGAGAAGACGACATACTTCAATACTTCGTGAAAGACTTGAGGCTCTCTTGAAATCTTTTCTGTGAATCGATCAATATCTTCAGAAACATCCATATCCAACGATGACCGGAAAACTATGTATAAACTGAAAAGATATAACGAATTCTCCATATTAGGTGGAAGAGTCTTCACCAATAATTTAAAAAGTGTTTGCCTAAGCGACCGGACTTCAGTCTCTTCGTTGATTTTGGAAACAATATTTCCTACTGTTTTAATTGTGTCCGTGACTTCTATTGTAGATTCTCTACCACATGATTCCAAGAAGAGTAATGTAACATTAATGGATTGTACATCTAATGAGCTCTTGCGTAATAATTTCTTCAACAGCGAGATAGCTTCATTAGTCGAGACCAAATGTAATTGTTCAATTAATGCATGCAAGTGATCGTCATCAGTACTCAAGTACTTTGCATTAGAAAGAATTATTTTCTTCATAGCATATCTTGATTGACAGGCAACACCTTTCTTGTCGTTTTGATTCAATGAGATAAGCACGTCTTCAAGATATTTATAGTTTGCTTTTGAAGACAACTGATTCCAATGGTTCTCCCAGATAATCTTAAATATGCCTGTAGATAGATTCAACAGCTCAGGATACTTACAATCAAATAAACTCATCAATACCTGAAAGTCTGTCTCCAACAATGACCTATTTGATGGTTGAGCTAGCAAGTGCTTGATTGCGATACGCAGTGAAATACAAATAGGTTCACTTGAATTGAACGCCATTTTAGCCAATTTGTCTAAGAGTTCCTTCTTTTGTGATTTTTCGAAGCAGTAAATTGGTATGACAATTATTAATGGTAGCATATCATGGTTCATTTCAGCAGTGATAAAAGACACCAACGATTCAGTAATGTTTGTTCTTTCGAAAATATAGTCTCCGTTGTTTTCAAGGTACTTGGAGAGTTCATTTGGTCCCATTGACGCAAAAATAAGACGAATAAGCTTTTCTTTAAAGGATTTGGTGAATAGTAAATCTATAACAACTGTCCATCTTCTCAAAATGGTGTGAATCTCGCATTGTTCATCTTGAAGAAACTTTATGAATTTATTCTCAAAGTTTTCAACTCGTTCATGCGCTATTCCTAATTCAAAAAGACGTAGCACCGTGTAGTAGTAGTATTTGGAGTAGAATATTCCTTCGAGGACCTTGGTCGCAATTTTAACTTCGTTGCCGTACATGCATAACATGTAGAAAAATATTTCCCACTGTTCTTCGCCTGAATGAAGGAGGTCCTTGCTTATAAGTATACTATTTTTCACAGACTCCTGAACTGATCTAGGACAAGAAATTAATCCCTTTGCTATAGAGGTTATGAATGCAAACCTTAAAGAAGAAGATAAGCTCTGGTCATTATTTGTCTCGGAAAGGAAGATATCCATTTGACGAGATGACAAATTCTTAACGGCTCTAGAGACTTCATACACAAACGGTTTGGACGTATAAATGCTATCTGTTTCGATGGCCATTTTCCAAACGGAATCAAAGAATTCCTTTACGTCTCTGCCCTTCACATATGCTTCAAGAATACTTTTACCCACTGTTAATTTTTCGTCCGGTTCGATTGAAACCAGGGATGCTAATGCAATTATGTCAGATGCTTTCTGCATCGATAAATCAATGTCCAATCGAAGTAAGTAATTGATCAATTTCCAATTTATTTGATTCTTTTCCTTAGTAATCTCATTATCGTAGATATCCAAGAAGAACTCTGTAGATAGCGACTTGTTGGCATCTACTAATATGGACAATAGTGACTCAGACAATGAATTGAACTTGTTGATGCTCGTGATGGACGTAAACAATTGTTCACATAATGCTGGCTCTTTGCTTGACAAGTTGTCGATAGCAAGTTTGAATAATAATACAGTAGATTCAGCTTCCATCCCGGAATCCGAACTATTCAAGGTTCCTGTAACCTCTTGGATAAAATTAGTTATCAATACTGCTGAAAACAATTCCTTCTTAAGAATATCTTTGAAGATAATAGTGCAATCTTCCAGGTTGACAGCAGATACGAAATGCAATAACTTTGGCATACACTCGCTAACGAATTTTTTGTAATTCTTCTTGGAAGAAGTGAAGTTAACTGCCAAAAGTGGCAAATGGTACAATTCTTTGATTGTGTTGGACCACTTCGTAAGGCGTTGAGGTTCAATTCCTATCAACCCTTTACTGGTGACAAATGCAACAAGCACATTTATTGATGCACTCTCGTCTATTTCGATATAGATATTACTCTTAACCAAAGAAATTAAATCAAAAAGCTCAGATAATAACTCCGAACTAGGTTCGTGGTGGAGTATATCTATTATAATGTCGACCAATCTCACTCTCTTGAAGATCTTCTCTCTGGATGCCTTCTTTGATGGTTCTTCACCTAGAATGAGCCATAGGCGATTGAAAAGGCTCCAAATGCCGCTATGGTACTTCCACGTCTTGAATTTTGCAGTAGAGAAATCATTTACACGGTCGCAAATCAATTCAAGCAAGAATATATGTTTATTTGGAAGGAATACCTGGTTCTCTTCTGTAAGTAGACTATTCGCAGTCTCGATGATTTCTACTACAGAAGTAGTCTTAGACCGCAAGAGCTTGGTCAAAGACTCTGCAGAAGTCAAGGAACTCATTGAGTAAGTGGTACAACCAGTTCCGATGCGAGGAGTACACACGAAGAGACAAACACGATTCTTACTAAATGTTTATCTGTTGTAAAGAAGTAGAAGTGATTAACCAGAGAGATCTCATCTGATGGTTTATGAAAAAATTCGATGCAGGAGCAAAGAGACTATGGGTATTAGGGTAGCCAATATGGATTATTACGTGGTCTTTTAAGAAGATATGGAAGGTAGTGTTGGAGAAGAGAGATCTAGTGTAGTGGATTGCTAAGCCAATATTCTCACATGAAGATATACGTCTTCAAATGTTGGCTTATAGGCTATCTGTTCTAGGTGAAAAATTATTCTTAACTATAGGCTCATTTATTTTGCATCTTATTGTTAGGTATGAGAGGCACCAAAACCAAGTCCAGCGCTATTCTACAAGCAATAGAGAACTTGGACTGCTACAGTCACATTAAAGTGACCTGTTCATTTCGGGGCTACATTTGTTTGAAATATTATTACTTCATGTATTCTATTGAATCGATGCTATAGATAGTATACAATGCAGAGGGCAAATTCTGCCGCTTAGATCAACAAGGTCTCGATCTTGTCCTTGATGGTGTAGATCTGGTTCTTGATGGAAGAAGCGTCGTTGGAGGTGACAGAAGCAGCGATGACTGGTCTGGAAACACCACAAGCTCTTCCCAAAGCAGCCTTGGATGGAACGAAGACGTATGGAACGTTCTTGTCCTCACACAACAATGGCAAGTGCAACAAAATTTCAATTGGCTCGGTGTCAGCGGCCATGATGATGAACTCAGAGATACCTCTGTTCAAGGTCTTGGTGGCTTCGTTAGCACCCTTCTTCAATTGTCTCAAGTTTTGGGCTTGTTGAACAACGTCCAAGATTTGCTGGGATAAGCCGGAGTCGGCTAATGGGAAGGCCTTTGGGTTTGGGGCAGACATGTTTTTTCGTGTAGATGATCGGTTTGTAAAGGGCTCCTTGCAGATATTAGCTCGCCAGTAGTTGGTTAGAAAGAAGAAGCGATGTACTTTCCATCACTTCCATCTTCACCGTTAAGTACAATGGTGATTTTTTCTGTCTCATCTCGCATCCGGCACACTGTCTTAATACCCATAATTACCCGCAATCCTTCCCTTTTCTTAATCCCTCTCAGTAAATTACAGTCCCGATAAATTGCTCCTGCAGACATTGCTCCTCAACAACAAACCAAATTTTGTTCATCCTTTAATAAAGGAATGATTGATAACGATTAGAGGAACAGGTGTTACGTTTTTTGAATCAATTCAACTCACGTAGAATCATTACTCAAGTCCAGCAGTAACATTCGCAATGTCTGATTTATGGTACGTGGCTTTTTGTGTGGGTCTTCTGAGAGGAATGGCAGCGACGTGTAGCTGGTTGTTCATCAACACCGCCATGCTGCTATTGGGTAAGGGCGTGAAGGTGAAATTCGAAGTGCACCAAGCACTGAAATCGAGTAGCGGCAGGGTATTAGTTCGATAGATAGTGATATATGGCGAGTGGTAGTATTGTGATGTCATCGGATTGGCTTTGTTCGATCCAATTGACTAGCGGGCTATCCTTAATTATTCGTAGTATTACTGCTCGTCGCTCGTATTATTATTTGTCGTTGGTTGCCGATGCTCCGGATAAGACCAGTAGGCGAAATGGTTGATTGCACCAAGACTTACTATACCAATTGAAGAATTGAGTCGTCGTGGGTCTCCCTTTGCCCCGCCTTGCTTTGAATAGCTCCTTTATCTCAATGTCCACTTTACTCCTTTACATACGCAATATACTAACATCTATCTAGTCCAGTTTACGCTCCGTTCTTCGGTGCCATGGGTTGCGCCTCTGCAATCATCTTCAC
This sequence comes from Scheffersomyces lignosus, assembly GCA_001599395.1. NCBI lineage: Eukaryota > Fungi > Ascomycota > Pichiomycetes > Serinales > Debaryomycetaceae > Scheffersomyces > Scheffersomyces lignosus. The sequence continues at coordinate 1,271,736 of BCGS01000002.1, read as the reverse complement.
CTGTTTCGGTGCCTCTTACGGTACTGCTAAGTCTGGTATTGGTATTTGTGCTACCTGTGTAACCAGACCAGACTTGTTGGTTAAGAACGTCGTTCCAGTCGTCATGGCCGGTATCATCGCCATTTACGGTTTGGTTGTTTCCGTCTTGGTCTCTGACGGTTTAAAGCAACAATTGCCATTATTCTCTGGTTTCATCCAATTGGCTGCTGGTTTATCCGTTGGTTTATCCGGATTAGCTGCCGGTTTTGCCATCGGTATTGTTGGTGACGCTGGTGTCAGAGGTAACGCCCAACAACCAAGATTGTTCGTCGGTATGATTTTGATTTTGATTTTCGCCGAAGTCTTGGGTTTGTACGGTTTGATTGTCGCTTTGTTATTGAACTCCAAGGCATCTGTTGACACTGTCTGTTAAATAGACATATGAAGCAGATAGCACGTGCTGACGTGCCGACACTTCGCCAAGTTTATTAACTTCAGTCGGTCTACAATAGTAGATTCAACAGCAGAGACATATGCGTACTACTTCTTCTATTGCAGCAAACTGTGCGTGTTTCCTCATTAGACTCATTTTTTTAATTCATTTTAAATACAAAAATTTAAAAACAGAATTGGATTGTTTCTTCCATATTATTATTATTATTATTATTATTATTATTATAGAAGAGAGAAATAGGAATTTGCAGGTACATAGTACTTGCATATGTTCCTGCTTGTTTCTTTGAAAATTTACGTTCTTATTCAACAAAACTAAACAAATAATTTGTATTTGTAGTGTAGAGTATAGTCTAGCTTTCTATATAAACCTTTCCTATTTTAGAAACTATCGCATTTCTAATAGTCTTCACGAGATCCTTGAGGTCCTTGGGAAGTTCGACTTTTCTGTTCTTGAGAATGACTCTCCAGTCATATGGTTCTGTGATGTCTTCAATGTGGTTTATTGAGTATTGGTACAACTCCTCGCCTTCTTTCAATTCGAGATCTGACGATTGTGCATAGAACGAATCAATGACATCGATAATGACAATCAAATCAGGTAATTGGAATTCCGAATTAGCATCATACAAATATGGTAAGTACTGACTGAGAAGTAATGGGTAGAATTTCTTGGGTAAGTAGCTGAACTTTAATAAATGTATCAACTTAGAAAATTTCTTGATCAAAGTGAGCTCTGTTGAATTGAGTGACTGAAAAAAATCATTCAAAACGGCATAAGGAGATAAGCACTGTCTGATAACTGGGTGGATCTTCAAGGACTTGTCCACTTTACTAGTGACAATGTTATTGATTAAATCGTCATTTGCAGGTCTGTTATTAACCAAGCTATCTTGGAAGATCATATCCCATACTATGCGATGTACTTGTTTCATTCCCTCATTCTTGTTGTCACCATTGAATGATGTTGGATCATAGCAATTTACAAACATGTTCAATGCTTCGAAAATGTAGCCATCTTCCAATGACTTCAACCCATATATATAGTATAACTCTCGAGCCGTGGAGACTAGGCCCAATTTAGCACAGATGGTGAGAGCCCACTCCAAGTCATCATTAGTCTCGCTCTTGAACTGAGGGAGGAAGTCTGCGATGACTTCTTTGTTATATTCAATCGATTGTTCAGAAGTTGCAATGTCACGGTTCAATAACAATCCAATTCCCACAGGCACTAGCTTGTGTATGTTCAAGCACTCAAAGGCATGTCTAGTCAAGAAGTACTCCGAAATCGTCCTTTTGTTAAGCAAAGCTTCAATGCTCTTAGCATTGTTTTGCGAAGAGTAGTAGTTGCTTAAGTATCCTCTCAATTCCAAAAGCTTAGATACATAAGATGCTGTAGCGGGCTCGAGATCATGGAATGTTTTGAGCACCTTCAAGAAATTTTCCTCTAATATGTTCTTGAAGCATTCTTCAGATAACTGGGCAATATCGAGGGATTCGTCTTCGAATGTTGGTGGCGGTTTTTCAGTTATGGCGATGCTGTAGAATTCTTTATAAAGAGCGTTGTCGTCTCTGATAGAATACAATGAGAGGGCTACGTATACTTCGTACCAGGTTTCACAATGTGCCGCTATCGTCTTCGGTAAGCCGGTGATAATACAAGTTAAATCATAGATTTGACTTAACATAATACCGTGTTCGGGATTTGTAGAAGTGAGTTTGACCTTAGCTATGGAGTCTCTGAACTCACAAGCAGAAAGCTTCCATTGCGAGAACTGTCCTTTAAGTGACAACGGGCTGTAGTTCTCTATCAAAAGGCTGAGATCAGATATCGTAGAATGTAACTCTGGGCATAGCTCTTCTAATTCTTCGTATCGCGAATGAACAATCACTTCTACCACTTGAGTGAGAAGGCCCCTTGTTATGAGCTGGCTTACATATGTATTCCAGAATTGGGGATGTGTGTAAGGAGTTCGGGTGTTGATCATGACGGATTCGGCCAATTCCACTGCTGGTTTTTGGTAGAATACGTTAACCCATTGTGATAGGAATTCAGGCTTTAATTTCACATTGCCATAGAAGTAGTTGGCGCGCAAACATTGTAACATGTACAAAAGACTGTGTAAGTGCAATCCTGTTTCCTCATCGGATTCTTCATCGGACTCGATCTCCTGGATAAACACTTGCAAGTATGTAAGAATCTTTTCAAATTCCTGATCTATTTGTTGAAATGCATGTTCTCTAGCAATTGCGTTATCTCTCTCTTCACTGGTGAACCCGATCGTGTACTCCTCTTTCTCCAAGTCAACTCTTGTAATGTCGTTGTCGGATATGCTCTCGATGGTTTTATATAGAGAGTTCACGTACTTCACGTATGATTGAGAATAAACGTCGTTGGCAGGCACGGTTTTGGCATATTGTGTCTTATCAAATTGAAATTCTAAAGGAGTTCTCGAGTCCAACCATTCTTGCAAGTCTATGTATGCCTTTTCCTCGGCATATATGCGTCTGTCGACGACTTTGTTACTAGTACTGGAAGAATCTGAGATACCTTCGGTCTCAGAAGTCGATGTGTCGTCAGGAATCTCGAGCATTTCAATATCATCGAAATTTCGTTCAGCAAATCCGTCACCATCCATATTTTCTAGGTGTTTGAGGTATACTCCAAAGGCTCCAATGGAATGAAAGAAAGCCAATGTTCTATTAATCTATAACAATAAACATAGAGATTAGTGGTAAAGAACTATCTATTTACAAAAAAATTGAATGAGACTGGAAGGGTCGTGCGCCAACAAACTTTGTTTGCAGCAAGTGGATGGTAGAGAGTTTGAGACTTTACGCTTGCAACAAGGTGTTGCATTCGAGGCAGTATTGTTTCAAAAGATCAAGAGTGTCTTTGTCGTGGAGCTTGTCGAGTTTACCTTCTTTGAGATTTTCTAAAATCTGGTTCGAATCGAATACTCCAAAGGCGTCTTTGCGTAAGAAAATGCCATCTTTGTTCTTAACTAGCAACTTCCAATCCATCTTCTCACTAATACGAATATCTAGCTCTTGAATGCTTTTACTGATTATTCTGTGAATAGCATAAAGTCCACCATTGACTGTTCCAACATATGCGATGATTTTTGCGCTTTGAATGTTTATGGGTTCCTGTTCTGCTGTGAATCTACTCTCTTTTCTAGGAACGGCTTTTACGACATTAATCTGGTCACCTAAATTAAATGCAGCAACTTGCTTGAGACCAGCTCCATTATAAATTGACAAGTTACCAAGAGAGTCGCCCGAGATTAGGCAACCATCTGGGCCATTGACATCCACAGAGGTCACCAAATGATGATTCAATTCCAATTTTAAAGGAAGCGTGGTCATCTTGGGGCCCCGGAGGTCGTCTTCTCCTTTATCCACATATACATGTAATAATAAACCATTTACAACATCTGCTAAAATACATGTTGTTTTGTTCATTATGCATTGAGATGTTGAATACACAGGCATGGCGCTTAGTGTATCTGGAACAAGAATCCAATTATTGGGTCCCGCAAGCATTTTATTGATCTGAACTTCGAAGTTGACATTTCCGGAAACAATGAAAGTCAATTCGTTCTCGTCAAATAGGCTAATACATTGTAATGAAACTTTTGTCAAGTCTTGGAAACCACCAATATAACATTCCTGAATTAATTTTATCGCTTTTTTTCTAATGGTAAACTCCAAAAGTGGTCTATTGTCATTATTATTCGACAAGACAACAAACGATGGTGATCCGGAAAGTTTATCTTCATTGTCGTCTTCGTTTTGACTTGGTAATAGACATATGTCAATCATTTCAACGTCGTCGTTAGAAGTCAATGAATATTTGTGAATGAGTTTCATCTTCGAGACATCAATGAGTTGTAAATACGTGTGCCTTTTAACGCCCTCGTAATCATCATATTTACTTCCGATGAAAATTCCAACCATATATTTCGAATTAGGAATTGTGACACATTTGGAACAAAGATCTGGTGAGAAGTAAGAATCATATCGATTCAGAGTATTAACAAAGCCACATTGAAATGCATACACCTTTAGGGAGTCCTTCTGTAAGATCGCTATTTCGTCATCTGTCAAAAAAGATACGTCTTGAACGTCTTTCAAACTCTCGGAAAGCATATATGGGACCCACTGATCAAAGAGCAGAGATTGGTGGAGTCCTAACACTAAATCCTTATTAAATAATATGACATCATTATTGCCATTCTTGATGATTCGTAAAGGCAATTGGGATAATAAATATCTCTTTAGGTACAATATCCTTCCAGATTTGTAGTTATACGTTGCGATATACAATCCACCATTTTGCAACAGCAAGACCATCACGACTTCATCTCTCGACAGATTTATATCAATAAGTAGAACAGATAGGATTCCTTGCGCAAGCTCAAGTGTGTTTTCATTGGAAAGCATGGCATTGGAGACAAGAAAAAAGGTGCACAGTCCTTCCCAGTTGCAAACTACGATCAAGTGTTCAATATTTGATAATCGGATAAGGTCAAGACTTGATGCTGACTTGGGCGCTTGTAACCGAATGGTTTGCTCCTTCCGATAAAAGTCAATATCTCCACTTCTATTCAATACAACGTAGCTTCCATCGTCTGCAACTTTGTAGAGCGCAATATCATCTTCCAATACCTTACTATTGTTGATGTAAATGCCCTTCGTAGTCACTTTGAGATTATTGCCACTCTCATCAATGCAATGTTCTAATTCATTGCCTTCAGAAAATTCTGGAGGTACATCAATTGTAGATAACTCCTCGTCTTGCCATTTCAATGCAGCTTTCAGATTGTTGTCATTTAATATAATACAATTTGTACTTTTCAAGTATATAATTCTCCGCGGTATAAATGATATGTGCTGGCTGTTGAGTAATCGTATTTTACATTTGCTCTTGTAATGCTTTCTGATTTCACTTCCATATTCCCCACCTTGGCAGGTCAAAATATCTATAAAGTTATCCTCTCTTTGGAGTCCAATGTCAAGAACCGGTGGCGACGAGTCTATAAATGAGTTGATGAGAATAAACGGCTTTCGGGGATGTACTTCGAATAAGACAGACCGAGATGTTTTGGAGGCTTGGAAAAAAAGATTCTCTGATATGTGATGAAGCCCATTTCGAAGTGGAATTGTGGATTTTCCAAGGTCAATGAAACTAATCTGATGCAAGTTTACAGTTCTAGCTTTTACAGTCGCTTCAAAGTATAGTATAAATGTCGATCCAGTGGTGGATGTTACCAATATCCGCGTTTCATCAATGACTTCACATGCAATGAATGATTCTTTGGCAATCTCTTTGGACATTGTCAGAGTTAAATCCTTTATGACAAGATTTCTCTTGAGGTCTTGTACGATCGACTGCTCTCCAGACACATAGACCTTTTTATCGTGATCTGGAAAGTAAAATATGCGAGTACTCGTTAAGACAAATAGTCCACCAAGTAGTGGGGCAACTATACAAGTGGGAGCTCCATCAAATTCTTCAAATTGCTTTATCAAAATTAGCATCCTATTCTTGGTGTCAACTTGATAGTATCGAAGGGAGTAATTGAAGTTGAAGTCACGATACAACATTGCCATAATATTTCTTTGGTGTAGCATGACAAGTTGCAGTACAACGACAGTTCCAATAGGAATTGGCGTTATCTGGAGATCAGAAGACTGTCTTGTCCTCTTTTTTGGAAACCTTGTCTTGGAACCTTCACTTTCAATGAATACTCCTATGTGAATAAGACCTTGGAGAAAATGCAAAACAAAAAAGGAAGGAGTTTCCGAACTATCAGCTACCAAAATAGGATTTGAATCTACAGAAAACTGCTGACCTCGCGGGTTTAGAGTAAGGTATTTCCGTATAGTTGTGGGACCCTTGTCTGGATTGAAGAGCAATGAAATGCTGTAATTCTCATCTAGAGTTACTATTGATTTACCGGGGCCTTCCAATTCAAAAGGTGTCAATGCTAGAATTGCATTGGGAAGGTTTATCAGTGAATGATTCTTTACACTTCGTGAAGTAATGTCAGGCTGCAAGAGTTCGATTCGCCCCTTCCTTGCTAGTACAATGAACTTTGACTTGCCTAACCAAGTATATAAGGAATGGTGAATTGCATCGGGCTCTTGAAGCTCTGTTAGTAGGAACTTCAGAGCATCATCGTCCATTTTCGATCCAATTGTGGTGTGTCTTTGCTCTATGGATCTTGCACGTTATTGATAATTACTGGTTACTTGCCATTAAATCTCTATTTGGAACATTTTGTTGCAAACGGTATTCGGTCGTGCGCGCTTCAATATTAGGTACAGACAGTATAGAGACAGAGTAGATAGCAAAGTTGATTTTTTTTTCAGATGAATGCTGAAGTGAAGATTGAATGATTCTGGGTGGTATCAATGGATGGGAAATCCTTCGCGTGAGTTATAATTAGGAAGGAAGTGCGTAGTCTATAGATCTAGTGAGTTTTGCGAATAGGTGCAAATGGACGTGAAGTCTGGTGTTTTGGTAGCTTTATTGAAAAATATCAACAAAAGTATCTAAAGTAGCAAAAAAACCAGTACTACTAAAAGTCCTTAGCTACACAGGAGAAGTCGGGGATAGCAGTACCCCAATAAGAATAAACGGGCTTCTTCTTAATTTGTTCCTACATTTTAAACATACTCTACAGAGCGTATACGCAATGAGTGCCTCTTGAAATTCCCTCTTCGCACATTGAATACGAGTGTTCTGGACCTTCATTGCTCCAAGTGAATGGCTATTTTGATTGCAAATAATATCAAATTTTTTCACCGAAGTGTTAACCATCTTGGATTGCGGTTTCCCGATTGGGACAGCACTGGGACGTCTAACCACAACCCAAGCCCCTGAACACAAACCATTGGAGAGCAAACTAAGGAGTTCAGCGAGGTCAAGCACGACTACGTAGTCGCCATATTACCATGTCTATGCCTCATAATTGTATATCTTCGTCCTTTTAATTTGCCTCGCCTACTGAAATTACCATAGTTACACTCGCCGCAGTCATCTAATTGCAGCCTCTACTAGGACAAACTAAATATGTCTCATTTTTTCAATTGTTCAGTATAGCTCTCTCGTTCCTTAACTATGTAAACTGCGTTTCTCGCATTCTCCTGTACCCACACGCAAAGCCTTGTTTACAGATTTGGGATATATGCGTAAGGAGTTATGAGATATTTAGTACCACACTTTATTGCTAATAAGGAGAGCGTTAACGGTCGTGAGTGTCAAGAGATCTAGGTTAATGAAAAGCTCAGAATTATAACAGCTTCGTCATCCCAATGTACCTGTCGTAGTAAGATACAAACCGAATCGAAATTCCAGCCCCGAGTCCACCGAGCTACTCGCACAGTAATCGTGTAACTAATTGATCTGCTGCTAACAAAGATGTTAAGAAGAAAGAGCAGCACGACAAGAGGTACCGATGGGGCCCCTTCTGGCGGCTCCCTTCTGTCGAAACACCCACACTCGGAATCACAATATGTTCCTAGATCGTCTAACCAATGGAGAATAAAAGACCTTCTCAAGATACCTTCGGCGCCTACTAAGACACCGTCTATGGCATCCGCTACAAGTAACCCAGTTACACCAAATGCAGCCGAGTTTCCAATTCAACCCAATTCGGCTCCTAGGCCAAAAATTTCTCCATCGAATACATCATTGTACTCTACTGGACAAGCCGCCACGTCTGTGAGCAGTTGTCATTGCTGTGGAACGCTTTTGACTTACCCTTTGAAAGCGCAGAAATTCAGATGCTCAGTTTGCAACACAACCAATTTACTAAAGACTCCACCAGTGTACGATATGAGCAGTACTGAGAATATTCCTTTGATTTCCTACCATTATGTCAAGACCATGGTGGATAAATGCTTGGAAGAGTTGGCGCAAAGTGGTAGCAAACATGAACAAAAGTCGATCCATGAAGTCTTTGAACCTATCTCAAACTACTTGTACGAGGCGTTTAAAACGTACGAGTGCTTGAACAAGTCATTCGCCATACGAAGATTTACCGCTCATGCACATTACCATACTTCCAATATTAACTACGAAGAAGTGAGGAATACATTCATATTGTTACTGAAATTGCCCACAAAGAGGCCCTTGTACAATGCGTTAAGAGGTTCCAGTCATCTATTGAAACGTATATATGTTTTTGCCAAGAATGACGACCCAAGATCATTCTTATGGATACTCATATTGTTGGAAATTCCTTTCTTAAGCAAAGCCTTAGTCACCTCGGGCGAGGAGACCAAACCTCAATCTATGATAGATGTACCTGAGATCCGGGCTCTTTGCTATGATATCTTGAAAAGATGTCTAGGAATTTTGGCATCATCTGATACTGTATTCATCAATAATTATATTGCAAGTTGGGTTTCTAAGCAATCTCATGCCGAGTTCACATCTAAGATAGATCTCATGAACCTTTACATAACATTCCACTTGAAGAAGTACTTCTATTTGGCCAACAATCCTCATTTAATGCGCAGAATGTCTTCTTCTTCCGCTTATAATGAAAACACAAATGGAACTCGCAATGAAAATCAAAACGAGGAGCATCCAACTGATAGAGAATATGCGGAGAACATTAACATCAAAGAAGAGATTGACGCCTTAAACCAAGAGGCAGGCAACCATGTCCCTCTTCCAAACTCTTTGGCTTTACCTACATCATACTTGGGCACATTTCCTACTAGAAGTAAATCAAAGAAGGGCGTACAACAAGATACTAAAATCAAGATATATCAATACGGAAATGATTGGCACATAAAAACTGGAGCTGCAGTTTTGTCGACGTTTTTAAAAGCAAACGCTATTAGAGACGAGAAGGTGTCTATTAGTATATTCTATAATTCTTTGGTCGATTTTGTTAATATGAAATTAGACTTTGACTCGTGGCAAAGTAATAAGAAATCGAAAGTGAACATGATGGACGACTCGGAGGCTGGTTTGCAACAAGTAATAGACTATATCCATGGAACTACCAGGAGTCGTACCCTTCATGAAAATGCATCGTACTTCTTCTGTCAATATCCCTTTTTAATTACCTTAGGAGGAAAGATTTCAATCTTGGAATATGAAGCGAGGCGCCAAATGGAAAGAAAGGCAGAAGAAGCTTTTATTAATTCTCTTGACAAGAGAATAGCAATTGATATATACTTCAAGGTAAGGGTAAGAAGGGAGTATATGGTGCAGGACTCATTGCAATGCATTAAACTCAATAGCAACAACCTTAAGAAGAGTTTGAAAGTTCAATTTGTGAACGAACCAGGAGTCGATGTTGGAGGTTTGAAGAAGGAGTGGTTTTTGCTATTGACAAGATCTTTATTCAACCCTCAAACGGGTATGCTATTTAATGTGGACGACTCGAATTTCTTGTGGTTCAATATCGTTCCTATCGAAGATTTCGAAATGTACTACTTGTTCGGCGCTGTTTTGGGTTTGGCAATCTACAACTCAACTATATTAGATCTCCAATTTCCATTAGCTCTTTATAAGATCCTTTTGGACAAACCTGTTGGTTTAGGAGATTTTCAGCAGTTGTTTCCAGTTTCATATGAGAATTTGATGAAACTTAAGACCTATTCGCTTGAGGAACTTCTTGCTCTAGAATTGACATTTGAAGTCAGCTACAAAGATATATTCGGCAAGCAATACACCTCCGAATTAATACCAGATGGTAAGAACACTGTCGTCATCCCTGAAAATTGCAAATTGTACATCGAGAAGTATGTAAACTTTTTCTTAAACGAAGGAATCAAAAAGCAAATCACAGCGTTCGCAAACGGGTTTAAGAAAGTAGTTGGCGGAAATGCACTCTCGTTGTTCCTGCCAGAGGAAATACAGCTTCTCCTCTGTGGTAGCGAAGAAGGTGGTATTGATGTTGATATTCTAAAGTCAATTACGAAATACGTGGGCTGGAATTCACCTGAGGATGCACTCGGTTCTGAAGTTGTACAGTGGTTCTGGGAATATATGGGTCAGATGACATTGAAGGAGAAGAAGAGAGTTCTAGTTTTCGTAACAGGTTCTGATAGAGTTCCTGCTACGGGAATACAAAATTTAAATTTTAAGATAAGCAATCTAGGAAAGGATACTGGTAGACTTCCCTTGGCACACACTTGCTTTAACGAATTAGCATTATACAATTACACTAATAAGCATAGATTGGTGGATAAACTTTCGAAGGCAGTCAATGAAAGTGCGGGTTTTGGGATAAAATAGGTTAACTATATAGGCATTACTGCGTCGAAATACCAATACATATACATATGAATGAAGATGCTATATTGGAGTAAGCTCCCTGTATGTAATGGAATTTCCATATCACCAAAGTTGGTTGAAAGTATACTTAATACGGCCAGTTTTCCTCAACTGCATGTACTGACAGCCAGAACGTTCCCCAATAGCTACTTCAACACAGACTCTCCCAACTCATAAGCGAATGGAAGTGCAACTTTAGTCACGTGTATTGGTAAGTGTGACCTGAATTACTTCTCAATATCTCGTGCCTCAACCCCGTGACTCCCTCTCCGGCCAATGAAAAGCACGGAAAATGCGATTTTCTTAACCTCGCGCACAATTCTAACCACTCCCAGACAACGTATGATAATAGTGAAGTATAGTACTGTTTTGTTAGTGCCTGCACCCAATTCATCAAATCATTAGTAGACATTTTCAAACACTCAGTCTAAGTAAAAAATTTCAAGAACGCTGGAGTTCAAGACTAGACTACGACTACAAACAGCCATTACATCACAGCTATATACAACTATGTCTTCGCTTGCTTTCAGATCATTGAGAAGTGGTTTAGGATTGAGAGGTAAGTAGAACGAGGTTGAGCGACAAGCAGCTGATGCTTGTCGCCGACCACTGAGAGTAGAGTGTTTTTGGTTCGAGGCAACATATAACGAGATTGAATATCGAGTAGATATGAATGATTATTGTCCCGAAGATGATTCACGGGAAATATGAGAGAATTGTATTTATTTTATTCTCCAAAATATGGCAATTCGGTCTATTCTTCTATCTGCAAAAGAATTTGAGCAAGAAGGTTGAAGGCTGTCTTGACTCCGACATAGCTATATAGGAATCACTAAACATCCTGGAATTAAGTCATCGTAACGTTACCAATGATACCCCATTTCTATATTAAATGCATATGAAGCAAGTTCAAAATGTGTTTGTCGTCGAACCGAAATTACCTTTTACCAATAACGACACAGGACATATACTAACATACATTCTAGGTTCCGTTAGAGCTTTGTCCTCTACTACCGGTGCTTTATCCAACTACCAGCACCCAGACTACTCTACCTACTTAAATAACAAGTCCGAGGACAAGACTAAGAACTTCACCTACTTCATGGTTGGTTCTATGGGTTTGTTGTCTGCTGCCGGTGCCAAGTCCACCGTCGAAGCCTTCCTTTCCTCAATGGCTGCTTCCGCCGATGTTTTGGCTATGGCTAAGGTCGAGGTCAAGTTGGGCGCTATCCCAGAAGGTAAAAATGTCATCATCAAATGGCAAGGTAAGCCGGTTTTCATCAGACACAGAACTCCTGATGAGATTGACGAGGCTAACCAAGTAAACCTTAAGGCTTTGAGAGACCCACAAACCGATGCTGACCGTGTCAAGAAGCCAGAATGGTTAGTCATGTTGGGTATTTGTACTCACTTGGGTTGTGTCCCAATCGGAGAGGCCGGTGACTTCGGTGGATGGTTCTGTCCATGTCACGGTTCTCACTACGATATCTCCGGTAGAATCAGAAGAGGTCCAGCTCCATTGAACTTGGAAATCCCACTGTACGACTTCACTGATGACGAGACTTTGTTAGTCGGTTAAGCATAGAAAGTCATCAAGTTAGAATCATTTAACCCAAAAAGACGAAAACCGAAGAAGACCATCATTGTATAAAAACTTATTCCTTTTTCAGTACAACAACATAATAACCCAGTCCATCCTCACAACTTCATATTCATTCGTTATTATATATATCTTATATAATTTCATTTTTGTTATATTTATACTTGATTTGTATATTCGAAAATATATACTGCATTAGATTGAACTATAGGTTGGGATTATCCAATAGTAACTCATCTAACTCGTCCGGAACAGTTTTCCAAATTTCACTGTGCCAGTCATTCCTTATCTTCTCGATTGTTAATTCTTTGCAATACTGCTCAATATTACAGCCTTTGTATATACTCTTGAAGTCTTGAAGCAGTTCCAAGAATTTCTGACCCACAAGATCTAATGGTATGTTGGTAGGATTATAATCTTCGGCATAGTGCATTCTGTAGAAGAGACTCCAATGAAACAGACTATGCCTGGGAATCTTTCTAGGACGACCAAGGTTTGGCACGAACACCTTCTTCCACTGTCCATCTTTGTTTTCAATTTTGTACCCAATTGGAAGCAATTCTATCATCCACCAAAGAATTGTTTCAAAAAAGATACCGTTTCCTCTGGAATCGAATCTGTGGACCGGAAAATTTGGAAGACATAGACTTGAACTAGTTGTCTGAACTTCGATGGATGCGGGAAATATTGTATGAAGAAGATCATTATTTAAGCGACTGTTTCCAAGAACTCGATCGAAACGCTGCACTGGTCCTGCCCTTAAATGCTGCATTGGCTTGGTCCTTCGAATAGATAATAAATCATGGTTGCAAGATAGTAAGCTCTTTTCAATAGGATGCTTGTCGTTAAAATCGTGGATAATACCTGGTTTAAACAAAACTCCAAATTTTAATGCTTGCAGAAGCATCCACCGTAATGGCACGTCAGATAGATATTGCCCTTCCAAGTCTGGCGGCCAGCCTCCACCACAGTCACCGTGGTTACCGGGAAAGAATAATTCTATAATGTCCTCAGATGGATCGCTCGGCAACCTATTACCAAATGCAGTTAAAAGAGGACTTTCATTAATATCATAATGAGCATGATGTGAATGAGTATGTTCTTCTTCCATTTCACATTCAGTACAAAGCAAGCTAAGTAAGCATGGATAATAGCTGTATGGTGCAAACAACAATTGCTTAAACTTTGCTCGACGTTCGTCTATACTAACAGCGTGCCTAACATGCTCCACAATTCTGCTACTAGATGTATAGGGAAAGAGTCTATCTCTGAAAATGCCGACTGAGTTCACTGTATCCCATAAACCCATAAAATGGATTTCAACATCCTTTCTTGAAAAGGTTTCCTTGAACTCTTGAATCAATGAGACTGTAGAATCTTGTTGGGCTGGCTGCCCAGCGAATTCCCAATTGCAGTAAAGATTCCAAGCAGTAGCTGTCATCTCTTCGAGTCCTGGATTGAGAAGACCTACTCTTTCAATCATAGATGCTAGAATCCTAGCACAGAAACTTCCTCTGCTATACTAGAGTTAGTATATGTTTATCAACTTGAATATCGTCTAGGGTAATCTTACCTGAATCCAAATAAGTATATTCTATCACCCCTTTTGTAAAAGCGCCCCAAGAAATTATAAGCTGCTATTACATGATACTCTAATGTGAATGCAAGTATGGAATCAAACTTGCTAGCCATGTAGTTTATCTTGGAATTAATGAAGTTTGTTTCACGGAAATCTGCAGATTGTGACAGAAACTCAACCCCGATTCCTGGTTGGTAGTAGCATAGCTGAGAGAGGCTGTCTTTTTCTAGCATCCTGAATATTTTCAAGGCATTTGAGAAAGGCGATGTTCCAAAGTTGTTTTCGGTTCCATCTAAGCATAAGATAAGGTTCATGGGTTCAGTGTGCTGTTGAATCGCCTTACCATGGATTGAAGAAAACGAACTTGCACTATACCGCTGAGTATTGTAGTGAACAGTAGGCTCGCCACCTTCACCGGAAAGTAGGTTGATAGGCTCTGTTGGCTCTGTTGGCTCTGACATTTGGATATAATTACTAACCAACCTGAGTTAAGTTGTAAAGTATCGTAAATTATGAAGTTCTTTAACCGTATGTAATACCGTTAATAAATGTACATTTGTTCTATCGGCGTCTACTTCTTTTTTCCTGAGGTTGCAAATTAAAAAGGTTGCGAAAAATGAGAATTTGATATCAACGAGGCTCATTCTTACATATATGAAATGGTGTAATGAAGTGTATAAGTGTATATTGTATAAGTTTATCTAAAAGAATGTACCGAAATGAACGAAGTGTGTAAAAAAACCAATCTATAATTTTCCAAACCCAAAAGAATTAAATTTCAACTTAGATGTCAAAGATTTCAATGTTAGCAGAGGCCAAGTCCTTAACTGTAACAACACAGAAGGCTCCACCTGATGGGCTGTTGGAAGATCCAGAAACTTGGTTGAAACCAGTCTTGGATGGATCGATTTCACAATCTAATCCATCACAGTCACCGTCATTGGCACAAGTGACTCTGACACCGAAAGATGGCTTTACACCATCGAAGTCATTAATGTAGATTGGGTTCCAACCGAGTTTAACGTAAGTGTTACCGTCGTTGTCGGTGTTGGCACCAGCGACGTATGGTGCCCAGTTTCCGACAGCTTTGGCTTTAGAACCCCAGACACAACCATCCTTGGCTGAGACACCTGGGGCGTTAATGTAGAAATGAGCGGAAGTTCCAGCCCAGTAGTTTGCGGATGGAACAGCGATTGTTTGATTTGAACCGGATTCAATTTTGGTTGGGATCAACATAGCTTCGTTACCTGGCAAAACAGTTTGACAGAAAGCTACATCCTTTGCAGCATTGTTCTTAGCTTGAACGGTCTTCTCACCGTCCACACAATAAGGCTTGTTTGAGAATGGCTTGGAGACGGTACCATCATTATTACAATATAAACCACCATTTTGGGATTTTGGATAAGTGTATGATGTAGCGCTTGGATCCCACTGCGCCATAACTTGGCCTGGAGGACAAGCGTAAGGACAATAAGAGCCTGGTGTACAGGATTGATCTGGACTCATGGCCCAACCAGCATTGGTAGAACCTGATGTAATGGCTACTAGACCGGCGTCAGTAGGGAATGAACATGTGGAGCCACCTCTTTTAGAGATTTCCAAAGGTAAAGCAGAAACTAAAGAAAGAGTAACTGAACTGAGGACTGCAAAATTTGTGAACAACATTTTTTTTAAAGAATGTGAGGGTATCTATTTAGTAAAGAGTGTATTGATCGACAGATCGAAAGAACGGACTGAGTAAGTAAAAGAGAGTGGGAGGTGGCAAGCACTTAACAACAAAGGGAGTGTGATGGTCTGTTAGAGATCAAGATTCAAATATCTACAAATGTCAGGGAGATCATGGATCTTATATACAATTGGCCAATAGGCCAATATACCTAGATATTGGTGTGTGTAAGAGAGTACTATAGATCTGTGACAATCCTTGATTAAAGCAATCACATCTAGACTTGAAAACTTTGCACGTAAAAATTTTTGCAGTAGACAGAACCGTTGTGAGTCTTAAGGTGGCAATTTGGCCTAATGCAGAATAGTAAGAGATCTATGTGTTAAGTGCGTAGATTCTATTTTAGTGCAGATTTATTGCATATTCCATTTACTGGATTAAGTAAAATCCCACATCTGCTCTAAGTGTTCCCAAAACAGCAGAGACAAAATAATCATTATTGCGCAGCGATATTGCTTCGACTACCATAAGCCTTTTCGATAATGGACTTAGCCTCAATAGCTGGGGTAAAAATGCCATTCTATAGCTATGGTAGTATACGATAACTTTCCGAATTATATCTTTGCTAACTGTTTATCCCTAAGGCACTGGTGCAAGTAATATGTCAGTACTGAAAAATTTTCGTCGATATTCCGGGTTATGAAATGACCAATTCACCGTCTCAGCAGAAAAAATAAGATCCCATTACCGGCGCCATTGCCGTCGGTAAAACACGATATATGGACGTTGCAATATTGAATGAAAGTTAAGGTTTGAAATTGATGCCATCTAATGAGAGCGGGTACAAATAATTATTACGGAAACCTCTTTTCTTTTTCGCTCATTACAGGAGAAGTTGCAGCCATTGGGTTAAGGCGGATTGGGAGTTCAACGCGAAGGTCTAGACTCGGCGCAGGGTTCGTTTCCCTAATTGTAGTTATAAAGGCATTGTCTATCAAATCTATACAGTCTTTAGAGATTTTAATTATACTCACTTAGCTAGTAGAAGATGCAGTCCATCGAGAAAGAAGATTTTTCACACTTTGCTCTTCCTGAAGTTACAGTTTGTATGTAGCAATACAATGTAGTAAATAAGGGGGTGAAATACCCATACATTAGAGTGTGTAGCTACAGCGATCAGTTCCAGCGTGTGACCTCCTATTGTAATGAGCAGTTCTTGTATGTGATTCTAGCTCGGTACAAGACCCGGTGGCATTGCTCATCACAATAGGGAGTAGAGAACCAAAAAATAGGACGATCCCGTACATCTGGTGGCACTTTCGCTTAATTGCTTCACAGGTTTGAGCATATGTTAAGCTGCCGCTTGAGTGATTCTAGAATGTACGATACCTCCTATTACATGTAGTGGCGCGGTTCGTAGTTTCTAGCTAGGGTATAGCATCCTAGTGTTGTCTGGTGATTGCAATTTGACACTTTTTGGGACAAATTGGTCCCTATCTTGCATAAAGTGCAACACATATTTTGCTAGGAGAATGAAACTACATTAAGAAAATTAATTGCTATTTCCTTTCCTCACCCCTATCTCCCCATCCACACCATCATCACCTCACGTAATTACGATAGGCTTATTTCTGAACTTCATCGATCTCTCATTTCAGAAAACATTGTTCACATAACCTCAACTTCTCTCTTATCCTATGGGTGCGAATTGCTCCTATCAGTTTTCGTATGGCCGAATGTAGACCTACTCTTAGTCTTGCGCGCACTGTAATATGTAAGAAAAACCAGTTAACAGTAAGCCTTAATAGACGCTTAGTGAACAGTGACTATTACTATATGTGCATTCAGAAGAAGTCTTATATAATACATCATTGAGTGATATGAGTGGATCCATTGTAAGAGCTCTCAATTGGGATGCTGGCTACGAACAACAGTTTATAGCCGTGAATCCAATCGGAGACGAGGTCCTCTTGTATCAAACCAACCACGAAGACCCAGGCATTGAGTCCAACGACTTGATCAAGTTGAACAGTCGAACAGGTTTCGAAAACATTCAATGCTCGTCATACTCATTGATAAATAGAGGTATTACGGGTGTAGGGTCTATCAGCGGAAACATATCTATTTTCGACATTAACTCCAACACTTCGTCAATATTGAAATTGAGACCTAAACAGAATAGACCATGTAATGCCATATCATTTAACAACAATAATTTGATTGTCGGAGGCTTTGACAAAGGACGTCAAGACAACTCATTACAGATATGGAACATCGAACATTACTCCAGAAATAGCACAAATGATCATATCAAAAGACCTATAACCACGTACTTGCCAAATGAAGCAGTATTATCTGCCATATTTTACCCTGACCGTGAAGGTAGCATACTATGTGGGTCGTATAAGTTCCTTAGAGAAATTGATTTGAGAACGGATCAACCAGTATTCCAAATGGCCACAAAGTGCACATTAGGATTAACAGTAGACCATTTCCATAATCACTTATTCCAGTCGTTCAGCGAGGATGGATCTTTGGCCATATGGGATAGAAGAAAATTGACTACAATAAATTCTGTGAAGAGTAAGGCTCCGTTGTCGTCGGGGAATGTAATCACCGAGACCCCAGTGTTACAGTTTGTTAAACTTTTAAGCGATGCTTCCGCCAGAAAGAACCAAAACCCATGTGTTCGTTATTCTACAATACGAGCAGGTGAATTTTCAGCTGTTTTCAATGGAGATTTAATCAGAAGATGGAATACTGGAGTAGTTCCAGCCAATGCAGCTACTTCTATAGAAAATAAATCATCTAAAGACTCGTCAATTTTGCGTAGTTTGAAGATGCAATCACAACAGCAGTACAGTTCAGAAGAATCTCTCTTTGTGGGTCTAGTTTTGGATGTCAAAACAGACTATGAGAGAGTCGTATCATTTGACTATTCTCCAGATATAACATCTCATACTTCAACGAACTTTGTGTGTATGAGACAGTCGGGTTCAGTCTTTAGAATGCCAGCTGTTGAATGTATAGAGGCATTGGATTTCAATTCTCTAAACGAGTTTACTATAGCGGGGCCTGAGGGTACATTAACTAAGTTTGCCGAGAAAGATATATTCACCAAATTAAAGGCCAATGGTGCACCACTTACACAACCCAATGGAAACATAAACAACACAGTAGCCAACAAACTCGCAGAATTGGGAATCATTGACGAGTCAAGGAAATATAGCGAAGCTGAGTTATCAGAAGACATAGAGTCCACGGTGGATGATGAGAGTGCCATAGCACCATATGAACAGGAAGGAAGAGAAATTAGGTACAACTTTGCGGATCTAGAAATTGATATTCCTTTAAATGCAATGCTTGACGCATCAGCAGTTATAAGTTATGATATATGTTCAACAATACGGAAACGTGCTATTTTGGGTTACGGCATAGATTGCGAGGAGAGCATTCGAGTTTTGGAGGACTTGGATGCCATCGATAAACAGGTATTCTTGAGGAATACATGGAAATGGTTGGGATTAGCCAAGAAGTCGTTAGAGAAAGGTACGATGATCAGCGAAGGAATAGACTTAGGATACCAGGGTGTCTTAGGAATATGGGAGGGAGTTGAAGAGTTGAATAATCAAAAGAGAACTTCTCCGGAGACCGGCCCAATAACTGATAGCTGGTTTTCTCATGCAGTCAAGAATATAGTATCTTCGAAAGGTAAAAAGACGGCTGGAATCAACATTTCCAGCAGTAGTGAAAGGAAGGCCCAAAGAAAGCTCTGCTTAATAGTTTCTGGATGGTATTTAGCAGACAATGAGTTTGAGGAGAAGCTCAATATTTTAATATCCCTAGGATATTGCGAAAAGGCAGCAGGCTGGGCGGTTTTCCACGGAGACGTGCCCAAGGCAATCGAAATATTGGCCAATGCCAAAAAAGAACGTTTGAGATTGATGTCAACAGCTGTAGCGGGATACTTGGCTTACAAGAATTCCAATGTTAATAGCCCTTGGAAAGACCAATGCCGTAAGATGGCATCTGAGTTGGACGATCCATACCTTCGTGCAATATTTGCATTCATTGCTGACAATGACTGGTGGGATGTCTTGGATGAGCACTCTTTACCTTTAAGGGAGAGATTGGGAGTTGCGTTAAGGTTTCTATCTGACAAAGATTTGAATGTTTACTTGCATAGAATAGCTGATACAGTGGTCAACAAGGGTGAATTAGAGGGTCTTATCTTGACTGGAATTACTCCTCGAGGAATTGACTTGTTGCAGAGTTACGTGGATAGAACTAGCGATGTGCAAACGGCAGCCTTAATTGCCGCGTTTGGATCTCCTAGATATTTCTCAGACGACAGAGTAAAACACTGGGTCGACTGTTACAGAAGCTTGTTAAATAGTTGGGGCCTTTTCAGTGTTCGTGCTAAGTTTGATGTTGCAAGAACTAAATTATCAAAGAACGCAGTTGGAAATTCTACTATCAAACCTTCCCCAAAACAAGTATACTTACAATGTACAAGGTGCAACAAGAATATCTCGAAACCAAAACTGTCCAATGTTCTTCCAGGCAACAATCCACAGGCCATACTAAAGCAATTTAATAAAATGAACCACCCTAATAAGCCCTCAAAGGATGACATTGTTGCCTGTCCTCATTGCGGGGCACCGCTTCCAAGATGCTCCGTGTGTCTTCTTACACTAGGAACTCCACTTCCATTGGAACCTTCAGAGAAATTGAGCGAATTGACGCAAGCGAACAAGATAGAAAACAAATTCAGAGAGTGGTTCAGTTTCTGCTTGAGTTGCAACCATGGCTGCCATGCCCATCACGCAGAGGAATGGTTCTCGAAGCATTACGTATGTCCTGTTCCAGATTGCAACTGCCGTTGTAACAGCAAATGATCGTGAAACCAGGAGGGATGCAGCAACGGCTGCAATCCACAAAAATCCCGATCTCGTCACCGCAAAGAACACTCACAAAATACATATCTGTATATATATACACTATTGAATAATAACTAGTAATATTTTGAAGTATTTACGGAAGAGAAGTCACAGCCCTGGTGATGCATGCACACCATTAAAGCTATCCGACCATTCGGAGGCCCTTTGCGCCGTGCAAGGACTACTAACCCTACAAACCTCCCATTTTACATACAAAGTCTAAACCTTGTCTTAACAAAGTTAAATTTAAAATATCTTAGTCAGTCTCCCAACTAATCTGCACATATGGCTCCCATTACACCAAGCCTGAAGAAGAAAAAGAATCCACGGCGTTTCCCTGATCAATACAGTGACTGATGAATTTGTAAATTATCCCGATTGCAGGCAACAACGCGTGTAGCCTAGCTCTGCCAACAATCCAAACAGTCATCTATACCACCACCAAGGAATCACTTCAGAAAGATAACAGAACTTCGCAAATCAACTTAACTCCAGAAGAATAGCTATTCTCGGACTTTTCCATCACATGCCTTTACCGCGCTACGGTCGTACCTAGACGCTCCGCCCCACGACAACTACTGCAAAAGCTGCAGCTCGGGGAAGGAGGTATCACGTGATACACTTGCTATTTATGGATAATCGTCAACACACACAAACGAGAGAAAATAAAACAGAGAACAGCAGTTTCGTATCACAGAAGGAGGCAGATCATTATCGGAAAGTGGTACGAATAAGCGCCACGGGATAAGGCATCGAAAGACGAGTAGTTAGTGTTAGATCTTTGAAAGACAGAACGGTGTCGCTATTGTTCAGTACCTTAGAAAGTGAACAATATTGTACTACAGCCAGATCGTTTCGAGTTTAGATCTCATTTGACCGATTCGCTCTTTAGAACTAACAGCATTTTAAGGCTTCCACTAAATTAGTGATTTGACTGTTAAGACAGCGCCATATCAGTTACAGGACCGCCTGGTGTTCGAGATCACCAGCATAGAGTCACAATACGTCAGACCGACATATTTATCAGTCCTATTTGATCAACAACCTTGATTCATCTGTTGATTTGATCCTGGTTTCGTGCCTATTGATCCAACGTCATAACAATACAATAGTTCCAAAACACTCTGTTTGGTAACAGTCGTTCATTGTCCTTTATTCGGGAACAACTTAGAAGTAATCCAACACGTCTCAAGATATACCTCTCCCAGGACTACTTATATACGTTCCTTGGTATAGACAGAGGCCGATCTTGTGTTTCTATTCATTCATAATCCATTAAAACCATCATTTCAGGAAACCAAAGTTAGAATAGATCAACAAGGTATTATCCGATATACGTCTATAATTTCCTACTGCACAAGTACAGTCTTAAAATTAATATAATCATACACCGACATGTCCAAAAACGACGTACTTTCGGATATCCGTGGCAAGATTGACCGTGAACGGAAACTCATCGCTGGTTTCCAAGCGCTCAAGAAGAACACTGCCAATGCTGATGTTATCCAAAGATGCAATACGCAAATTCGAGAGACGCAGTCAAACATCGACTATCTAGAGGAGACATTGGCAAAGCTTCAGATGCTGCATGGTCCAGAGAGCCCAGAGAGACAAAATACCAATGGTACCAATGGCAATGGCAATTCCAGCAGTACAACTCCCAATAACCACTTGCCAGTGGCGGATAGACCAATTTACTCTCGTTTCGATCTCATCAAATACGATTGCCCTCTGTTAGGCCACAAGATTCAGCACATGCTCCAGCAATTACAATTTAAATTACAAGTTGAGAATCAATACAGAGAGGCCAATCAAAAGATTTCTCATTTGTACCTTATGGATGGTGACAAGCTGCTGAGTATCGCCGCTGAAGGTGGAAGAGTCGAAAGTGATCAGAGAATCCAATTATTAAATAAAGCTCTCAGGAAATATCAGAACATGCATATTGATGTTGAAGACGTGACTCGTGACTTTGAGATCATGAGCTCCCCAAAACACGCTAGAAAACCTTTAACGGGAAAACTTACTATTGCTATCACCTGTATCAGAGATGTGGATCATGTAGCATCGCCAATGTTTTCCAAGAAGCCTGAGTCCATCGTTATAATCAAGGTTGATGATGTTGAAAAAGCAAGGACTAAGGGTTCAAGATCTGATAAATGGAACGAAGAGTTTATAATTGACGTCGACAAGGGAAATGAGATAGAACTTTCTGTTTTTGATAAGAGCAATAATCTTGTTCCGGTAGCTGTAAATTGGGCTTTACTTTCAGACATTACAGAAGAAATTAGAAAAAAGAAAGTGGCAAATGAAATGGGTTCCAGTGGCTGGTTGTCAGCATCAAATCTTTCACAGACTAGTACGTATGTTGCATCTAGTGCCAACTCTAGCAAAGCAGGATTCAATAATAACATGGGGGCTTCATTTAATTCCACAGCACCAATTTCAAGTGGAGCCAACGGTTTAGTTTCAGGAAGCTCTACTGTAGGAACAGAAGAATTGGCTGATCAAAAGGTCCTCATCAATACATGGCTTAGCCTTGAGCCTGTAGGTCAGATGCTTGTGACAGTCGGCTTCGAGAAGACTAACAGTCAAGGAAAGCAATTTATGGGAGGATTAGGGCGTCATGGTGCTATTAGACAGAAGAAAGAAGAAGTATTTGAACAGCATGGCCATCAATTCGTGCAGAAGCAGTTTTACAATATAATGTGCTGTGCACTTTGTGGTGAGTTTTTAAGATACACTGGATACCAATGTCAAGACTGTAAATTCCTTTGTCACAAGAAATGTTATCAAAAGGTCGTTACAAAGTGTATTCTGAAATCCAGCACCGAGGTGGACGATGAAACTAAGTTGAACCATAGAATTCCGCATAGATTTGAGCCTATTGCAAATAGGGGAACTAAATGGTGTTGTCACTGTGGGTATATCCTTCCTTGGGGCCGTAAGAATGTGCGCAAATGTTCTGAGTGTGGAGTCATGTGTCACGCACAATGTACTCACTTGGTTCCAGATTTTTGTGGAATGTCGATGGAGATGGCTAATAAAATCTTAATGACTATTAAATCAACCAAGACTCAACCAAAAACGATTGGAAACGTTCGCAATCGTCTTCAACAGAATGCTCCCACGCAGTTCCAACAACCTATTGTACAACACCAAGCCACCCCGAAATCCTCATCCATCGAGTCTAGATCGGACGAAATGTCAGATGAAGAGATGGACAAGGAGTACGGCAAATTGCCAACGGAAACAACAAATCGTTTCCAGGCTCCAGCTGATGACCCATATGGAGGAAAAGGTAGACGGCCACCTCCACCGCCACCGCCACCGGACTCGACTAAGAATCATCATAGAAAACCACTGTATGATCAAAATCATCAGACACATCAACTGCAATATGTTTCTCAACAGCAATACCCTCAAGAATCTCAACAAGTTGGTGCAGAAGACTACCAGATTTCAGACCCTTATGCAAAAACTGCGTTACATAATGCTCTAAATGAAGAGCCCCTGCTCAATCCATTTGCAAATCACAATGTTCCTGTTGCAGATGAGTTCTCAAACTTTGATTACAACAACAAACACACTCAACAGTACATTGTTCCAGATATTGCTACGAATGGTACTCAAGATAATATTTACCAACCAGCATCTGTTGTGGAGCAGAAAGCTGCTGCCCAAAATGCTGCTGATGCTCCTCAAGAAATATCTAAGCCCGTTCACAATACCCTGGAAGCAAAGTCTCCACATAAGTCAAAGCGTAGAAGAAGAAAGGTCGGCTTAGATGACTTCCAATTCTTGGCAGTCCTTGGCAAGGGTAATTTTGGAAAAGTTATGCTAGCAGAGAGCAGACATACGCTGAATCTCTGTGCTATCAAGGTATTGAAGAAGGACTTCATTGTCGAAAATGACGAGGCGGATAGTGTGAAATCCGAAAAGAGAGTATTTTTAACTGCCAACAAAGAAAAGCACCCGTTCTTGTTAAACTTGCACTGTTGTTTCCAGACAGAGAACCGTATTTACTTTGTAATGGAGTATATTTCAGGTGGTGACTTAATGTGGCATATACAGAAATCGCGTTTCTCGGCGAAAAGGGCTAAATTTTATGCCTGTGAAGTCTTATTAGGATTGAAGTATTTCCATGATAATGGTATCGTATACAGAGATTTGAAGTTGGATAACATTCTTTTGACTACCAAGGGTCACATCAAGATCGGTGACTATGGTTTATGTAAAGAGAATATGTTTTACAAGAGTACTACTGGCACCTTCTGTGGAACTCCGGAGTTCATGGCACCGGAGATCATTGCAGGAAAGCCGTATGATAGAAGTGTAGATTGGTGGGCGTTTGGTGTGTTACTTTTCCAGATGCTTTTGTGTCAATCCCCTTTCAAGGGTGACGATGAGGATGAAATCTTCAATGCTATCGAACACGATGATGTAAAGTATCCAATTAGTATGCCTCGTCAAACGGTGCTTGTCCTTCAAGCATTACTCACAAAGGATCCGGGTGCTAGACTTGGAAGTACCGAAAGAGATGCAGACGAGATTATGGAGCATCCATACTTCCAGGATGTCAACTTTGATGATGTAATGAACTGTAGAATCCCAGCACCGTATTTACCAGAGATCAATTCTGAGCATGACTATTCCAACTTCGACCAAGAGTTCACGTCTGAGACACCACGGTTGACTCCTGTTGAAACAGTATTGACTAGTGAGATGCAAGAGCAATTCCGTGGATTTTCTCATGTGTCCGATAATGCCGCTGTGTGATTATGTGTTTTGTAATGTGTTTGTGGAAACGTATTTGTCGTGGTAATGACAAATGTATAGTCTAATATTTAATTTTAATTGTTAAATCGTAAGACAAATTTCGTAGCAAATCCATTGAGAACAAATTTATGGTATTACAATTCTACATGTTTGATAATTATTAGGCCACAGCTCATGGTATTAAAAATCTCTATAATGCTCTATGCGTAATGCTAATTAAGTGAAAATGCAAGAGAACCAAGGGAAACGTAGCGTATTTAGAATTAAATAGTCCTACTTGAGTATTTTGAAGCATACTGTTGTGCTCTACTATTATTGTTGACTTTGCAAGGATCAAGAATCCTCTGCTGAATACGCTCTACCCCTGGTTCAGATAATGATAAGATGATGGTAAGCAAAACAACTCTACATTATAATACAACAACTGGAACTTGACTTCGTCTTCATTTCTTTGGTAGAAGTGGTCGTGTTCACCTTGCGCTGTTTAAATGAACTTATCTCGCTCTTAGCGGCTGTTTGGGTAGGTTCAACTGTATTGTTGGACGCTTCTGATTTAATCGGATTTGACTGTTCAGAAGTCTCGTCGGATGTTGACTTCTGGGGAACTTCCGATTCGGTGATCTCGGGTTGCTTGGTTTCTTCATTCATTTCCTTGGACTCGGACTGTTCGGGTACTTGTACCGGCTCTTCTTGAGCCCCATCTTGATCCAGTTCCTTGACTGGGTGCAATGCCTCTTCTCTCTTAGTTTCTATGAGGTAGTTAACTAGTGGCTGGAATACCTCCGTTATTCCGACACTCATCTTAGAAGAGCACTCACTGAAACCGATGGCGTTTAATCTCTGAGCCATTTCATAACCCTCATCGAAAGAAATTTGACGGTGTTCTTCCATATCACATTTAGTTCCCACAAGTACGATGGGAGGCATTTCTTCACGAACACTCAGTATTCTATCGAAGTTATCCTCCAAGGCTGCGAAAGACTCATGGTTATTTATGGAATAAACAAATAATATAGTAGCTGTATTTCTGATCTGAGTTTTACGGGTGCTAGAGTAGTTATCCAACAACGAAGTGGTGTCTAAAATTGTGATCTCGTAGTATTCCGAGCCTTCCCTTATCGGCTTGGTATAGAGGTCCTCAATGGAGGCATCTAGTCCCTCGATGTACTTGTTGTGAAGATAGTGCAAAATCAACGATGACTTTCCGCTGTGTTCTTCTCCGAGGACACATATGTCGAACTGGTCCTGGAGCACACGCAAACTATCATTCCATCTGCTCATGGTGAAAGTATGTAGTGCTGCTACTGCTAATTAATAATATAACTAAAAAGCCTGATCTGATAAATGGGCAGTCGTTGTTCCTGACACGAACCGTTTGGTTTTTGACCAATATATTTTGTCCAGATTCGACCTGTTAAGTATTCAACAGCACCTAACTCCATTAAAGTTCATAGGCGATTCTGCAAAGAAAAAGAAAGTGCCCAGTAGGAAGAAGTGAAGAAATCAAGGCACACTCAAACAGGCAATACTTTATAAACGGTTGTGGTGTGCGTAAAAAAAGCAATTTTTTATTTTGTAATCCCCAGAAGGTCCAATGGAAAATATATTGTTCTTTGATGTCAAGTGTGATATTATTATGGAGGAGGTCGTTATTTTCTTGTGAACAGTTGGTGAAAACCAGTGGAAGAGGTGACAGAATGGAAATATGAATTATTTTGTTATCGGATATTCAGATTAAGGTTACGACAGCTTGAAATCATGCCATGGAAGCTTCGCATCCGCAACACAGTGGGTTAAACTAGAATTAGGAGGGGTAATCGAAGCTCCTTGTTGGTCGCTCGTCTGTGACCCCGCTAACTTCGCATTGACGAGGCTACAGTCAGTCGGGCGGTGAAGAGAAAGCTCTATCCGGGAGGACAAGTCAGATCTTTTACATCTTTTGGTTCTAGAATAAGGTACGACTTACTTGCCCGCCAGATCCTTCTACATTTTTCAAACAGTCGGATAATTGCATAGATACTCACTATTCTCCTTTTCTTGTATGCACACAGACCGTTGGCTAAAACTAAATCTCTATCATTATGTAGGACTTCTTATGTGAGAAGAGCAGAAGAAGAAGACGAATGACCATGTCCAGGTCTGTATGCAATCTCCAGTTGGAAATGGTTCATTTTTAAGAGCATTTCTCATGCACAAGTTGGGGAGAAGACGCGAGGTCTAGAGCATAGAATACGTATATTTGGTTAGAGCTGTTTGAGCCCAGAGTCGATAGAACACGAGAAACAATAAGGAACAAAAGTGGAGTGCTGAATTTTACAGGTGCAATTAGGTGATCCCAGTTGTTATGTTCTAGAAATTGATCAGTTACATTTTTGCATCGATCTTCAAAGGAAAACCTCCGATACAAAGGTTATCGCACATCCTTCATCTCATTTCGGATTTATGGTTTATGGTCTTCTCCATTTCGAAAAATATGAATTATTATTTTGGAGTGTCTTTTTGAAGAGATTTTATCTCCTGCATACACTCCATTCGTCTAAGTATACACTAAATAAGGCTTATTGACTCTAACTATAATCTTCATCATCTGATTGCAAATATTGGGAGTAGTCGTCAGCGGATGCAAAAACGGGCAAGCTCTTGAGCTTTGCCTTCTTTGACTTGGACGATTTCTCGTCTTTGTCATTTGACTTTGAACGCTTCTTGGATGATTTCTTTGGCGTTTCTTCTTGTTCTTGTTCTTCTTCTTCTTCTTCTTCTTCTTCTTCTTCTTCAGAGTTTCCGAAGTCGCCCTCTCCGAGCATTCTGACTTCGATTTCAGAGTCGTCCAACTCATCTTCTTCGTTGATACCGAAAATCTCACCCTCGTCCTTGTCAAATCCTTCGAAGTCTTCTTCTTCTTCTACTTCTTCTTCCTCTTCTTCATCGCCGTCTTCTTCGTCTTCCTCTTCAGCCTCATCTTCAACAAAGGTAGGAACAGCTTCCTCATCTTCCTCGTCTTCCTCTTCGGCTTCAATTTCGGCAGCGGCTGTCTCTTCATCGTCACTGATATCAGAGAAATCAGCTTCGTCGAAGTCAGAGAACCCTTCGTCGTCGTCACTACCGTCTTCCACTTCAGGTCTAGACTTTACAAGAGCCTTCCAGATCTCGTCGTCACCCATAGCCTCAAGGTCTTCTTCATCTTCAATTTCATCCTTATCTTCATCCCTCTTGGTCTTCAACTTTTCTTTCTTAGTAGAGAAGTACTGGAAGAAGAACTGCTCATCTGGTCTGATATCCTCTGCCTTCTTTGCCAACCAGTCTTCGGTGTTAGCAGGAATCTCTGTGTTCTGAAGCCCTGTAGCTCTCACTAATAATGAGCCTGTATGGGCACCCCCCAAAGGTTGCATGATAGAGTTACCCTTCGTAATCGGCTTTTGCTTTGCATTCTTATACACAAATCTGTCCAAGAAATGGCTTAAGGTGAATAATCCGAGATCTGGCTTTGGCTGATCTTGCTTACCTTCTAACAACGAAGAAGCATATATGGCAATGGTGGGGTGGTAATGATGCAAGAATTGGCCCAATTCCCACAATGATGACTTGTCAGCGTTGGCAAATTTGGGATCACGTTTACGTGGATCGTATTCACTGTCTATCTCCTTCTTTTCAAAAATTTCCTTCTTCTCATCTTCATCTTCTGGATCAGGTCTTGATGCAAAATCGATGGCCAAGTCCTGAATTTGTGGAAAGGTCTTGGACAACTCCATAAGTAAGAAAAGCATACCTGAAATAGCTCCGACATTGATCCAATGACAACAAATCTGTAAGATTCTCTTAACAAAGGCGAGGACTCTGTCAACATTGGTATCATTTTTCAATGACTTGTATAATAAGTTAAGGTAAATTCCCTGTTTAGATGAATTTACCAAACGAGGATCCAACAAAGATTCGTATAAAGTTCTGTAATATCTGTCAGAATCCAATTTTTGCTGGGAAATAATGTGATTAACCAACACCAAGGCTTGAACAGAGGTGTTAAAATTGGAAGAATGCGTGATCTTAAATAATGTATCTAAGTGCTGTTGGAATGTCTCATTAGGCAACTCACAGAATGGGAAAGCACGATTCAAGCCAGTCAATAAAGCAGAGAACAATCTGGTGTTCTTCTCTTCAATGATCTCTGACTCGGTCTTTTCCTCGACCTTGACAGATTTTCCACCCTTCTTACCCTTCTTGAAGTTCTTACGGTTATTCTTTCTACCCTTTTCAGTTTTTCCCAATGTTTTGTCCTCTGGCTTGTCTCCTGTCTTCCCATCGGTTTCGACTAAAACTTTCTCAAAGAGAGCAAAATAGGTCTTGATCAAGGCGTTAGCTAATTCTGATTCACGTCTGGTTAAGATTGTTTGGTTCAATGTGGTAATAGAGTAGTATTGGGCGTGGTGATCACTGTTGTTCTTGAAAACAATATCAATGACAGACTCAGTAACAATCTTTTTCATGGCTGGATGAGCTTGCTCTAATTGTAAAATTTGATAAGATGTCTTCGACGCAACCTTATTATCAATATCTCCCAATTTGTTGACACCCAATCGCAATAAGTTAGCTTCTTGCTCTGGTTTAGCCTTCAACAAATCAAAAATATGACTCAAGACATTCATTCTGACGTGAAGAATAGGGTCATGAGATAAAACCTCCAAAACAGAAATCAATTTGAAATAATGCTTCTTGATTACGTCTTCGAAGTAATAGACTGCGAGCTCTGTGTCAGTGGAGGTCTTGCTTAAGTTAGGGTTCTTATCGAATGCATACAACTTTCTGTCCGGCAAAACACCATTTAGCAACAAATCCTTTAATGCATTGATTGACTGCAAGGCAGCAGTTCTGGACTTCTTCTCACAGTATCCAACAAGAGTTTCCAACGCCTTAAGGTTATGAAGTGGAGCTTCTTGAATCAAAAGAGTCAACGCAGAAATCTTATCGTTTAAGGTACCGTCAGATAAAATTTGCGACAAGAACTTCTTCTGAGAGTTGTTGGAGGCAAATTCTTCCAAGTAAATTTTGTTTTCACTTTCTATAGTCTTTTTAGCACGCTCGTATAATCTCTCACGAGCAAAACGGTCCAATTTCTCTGCTGGAACGTTTGTGTGGGAGGAAGGAATGTTGTACCAATCTGTACGGGTTGGAACTGAAAGCTTGGTGGAAGAAACTGAAGAAACATTGGTTACTCTGTCAGGATCCTGGTGCTTCTTTGGCTCCTTCTTAATTTCCACTTCCTTAACTTGGACGTCGTCCTCTTCCTCTTCCTCTTCCTCATCCTCTTCCGAGGATTCATCTACAGAGGCTTCACTAGATTCTTCCTCTTCGCTTTCTTCCTTCTTTTCTTCTTCAACTTCTTTCTCTTCCTCTTCCTCTTCTTCTACTTCCTCATTCACTTCCTCTTCAGCTTCTTCTTCTTCTTCTTCTTCGTCTTCTTCCAACTCAGGGACGTCATCCTCTACATATTCATCTTCGTCATCAACTACAATAGCTTCGCCGTTTCCTAAACCAATTCCTTTCATGAATTGCGACAAGTCATCTCCGAAACTTTTGTCCAATTTGGCATCGCTGACATCGAACTCTTGTTCGCTCTCTTCTCCCTCTTGAACTCCATCAATCAAAGCCAAGTCATCTTCAGTAGCTCCCAAAGCCAAGGCTTCACGACGCAAGATATCATCTTCAGTCTCTTCAGCTTCGCCCGTAGACGTATCCTTTTTGCTGTTCTTATTGGACTTGGAGTTCTTGGAAGATTCGAACTCCTTGTTGGAATCTTTTCTGAAGTCCTTAGGCTTGGATTCTTCCTTCTTAGGCTTGGAATCCTTAGCCTTCTTCAG
Source organism: Scheffersomyces lignosus (assembly GCA_001599395.1). NCBI lineage: Eukaryota > Fungi > Ascomycota > Pichiomycetes > Serinales > Debaryomycetaceae > Scheffersomyces > Scheffersomyces lignosus. The sequence continues at coordinate 1,240,582 of BCGS01000002.1, read as the reverse complement.
ACCTTTTTTGCCAGCAGTCAGACCATTCAATTTACTGGAGATCTTGTCCCTTAAAGAGGACAAGTTCAATTTGGAAGTGTCCATTGCTACTGCTTGTGGATCTGAATCTCTTGCAATTGATCTCTACTGAATATTCATAATTTATTGCAACAAGCTCATCCCATAGTGAAGCGCATCAAAAAAAATTTCTAGGTTACCTCGTGACATTTAGCAGATGCTTGGATGAACGTGCACTAGGTCACACTTGACTTCGACGGAATAATAGGAGCAGGAATGCTCGGATAAACTTCCCAGATGGAGAAGGTTGATTGCATTACGTGACGAATGTGGTAAATGCAGCGGCGGAGAGTATTCGGGGCAGATACTGAATACAGACCGCAACAGACGGACCTCGAACGTTCAGCAATATGGTGACAACAAATTAAATCGTGTGTGATCCTTTAAATAACTATATAAGGAAAGATATCTAGGTGTAAGCTAGGATGCTTACATGTTGTATTTCACAAAGGCTTTCACTACTTACGCCCATTATTAACAGTTGCACTGTTCTTTACCCCACCAAAAGAGCGAAATAACATGATGACTTCACATAATATCATAGCTCCTTCTCCGACTTGGCCAACTGTCCAGTCCACAAATATTCTCACCTCCAGCACAAGAACCTTCGATGAACCGTGCAAATACATCATCTCCAAGAAGAAGCTTGGGGCTGGATCATTCTCCACTGTCTATGAATGTAGAAACAAGTACACTGGTCTGCACTATGCGGCCAAGATGTATAATAAACGTACGGTGTATGGGTTGGAAACACTCTTGCAGAATGAATTCCAAGTTCTCAAGAAAATGTCGATGAGCCATCAGAACATCCTCACCATGGTCGACTACTTCGAAACAGCAGATAAGCTCTTTCTTATCACGGATATCGCCTTGGGTGGAGATTTGTTCGATAGAATCGTAGCTTCGGACAAAGGATTGCCTGAAGCAGATGCTAGAGAAATTGCACATACGCTCATTGCAACTGTGGAGTATCTCCACAAAAATGATGTAGTTCACCGAGATTTGAAAGCCGAGAACATATTGATACACTATGATACCAACAACAAAAATGATATATTAGTTGCGGATTTTGGCTTTGCTAGAATTCTTCTGCCCGGTGAGAAGTTGTACGAAAGAGCAGGTACCCTAAGCTACATGGCTCCAGAAATGCTTGATCGCCAGGGCTACAGTATGTCTGCGGACGTATGGTCTATTGGCGTAATAGTCTACTTCATGCTATGCGCTTACATGCCCTTTGACTGTGAGACAGATGAAGAGACTAAAACCGCTATCCGCGTTGGAGATTACCAGTTTGAGCCTGAAGAGTACTGGGGAAATGTATCAGATGACGCAAGAGGCTTCCTTGAAATGTGCTTTCGGTTAGAGAATAGGCCAAGCTGCCTGGAGTTGCTAACACACCCTTTCTTGGCCACGACATTGCCAAGAGCATCGTCATCCATGAGCCTTACTCTGCAGCTACGTGAATCTGTTGCCATTCTTCATTACTTGCAAAGCAGCCAGGATCAAAGCAATACATATGCGCATGATGTCACGTCCATGGCGAGGTCCTTAAGTTTGTCCCATTCCAGCAGCAGGGATGTGGCGTCCCGCATGTCTCTTCTTGAACGATCTAGGAACAACTCATTGATCGTAGGTACTACGCTGCGAGGCGCATGCTGTACCACGCCAGAACAAGTGTCGCGGTTCTCAACACCCGTGTTTTCACAGCAAGGGTCCTATAGTAATGTTCGCAGCAGTCCGCTCTGGAAATCGGCGGACTCGGACCACATCGAAAACGCGCTGGTAGCGTCGGTGCTAGCACCCCTGGTAGACTGCGAAATATTATCTGTAGATAGATGTACACCGAACAGTTTAGTATAGAAGTTTTGGCTGAGTTTTTAATTTTACACATTCGGACTCTCAACAACCATCTTGAGCTGGCACAAGCAACCAATCCTGATACATCCCATCACTTTATCTGACACAACCACACGGTACATTCCCGAAACGCAAGCCGCTTGTACCGACATAATTCAACCCTAATTAGATAATACATATAAGTCTTCCCACATCGAGGAGACCACCCACACCAAACTTAGACTTACAACTGCACCTCGTATATCCTCCTTGCCTCACCTCTAGTATATCAGATTTCGCCTGTATGTAGTCGCATGTCTATCAGTACAGTCTCAAAAATAAATACGTTGAGATTACATAACCCTCACTGGAATCAAGTTTGTTTATATGGAGGCCTGGTAACATATAATACAAATTGTACGTAATGCTATTTATCGTGTAAGCAGCATCGGCAAGCGCCATATTGTTGTTGAGAAGTATATGGTAACGTCATATACTGTTGGTAGCCACTGATCCCATAGAATTGTTCTTTTCACCGCGAAAGCCCGCTATACATTGCGCGCAGGGTCATCATACAGACTATGAATCATTTTGCTACTACATAAACCTACCATGAATAGTCATCCCTTTATAGCTCCAGGGCCCCCAATAGGAAACTCGCACGTTCACACAGTGTTTGACAGCCACTTGAAGCCCCGTGAGGAGCGTGACTTCAGGGAAATATACCCAGATCTTGACGAAAACAACCAATTGAAGGTGTTTGTCGTACCCCAAGAGCAAGACTCAGACAATGGAGATATGATGGAGATAACCAATTCCGTTAACACAACTTCTGAATTGAAGAAACCGATATTCAGACAGATTGAAAACTATATGGGAGAAAATATCCGCGTAAAATTCAACAAATCCATTACAGAGTACGGCTTCCAAGAACCAAATAAAGTGAAAAGTAAGGATATACTGGAGTCGTACATACGACCGTTCCAATTGCCACAGAACGTAGGTACGAACGAAAACAGTGTAGATACCATCGAGAAGTTGATAGATAGAAAGAAGAACCTTGTGGAATACGACATGGACGAACAGGATTTCTTTTACTTAAAGCATAGAAACGAGCAGACGCTGAACATCATCAAGATTACCCCCGAGGTGTTTGAAATTATGATAACAATCTTAGAAAATGAATGGGACAGGTTAGAGCACAAAATGAATCTGATAATGAACAACTCAGGTGACATTGATCGATTCAACGAGGACCCTAATAACATGCTTCTGTTGGATCGGGACGACATCGAAAAGTATGGTACTGATGACGGCATAATCCCCGGCTCCATATATGATCAGAGATGTGCTGTTTGCAACGATAGTGACTGTGACAATTCTAATGCGATCGTTTTCTGTGATGGTTGTGATATTGCCGTACATCAGGAATGTTATGGAATAGCATTCATTCCCGAGGGCCAATGGTTGTGTCGTAAATGTATGATCAACAAAAATATTAAAACTGGATGTGTCTTTTGCCCCAGTAAGTCAGGAGCATTCAAACAACTTGACAACAGTCTCTGGAGCCACGTCATTTGTGCGTTATGGATTAATGAGTTGTACTTTGCTAACCCAATTTACATGGAACCAATAGAAGGAATGGACTTGATACCGAAAAGCAGATGGAAATTGACGTGCTATATTTGTAAACAGAGAGTGGGTGCTTGCATCCAATGTATTAACCGAAGCTGTTTTCTGGCATACCATGTTACCTGTGCTAAGAGAGCTGGCCTCTATATGGAAATGACTAAAGGTATTGAAGGAGCAATAAGTAATAAGTTAACATTACAAACATTCTGCGACAAGCACAGCCCTTCTCATTGGAATAATGAAGAGATTGTACGGGGTATTCAACGAGTTCGAATGTTCTATCGTGATACTAAGTTATTGAATGAACGGAATGCTACGTTGAGCAATTATAAGAAGAAGGCTAACAAATTGAACATATTCAAATGGAAGACAGAAACAAACACACCTATCGCACCCAAACTCTTCAGCGACTCTCTATTCGATATATTGCTTCGTTTGAAGGTAGAGAATCAGATATCCTTACCTCATCAAAGTAGCTCTAGAATCCTAGAGTTGAGCGTATTACCAAATAGAACAAAGGAAGAAATATGGACTGATCTTAGAAATATTACCAACGAAATATGTCGCTACTGGTGCCTAAAGAGAGAACAAAAGAAAGGTGCTCCATTAATACGAAAGAATAATAATTTGCTAGTAACGAGCTCTATTTTATATAATTCAATCCCTGGAGAAGGGGAGATAGTCTCTAATGGTTCAGAACATGTCGACGACATCACACAGAGAATTGATTTTGCCAATGTGTTGGTAAATGACTTAGACAGAGTTATATCTTTGAGCAACGACGCCTTGTTGAGGCAGAACTGCTTAAGTGAAATTCATGACATGGACCTTGAAATGGTGGATACTGTCTATTTTCCTATCAAGAAACTTATAGAGTATTGCTTGGACCTGTTGAATTCAAAATTTGATAGCAGTAAGGTAATTCAAGGTTACAAGCTCAAGTCAGAGTTGGAAAGCAAACGGAAATTGCCAAGTACCGCAGTGCTGACCCCAACAAGTGGGTCGGATGAAGGTGACAATTCAAGTGGAGAAAGAAGTCCACTAATTGCCAGTCTATCCGAAGCACCTGTGCTTACTTTACACCAAATCATACAGAAAAACGCACGGTACGAGTACATTTCCGTCAAACAGTTTCAATACGAAGTGGAGCGATTTAATACAGTGGTAATAGAACAAAATAAGCCCTCAAACAATGTTTATAAATTAATGAAGAGGTGGTTGAAGGAGTTCTACAGGATACTCCCCGACATGCACAGTTTTGAAAATAATATTATGACCCAACCTGGTAGTGACGAGGTTAAGGGGATTTTAGACTTTCCCTTTATTGATTTCCAAGGTAGTCACATCAAATTCCACAGCTTCAATGCTAGGGATACTTTAAAATCTTATGGACTAAGTGATGTTGAAGATGCAATGGATGAAGAGAATGAGAGGCTCTTAGCAATGTTTCTAACTGGTCACAAGTAACAGAATTGAATGTCGAACTGTGCCGGTATAGGTAAAAACTGAACCGTGACGGGGGTGGTATTCCTTCAGCAACAATTGACTACAATGCTGTATCTCATGCATCTAGTGCATATGAGTTGCTAGGAATGTGAAGAAGAAAATTCCATGTAGTAATTTTCGCAAATTACAAAATCAGAAGAACAGGACGTCGGCAGGATACATATCCCCAAAAGAGGAAGAAAGGAGGCTCAATATACTACATTCATGTGGATTCACCTGCGTTGGTATTAGACACTAGAAACAACAATGCAAACCCTTCATGTAAATAACTTGCTGCAAAGTCGGGAAAATACCCAATATTTTTCACTTCCATGGTCCAATACTATTCAACACTCTGGCAAGTCTGAAAATTTCAGTAATGTTCTGTAAGTAGAAACCGTAACAATAGTCAGTGGTACACCTAATCCATGTTTTTTTGGTTATTGCCTACATACATCTGCACGGCTATTGCTGTGAACGAACTATGCGCCTAAATCTAAGTAAATGTACAGATTAATCCGGGTGATTGTATGAATACAATGAATACATCGGTCTAGTTTAAGTTAGCCAGGATGTTCGAAGAGCAACCAAGACATTGCATTTCGTAAAGAACAACAATATGTTGTGGGTTATTGCAAAAGTTCATTTTCATTTTTTATTTTTTGCAGCATAGCTTATGCTTACAGTTTGGCATTGTTGAGAATCCTAAAGGCCAAACTAAACTGGACTGGTACCTGATCACCAATCTAGAAATCAATTACTACAGTATTTCATCATCGTTACATTTATCGGTCGGGAAGGAACATACCGCAGTAAAAGCACATTCTGTGGGGCGTGTGTGTGCAGCGATGGGACGCAGCTCGCATAGTAGTACTTCATAAGGAGATATCCCGAGATCCCTCCAAACGTAATATTGTTTTGGACAAGTATTAACCAATCCAGAATATATAACTTCCTTGCATATTGAAGCTTTGTAGGTGCCACCAGATATTTGGTATCCCTAAGTCCGGCATTCCCAAGAGATTTGTAATCGATTGTTGATGGTAAGGCTCTAAACTCAAAGCAAATCCTAAGCGCTATGACAATTACATCACATTCGTACATTGTTGGTGTACGTGATCTATTGAAGAGATTTACCAACTTACGAATTGTAAAAAAAATCATAAAACCAACCCTGCTCCCGCCGATAATCAACATTTCGGTGCTCTTCTTACGGCGATAGCCGCTAAATGTCAACACCAATATGTCTCACCAGCCTCACATCACTACATCATTAGCCCCGACGGAAATGACACTTAAAAAAATATTCCGTCTTTCGAATGTTCTCAACATATAGCCATGCATGAACGAACACCTAGACCACAGCTCTGCAAAAAATATAGCACTGGGAACTGACGAGTCACATGTACATACTCATCAGTGTAACATGGATACAGGAAACGGCCAGCCTTGTTGTTGGGATTCAAACCCAATTGTCAAATAATTGCTATGAGGCTGCTCTCATGCACGGGAAGACAATGGTTCCTATAACATGCATGAATGTGTTGATACCCCAGTGTAGTAAAACATCCTTTGTTGAAGGATTTAACGGTGAAGTTTTTATCGAAATGCCAATCATTTCACATGAATTCGGCCCGTTGGTCTCAATAAAGCTCTCCAATGTGCACGAAAGTTAAGCTGATACCCCAGGATAATAAAATTAGCCTTTGTGTGAGTTAATTTAGCCTTTGAAGTCTTTATCGTGAGAAATAAGAAATTAAAGATAGCCTTGATGGCGGCCCTTGCACATGACTTCGGCCCGTTGGATGTTATTTGATTGTTTGCAAGTCGCCTCACAACTAAAATCTCTTGTCAAATATCTTGGTTTCTAATAATGACGTTTTGAAATTGTATGTCTTTCTTGTCCTTTTTAGTTCAAGAAGTTGCCGTATGCATAGAACTATTCCATCGTCTAGTAGATTAAATCCATAAAATGGCTTCAATTGATTGAACCAATAATATTCCGGTTCGTTCGAAATATTTGCGTTTGTGCTTCAGCCTGCACTATATAGTGGAAAATATAATATTTTTTATGACCTAAAAACCATATTTCCGAAGTAGAGAGAACTACAAAAATGGCTACAGATCAAATATGATCCTTTTGAGGGGATAGATTGTGATTAAGTGACTATCAACTTGCAACTGACTGCACTTGAATGGATACTCTAGTATAGACACTACTTCATGTTCTGGTTAGTGTACACCATTGCCATCGGTCAGCAGTAGAGCATGAAACGCAGTTTAAGAGTCACTAAAAAGTACTAAAAAATATATTCCCGTCAAGATCCAGAATAAAATTACTGAAATGATCAATTTGTTTCCATAGTTCCAAAGGCAGTATTGAGTCATCGATTACTTTATTTTATCCACGAGCTTGGTAGAGTCTACGAATTCGATAATCGACTTCAAACATGTTTAAAGCATTCCAATTGAGTATGTAAGACATTGGTACCCAAATATGTAAAATTGATGTGCATTTATGTATGTGGGGACACTAACTATTGGATACGAAGGCATACTGCAAAAAGCCATACTGACAAGTAAAGCGGAGCCTCAAATTTGGAAACATATACAACTTTCCAAAAGATGACCAATTTTCCGTAGTTGGAGATTACCATTTAGTCCAATTATGGTTTAAGATGTGGAAGAAATGCCTTTTTTAAATATTCATAGTTATTGTTCGTAGCTGCATCCACAATTAGGATATTCTATCGTTTTAAAATTAAAAAAAAAATTCGAAAGAATTAATTACTAATAATATACTGAAGTTCAAGTTTCAAATTAAACTTTATATTTTCAACATAATGGGTGTCTCGGCTAAATGCTTAACCTGAAACTACATGTCTGTTCTAGCTACTTTTAGCAGACCAACTTGTCTTGCCCTAAGGAACTGAATCTTTACCGTTGTTCAGGGACCGTAGTAGCTGTAGCAAGCACGGAATCTCACTCATTAATATTATGTATTAGAATGCGTGGCATTGCTACATACAACCTATACACTTCGTGCTTTGAAATAATATTTGAGGCTCACCAGATTCCTTTGCGTTGTATCAGACCATTGATACACTATTATACTTGGAGAGTATGCAGCAACAGCTTTATCTGGAACTAAACCTTTTTTTTATTCATCTACTCAAGATTAAGGTTAATGAGAGGAGGGGTGTTTTATTTTTCGTTTCCAGGGCGAAGAACCAACAGTTTGGGGCTGGTTGTCACGACACTGAACGGTGAATAGTATGTTGGCCGTCGTAAACTCAACGTCTATACACCAATTGGTAACGGAGATACCAAGATACAAAAGCTTATCAAGACCTATACGGGTTGGGATAATTAAGACCCGTATATGTAAGTGACCTATAAAAGAGCCTGAAAGCGGAATTGTTTGATTCGCCGTGCAAGCGAAAGCTATGGAAATAATCAGTTGGAAAATAGACGAGGAACGAGAATTTAGAATCCCGTGTTCTGTAGATCCTTTACGCAGCCAAACCGCATGGGCCCCGTTTGTCTAGTCTTGTGCTGCACTTATTCGACTGAAACAAAGGCATCGAGGCTTCATAATATTGCCGAATAGGTATCTGCTCCCCGAATAACCCATATTACTAAAATTTCAGATGGCATGTAGAAAGTCCAAAATTAAAATTGTCACATATGCTGACCTGTATCAGGATCCCTATCCAACATGTATTTGGATATGTTCTCCGTCCTCCTACCCTGTACCAAGCATAGAAGCAGAAGTGCCCAGAAGCTATATATAGGGCATGAAATCTCCTGTTTACAATCATCTATCCCATGCATTTTCCACCACTGCCAATTTTCTACCTCAGGAGCATTACTCTAACCACTCTTCACTAGGTTTGGTACGACGACTTCGCACCTTCACACTCATCCAATCCCCGAGCAATCGTCATATCGCTCCGGCATTCGCACTGCGCTGAGTGAGCCAAAAATAGTTGCAAAGCCATAGGCCGACGACCAAAATCTCCGCCCTGCAGACACCCAAATTGTTCCTGTGTGCTGACCGAACTAGACCACTTCGCTAGAACTGTACATTAGCATCTATTTACATATTTACATTTTCACTCTAAACACGTATTTTGTGGAACATCACACCAATCAAGGCCTTAGCCCCACCACACAAGGCCGTCAGAATACCATATTTCTTTGGAACCGCACACCTGCCCACTATACGAATCAAGTCTATCTCCTGGATTTCGCATCTCGTCGCTCGTCGCAAAACACACACCACAAACTGGCTCCTGTGACGCCAAATCTATTGCTTTTAGTACGCAAATCGTCAACGGAGAAAAAATACTAGTATATCCCGAGACGTGAATACAGCACCACTATCTCATACATATACGTTACTGATATATATACATATATCTACCTATCTACCTCTATATATCCATTGCTGGTCCCACTGTTGAGTATATATTCCTCCCATTGTTGCTTTTAGTGGCCTTCTCGCTCCCTATCTTCCCTCCTTTATTCCTCCCCTTACGACTACCCCATCATTGTTGGATCTCAATTGTGAGCCTAGAAAATATCTAATAGTTCGCTAACTCGCTGCGGTACCTGAGTCTTCACGCGTACACTACTCATACTAAATCTAAATCTAGATCGAATCGAATTGGTGTCTATAACTATATTTGTATATATATTCGGCGTTTCCTTTGATCTCACAAGCTGAACGTCGCCACGGATTCGCTTCATCGTCGGTTCCCTCATACTACCATGATGTCGCATCACACACCAACCCCGGCTCCGACCCCCATCAAGGACTCGGGCTCTCACCACTCCAAGAAGCTTCCCCTCATCGTCGACATAGCCATCGACAACAACGGAAAACAACTCTACCAAGTACATGAGTCGTCTAAATCAGTCCGCCGCGAAATGCCAAGATCAACAAACTTCTCCAACGCCGGAATCCATATCGATGACGGCTCCATATTCATGAAGCAAGAGGAAAAAACACCCATACGGAGAGTTCTTGGCACCTTATCACCAAGCACCCTTAACCAAAAAAAGGGATCAGAAGACGAATATGACGAGCCGGAATTGGCTACAAGAAAAGATAGCAACAGTGACTACACTTCTGCCGACGAAGCAGGTCCCAATATGTTTTCTAACTTCGACCAAGACGACTTCACCCAGCAACAGATAAGTGCTGGTTATTCCCGGCAATTGGCTCCTGCCAAGGGAGCTCTGGATAACGATATCTGGTCTGAAGACGTCGAGCAGGCGTTTGAAGAAGTGTTGAGTATTATCCCAAAAAACGGGTTGAATAAAATCAAAATCTCCGGGCGCTCATGCGGACGTAATGAGTTAATCTCTGACTACATCTACACCAAGACTGGAAAGTTCAGAACACGAAAACAAGTCTCCAGTCATATACAAGTTATCAAGAACTTGGGACAGAAGTTGGACATTATCAGATTGATAAATGAAGGACCGCTGTTCGAAAACGAAGAAGCTCAAGCTGATTGCAATAAGAAGTTTGAGGAGATTTTCTCCAAAATCAACATGAACAAGTCCCTTGGCTTCAATGACAATGTACCCGTTACACACTTAAAGAGAAAGAGTACCTCTTATTTCGTTCCACAGTCTAACTCTCAGCTGGCATCTAAGAAAATTAGAAGAAGGTCATCTAAGGCAAACCCTTCTTCCTCTCTACAAATCTCATTCCAAGGTTTCTTCATGTCCATAGATGGTTCGTTTTCCTCAGCCCCAAATCCATTCATTTTGACTGTCCAAGACCTGAACCACGAAGTCAAAAAGTTGGTCATCAAGGAGAACGCAAACATAACCAACAGATTCCCTGGATTGGACGACTTCCAGAACTGCAACAACATTCCCATTATACATAACATGGTTAAAATTCATTTTACAAACTTCACTCAGAACTACTCTGTGGATGAAGGATTTAGATCAAACTTTTCTTTGCGCTGGGACGACTTGGAAGAATCGTCTAGACAATATTCATCATTCACTTGCATTTATTCTTTCGGTAAGGAAGTTTTGAAGTTTACTGAAGAAGGTTTCAAGTTCAATGAGAATAGAACTTTTTTAGTGAAGTTCTGGAAATTCTTCCTATCCAAGTTGGTAGGAAAGGAGGACAAAGAGGCCAATTTGGCTTTTAAGGGTATGACCATCAAACAGATTATCTTCGAAAACGAAAATATCGACTTGGATCCCGCAGAAGCTCTTGAACCTACAAATGTGGTGCCCAAACTGAAGATAAAATTGGTCTTGCTATGGGAATTTGCTAAGGTTATGGATTTCAAAGACGCGGCTACCACCACCAGTAAGTTGATCTTACCCTCGAGGATCCTTGCAAGTAATGAGAATATAATACCACAGATGGTAGATTATCCACAGGCATCACTGGGTATGTTCCCTGATTCGGCTTCTAATACTGCCGCTACCATATCGACAACACCTACTGCCCCATATCAAAATCAACCAACCTACATGGGTGCACCACAATTGAACCACGAGCCCGTTCACAATGCTCCCATTATGCAAACACCTGGTTCTGTTGAATCTCGTTGGGTCAAACCCCACGTTAGTGCACAAATGAAGTTCCAAAATTTACAGCAAGCACATTTACAGCCTACACAATTACTGCCAAGGCAGCAACAATTGCAACATCAACAGCAGCAACAGCAGGTTGCTCAGTTTCCGTTCCAAACTCCTGTTTCGAGTATGCTCCCGCAGCCCCCTTTTGTAAGTCATCAAGTTTTGAATCAAGTACAGCAACAACAGCAACAACAACATGTTGTGGGCCAGCAGAATTTGATTAACTCGGACATGCAACAGTACCCAGTTCAAGGTAATCATGGCCCTGCCAACATAGATTTGGGCATGATTCCTACTCCTGTTGCTCCTGAAGCTCAGGATTACCTGCTTCAGCCAGCATATTCCGAGGGTTATTATCAATGATTCATTGGTGAGGTTTTGTTTCACAAAAATGTTTGCATGGGTTCTTATCTAACGCATTCAACATCGTCTTCTTGTATTATCACTATATCTTTCTTTCTTGTATTAGATTTCTACTCGAAAGTCCACTGCTTTCGAATTTTCAGTCATATTCACTTCTTTAGATCCATATTTCTACATGTTTGATTTCTCTGAGATTTTTCCTTTCTAGTGTATAGGTTTTAGAATTTTGCTTTCAAATGAACGTTCCATCAACCAATCAGCCGCCACCCGTAGTCTAGTCACATCTCCTTTACTACACACAATACCTGATCAGCGCATTGCAAAATCTGCTACACACCATCAAATAAGCAACTTTTGGATCCCACATCATCATCACCATCAACACAAAAACTTCTTGTATTACAATTCATTCCACGCCGTTGCGTCTCCTGTTGTTCACCTCTTTCCCCAACCACCATAAAAGAACCATTCCTGAACGGTTGTAGCTGCAAAATCCTCTCCTGCAGACTCCCCAGACATCGCGCGCGCAGAGTCAACAATGACTCGGTCCCTCTAGAATTTTTCAGTGCTAATCACTATCAGAGCTAATCATCGCGAGAACAGCAGGTCACGATTGCTCTGTATTGAAAGAAGAGTATTCAGACTTAAACTTGAATTGACTTTTAGTTACTTTCGAGATCGGTGTTACAACATTCTGCTTCCTAGATTTTCAAATCCAGAAGCCCAAAAATCTACATTCTGCGCAGTGTTATCATGGATAAGAAGACTATTGGTATCTTAGGCGGGGGCCAACTAGGCCGTATGGTCGTGGAGGCTGCCAACCGTCTCAACATCAACACCGTGATTTTGGACGCTCCCAATACTCCGGCTAAGCAGATAAACGCTGTAAGCGAACATGTGGACGGTTCGTTTACCCATTACGAGTCAATTGTCAAATTGGCTGAAAAATCGGACATCTTAACTGTCGAAATCGAGCATGTCGATGCCGATGCCTTGAAGAGAGTCAAGCAGAAGTTTCCTCACATCGAGATCTACCCTTTGCCTGATACCATTAAGTTGATCCAGGATAAGTACTTACAGAAACAACACTTGATCCAGCATGAAATCGAAGTGGCAGAGTCCATTCCTGTTGAGGACAACACCGAAGAAGCCTTGTTGGAAGTCGGAGAGAAGTTCGGCTACCCATTCATGTTGAAATCCAGAACATTGGCCTACGATGGAAGAGGTAACTTCGTTGTTAAATCCAGCGACAATGTTGGTGAAGCTCTCGAGTTCTTGAAAGACAGACCTTTATACGCTGAAAAATGGTGTCCCTTCGTTAAGGAATTGGCTGTAATGGTCGTTAGATCATTGGAAGGTGAAGTATTCGCATACCCAACCGTAGAGACCATCCAGCAAGATAACATCTGCCACTTGGTTTTTGCACCAGCTAGAATTCCAGACACCTTGGCCAAAAAAGCTTCTATCTTAGCCAACAATGCCGTCAAATCCTTCCCTGGTTGCGGTATCTTCGGAGTCGAGATGTTCTTATTGCCAAATAATGAACTCTTGGTTAATGAGGTTGCTCCTAGACCACACAATTCTGGTCACTACACCATCGATGCTTGCGTAACCTCTCAATTCGAGGCCCATGTCAGAGCCGTTGCTGGTTTACCAATGCCAAAGGGATTTACCGAATTTTCCACAACTTCTACCAATGCTATCATGTTGAATGTGTTAGGTGATAAGGAAACTGCTGACAAGGAATTAGAGATCTGCCGTAGAGCTTTGGAGAGCCCTCATGCCACAGTTTACCTCTACGGTAAGAGCAGCAGATCAGGAAGAAAGATGGGACATATAAATGTAGTATCATCCTCAATGGATGACTGTGAGAATAGATTGGCATACATAATGGGTGAAACCTCCACTATCCCAGCATCTTTGACCCCTAAGGAACAACCTTTGGTCAGTATCATAATGGGTTCTGACTCGGATTTGCCTGTCATGTCTGTAGGTGCAAACATCTTGAAGACTTTCGGTGTTCCATTTGAGCTAACTATCGTCAGTGCACACAGAACTCCACATAGAATGGCCCAGTATGCCATTGAAGCCCCTAAGAGAGGCTTGAAGGTCATTATTGCTGGTGCTGGTGGTGCTGCACACTTGCCCGGTATGGTTGCAGCCATGACTCCATTGCCTGTCATTGGAGTTCCTGTCAAGGGTTCTGTGTTGGATGGTGTAGACTCGTTACATTCCATTGTCCAAATGCCAAGAGGCATTCCAGTCGCTACTGTGGCCATCAATAACAGTACAAATGCTGCTTTGTTGGCTATCAGAATCTTGGGTGTCTATCAACCTAAATGGTTGAACGAGATGAACCAATACATGGTGAACATGGAACACGAAGTTTTAGGTAAGGCTGATGTGTTAGAGGACATTGGATACGAGAAGTACTTGACTGACAAGTTGAAGAAGTAAATAGGATGCTCCTGAAATAATAGGGCTCCTGAAAGAATTGAGAGTATTACACAATGTTGATCATTCCTTTACAATCGGTATATTAGTAGTAACATAAAAAATGACGTCGAAAAGTAACTAATAAAAAAGAACTAAAGTAATATGCTATCTGAATATTTTGCATTGTAGTCTAGTGTACAGTGTCTGGTATAAATAATCAGACTAAATAAGTAAGGAACCTTTTTGCAGTTCATGCTATGATCTCCGCGTAATATGAAGTAAGAATAATAATTATTATGATGATATGATGGTAATGTACAAATGCAAGTTAAGTATTGAAATGAATAATGTTTAAAACTTAAAACTTCATAGTCTTGTTTCCACCCTTCTTGTGCTTGATCTTTCTTTGCTTGTAAATCTGACCTCTGGAGTCTCTCCATCCTGAAGTGCTAACCTTCTTGGTCTCTTTGGATTCGTCGACTTCCATGGACTCTTTACCCTCTACTTTGTCGTCTTCGTTGGCATTCTTCTTGGCTTCTATTTGCTTCTTAGTCTCGTCCTCCAATTTATCCGCAATTCTCTTGTTTCTACCATCTACAAACTTGGAGAATTCACCTTTACGTTTGATAGACTTAGCTCTCAACTTCGACTTTGATCTCAATGATTTACCCATTTTATATGTATTTAAATGTTCTGAGTGTCCCTATTTACCGGTATAGATACTGAGATCAGACTGCTAGACTAGTTTACTGATTCTATTCCTTTTAAAATAGTACTACATTGCCTATTACTCTACTAATTTTTTGCAAACATCTCATCTCCTAATCGGTTAGCACGCATCTGGAAATTTTAATACACGTGCCACTACTCAGGGCTCAGCCCTCATCGACATCGGTCACCTGACGCAGTACAAGTGATTTGTGGTAGGCATCGTCTCGACAAGACTACCTGCAGTGCACTAATTTCAATTACGTAATTGTTCATGTCATCCACACCCCTATGTGCATTACGCGAGCTCTCCCATACTAATCTCCCTCGTAGAGTTCGCACGACCAGCTCTCCACTGTAGTCTCTCCTCCACTGACAGCCTAAATCCCCTTGTATTTCTCACCCTTCTCACGTGACTAAGCCTAAAGAGGACGAAAGAAAAATTTTCCCTAAAAAAAATTTCATCACCCTTAGCTACATTAAAAGTTTTCTCCTTCTCTTTTACTCTTATTGATAGCATACATTTCATTAATCAAAAATGTAAGTGATAGATTATACCATTAGGTGTTAGGAATATTAAGATATGGATTGAGAGAGGAGATTATAGAAGAGCGCATAGTGCCAGAGATGCTGTGGAGAACAACAAGGGGCAAAATGTAGCAAGTAGTTCGACAAGATCCACTACGTAAATTGGACAAGCCATCCCCAAAAAAACTTGGGAGCAACACGAGTGTACAATCAAAGTCAATATCGAAATTATCTATCAACTGCAAATACCCAGAATTCCATCGCATGCTTGAATCAATCATGGATTCGATCTGGATACCAGAGATGAAGACCAATTCCTTGATGAGTAACAAACTGTAAGTCGCAGTCTCACAGTAAAAATTTGACGAACAGTCTCACTACGAACTAGAAATGAACGTAGTAACCAGAATTCCGATATTCCACCGATCCTTCCATCTTCATTGACGAACATCTTCACCGTAAAATTTTGCAATATACTAACTTTTTTATAGGGCTAACCTTAGAACTCAAAAGAGACTTGCTGCCAGTGTTGTTGGTGTCGGTAAGAGAAAGATCTGGTTGGACCCTAACGAGACCACCGAGCTTTCTAACGCCAACTCCCGTCAAGCTATTAGAAAATTATACAGAAATGGTACTATTGTCAAGAAGCCAGTCACTGTCCACTCCAGATCCAGAGCTAGAGCTTTGTTAGAGTCCAAGAGAGCCGGTAGACACATGGGTTACGGTAAGAGAAAGGGTACCAAGGACGCACGTATGCCTTCTCAAGTTTTGTGGATGAGAAGATTGAGAGTCTTGAGAAGATTATTAGCTAAATACAGAGATGCTGGTAAGATCGACAAGCACTTATATCACTCCTTATACAAGTCTGCTAAGGGTAACACCTTCAAGCACAAGAGATCTTTAGTTGAGCACATCATCCAAGCTAAGGCCGAGGCCTTGCGTGAGAAGGCTCTTAAGGACGAAGCCGAGGCTAGAAGAACTAGAAACAGAGCTGCCCGTGAAAGAAGACAACAAAGAGTCAACGAGAAGAGAGAGGCTTTCTTAGCTGAGGCTAACTAAGTTATTAAGGATTAGAAATCATCAACGGAACGAAGAAGAAGTAGACTTTCGTTAGGAAATCATCATTATATTCTTAATATACATATAATATTCTAATACTTTCTTATGCGACTGACTTGATTTCTTCCTTGTTTCGTTCATACTTGTCCATTAATACGATCTTTTCTGTGCTATTAGTATTATTCTCCACCACCGCTTTGTTATATATGGTTATATTAAATGACATCTGTATAAGAAAACTTCACTGTAGATATTCTTTGTTGGCTGTTACATAAGCATTTCGTAGCTCATATCTCCATTAAGACTTCCTTGGATCTTCGTAAACGCTGCAAATGTTATTCCCACGTATTCTACTACATTTTCAATTAGCTTAAACAGATATTATTGAAGAATTAAACAATAATGACAAATTATACACTGGCCAGGAAAGTAAAGAAAATAACGTCACGAAAGGATCAAATGATTAAATAAATTATGCAAACAAGGTCAGCCCGGGTTATGCCTATAACCGGTGACCGGGAACAAATGTGAATAACACTGTGAAGGCAGCAGTACACACTATGATCAAAAATAACACCCACAAACTTCTCTTTAAGAGCAATCTGTAAATGAATCTTTCCCGAATTTTTATCAAAGCCAGACGACTCGTTCTGGAGAATGCTTCTGAGTATCCGAACCATGCAAGAACTGGATCGATCAAGTAAATGGAAGATAAAAGGAAATAAAATGCTAGTAAGTATGGAGCTATAATTATAGGTCTCAACTTCCTTTTGTAGTTCAAGAACAAGAAAATGTAACTGATCCAGAAAGCTCCAAATAAGAAAAAGAAACCCAATATGATTCTGACGAAGTTGGAATGATTAACATTTCTAATTGCCACGAAGTTCAAGAACTTGGGTAAATGCTCATTTTCGATCTTATTGAAAACGTAGTTCTTAACGTTACTGAAAACATCTGGATCATCTCTTCCTTCAACTTCAATTGCTCTGATAATTTGAGAGTTTAGTTGTGGTGGTAAGTTCAAGTTCTTTTCTGAGTCCTCTACGAAGTACTTCAACAAAAGGTTATGGGACGACTCACGCAACTTGTCTCTGGTAATGAAAGAGTAGTTTCCAGTAGAACCTGGGGAATCTTTGATTAATTTCTCCAACAAAGAAGGAGTCACAATGGATTTTCTACGCGGATCATCTTGTGGGTTAACGAATGGGCTCTGCTGATTCTGTAACGAAACATATTTTGAGGGACTGACCGCACGGTCGGCTTCTCCGAATTCCATTTGATGCTCAAACGATGTGGATGATTGGTCATCGTCGTCTTCCTGTAACAAGTGTGAGTTGGAAGAAACTCTCTTCTCTGAAGCGAATGGTGGGTTAGGTGACTGCCTGAGCACCTCGGCGGAGTACTTTCTACTGATGTTTGGAGTTGATCTCTTGGAGCTGTTAGGTCCAGTTGCAATATCTAGATCGTCTTGTTCTGCATTATACTGTTGGATAAGATCTCTCAACTTTGGGTCGACGTTGTCCAAGTTGATGTCTCCTCTCAAGAATTGGGACAATCTGTGTGAGTCGTTGTCTTCCAAGATGTTGTCACTCAAGATCAAATCCAACAAGATGGAGGAACTCAAAGATCTGTGTTTATTACGCTCCAGTGCTGGCACTGAGTCACGGATCTGGCTTGCTCTGAAGTCTGTGTGGGTCGATTGTCTTACGATGGAGTCTCTTAAACCCTTGACGTAGTGTTTACACAAGCTCAAATGGTTGATCATTTCAAACCAGAAGTCGAGGTAGTCCAGCTTGTTTTCGACATCACTCATGAACTGATAGAAAGTGGAGATGTTCACTGGCGACTTGGTCTTGTTGGCCAAGATCTCCCCTAGGGTAGGGAGTCTATCCAAATGCACCGTCTGGTTGGTACCATTGGGGTTGTTCAAGTTGGACAAGTAGTGAGAATTCGGATAGTCCGACTGGTATTTCTCGTCAACCATACTGTGTATGTTGCTACTTAGGATTATACGGTACGGCGGCGGCTAGATCAGCAGTGCGACGGATCTGTGGTAGGGATGCTGGATCAAGATGTGGTTAAGCGAATGAACAGAGCTTGATACAGCAGAAGAAAAAAAGCTCCAGCAGTAGCAGGTAATAACAACTATTATTAATAAGTAAATGATAATAATAACAATATTAATCTCAATAACAACAGCCAAATTTTCAGGCCTCAAAATTCTCTGATTTTTTCCTCCTCTATCAACTTTTTGTTTACTGTTGTCAATAGAAAACTACACCTACAACCACTTCATTGATTCTGATCCTGTTGATACGTAGCTCGTGTCAGAAAAACTGCTAAGAAAATCCTTACCTCCTAAACGAAAATAAGCACTAAGGCTGAGACGTTGTGTACAAGGGCACAGGTGAGAACCCGATTGAGGAGGATACAAAATAGAGGACCTGCATTTGCTGGCTAGCAGTCGTAAATCTGGTGAGAGGTTAGCCCAAACGGGTTGGGGCAAGCGTTAGAGGAGGACGGGTGCTGTTTTGAGGATGAATGTGTGTAGCAGCATCTGTTTATGTTTGTTTAGAGGGCTAAAGCGTTGGTATTGTGTTGTGGTTGACAAGCGAGATGCCGCTAGTTGATGCTATTTGAAGTAGTGAGAGGCTGGAATGCTGTTGGGGCACGGGGAGCCCAATGGCTGTACTAGAGCCCGCGAAGCTGTCATGGAATCGAATGCTCAGAGAATGCCAAAGCAGGAGTTATAGAATAGTAGGGGAAGAGCTGTCATGCTAGGTTTGTAGATGTAATAATTTGGGCATGGGAATGTCCCATTATCTCTTTTTCCGAATGCCAAAATAAGAGCTGGTGCCTAGATTGAGAGTACAGGCTACTATCTACTTAAATTATGGTACTGCAAGGCTGTCCTGTGTTGCAACATCCCAGCTTTTGACAAAGACATGTCCGAAGCAGTCGAACCCTTTGTCAACAAATGCACTCCATAAAGGTGTGGAGAGACTTTAAACATCAAGCACCTACTTTAAGAGTGCAAATTATTACTTTTGCAGCACCCTGATGCCTCTCTTGTAAACTGTAGAATTTTGTTTTTCTATGGTGATGTCGATCGTAGAAAATGCGCAAGTAATACAAATGCTTATTGAGCTCTGAAATCATTGGTGCGGTTTACAGTGCAAGTGGAGTTCGCATCATTAGAGAATGGAATGAAAGTTGCTTCTAGTAGCATGTCCTAACCTTGCGGTACGGACGGGAAGTATACTAACAGTATTCTGGTCGTTACCAGTGTTGAAGTTTAAAAAATGAATTTACAAGAGTGCCGTCACCGTAGCACGTCGCTGTAGTAGGCCATCTGATTTACCAAAGCTATTGGTAGGACAAATCACCGTTGGTTGATGGGCTCTCTGTAGTTACTATATGCCTGTTAGGAGAGTTCTCCTTATGTATATGGGCCTGATTTGTAGTTGTACCAAGAAAAATGAAGAGATTATATCAAAATTCCACCCGTGCCGAAACGAAACGGTTGCTAAATCCAACCAGCGGGACGGCTCCAAAATGCTGTCATGGAACGGTGAAATATATTCATCTGGTTCTCTTGCATTCTAGGTACAGGTCAAACTTACAATAAGATTCAGATGGCAAAGATAATTTGCCTGCTAGAAGAGCTTACATCACACGTTGTCGTTGTTCGGACTCTGGCTGGCTTTAGGGGACAGAAATCAAGCAACCATTGGTCTTGTACGGTAACTCTCCACCTAATAAAGGCAAAAAATCAACAACTGCTGTTGTTCCTTAGGCATTTTGCTAATGACATAATATTGTAAGACAAAGTAGACCCAAGGCATTCCTAGATTGGAGGGCTATTCCGGTCTAACCATTATGGTAGTCTTGGTAATTTGTAAGGCATCTGATGTATTGCACTTTCATGAGGCAAAAGTTTCTCATAGTAGCTACATCTTGCAAAACGTTCCAAGCCTCTAAAAGTGGACCCACATGGTTTCCAAGGCATTACATGAATCCTATAGTGATAATCCCTTGTTGCAATGGTTTCTCTTCTGTATTTTTAGCAGTAAGTCTTCCTAGACGCGGAATTGGTGCCGCATCATGGCATGTTTTTCGTGCATAACCTTTATGTATTTTGAGCATTTAACAATCGCCGGCTCGCTTACATATCCCATATTCAGGGGACTTGCTCTTGTTGAATATTTGGCTACAAGTCGAATACAGCTACCGAGCAAACACATAAATAATTCGAAGGCATGAAGTGAATAGCTCCTGAGTGATATGACCTTAGATGGTGATCGAAATTCAGGATGAAATTGCAAGTAGAGAGCCAGAAAAATGCAACATTTCAGACGTCCTCAGAGGTCTGCGGCAACAAAAAAATGTACGAAAATGTGCCAACGGCGCTTTCCCGCCAAAAGAAGTAACTATATAGTAAATAAAAAATAATTAAACCCTTAGTTGGATGCAACATCGGCTTAGTGATATGTGACGAAGAGGCGTGGTAGCTCTGGCCGATGAGTATATTTGCCGCAAATGCTCCTTAGATTAAGGATATATAAGGGGCATATCCCATCCATATAAGTTTTAGTTGGATTACATAGTAATAAATATTGAAGTTATACACATATACAAAAAGAATTAATAATTTACTGTCTGTCAATTGACCAGTAAAGTAATACATACCACAATGTCACGAGGGTATTCCAAAGGAGGAACACTCTTAAAATAGAAATAAAAATATACTAATCAAAGGTCTAAAACCAATGTCTAAGCAAATCAACCAACAGATGAAATACCGACCATCTGGAAAAGAAGTAAATAAGACAATGGACGAGTCAGTCAATAACTATAAAACTGACTCATGAACTGAAAATAATGCAAGGACAGTTACGAACTGTGAAAAGGCAAACAAAGAACAAGTAAGGCAAGCGAGATGCAATTGTGATTGTTTTGATTCAACTGTAATAGTTAATCAAAGAGATATATTATATTCAGACCAGCTGTAACGCTTAAACAATGCATTAAGCAATTGCTTAATCGAGGATCTCTTGTTTGATGTAGTGGGTTGCATGTTCCTCAAATTCCTGTTTAAGTAAATCAGCCTCTACATACTCGGTCTTAACCTTAATCTCCTGTTCCTCTTCAATGACTGGCTCTTGTGCCTTTTCTAATTCTGATTTGTGTTTGACTGTGCCTTTACAATCACCAGATTCAATGTGCTCTGCCAACCAAACAAAATTGTTCTCGAAGTATTGGAAGCAACCTGCACATCTTCCACTGATACTGTTTCTTTCGTTAGATTTAGTACCAGGAGGATAGATGAAATGAAGGGCCTTCAAATGTGTTTTGTAAGTATCTCTACGAGAAAATCCACCTGTTGGATGACATTTGGTGCCAGAATTGCCGTCAGCTGGTTCTTGGAAGAATGGGCACATGAAGGCCTTTGCGGAGTTGTGCTTCTTTAAATGACGAGTCAAATAACCCTTCACTTTAAATGCTGCATCACAATGAGGACATTCATGTGGTAAAGCACCCTCTGCGTCTCCTCTAGGGCGGACTGACTTTCTACGTTCACCAATGGTTGAAGTTAAAGAAACAACACTGCTGTTACGAGAAATAAGTGCTGCACTTGAGAGTTCCTCAGCAGCTTTTGACATGGCAGCTAAGGTTGCTGTCAATTTAGACTTCTTAGATGGCTTTGCCATGGACTTTTCCTTCTTAGCTGTCTTCTTGTACTTCTTCATGTTTGGTGATTTTGCCATTTGCTTGTTCTGAGATGGAAGAGATGGAAGAGAAGAAGGAGCTTCGTTTAACAATTTCTCTTGCTCAACTTCGAAAGAGGTCACGATGGAAGCTGTTGTAGAATTAGAACTAATAGAGTCAAATTTTCTTTTCTTAGTAGTGTTATCATCAGTTTGAATGCCAAAGATTTCATCGTCCTCATCAAACAATCCACCAACATTGGAAAAAGAACTACTAGTGCTGTTCATTCTTTGATCTTCATTTTCGTTCGAGTTGAACTTCTTGAAGAATTCATCATCCAAAGGACTAATGAAACTTTCACTAGATGAAACTGACGACGAGAAGTAAGCATCCTGCAACTGACCGTTGTTATCATTGTGCATGAAATCGTTGAAATAAGGAGAGTCGTTGTTTAAACCAATCATGTTCATGTTAAAGTCGTTGAAATCATCTTTGTGCTGTTGCTTTTGATGATGCTTTGATAAAGACAAAGATGGGATAGGAATCAAAGTAATGTTGGCCTTGTTAACATCAATGAATTCCTTGTTTTTGTTCACGATTTGGTGATGGTGAAAAGATTGTGGCAAAGGCATGGAATGGCTAGATTGCTTAACATCGAAGTCAGCGTTCGAAAATAAGTCATCCTCGTCTTCGTTGGAGTGGTATGGAATTCCAACATGTTGAGTGTTCTTATGAGAAGCATTATATTGGTGGTGGCTGTGGGCTTCATAAAAATCGTCAAACTCAGGAAGGTTGTTGTTGAGATGGTTGTGGTAGTTAGAATAAGGGCCTGAGCAGCCTGGACCGTTTGGACCATTAAGGCCCACTGAGCCGGCACTGTATACACCATTATTCGAGAACGACGATGTTGCGGAAACACCACCGGAGCCGTTATTGAAGTCCACCATGCCTCCTGCATTGTTAGAGATGACAAAATTGTTGAAAAATTCAATCTGGTCATTCGCACCTCCAAGACTCAAATCTAAATCATCTGCTGCGCAGTTGACAGGTAACTTCGACTGGTTCTTGTTATTTGACAAGTTGATCACAGCCGATTTTAACAAAGGAGGAAATAATTCATTTGAAGATATTTTTGTACTTTTGTAAATCAAGTCATTTAAGAATTTGAAAACATTAATTTTTAAACCCAATAAATTTTTCGTGGCTAAGGAACCAAACTTTGCTGAAGCAGTGGTGCTTGGCGAGTTACCAGAACTTGACCTGCCACTGCCACTACTGGCAGTGGCGGCTTTATTGGTATTATCGTGAATTAAGCCAAGGGAGAAAAACAACATGTTTCCATTTGTTTGCAAATTAATAGTACGAGTCGAGTTGAAATATGAGACAAGTACTGACAGGGAAATCACTTAATAGTTCATAAATGAGGTGAGGTGAAAGGAGACTTAATGGGACATAGATTGGTGGAAAGGTGGACGTTGTTCTCTTGAAGATTACTACGTTTGGAAAAAAGGTGATGTGATGATAAATCTCAAATTTTCGCTGAGTCGTTGGAAGTCGATTTTTTCGAGTGTGCAGACCAGATAGCGGAGTAGTGAGGAGAAGTGACTGTGCTTCAGTGATTGTGATAGGTCTAAACGATTAAAAGTATGAACTGAATCTTTGGAGAATGGCTCTACTCAATGGAGAATCGAAAAGTAGTTGGAATTATTGTCTTATATAACTTGAGTTTTCTGATGGTGAAACTACCGGAAATAACGCAAGAACGCAAGAAAAGGAATTTTTTGGGGCTGTATGGATTATCTGTAAATTAGTCAGACTTTATTATTGCTTAGATATATCGGTTCGTAAGTTACTATCTGTTACTATCTAGTTGCGTTCAATAATGTGTTCTGTGAAAAAGAGCTTAGCAATACAAAATGCAGAAATCAACGATTTAACGAGGTATATATATTTATGTACTCTTGTGATTGGGGCCAATGAAATCAAAATTTCATATCTTAGTAGAAAAACCAGACAATGCATTGGTCTAAAAAAATGACATGTAAGTTGTCGTCTGTTGCAGTTACACACTACATTTGTGATTGTCATACATTACATGCCACAAATTAGAGTTTTGGTTTTATTCAATTAGGGATGAATTATTGGGGGAAATCGGTTTTATCAGAGGATTATCCTAAAAAAAATTCGAAATTTGGTGCCGTACGAACTTTTATTGAAAAGAATCTGAGAAATGTATGGATGTGGAACAACCCGAAGGCTGATATACAGGTTCGTAAGGCACCTTTCACCTTGAAGTCTCCAGATGGCCGTAATTTTACAGATTAGCCACCATTATGAAAAACCGTCTCCCGCTCCGTAAACACCATCGTAAACCTGTTGTGACAATACACCACCACACAATCGGGAACACCACCGTATGCTACTAATTAAGGCTGGCTCCACAGTTTTCATGCATTCGTCTCGAACTCTTCGTTGAAGCTTCTTTCGATAGCAATCGGCCCACGAGATGACAGGTGATGACTGTACTTCCACTTATAACCCTGCCAAATTTCCCGATGAACTGTTGAGGTGGTCAAAGAGCTTCTACAGTTCCTCTCTTTTATCTAATCTGTAAAATATTGGAGGGCTATTTTTGTCGATAGGGTGATGCTCGATCTCTCTCCTTCCTTTATCAGTAAATGGAAACGCAAGAACAAAAATTCACCTTTCAACTTTAGCTACAGGAAAATATTAAATGTCCATAGGTTACATGACAAAAAAACAGGTTATTTTCTATTGAATTAAGGTTTGCCCTTATTGTCTACATGATATTTTTAGACATTGACATTGGAAACCATTAAATGTGTAGGTTACTTCAGTAAGATCCGTCCTTGTTGGATGGGGAAGTTCGGTCGCTTTACGATCTACAGTACAGAGTATACTACAACCTTCTATACATTTAAGTTTTACATGATGCGTTCACCCATTGCACATTGTCATTTCTGTAAAGCCGACGCATTCTGGGTGGAGCTACGCTGATTTATATTTGTGGTTCAACGATGTTGAAGGGGCTTTCGTTCTAAATATATCGTCGTCAAGTACAAATCATATTGCGCTGCGCTGAGAGGGGTTGTTAACCCCTGAGACGTTGAAGTGGTTGGTGACAATGATGCCCATTCATCAGGTGCATGCTACCTCTTGGTGTAGTAGTGAGAGCGCGGGCGGTAAAAGTAGTGCATTTCATTGCCTAGTCACCGGTATCACTTGCTATCTCTATTATCCGCAATATGCCGTTCGTTTCTGCCCCAATATCCACTCTCCTCTATAGATTGACATTGAAATTTTTTAGTTTCTTTTTACCTGCTCCACGGCAATTCCGAAATTATTCCGAACATTTATATACAGTCGAACATGATGCAATATTATTTGGGAACAGCATAATCGGTTAGTAGGCGGCATATCAACTCTTTAGGTTTGTAATATCCGGCCATGAAGACGCACTTTGCTACCTTGAGAAACCCCACGAAAGGATGCAACTTTGTATGAGTTAACGTAAGTACGACCGAATCAAGCATACAATTCTACATGGATTTGACAAAACCAAAGCAAGAAACATGTGAACGTCTTGCACATTTTTGGAGCGCTGGAGACCGGATAATGATGCCGTTCTCAGCCATTCCTGAAAACTTATGTATCGATAGAGTCATTATCTAATTGTAGTGTAAGTTGCTTACTTTTCGATTCTTTTGTGTGCTAAGTTATGGCTCCAATATCACTTCACTTCTAACAATGAACTCCGAATCATTCCAGATCGATTATTTTGTTGTAACAATAACCCAACGTCCCCCTCTCTTTGCCACTCTTGTCTGCTCCACTGTAGTGTCCCCCAAGACCAGAAAAGGGCTCAATTTTAGGAAAACAATGGAACAAGGGTGAGTGATAAGGCACATATTCGAGGTATTATCTAATTGGCGTCTAAGCAATTCTCGGGCAAGCTATCTCGTTCCTTTTTACGTGTAATAAGCCTATTTTTCTATATATAGAATTCATGACTACAACAATTACTGCTGCCAGTTCACATCCTTATCTGCAAATTTTATGATGTGATAAGTTAACATACTGTTGGTGAAAAGGTGGAAGAAGCCTTTTATATTATTTGTTATAAATCGTGACCTTTAGTATTTTTTTTCATAGCAATTACTTTTCGAAGTTTGGTCAAATTATGACAAAATTATGCTATACAGAGAATTTCATGAACTTTTACTCAAGGTCAAAATCTGTAAGTCTTGACCATGCAATCAAGTAGACCACTCTAGATATAATATCCCCTTTTCTAGTCTCTAAACAGTGTGTACGACACGTCACATCTTTCTCTTTCGCTTGCTCGACTGACAAATCATGGGTGCAAAAAATAAGTAGTGTAAATGTGAGCCCTTCACAGCGTAATATCCATCCCGCGAATTCAACTCGCCACTTCGAACAGATTTTCCAACAAAAAAAAAGAAGCCAGCCTTTCAATTTTCTAAGTCGATGTCAGTCTTCTTCATCAATATCACTATTGAACATTATTGCTATTAACAAAGCTTACAACAAATCCACACAAAACAACAATATGTCTGCTTTAGATAAATCCTTGGATGATATTATCTCTTCTACCAAGAAGCCAGCTAGAAAGACTAAAGGAACCAAGCCAAACAAGGTTGGAAAGAAGGTTGGATCTGCCAACAAGAAGCCGATCGTTTCTTTTAAGAAATCGGCCAACGCTGCTACCGCTGCTAAGGCCGCCATTGATGTGTCTTACGCCACCAAGGTCGTTGTTTCTGGTTTGCCAAAGGACTTGAAACAGGATAACATTAAGGTATGTTGAGGGAAATGAATTTGTGCAGAGATTTCTGTCTTTTTCGAATTCTAGATAAGTGAACAAAAGAAGTATTTGAACACAAGGTGAAACCAATTATTATGGTAATGGCCTTCTCTTTTACCCGTGAAGTGCTACTAGAGATTCATCACTATATGTGAACATCACATTTGTTTTGAATATACTCTGACTGGTTCAGAGTTAGTTCTAAAATTCTTTGGGTTTATGAGTACTTTTGTATATCATTTTTTATTTATTGATCTTTGCTATCAAATTATGGTGAGGTTGGAAACAATCGTTTTACGATTTCCAATCCTATGAAAGATGAAGAGTAATGGATTGAACGAGAGACTTTGACTAAACTTCATGATGGTTCGCAGAGACACTTATACAGCACGGAAGTTTGCCCTCGACAAGTCATATCTCCTAAAGTTAAACATTCTTTATGATTAACCTTTAAATGTTCAATCTACCACCGCCTACGAAGCAATACTGTATCATATATGATCTAGAGATGGTTACTGTATGGTCATCGAATCTGTTCATTTGTATTTCTTCGTATGGTAAATGTGGAATTATTCGGGAACTGCAGTAGAGTTTATTCAGGAGCAAGTGGATTTGTTCTAGAGCGTGTTAATAGCAGCCTTTTTGTGATCATGAAGATTACATTTCCTCGAATATAACCTACAAAAAATTGAAAATTAGAATCTAGAATGGTGGATTTATTAGTTTATTATTCACCGTTTTAGTCTTCGATTTTAACTGCAGATGGCCTACGATCATCATAAGTATGGAAAATCGGGTAAATGACTTCCAGGGAAGCCGATCATAATTTGAATGCAAAAGTAGTAAATATTAGATACGCAGCGGTGCTTCCAAATACTTCTTTTATTCATTATTCTTCTATTCACATTTGAATTTGCAATTGCGAGAGCAATTGACTTCATGATTTCATGAACATGAAAACTAACATATTTTTTACAGGATTTCTTTCAATCACAGGTTGGTGGTGTTCACACCGTTGCCTTGACTTATAATGAAAAGGGTCAATTCAGAGGTATTGCTACTGTCATCTTTAAATCTAACAAGTCTGCTGTCTTGGCCACCGAGAAGTACAATGGTGCCCCAATTGACGGTGGTTCCAGCAAGTTGAAGTTGGAATTGATTATTGACCCATCAAAGAAACCTTTGGTTTCTAGAATTGCTGCCAACAAGATCGAGAAGCCAGGTGCCAAAAGCACTAAGGCCAAGGTCGCTGCAGTTGTCGCTAAGACCAAGAAGGCTCAGCCAAAGGCTAAGCAAGCACCAAAGAAGAAGGTCGCTGCTAAGAAGGGTAAGAAGACTGTTGAGGAATTGGACCAAGAGATGGCTGATTACATGGACCAGACCGCTAACTAAATAGCGGAGAGGTAGTTGATCGATATTCTAATGGAATGAACTTTTCAAGGACGGGTTGACTTCGTCGTCTCCATATTTTCTTCTCAAGCTGATTAGTGTATGTATGAATTAAAAATGTATTAGTATAATCTATAATCAAGCGAAATGTAGCTGAGGGCTTTCCTGAAAAAATAAACTGAAATCCTGGACCGACGTGTCAACAACAATGTAATGGGTTGAAAGAGCCGAATACCTCTTCCACTGGTGAGTAACCCACTTCTTAGAACAAAGTCCACTATCAAGATAAACCTATCCCTTGCAAATTTTCAATAGCTACTGAAAAACACGTCTAACCCAGAGTAATAAACTTATCGACAATCCTCACCTGTAATTGCAAATTGAAAACTAACTGTTCACACTAAAATGCTACCTGCAGCAGCTCAATCCAGCAAGAGAAATTTAGGGTCTTGTTTTGCATGCTCTACATTGTTACCAGTCGCTTGTGACGCTCCTAATGAAGAACAAGATCCGTTGAAATTAACTATCTCTGTGGACACCACAAGCATTGACAATGACAACAATCACAACTATAATGTCAAAATCAGTGTTAGCTCAGTATCTCAACCCCTGCTCCAGAACCTCTAGCTCTTGCCCTCCAACCCTCTGCCTCCCAGACACCAGTTTCAATTCCCCTACGCCTGGCCCAACGTTATCACCCAATCCAGTAACATCGGTGCACGCGCGTTACCAATTGGGATTTTCTTAGGCTGGCTCTTTGCATGTATCGTGCCGCGAGTGGTAACACTGAGGCAGAGGATTTACAACCAAACGTGAAATTAGTAAATACAGTTCTTACAGGTTTAGCCAAATTAGACAGGGTGTTACTTCTGTAGGTTTCCGCTTCAGCGTCTTGGGTTGTTTTGTTTGTTGTTGATTTCGAATTCGTCTTTTCCTGTTGAGGGCTTGTTGTCACCAGCTTTCTTGTGTTGGTTCTGTTGTTCTGTTCGTTTCCTGTTTGTACTTAGTCTCCCCACTACAGCCCTGGTTCTGTTTTTCTTCGCTAGCGACATTTTGACGTGCAATCGGCTACCAAAGCGAAATTCTTGCTTTGTTGTCTGATCTCTTATACAACAACAACCACGACAAGTGCTACGATCTTTCCTTATATCTCCAGTTATTGGCTCCTGTAGTGACCATCCCAGCAGCACATCGAGTTCCTGCTACCACAGTCCTTCTACCGCTACTGCAAAATGCCTAACATCGATTACATAGTCACAGCGGAATTTCACATCGATAAGGGTCCTTCGTTGATCCACCAATTCCCCAGTCAGCTCCCGGGGTTGAACAACTTGTACTTCCTTCCAGAACTCATGTTGCCGGATCAGATCCACAAAAGAGAAGAGGACTTCACGCTCTTTCTCCTCTACAGAAATACCTACACTGGTGAATTCCAGTACCTATACAACAAGGCCACCTGTGAATCAGACCCTTACTTCTTATACACCATTGTCAGCAATGTCAAGAATGCCACGTTCAAGAGAGGCTCTATCATCAAGTCGCTTTCCATAATCACCAAATTGAACTACTTCAAGAACTTGAAGCCTTTGTTGTTGATCTGTTTGGACAAGTACTTCGCTAAGAATGACCTCATTGTCGTCAAAGAATTGTACGATTCGATCAACTCGAACAATTTCAGTATATCTAACAGTGACAAGAGCATGTCTATAATAAAGAAGTTGCTTATCACGTCGATTTTGGATTTACCTATCCAGGACAAAATCTACTACGACGATGTTTTTAGAAACAAGATATTGAGTATCTCTAAGGAGAACTTGGTGAACGAGGAATTGTTTATCAGAAAGGACCTTAGTTTCAACTCCGTTGTCAGATTCAATGGAATGAACATACCCATCAAAATTCCTTTGCTCGACTTACCAGATACAATTGGTGACTACTTGAACCCTACGGACTTGAATTTCAAACCAAACCTAATCAACCTTCTTGATGCCAAACTTGTTACAAGCCATGTCAACAGCGAATTGACAATCTACGGATTGCAAACACCGCCTATTATTGTATTGATTAATGCATTGTTGACAGGCAAGAAGATTATCTTCTTGAGCTATGACAACCCTTCAGGATACATCATTGACCACATCTTATTAACTCTCAAGCTCATTACAGGTGGAGGTATTCTTAGTGGATTCTTGACAAATTATAACGTTTTCCCTATTATGGACGTATCTAAGATCGATCTTTTGGAAGAATGTGATTCATACATTGCTGGTACAATTAATCCATTCTTCAAGAATAATGACAAATTATGGGACTTATTGTATGATTTGGACGCAAACGAGTTCCATATTTCATCACACCAGCATTCACCTTTGTTTGACATGGACTTTAAGAACTCTATCATTAGTGAAGATGCCAAATTCTTGTCCAATTTACAGTTATCGTTGTTCAGTTACAATGATGACTTAACTACAATTCAATTAATTTTCAGAAGACATATTAATGAAATAATCCGAATCTTACTCTCTCTGAAAAATTTCAACAACGCATTATCTCCCAGAAGTAAAGATCTCACACTTCTTTTAGACGGTATTGGTTACTATTGGAGTAGTGATACCAATAAACTCTTGGAAGTATCATGCTATCAGCTCATTTCGAAGAAGTTCCAGGACTTGTTATACAATGAAAAACTCGTCTACAACTTGTTATTACCTAATTTGTCAAACGAACTTAACTTGATGATTGACTTGCACTACCACTTACAGAGTTTAAACAGTCTTTCATCAAACTCTAAGATCAATGAGAGAGAGATCTGGTACAACATATTGAAATTCTTGATCAGTGGAAAGTCGCTTGAGATTTTCTTGCTCGTCACATACTTAATTCCACCGAACTCCTCGACTAGTTTACAGTCGTCTGCTGTGCACGGAGGTAGTTTGACTATTTTCGACAAAAATAAGGGAATTGAGTTGTTGTTAATAAATATGTTCAACCTGGATGACCAGGTCAAATCTAACGTCATCATGATTTTGCAAGAGCTACAGGAGAACTACCTTTGCGGATGGTGTCTTAATAAGTTCCTCAAATCTAACTTAATTTACGAAATTGCATTTACTGATTTGGTCACTGATGCAAAGCAATAAGGATTTACTGGTCATAAACGTTAATATTAATACTGATAATATATATTATATACTTGTATATTTGAGCTTAGAGAAAGACGATCATAGAATGACTAGGACAGTTCAAATTTTGTGTGAATATATGTACAAGGAATGTGTAACTAAATCAGTCTTTGTCGTCTCTGGAAGGCCTGTAGTACTCAGTATCGTTCTTGTTGTTGTTACCAGTCCAGTTTCTGTCAAAAACAGCGAACATTGACAATCTGTCACCTGGTCTTCTACTTGAATACGAGTTTCCTGCTCCACGGAACTTAGAATCTCTCGCATTAGCGTCGTAGTTCAAGGTTGGGTTATTAGTGGGGAAGCCAGGTCTTCTTGCCGTCACACCGAACTCTTCGGTGTCGGAGTCGATTCTAGCATCTGTTTCACGCCTATGTCTTTTATCCTTGTAAGAAGCAATGTGCTTCTTTCCTACTACGAACAAGGAGATTGCCACCACACCGAATATTCCCAATTTGGTCAATAAACCATTACGAGTTTCAGCAGACATCGTCAGTAGTGGAGTATAATCAAACGTGCTGTATTTTACTAGAGTAGAGTTTTACGCTGTCTTTGTCTTAGATGGTGTGTTCTTAGTACTAAAGGTCTCGCTAGAATTTGCGTTTTTCCAGAGTCGTGCAAAGCCCGATATGTCGCTATGTTGACATGTCATACCACTATCATTCCCCGTCGGCTCGATCCAAAGATCCGGGAAGGAAGGGTTCAGATAGACTAAAGTAGGTTAAGGGAGAGGTATATGAGAAGCCACGCCTACAAAATTCAATTAGTGATAATAGATATAAATATCTACCTTCTTGCTTACGTCTACAATAACTCCTACATAATGGAGGCATAACTAACGGTGTGAAAATAAGAACAACTACAGTGACTGCTCAGGAAAGAAAAAGACCAAGCCGGTATGTTCTAGGCGGGTACTGCGTCGGTTTCCTTGTAGGGTAATTCTATGTTTTGTTTGTATTCTCTACTCTGTTTGTATTCTGTAGGATGCCTACATATACTGTTCAACCCTCACTCATATCTCCATTGAGTGGTCCCCACAAGTTGGTAATCTTAACTTTTCGGAACATGTGATATTGACTCACTTCCGCTGTTTTACGCTAACCACGGTTAAACCAATTCAGCGAATGTTATGAACTCCAAAGTTGTGCTCCGCACGCGTCTTTTCCCCATACAATATATCAGACATAAAAATGTAGCCATCACCGTGCAATCAGTGTTTGTAGATTTCGTAGGCTTTGATTCGGGATAAAACTGTCTTCAATATATGCCATAACACCATCGAGTGCCTTAGTTACGTAGATAACCCTTGCTATATTCATTGTTACTTATACCAAAAATGGCAGCAGCTGAAGAAATCGCCCATGCTCTCGCAGGTGCCGGAGGTGGTGCTTTGGCAATGATTGTCACCTACCCATTGGTGACATTGTCAACTTTGGCACAAACCACCCAGAGAAAGAGAAATTTGGAAGCACAGGAGGGAAAGACCGAGAAGCCAAAGGCATCTATTAGTGTGACTACACAAGAGAAGATAGTACAGGCTATCACCAACAACCCATCGTATCTTGCAGCACAAGATATCATAAAGGAAAAGGGTGTTACAGGATTGTACTCTGGATTAGAAAGTGCCTTGTATGGTATCACATTGACCAACTTTATTTATTACTACTTTTATGAGCTTACTTCTAACTTTTTCTTGAACGCAAACAAAACCAGCGCAAGAAAGGGCAAAGGTTTAAGTACTATTCAATCGATGCTCGCCGGTGCCATAGCTGGCGCTATCACTTGTGTGGGATCGAACCCATTCTGGGTTGCTAACACCAGAATGATGACCAAGAAAAAAGAGATCAAGGACGGTGAAGAAGTCAAATCCCTTTCCGCTTTTGCAACTATTTTGGAGATTATTGAAAATGACGGTGTCGGAACTTTATTTGCTGGAGTTTTCCCAGCTTTGGTTTTGGTGATTAACCCAATCATTCAATACACCATTTTTGAACAAATCAAAAATGTCATTGTCGCCAAGAATGGTGCCAAAGGCTTTACTGCTGGCAAAGCTTTCTTTATCGGAGCCTTCGGCAAATTGATTGCTACCTTCTTGACTTACCCCTACATTACTTTGAAGTCAAGAATGCACGTAAAGAAGAAGAGATTAGACAAGAAAGTTGAGTTATCCATGTATCAGGAGATCAGAAAGATCCTCAGAGAAGAGGGCTTGGAAGGATTATACGGGGGCTTATCAGTAAAGTTAGTACAGTCCATAAGTACTGCAGCCTTCTTATTTTACTTCAAAGAAGAGTTGTTATCTGGTAGTGTTCAATTAGTGAACATCATTAGAATGTTGAAGATCAAGAATTCAACCAAGTAGATAGTCCTCAGTAGATTGGTAGGATTCCAAAGTAATGTACATAACCATGGACCCTAATGCGACTTACTAGATCCGTCACACGAGTACGGCAATGTAATTGTATGTTTGAATACGGGCAAATTAGCCACAGATATATGGTTCCGATAAAAGAGCAACAATAAGCCACCTGCTGCGGCATGGGTCTTACGACAAAGGGCTCCTAAACCTAGCCATTGGTGCAACATGTATGACCGGCCAATATGTAAGAATATGCCTACAAAATATTCTCAAATTTGTCCCCCTTAAATGAAATTCAGCCTGAATATTGCGTTAACACAGCTCGTGTCTCACAGTCATCCAACCTGTTCAGTATAAATCCTCGGACGATTTGCTCGGCCTTCCAACATGAGCCGACTTTTAAATTAGTCTTTACCCGAAAGTGGTATACCGAGCCACCACCCTTGAGCCTGCTCGCACTGCGTCTTCTGAAAAAAGCAAATTTGCGCGGAATTGTCGGTGACTACGTCATCGTTTTTCAATGAGAAATTGAATAGTTAAAAATAGCCCAAAAATGGCCGTTTCCACACCGACGAATGGCCACGGCTACACAAAAAGGTACGCCGACGACAATTAGGTTGTAACATAGACAAAGCCGATAGATTACAAACGGATTTATGAGTACCGAATAGTGATACATATGTTCTTAGGACATTTACTATGTGAATGGGAGCTCAGGGGAGACCATAATTTTACCCATCCCTAGCAGAATCGGCGAAATACCGGCCGTAAGCCCTCATCCACGTCGCCCAGAGAGATCAGAAGAGATTAATCGGCGTTTGATATAACTCCGGTATGATGGGGGAAAAAAAAGAAAACCGAGCAAGGCCCTGAAACAGACGTGGCCCAGGAGATCTTGTGTTTATATAGCCGGTCAGGGAATGCAGTATTCAGGAGACAGTTCTGTTCGACGTCATAGGACGACCACTTCAAATATACTTTGATGTGCTTCCCAAAACATATGGACAACAACCTTAATTATTGGAATTTCAAATGATTCACCACTCCTGTTAAGAAAATAATCGTGAATTTCACTCTTGGGTTCATATTTTTTTTCTTCACATCCTCTATGTGTAACCTACCTCCCACTCCCACGGTGTAGCGGAACCAACGTTACGAATACTCAATGTCGGTCTACCAAAAATATACATTATTTTATAGGTTAATATGGGCATGAATCGTGCATACTTCATACCCCCAAGCGCAATTCTGATGGAAAAAAAAAACTGTCTCGGTTTCGCTCTTAGGTTTCTCACAATCTTCCCCCGAGCCAAACTAACGATTTCTTGACAGTTTTCTTCTGCAATTGACATGTCAATTGATTTGTATTCTTTTTCTTTTCAAATATATTAGACATACCCTCACACCCAAGACGGTGTTACAACAATATTGCATTCTAAGAGGGTCGTTATCTTCGTAAACCAAGTCCGGTGATCCCCTTAAAATAATCTGTGAGCGCCGACGCAAAAAGCAAATCCCGTAAATTTACATAGCGATTTTGCACTTCATTACAAAAGGTCAAGCAGGTCCCCCTAGAACCAGCAGATTAAGGGCAATCAGCACACCATAGCGGAAAGTAAAAACTCCTACAGCGCATGTCCTCAAACTCCATTGGAACGTTCAATCGGAGCCATTCGGCATCCTCGAATTCATCTTCTTCTAGAAGACCAGTCGCCAGAAGAGCCTGTTTGTCATGCCGAGAAAAGAAAATCAAATGTGACGGAGAACCCATAAGTTCTATAATATCTGTCGATGGTAGCAATAAGATCATCCCACAGTCAACCAGGATATGTTCCAACTGTAAATTTTTAGGCATAGAATGTGTTTTTGTTCAGTCCAATCGTGGAGGTAGACGCAAGAGATCCTCAATATCTCACAACGATCTCGACGACCCAATAACACCAGAAGAGACCATAGACGGGAACAAGAAATTTAAATTGGATTCTAATGATGCTCAACAATCTAAAAGATCTGCTAGTACAAGTTCAGCTAACGATAACAGCTCCTTACTCAGCCGCACGTCTGCAGACTCGGGAGTATATACATCAAGTCCGAAATCCTTTTCTACAGACCAGAGTTTACGTACGTCAACAGAAAGGCTTAATTCGTTCATACTAGATCAAGGGCAAACCTCAGCATCTTCATCGCGGTTGAGACCGAGCTCGCCATCGTATTCGACAGCATCAACAGCGGAACGTCCTCCTATGTATTTTCCTAGTAGACATCACTCAATTCCTTCTGAGAACCAAAATGATTTCGAGTACTCAAGAATGTATGGACCGTATGGTAGCCACCCTAACCATCCATCTCATGGCCCTCCAGTCCCTTCACTTGGAGGACCTCCACAAGGCCACCATCCTCACCATCATTTTCCTCATCATCACCATCCCCACCATCACCACCATCATCATCCACACCCTCAGTCTCCTGGTCCTGGACCACCACCACCGCCTCCCCCGCCATACATCCATTATGGCCGAGGCTTTGATGGTAGGAGAGGGGATAACTGGTACGACCATAGGCCACCACCTCCTCCACCACCTCATATGGGATTTGGACCTCCATCTTGGCATAGAAAACAATGGGACTCTTGGAGCCCGCCTCATCACCACTCTAGCACCGCACACGGACAAATGACTACACCAGTTGGTCCAATGACCCCTGCACCAGCCCCAACTCTAGCCCCGACAGCAGCAGCAACAGCTGCCCCAGTAGTGCCAGCCCCGGCACCTTTAACTACTGCTCCAATAGTCCCCTCGGCAGATACGCCTCTTGCACCGCTAACACAGCTGTCGTCTTCTTGTTCCTCCATTAATTCAGATGTCACAAATGAAAAACCAGCTCCCCATAAGAATACTGGAGCAGCGGAAGCATTAAATATCCAACCTCCGAAGCCGTTATTACCCTCCATAGATAAACTATCACCCTCACTTTCTCAAAAGAACACTCACACTCCAGTCACATCTCTGGCACAGAAGTCTCCCATAGTACTACCTGGAATATATATAGGACCCCATCGAGGCTCTGGAGATTTACATGGATCCACTGGAAATATTCTTACTAGAGAATTATCTTCGCCAATGACCGAAGGCATCAAAACCGTGCCCAAGTTATTATCACCCCTGTCATCACTTGACCAGAAGGCAACAGCCCACATCATTTCCAGCATTATAGATAATCGTTCTACGGAAGATGGTAACGAGCAGACCAATAAAGAAATAATTTTGGCTCCTTTTTCAGACCACGAACTCATCAAATATGAACTTCCCACTTGGAAAATACTCAAACAAATTTTAGAGATATACTATACTTATCTTCAGCCAAACCATCAATTGCTTCCTTCAAAAGCAGCGTTCTTCCCGAGAATTTCTCTCAATCGTGAAAGCTCTATTTTTCACGCAATAATAGCAACTACTTGCCCCTTAATTCAATCAGAAACTAATATCCCGGTGTCTAAAGACGAGAATTTTTGGATAGAGAAGGCATATAAATACTGGGATGATTTAAATGACTTCGGCATGCTATTAACTTGCAGTTTGTTGGCAAAGGCTCCAAGTCATTTATTTAGCGTTTCAAAGCTCAGGGATATTAATATCAAAATGGTGGAGCTAATTCATTCAAATTACTTCGTTGCAGCTTTCAATCAGAAAAAGTTGGAAGTACATGAAAATGGTAAGAACAATGAGAATTATAAGCTTACATCGATGCAGAAGTACGAGAGGGAGATGGTCGTCAATATGATCTGGATTTTCTATATAAATAATATTATTCTTCTCAGATTCAGACTAGGCTACCCATACTACAAATTGTCCTCAATTCTTCAAGATTTTAACCTCAATTATGAAATGGATGGTTATTCTCAAAATCTCATATTGCCCCTTTCAAGCAAAGAATTTGGGACTTTGAAGAAATCAGATTCAAGAATCAGTTGGAACAATCTAAATGACATAGACAATATTCCTTCCGACTCGAATTCTATTATTCTAGCTGGAAAAATTTTTGAAAATTTGATGTCTAATATAGCGAACGAAGAATTGAAAGAGTCTAATTCAATAGAGAAATCCGAATTCAATGTCAAGTTCTTTGAAAACATCGCATCAAAATATTTGAAAGCAGATATACCCAATGAACTATTATTAGTGAATCCCGGCTACTTGTTGTCTAATTTTATAACAATCACAACTAGCATTTTACAAAGTCACCACTTTCTCGAAGAAATTTTAATATTCAAAATGATTAAGCATGAGAGACATCCATCCACTATTAGTGCAAATGGCATTTCTTACGAAAAGAAGGATAAGAATTTCGATATCATTCCTTTGATACATGACATCCAGATGCCCTCCACAGATTATGATATCGAATTATCCAAAAAGATAGAGGCATTAGGAGACATACGTTGGTCAAATTTAATTAGTTTGCTTAAGAGTACCCTTTCCTTAATCCACCTAATTGAGCTAAGCGATATAAGTGGAAGTGACATTGAGATAGAAAACTATTCTGTAATTATTGGATCTGTCGATTTCGATTCATCAGCTCAATGGTCTGACAAGCTACACCTCAAGTCAAACATTAAAAATGCTTGGTTGAAGTTCCCTGATTTTACATTGACAGCTGCCGGTGCAGTTTTATCCATTGTCTCTAGCTTGGTGGTATTAACAAAGTTCGTGAAATTCGAGAAGTTATCTAATTTGCTGGGAGAGGGATCTTTAAAGGTCACATTTTTAGAAAGTGAAGCGTCGAAAGAATTTTCCATCCAAGTCGAAAATAAAATAACCCAAGAGTTTGAGACCGAATTTTTGCTCAAAAAGTTATCCATTTTGACTGAGTTCATAAAAGCTAAATTGCCATGCACCAATGAAACGGTGGCGGACGACACGATTTTCAAGATCAACAAAATAGGCCATTGCCTCGAGGAGAAACTACAAACTAAAAATCGGTGAAAGGATTGTTTTGAAAAATAGGAACACATTTCCTCAACAAAATTGTTGACCAAAAATTTTGCATTCGTTTAAACTTCATTTCTTCGCTTCATCCACAGCATTTTTCAACAATTATATTTTTTGCATGCTTGCAATGAAACCTGTATAACTAGAACTAATATTTGTATATGCCAGACATTCAACATTCCACTCCTTGATGCTTCC
The DNA here is from genome assembly GCA_001599395.1 of Scheffersomyces lignosus. NCBI lineage: Eukaryota > Fungi > Ascomycota > Pichiomycetes > Serinales > Debaryomycetaceae > Scheffersomyces > Scheffersomyces lignosus. Next base: position 1,201,195 of record BCGS01000002.1, on the reverse strand, counting down.
AGCCGTAGATGATCCGATTTCCGATGGACAATGATGAAAGCCTCGTCCGCCGAACTTCCGCCGAAGACTAGCAGAGGCTGGTTTACTGCCAGGCACCCGAGCAGGATCACGTGAATAGAGATCGGTTTTGGGCTGGGCACGAACTACACCACCAACCAGTTCTTACTATTGGACTTGGGCTTAGACCACGAGGTTGCAACGGTACCTGCTTGTATGAATTTTGCCAATGCTAATTATTGCCATTCAGGGGTAGTACGGTACCTTGTTGTAAAGACATAGTTTCTTGTTCTAAAAATTCTCCAGCAAGCGAAATACTCCTTTTCAAACGTGGAGGCTTAAAAGTTGCATTCGTTTGCAACCGTATAAATACAACGGTTCACCCCACATAATAATTGTCTAATCCACTTCTCATTACACAATATCACTACAAAATACATAAGCCATGATCAGTGTGTTCAGACACCCAACTATTAGGAGTACAGATCCTAGCTCCTTGTTAAACTATGATGGGCAGGGTGATACAACGCCTGTGTTACCGTTCAATTACACTGTAGAAGGCTTGACTAGGGACGTCTACGTAAAGCCATTACACTCCCATAACGACTACTGGAGAGAACACCCACTTTTCGATGCTTTGAGTGTTGGAGCAGTCAGCATTGAGAGCGATGTGTGGTACTTCCCAAAGTCGTACAAGTTCGTAAGAACCGTCACTGAGTCTACATCAAATGCAACCGAAGAAGAAACCAGATATTTCAGGAATAATGAAGTATACGTGGGACACAACCAGGTGTTTTTGCAGCCAATTAATACCTTATTCAATCTCTACTTGAACCCATTATACCAGTTCTTGAATCATGTCAATCCGTCATTTTCGTGGAGCGATGGCCCTGACAATTCCCAATCACCTTTGTTGGAGAGCCCCAACTCTAAACACAGTGTCTTTTACAATTCTCCAGAACAACCGGTTTACCTTTGGATGGATTTTAAGACCAGTCCCAACGAAACTTACGATGCAGTTAAACCCTTATTGCAGCCTTTCATTGACAAAGGATACCTAACATATTATGATGTTGACGCTGACAAGTTTGTCCCGGGCCCAGTCATCTTGACAATCACAGGAAATTTACCTACTGAAAAAGTACAAGCTGAAAAGAAACGTTACACGTTTTTGGACGGTCCATTGAAGATATATAAGAACGGTACACCCCAGGAGGACTTAATCAAATGGAGTAAATTGTCGAGAGTGGCTAGCTCGTCCTTACAAGACTTGTTGACTGATAGCTACAACAGTAGTAGAACTCAAAATTTTGATAGCGACCAAAAGCAAAGGTTGAAAGCAATCTTTGATTTAGCCCACAAGTACAATTTAAAGACTAGAATTTGGGGTGACGTCACTTGGCCTTACAACTTGCTTGACTCCCACTTGAAGGACTACTTCCAATTGGGGTCAGACTTGCTTAATGTGGACGACTTGAAGAAAGCCAAGGATTTGTTCCCTAACTAAAAGTACAGCGTCTTAGAAGTTTGCTTTTGACGAAGCATCGCATTGACGCTAATCTATAATATATTAGTGAGGTAATAAAACGTGTTCTATAATCTATTAAAAATTCCTTTTGAGGAGCTCGTATGAGTAGAAAATCAATGCATTGGCGGGAATACATCTAATCAAGGTGATAGACAACCCACTGTACAAGTTCTTGATACCACCAGGACGGCCAAGAAGCATCTTCATTATTGCCATGAAGCCAGCGGATCCCTTTTTCTTAGTGCTGCCGGTATTTAAGATGTCATAGGTCTGGATATTGGATTTAATTGTGTCCACTGGAAACACCGAAAAGTTGAAAGTAATACCAGCCATAGCTCCACTGATCAATAGCTGCAAATCCTCATGGATGGGTGGCTTGTACTGTTTGAATTGGTCGTTTATGAATTCATAGGTACTGAACCAGATTGAAGTACCAACCATTTCTCTAAGCAAAGTGCTAGATAATCCATTCCAGAGTCCCAAGATTCCTCTTTCTTGCTTTACAATATGCTTTATTAATGACAAGTATGATACCGACTTTTGATTACTTTGGGCAACCAAGTTAGACACTTGCAACTGACATTTGATGAGTTCTATAGGTGTCAATATGAAAGATGCCATGAATCCTGCAAAACCTCCAGAAACACACTTGGTCCAGAACGGTAATGACTCCGTTGTGAATTTTTGTCCTTGGCTTGCTCTTTTGTTTAGTTGGTTTAGAAAGAAATTAGATGAATAATTATATGTTGTAAAAAGCACTGCAGTCTCAACACAGGCCCCAATTAACGGTGCCTTTAGGCCCTTATAGAACCCGTTGATAATGCCTTCGTTGTAGTATGTGAACTTAATCATTTGAATTGTGCGTAAAGGTGTGGCTTCTGGAGAAGATTGCAACCGGACCTTAATTGTGTCGAAGGGGAACTCGACGAGTTTCCCAAGCATTCCTGAAACCGCTCCGCATGTTATTTCCTTGAGAGGGTGAGTTTGTAGGTGCTCGTGGTGTGTTATAGCCTCATCGCTAAATGCTATATACTGATTTGCATTAGGCGTCTCCATATTTCATAAGATCTACGGGCAGTTTTCTTCTGAAAAGTTCCAACACCGACTGGGCCAAATAGGAAAACGTCTATATACACCGAAGAATATCTAGCAACCACAACTAGTAGAACATACTGACTATTATGTCCTATAAACGCAATGACAAGAAAATGACTGCAACTTTATATGTCTCAAAAATTTTAGAGATGTGAAAAATAGGCAATTTTTCTAAGGCGGCTAATGACAATTATGTTGCTGAACGTGACTTCTACCCAGATCTGGATGGATAGTAGGATAAGTGAAAAATATGGAAGAGCAGAGAGTAGAGAGGAGAGAAGGAAATATAGAAGAAATAAGTCTTTGACATATGATAAGTATGTCACTTAAATACCTCTGGAAATATCTATTCTATTGGATTTAGGTGTGAGTTTTTGTCTGTCGGTCAGTTGCAAATCGCTAGTTGTTAGTTCTTTCACGAAATATGCTCACTCTCTACAGCTTCTGATTATACTTTTTGATATATTGATTAAACCATTGTCAATAAAAATTACAAGACTATGAAATAGTGATTTTATATAATAAACTAATAATAAAAATGAGAATTATGGAACATGTTTTATAAAGCTTATCTTAATGGAATGAATCTGGCAGAAGCGTTACCGGCTCTACCGTGTCTGACTGGAGTGTAAGTGATAGAGAATTCACCCAAGTAGTGACCAACCATCTCTGGTCTGATTTCAACAGTGTTGAAAACCTTACCGTTGTAAACACCGACAACGGAACCAATCATCTCTGGGACAATAACCATGTTTCTTAAGTGGGTCTTGACGACAGCTGGCTTCTCGTTTGGTTGAGTGGCTAATCTGGCAGCTCTCAACTTCTTGATCAAACCCATTGGCTTAGCATCTAAACCTCTGGAGAATCTTCTTCTGACTCTGGCGCTACATAACTTGGTGAATTCCTCAGTTGGCATTTCAACCAAGTCTTTCAAGTCAACACCCTTGAAGGAGAAAGTCTTGAAGTTTCTCTTTTTTCTGTCAGCTATAAAGATTGTTAGTATGTTTGACGTTTGTAATTAAGGTAAAGTATGTCGATACGTTGGCAAATGGATATTGAGGATGATATATGAATGTGAGTCGAGTTCGCTTATAATTGGCTTGGAGATTCCGATATTGTGTTGGAATCAAATGCTGGTTTTCAATCTGACTGACTACTAGGTCTCTAATACATTGGATTCTTGATGGGAAGCCACTTTTGGCTCTATTACTCTTGGCTCTACATGAGTGTCGGTGGATATTTGAAATTTTCACTCCACTTGCTATTTGATATTACGGCCCTTATTCCTTCGACTTGCTTCTGACTTTTCATCTTGGCTCGATTGCGGTCATTGTTGTAGTATTCATATCATATCTCTGAATTTTGAAGTTGGGAATATGTATTCTTGATGGTTTCGATGATTTTACGTCTCTGACATTATTCCTTTTCTACCCACTGCTCTTCGATATCGCTAACGGTCTACTCTCTCATGGACCTCTCTGATCCTCTCTACCGGTACATACCAGTCTCAGCCATATTGATTGGATTATTAATGTAACTAAACTGTATTGATGATACTATCAAAAAAGAAGAAAGTAAAAATTTTAACTATGGTGAAAACAGGATCGTTAGTGAAAAAAATTTTGGTGTTACAATTGCCTCGCTCTACTATGGAAGAGAATCCAGAACTGTCTTCCCTGAGTACTGTATAGTGTACCAGTACATAGTGAGAAATTTTCTCCTTCCTCTAAGTTAACTACTAATGAAGTGAGTGCGAATGGATAGTCCAAGTAGTGCGTATAGAATTGTTTCTGTGTGTGCAGAACATGGTTGATGAGAGCTCTTTTAGGAAGCAGCACTGTGACTGCTTTTTCCCCTGAATTCTCAACCAAACCAGTGATGCCTCCAAGTTGTATCACATGACCTGAAGATAGCTTGTGTTGTAATGTCCATCTCCTGCATAGCTTGTTGTAGCAGAATTGTCACCAAAATTTTCACTTAGGTTAATTCTATTCTCTCCTCTAGTTTGTTAATACTCCAGATAGAAAACTAATCAAAGGATAGTCTGCCGTTTTAGATAGCTTAAAAGTGATTATTCTAGTTAGACAAAATGAAATACTTAGCTGCTTACTTATTGTTGGTCCAAGGTGGTAACGCCTCTCCATCCGTTGCTGACGTCTCTGCTTTGTTGGAGACCGTCGGTGTCGAAGCTGAAGAATCCAGAGTTTCCTCTTTACTCTCCGAATTGGAAGGTAAGAGCGTCTCCGAATTGATTGCCACTGGTAACACCAAGTTGGCTTCCGTTCCATCTGGTGGTGCTGCTGCCTCTTCTTCTGCTGCTGGTGCATCTGCCGGTGCCGCTGAGGAAGCTGCTGAGGAGGAGGTTGAAGAAGCCAAGGAAGAGTCCGATGACGACATGGGATTCGGTTTATTCGATTAAATTAACTTGAATTCAAAGAGTATCAACGATAATATTGTGCACTGCAATACATTTCACAAAATGGTTTATTGTTTATCCAGAAATCTAAACAAAATTCATTTACATATTGGGTGGTAGGATCAAATTATAAATAGTATTACTATGTTGTATATTATTGACCTCCTAGGTTCATTTTAAAATCAATAAATATCAATAATATGAAATACTGTAATCTGCTTAGTATCCATTAAATTTTAACCAAACATTGCAACTATAGCAATGTACTATTCTCTATTAAAAACCTTACTTAGACTTATTTATTTTAACTATCTCTTCTCTCAATTCACGAGTACCAGCTTCTGAATTGCTAACCTTGTACGAGATCTTCTCCACCAATATGCGAAATCTGTTGATTTCATTCTTCAATGTATTGGAATCACTCGAGCGTTCGTTGGTCATTAGATTAGATTGAATAGATGATGGATCCTGTTCATTAACTCCTTCTTCTATTTCTTCGTCACTGTCATAAATGACTTCACCAGATTTCTTTGACGTGTCGGCACCTTGGGTTGATGTCACTTGCAAGCCCAAGCTATTGACTAGATCGCTCCTTAGCGTCTTCAAATATTGTAATTTATCAAACTTGTAGTGAAGCTCTTCGTGAACCCGGTTCAATTGTATCCTAAGCAGTTCGTATTTCACAAGAAGCTCATCTGCGGAGTGTGATATATCCAGTTCTTTATTAAATTGACTGTTTATTTGCCTTTTGAAGTGACTACGGAGTCTTCTCGACGAGACTGGCTTCTCAATTTTATCCGCGTCATCCTGGACTAAGATATTCTCGATACCTTCTTGCTCATCTTCTGAGGCTGTTGATTCGCTCTCATACTCCTCAATGTCATCGCCATCGGATCCCACTATCAAATACTTAGACTCGGGCAATTCTTTGACTAGAACACCGAATTCCTTGAGCTTTGCTGCTGGATCATGATTCGTAATATGCTGGAACTCCGGAAGCAACAATGGACGAAGAACATATCGGATCTTGGCCAACCGTTCATTGACTACGCTCAACTTGTATTGCTCCACCTTTAGGATCTGCTGGACGATCTGGTTCGTGATCTGAAGAGGAAACAACCCGGAGTTGTGCCTTCTAAGCCGCACATTAACCTTCTGGAGGACGCTTCTTAAATTGGCTTCAGTGATGGTTTCTGATGTGTCTTCATTATAGTCTTCCAGCTCGCTCTGAGTCGCTAGGATTTGCTGCAACGACTCTGTCACCGCTAGAGGCCGGTTCAATGTTTTGACCTGTTGATCTATGAATCGCTTTGTGTACACGTACGAATGGTCCATTTTGGCATCCACTGGCACCATGTATGATGAGTGACTGTTGCAATATTTTCCCTGCTTCAAACGCACGCAGTTGTGTGATATATATTAATATTATTAATATTATTATCTCGAAGTATTCTCCGCCTTCACTGACACTCACAGTCTTTATATGGTGTCTTTTCTTGCGTCGCTGCCTACTCGTTGACCTTCCTACAGCCGCTGTCAACATTAACTTCTCGTATATATAATATTTTCTGGACAAGTCCTGGCGTCTGTGACCTGCACCCTACACGGATATAGCAATTCGCCAAATGGGGAAAGGTGCAGTCTGAGCTCGTATCTATTGGGAGGTAATAGCATCCAATCTAGGGGATACGTCGTTGCTTTGACGATAGCCTGGACGCTGGCACAACCGTGACAGCATATAGATCGAGGAAGTTCTTTGTATTTTTTTTCCGTGGCAGTCGGGCTACAAATTGCGTTTCTGCTACTTCGCTACCTCTGCTTCCACCCTGTTTATCTCCACTGACTCACCTACGGCAGAAGCCAGATTGAAGGACTGCAAAGCGCGAAAGTATATCCTCAGTGCACAGTCTAAAGCCGCAGACCAGGCAACATTACCCGAACCAAGGTATAGTTGTGAAAAGCGATTCCCCGCGAAACCACTGCCAACCACCCAGAAAGCAAGCTAGGGGCATTCGAGCAACAGCAAGAGTCCCAAAAGCAGTCCTAGAACACACCCCGAGTCAGTCACCCTAGCTGCACCACGGCTCAGGGTCCAAGTCAACCTGGAATCTGCGACTAGTCCCCCTCTGTAGATAAGTTTAAATTGGTGCCAGCTGCAGCAGCAAAGAATCTGGGTAACGGTATTGCTGCCCCGTGCTAACGCAGCCATCACTACTGTACAGCCGAGCTGAACCCAAAAGCTTAACGAAAAAAGCTTGATAAGCAAAGTCCTGTGAGATTAGCAGCAACTGAACAACGCTCTAAAGGAAGAAGCCACATTGAGAGTACAGTCTCGAGTAGAATATTGTTCCACTGTCGAGGGCTTTTCATTATTTTAAATAAGACAATAGTGCAGCCTGGAATTGTGTAGTCATAACAAAATACCCGTGGTACCTATATACCAACAGCACTATCACTAGGCATTGTCTGATTAAGTGGACGCACAGTGTTACAATATTGCCATCTCCATCACCACTGCAGACGTGAGATTAATCGTACCACTCCAAATATCGCAACACTTCGACAGATATTGGCCACGGCTGAAACGTCGGCCACTTTACACCTCCAATTACCCCATTCCACCACAACGAAGCCAAATGGTTCAAGTTTCACCTTAATACCCCCTCCACCAACAAGCAAAACCCCCCACAATCATGCTGAAACCAGGAGGAAAGAGAAGTAATTTCCAATTCACCTACGATGCCGACAACTACCTCTTGGACTTGGTATTCAAGTACCGTGAGGATATCTTCACCCGAGGGAATACCATAAAGACCTGGGAACGAGTGCTAAATAAATTTAACCAGCGGTTCCAGACTAACATCGTACAGAGCAGAACAATAAATAACCGGTTTAAGATACTACGGAAGAACCTAGAGAATAAACTACTAAACGAACAGCACCCAATCACAGAACTAAACCTAAATGAAAATGAAAAGCTACTTGTGAACTTGAATGAGTTCATTAGAACCAGGAGAGTCTCCATAAAAATGGAAAGCGATGTAGGCAACCCATCCAAGAAACAGAAACTAGATGAGTCAGATAACCCTCTTATATCAGACGACAGAGTTAATTCTGCCTTTTCATCACCAACTAATACTGCCATGCAACCCCCAGATATGAACTTGTCACCTAAAATAAAAAATGAGGGCATTGCTTCGACTGGCTTTATCCAACCACTGATCAAGTATAACCCTGGAGAAAATACGAGACCTCTCTTTAATACAAGTGAATCACATTCAATTCAGGATGTCCAGAGGCCCCTAGATCCACATCACAGCGTGGCTGCACCATCTCATTATAATATTGGAAATCCACTGGAGACATTACCACCTAATTCTACATCTCTACACCAATCGCAGCACGTCCCTCAAACTGGATTGGCAGGTCAACTGTTACTAGTTTCTCCCGCACAACCCCCCATAATTCTTAGCCAGCCTCAACAGCAACAGCAACAGCAACAACAGGTACAAAGTGGGTTAGTAAGATCTTCGTCGAACTCAAGACTACACAATATTCCCCAACAGTATCCGACTACTCCTATCTCAATGCAGTATATGAATATTAGAGGAATGGAAGGGATTTCTGAAAACGTAGAAGAGTTGCCCAAAGAAGCACTGAGCCAAGCTGAAGATACCCAGTTCAGGAGAAGAATACGGGACATCCCTAAATCTCTTACTGATATTTCCAATAATCAAGAAATAATAGAACAACTAGTGATCTCGCAAAATGAGTACAACTTACAAATAAACGAGCTAAGAAGAGAAATTCAAGAGTTTAAGGATGAGATGGATTATAAATTGAAGTCAGTTATGAATAGTTTGGATCACCACACCACGGGTGTTTCCATTAAATTATCCAACCTATTTGAGCTTTTGATGTCAAGGAAAGATATTGACACCAAACTCGATAGGATATCGAAAGCGTTGGAAATGGATACCCTAGACCAGTTTGCTGATCCCAACCAAAGTCGAACTGCACCCGACCAACATGAGACGTACGAAGGCCCCAGTGCAGATAATGTATAGTTAGTCCCTTTTAATGAGAGTCAAGATGAGAGCACTACGCGTTTAATTTGCTATCGAACCCTGTCTCCACCAATATTTTTAAACCTGCTGCTAAATTATAGATGCCCAAATGTTTCTTTATCGTGCTGTTAAACCGGGGCCCGTATTCTTAATAATTTATTTCACTTTGTATATATTCTTCGTATCATTAGGTTCCATAGCTACAATAATAACTGCCAGCAACAGACTGCACACCGTTTATCCATTACAGCAATGTAGATCACATGACCTTATCACTCGCCTCGCTTCCTCTTTGTGTAAAGGCGCTTCTGTATTTACGTAGACAGTTCACAGTTCGATTTGACGGTGGTGACTATAACCGTTTAACGTCAAGTCGTCCTAACGTTCACGTCTTGGCTTCACACCACATATTCAAATCATGATACTGTATATCTCAGATATCGTGCTAGCGGCCGCCTCAGAGGACCCACATCATCCTAAACATGGAGATGATATAAGATATCGGCCTCTGTCAACCAGAGTCGCACGATACCAGATTATAATAGCAGCCATGCTTGGCCTCTTTGCATTTCTAACCTTCTCTATATTGCGGGTAAAGTACCCCAAGATCTACGTGGCGAACTTCAATCACTATGTGGCCAATAATCTTCACTCATCATCCCGCCAGAATCTTCCGAAGATACCAGCAAAGTCGCTCTTTGGTTGGGTTCCTATCCTCTTCAAGATTACGGAGGACCAGATCTTGGAACACGCCGGATTGGATGCGGTAGTGTTTCTCGGATTCTTCAAAATGTGTATCAAGAGTCTCACTGTGTGCTTTATCTTTGCCGTGACAGTGATATCGCCCATCAGATACATATATACGGGTAAAGTCGATCAGGATTATCCCGATGACGGAGATGATGGAGATGATGGAGGAGACGATGGCGACGAAGATGGCAATAGAATCAAAGCCGTAAAGAGATTCATGAAAATAGTTGCTTCTGGCTTAATAGATAAAGAGGAATCATATCAGACATTTTTATGGATGTACACTGTTTTCACATACGTTTTCACCTTCGTGATAGTGTACTTTTTATTTCAACAGACTTCGAAGATAATTAGAATGAGACAATCCTATTTGGGAAAGCAAAATTCCTTGACTGATAGAACAGTAAAGATATCTGGTATTCCACCAGTTTTGAGGGACGAAATAGACTTGAAAAGACACATAGAAAAGCTAGGCATAGGAGAGGTAGATTCCATCGTAATTGTTAGAGAGTGGAATACATTGAATGGCCTATTCCAATTGAGAAAGAAAGTTTTGCGGAACCTCGAAGTTTATTGGGTTGAATACTTCAAGAAAAACGGAATACGGAACAAGAACGACCTATTATCTTCGAATTTACATCCACAGCTTGGAGATCTGTTCAATTTGAATGCTCCAGCGTCTTCTTATAGAGACGATGAACAACAAGTTGGCAGTACGACTCAATCCGAAGTCCTGAGTGATGTACAATCCACGAGGTCCTCCTTGATAGAGCAAATTTCTGAATTGGTTGAACAGGACTTTGGTGAAGAGTCTACAGGACATCTTCCGCTACTTAATGACGAAATGAGTGATCGCCCAAAGACAAGAATAGGTTGGTTGGGAATATTTGGAAAGAAGGTAGATGCAATCACACATTGGAGTAATCGGTTGGAAATAATTGATAAGGAAATAGTCAGGGCTAGAACTAGAGATTATCCGGCAACATCCTCTGCCTTCTTGACAATGAAGTCCGTTGCACAGGCGCAAATGCTTGCGCAGGCTGTCCTTGATCCAAAAGTGAATCATTTGATTACAAATCTAGCACCGGCACCTCATGACATAATCTGGGAAAACCTTTGTTTGACTAGACAAGAAAGAAACACAAGAATTGCCCTTGTGACACTATTTATTGGGTTGGTAAGTGTTCTAATGGTTTATCCAGTGAGATACTTGGCTACTTTTTTGAATATCAAGACTATAACAAAAGTGTTACCAAAATTGGGGGCATTTTTGAAGAACAACAAGTGGGCTGAAACATTGGTGACAGGTATCTTGCCTCCATATATTTTCACCATTATGAATGTGGTTATCCCTTTTTTCTATGTGTGGATATCTCTGAAACAAGGATTTACCTCCCACAGTGATGAAGAGTTGTCCACAGTATCGAAGAATTTCTTCTATATCTTTGTCAACTTATTCTTAGTATTCACCTTATTCGGTACTGCTTCCCTTAGTGATACGACGAAAATTGCATACGAGTTAGCACAGTCACTAAGAGACCTTTCATTGTTCTATGTTGACTTGATAATTTTACAGGGATTGGGTATGTTTCCTTTTAAGCTTCTTTTACTTGGAAATTTAATCCGTTTCCCGATAGAATCGTTAGTGTGGTGCAAGACCCCAAGAGATTATCTCAAGTTGTATAAGCCACCTGTTTTCAATTTCGGATTGCAGTTACCACAGCCAATTCTTATATTGATTATCACAATAGTCTATTCTGTCATGTCAACAAAGATTCTCACTGCTGGTTTGCTTTACTTCATAATCGGTTACTTTGTTTGCAAATACCAACTACTATATGCTTGTATCCATCCGCCTCATTCAACGGGTAAGGTTTGGCCATTGGTATTCAGAAGAGTAATTATGGGTCTCTTGATTTTCCAGTTAACAATGGTAGGTACCTTGGCATTGCAGGAGGCATACATTTGTGCCTCTTTCTTGGCACCTTTGCCGTTTGTAACCTTCTTCTTCTTGTGGTCATTTCAAAAGAACTACATCCCATTGTCTATTTTTATCGCATTGAGGTCCATTGAGAATAACCATTTGCCTGGTCATGATGAAGAGAGCTTTATTGATACAAGTGGCAGTAACTCTACTTCTGAGGATGCAGACCACAATAAAACTTTGGATGAGAGAAGAGAGTTGAATACTACCTTTGAATTTCCTAATTTATTAGATAATCTTGATGGCCCCTTGATTGCAATTGATCGAAATGAAGTCTTAATAATTAATAGTGAAGGAGTAACGGTGAGAAAGACACCAAGTTTCGACGAATGGGATTAGATTAGAATAGGATGGCTTTTATAGAACAGTTCAATTAGAACATCATGTATATTAACTATTTATGAAAGGAAGTTATCTTTGAATACATCTATCCAAATATTGTAATTTTGTGATTGTGGAATCAATTCTTTGTACTCGTCAAGAAAAATATCGTGCAAACTAATGCCAGAATAGTAATGCACAAATACACTCAATATAGCCTTCAGACAAATCAACTGGATCAGGGTGGAGATCACCAAAAGTACAGTTATGGAAATGTATCTATAACCACTGATAACTCTAAGTGCCTCAATAACGTTAATGAATCCGATTAAGTTTATGAATGAGCTTGAAATTGTTGTCTTATCGTAAGGCCAAATTAACATTAGAATTGGAAATAGCTTAACTGAACTGGAAATCAATACTCCTGTCAATAGCACAGAAACATAGTAGCCCATTTGGTAGTCCTTATTGATATTCTTATTCTCAACGCTACCCCAGTTGAGCACCCGCCTGAATAAGACTTGGATCATGAAATTGAGTAGAAATTGCTCTGAAATCAGCTTGAGAATAAAATAGGAGTACTGTACTTGAACATCTTGTTCTAATATGAATCCTATTGACCTTGATCGTATAGGTCTCTTCTCTTCGTAGGCCCAGAAAAGATATACTTCAAATAGAATAATTATGGTAATGAATCGTATTAGCTTCTTATACCTTTCGAAGAAATTGACAGTTTCGGCTAATGCTGATAGTTTAACAAAATTCTTACTACCAGGGGTGGCCCATGGATCCTTGAGGAACTCTATTTCTGTAACATTGAATGACATATGTCTGTAAGCTTGTTTCTTGAGAAGAAGGATATCAATGAATAGTATGACGTTGTCATATTCGATGTATTTATCGGCAATCTTTCCACATTTCGGGCAGATAGTCAATTTGATATACTCGCTTTTATATTTGGAGAACAAGCAGTCTATATTGGGATTGGTACATTCTATACATATCATTTATGCATTGGTTCTAATGATATTCATACAAACAATACTAAGAACAGATTTTCAATTTTAAGTAGCAACAGCGCTACCATTCTATGTGTATTTTGAGACAGTAATTATGGAGGAGTTACTACATGTCTCCTATATTATTAAGTTTAATATTATACAGGTAATATACAAGTTATAATAAGGGTGTGTCTAATAGGAAATGACTAATGACATAGCAATGGCGGTGGCGGAAGCTCAGGAATTCGTCCTAGCTCGAACTTTGCGGACTGAAATGCCTCTACAAACTCTGGATCTAAATCTTTGAGTTCTTCGTTGTCAATTGCAGGAGGTGACACCTCTGTTGCCATTGCAGAGGAGCCAAATGGATTAGTGGCAGGTACTGCGCTGGCTACAGTACCAAATGGACTAGGTGCAGATTTAGAAACAGTACTGAATGCATTTCCGTTTGAAGTATTTCCAAATGGACTAGCACTTTTTGGAGCATTTCCAAATGAGGTGGTATTAGTTTGTCCGAAAGGAGATGCAGCTGGCCGTGTATTTCCAAATGGAGAAGCTGATGTAGTATTGTTGGTAGCACCAAAAGCTGACGAATTATTAGTGTTACCAAATGCAGAGGTGGCAGTATTGCCAAATGGAGAGGAGTTGTTTGGAGCAGTAGAAGCTGCTCCAAATGGAGATGCGGTATTGTTTGCAGAAGTAGCAAATGGGTTAGCAGCATTGGAGTTGCCAAATGCAGATTGTGTGTTATTTGCAGTGGAGGAACTAGCGCCGAATGGATTAGACTTGTTTTGGTCGCCGCTACCAAAAGATCCAAAGGGCAGAGAAGTACTAGTATTTGGACCAAACGCAGAACTGCCAAAGTTACTTGTGGTTGTAGCTGGCTTACTCCCGAATCCAGCGTTACCGAAGCCAGAAGATCCAAACCCTGTTGTACTGGCTGGCTTGGCTGTCTGTGTTGAGCCAAAGCCACTTGACCCGAATCCAGCACTTCCAAATGCTCCAGATGTATTTGAGTTACCAAAAGCGCTTGCTCCAAAGCCTGAATTTGTGGCAGTTGCTGCTGTAGTTGTCGATTTACCAAATCCTGACGAACCAAAGCCTGTTGACCCAAAGGCAGATTGATTATTGGTAGATGCAGCAGATGAACCGAATCCAGAATTTCCAAAGCCCGAAGATCCAAATGCACCTTTGTTAGCTGTGTTTCCACTACTTACCAGTCCAAAAGGATTGCCTTGTGTACTTTGAGATCCAAATGCACCTCCTTGGCCAGAGAAAGCACCACCGCCAGCAGTAGCACCAGATGAAGCATTGCTTCCGAAGGCCGATGTGGACCCCTGTCCAAACAGGCCAAATGCGCCTCCCTGCTTCAGAAACATTTCTAAGCTCTGTTCTAATGTCTTGTCAACAAATGGTTTGAGTTTTATATTGGGAGATTCTGCCGCCTTTTGCAGGTATCGTACTGCTAGTTGTTCCTTTCCTGTTAGAAATTTTATGCAATAGTCCATATCATGTGTTCGTGCCTGCATGTCGCAGTCAAACTTAGGCACGTGACCCTTGGCGGCTGCGTCTTCATACAACAATCTGATCTCTTCAAAGGACAAGTCTCTGGCAGAAATCAAGTTGTTGACAGCCGGATTGCCAAAACCCATACTGGATAGGAGTGGATTGCATTGAATGAGGCCCGTGTTGTAGTCTGAAATGGTTTCTTTTAATTCTTTTGTGCGGAGGTCGATAGTATCCACGGAGATGAACCGCGCAAGAGAGTTCTCACTCTGATTAGGCTGGTTAGAAGAGTTGGTAAAGGTGCCATTCAGTCCACCACTGTGATTCAGACGGTTGTTCACAGCAGCATGCGAAAACTTGCAGCTGTTTCCAAACCGACAGTTACCATTGGCATAGAACTTGCAAGGGGTCTTGCCTGACATGTTGTCTTGGAGAAGAGCGACTGTAGTGTAATTTTATAATTCGTATTTCGTTTTTGTCATTATATAGGGTGGCTGGTGTGCATAGTGTGCGAAAGTTGCAAAATATCGGGCAAGAATAGTTGGTGCTTCTGCAAATTGTGCCTTCTAACATAAATGTGGATAATGGATAGTTTCTGAGTTAGGAAAGTCGTATTAAGAAGTTTGGTAAATAATTACATGAGAATATCGTATCGTTATTTTGCGTTAAATTAAATTACTGGTTCTGGGCCATTATTGTACGACAGATCTGCGCTAAGGAAGTGATATTTTGTGAACTGATCCCATATGCTTGTCGGTATATATGTTTTACTTCCTGAAGAACTTCATCTTTGCTTCTTTGCCCGTCTACAATCTGCTGAAGTGAATTCTCCAATAATTTCCTTAAGAATGGCTTAGACAAGGAAATATTCTCGAAATCCATCTGTTCAAACCCCTCTATAAGCCCCATTCCCAAAGGTGACGGTACGATGTACTCGGTGTTTCCCTTCTTTTCTTTAGCAATATAGCCTCTACTCGCTATCTTCTCAATATGCTCCGCAATAGTGGCATCGGTACCAATCCCATTGGCGTCCATTAAGGCAATTAGCTCCGGTTCTGTCATATGATTTGGAGGGCTCGTTTTACCCTCATTCATCATCCCACTTACAAGCTTTATGCGTTCACCTTCGGAAAGTGGTGGCAACTGTTTGGTACTCTCCCACTTCTTATAAATATATACATCCAAATAATTCTTTTCCAACACCATTAATCCGCTAGATGTGAATGTTTCACTTCCCCACTGCAATGTTGCTGACGTCTGCTGCCCAACGGCATCCTTCGAACAGCAAGCTAAAAACCGTCTTACTACGTATTCATACACCTTCTTCTCATCCACAGCAGTTAATGAGTCGATTTGGACGTAATTGACTGGGTGAATGGCTGGATGCGCTTTATCATCATGACTACCATTCCGAGGTCTTTCGTGGCCCTCTGTAAGCAATTTAGAAGCATATGCTCCCCACCTTCCATCACTAGTCTGCTTCTCAAAGACTGCCCTTAAATCCATGCTGTCAGGGAATTTATCTGTTTCTGTTCTAGGGTATGAGATGAAACCTTTATTGTATAACTTTTCTGCTGCGTCCAACGCTCGCTTTGCACTCATCTTGAATATCCTTGAACAATCTTTTTGTAGCTCAACTGTAGTCAACGGTAAGGGGCGCCAGTTGGTGGTTCTTTTCAGATCTATTTTGGTTATGAGTCCTTCTTCTTCGTTCAAACACTCTTGATATAGCAAGGCGACGTATAATCTATCAAAATATCTTCCTCTAGTCCAAGCAAAATTCACCTTTTGATTCTGTTTCTTGATCTCAACAGCTATGTACCAAAATTTCTCTGGGATGAAATTCTTCACTCTCTTGTACCTATCTACAACAAACCCCAAGGTAGGAAACTGACACGTTCCGTAAGATGCCAATTCCCCCTTTTCGATTATTCTATTCTGGCGCAAGTTATCAGTTAGCAAACGTGTGAAACTTGTACCAACTCGGAAATCCACTTCCATTCTACACGCCACCGCATTTATTGCATTCATGTCTAATTGGATAGGGTTGGAAGCCGCCAGAAGAATGTGGTTTCGTTCCAAATGGGAAAATCTGCTTCTCCATATGTCAGCCACCTGTATTGAGCGGTTTCCTTTACTTGCAGCTTTGAATATTTCGA
Source organism: Scheffersomyces lignosus (assembly GCA_001599395.1). Taxonomy (NCBI): domain Eukaryota; kingdom Fungi; phylum Ascomycota; class Pichiomycetes; order Serinales; family Debaryomycetaceae; genus Scheffersomyces; species Scheffersomyces lignosus. Next base: position 1,184,371 of record BCGS01000002.1, on the reverse strand, counting down.
ATCCAATGAATTCACCTTCTCTGTCACAGTCTGTCCATATCATCAATTTCCCCGAATTTCGTGCTTCTTTCGCTATATTGTCAAACACTTCTGGTTTAGTAATTTTCTCGATGATATCCGCATCGAAGAGTCGGCCAGGAACGCATTTGCCCCATTGAAAGCTCGGAGGAAAGTCCAAGTTCGTCATGTGGCCCACCACGGATGTCATGGTAACGTCACAAGTGCCAAAATTGGGGAAGTTGAACTTGAAGTCGTAGTTCTTGATGTACTTGTTCTTAGAATTTCGCGTAGTGAATCTTCCTCCACTCAAGATCCTGGAGACCTCTTTGGCGATCGAGGGTTTTTCGGCCACACATAGTATTTTCATATTTCCATATTCTGTTGTTGGTATGTATTCTATAGGATGTTATGTTTATGCGAGGATCTGAGTTAGTGGTACCTGGTAGAATCAAATTCACATCTCTAGACATTTAACTTAACAGTAAACAGAGAATCGCGGCGCGTAGGAAAAAATGCGTAGTGGAAAAGTATTGGATGCAGTGATGGAGACTGTAGTACAATTGCTGCAAAGAGAGGATAAGTTATGGAGAGATGGGGGAGAGTTTCAAGATTAATATAGTTGGAGATAGGAAGTAGACAGTCGGAATATTGTATAGCCAAGTCAACTTTGTTAAATAGAGGCGTTGATTTGAACCAAAATATCAAATATTTCTTTTGCAGCGTTAGATGTGCAGTCGAAACGAGTACTGGAGGGGTTAGGTGAGTGAAGTAGGAAGCATAAGTAAGACTATTGGTTTCTCGTAAAAGAGGTACTATTTCCAGGATATGGTAGAAGGTGCTATAATGATATTATACTAAAGATCTTAAAAATAATATGTGTATTAATACAACTTTTGGGCGCTTTGTTCATAAAAGCGTCAAAGAATTGTGTTCTACTTGACATTGAGTTATTTCTAAATCAGTGACCACCACAATAGATCATTATTCCAAATTGATCCATACATGCAATCTAGTGCAATCCTACAAGGTGCAACCCACCTTATCACATCATGAACAAGAAGAGGTCACCACTACCGCCCATAGTATCTCTCTTCTCCACACTAATCTGGCTCTTTTAGCAGCCTTTCCTGCAGCATCCCAACTCTCGCGCGCTTAGATGAAGTCATCTTCAACTGATAAGAACACTAGTATACAGATCTGAGGCTAATTGTTCGTGTAGTGTAGCTATGAAGGTCTTTTAGTTGCTTGAATCATAAGTACCACCACAAGATCGCTTACTTCAATGTGCAATGTCTGATCCAAGAAACGACAATGTGTTTGAGTCCATCAACCTCACGTCTACAGTTGACATAAATGGAGGTTGTTCGCCACTTCGCGGCCGAAAAGCCACTGCTACGAGTAGTCATGGCAAACCGATCCCAGAGTCAGTGTCAGGAACCTCCGACGACGACGACTTGGATCCCACAGAATTCATTTCATCGGGATCACCTCAAGAGAAGAAAGTGGCAGCGGCAATAAAAACTGGAAATGATAGCAATGAGCAATCCTCTCGTCTGAACAACAGTACTGTCCTAGCTGAAAGTGGCGGACTAACAGCTCTTGGAAGAGCTAGTAAATCTCCTATCCCTCTCATATATACTCCAAAGATAGCCGATAACGAGTTTTTTCTGAATCCTTCAAGGATTTTGTCCAATTCAGCACATTTGTATGATTCTAGAGGCGAGAACAGCTTGCTCCAGTATCTGTATGATAGTCCTTCATTTTCAAACTCAGCCATCAACTTCCCCCTAGAAGAGAAACTCATTCCTAACACCCTGAGAAATGCCGACTCGGAGTCTCCTATAGAGTTCTTGTCCAACAAGAACAGGCTCTTATTTAAAGAGTTGATGCAAAACGTAGATATACAAAAGCAGTATTTATCCTACGGAGATGCCAAGTTACCCAGAAGAAGAAACATGGTTTCACAAAACTTTGAACAGTTATCTGAGAACTTCTATTCTCTCAATGAGTTATACGCAAAAGATATAACGTATACGGAGACCCTTTATACCAGTTTCAGAAAATGGGACAGGAAGCGTAATAAGCTTCTACTGAAGATCAGCTCAATAAAAAGCGACAAGAATAAACATGGAGCGAAATTAACGAGCTTGTTGGACGAGTCAAGAGGGATAGATGAAGAAATTGACGAACTAGAGAGAAAATTGGAATTATTAAGGGCGAAGAAGCAACTAATTAATGGCGAAATACAGGATACCAGCTCCGTATTGGAGAGCAAGACTTCTAAATACGTGGAGACATTCAAGTCATTGGAGGCAGATGGAAAAAAGGCTATGTTATCATTTCTTATTTCGAATGGTATACCTCAGAAGGAGTTACAGACCATTATAAAAACTTCCCCAGTAACAGTAACATTCTTGGATAACTACAACAACAAGCTAAGGGCTTCTGCCATCCTTGGCGGTGGATCAACGAAAGAACAAGAGCAACATCCTAAAAACCCCCAACCTCGCACAGCTGAAACAATGGGAATCCAACCATTTTTAATCCCAGAAATAAGCAATACTACAGAACCGTCACCTACAGAGGACCGTGAAAGCTGGAACCATGGTCATGGCCCATCTGCTTATGAACGAGGGTATGCAGAGGGTACGGTAAGTTCAAACAAGATGAAGAGTCAGATCAACAATTTTCTACACACAGTACTTACTTCTTTGCCAGACCATACTAATAGACCGACTTCAACCTCTCCGAGCACCAAAGCTATAAAAGTTGATGACAGTACAAATACTATAACTGAAAAATTGGAATTAGAACCGGTCTACAAATTGTTGGAACATAAAGTTGATGCTTTAAGTGATCTTGTCCTTTCAACTTCAAACAAGGCGACGATTTACCACGAATATGGAACGATCTGGAAAGACATAGTTTCTATATTAAAGGCACAAGAGAATAGACTTCTGGACCAAATTGCAGAATCAACACCAGGATTAGAACAAGTGAATGCCGATATAACACGAATACTTGTACTTACATTAGATCAGATAAAGGGTTGCCTTGAATCAATGAAATCCTTTAACTCTACTTTCAACAATGATTCTGCGTTTTCTCAAAATGAGAATTACTTTTCAGAAGCTGTGCTTAATGAAATCAGAGCTATTTTCACCGCTCTTACAATGGTCTCAAGCGGACAAGAGTTTGAAAGGTTCATATCTGACTTTCAAAAATTGGGGTTTCCTGAACAAAAGCTTAGAATACAAAGCCAAAAGCAGATTGCGGTACCAGAAAGATCACCATTTCCTCCTCCAAAGTCAATATCCCCACCATATAAGACTCCTGCAATAGTACATGTTAAGACCGAGCCTACAATTGCTTCTAACAACAAATCGGCACTGCTCCCTGTGGGTACAATACCTTCAGGAAAACACGTCAAAAAATCATTCTTTGGTTTTGGTCACATCAAAGGAAAGGACGAGTAGAAGAAATAGCTAAATAGTCCATTATCAATTATTAATTTATTCTACATATTTACAAACTGTACATCAACTCTTTGGTGGCTTTCTTCGTTGAATGAACATGCTGGATGTCTTTCCTGGAGGTCGAACTGTGCCCGATTTGGATGGTTGAACACCTTTCGTAGGTGGCCGCGGCCCAGAAATTATTCCACTATTTGTTTTGATAACTGTTGCTGGAGGCTTCAGGGGCAAAAGTCCGCTACTAGAAGGAAGCGGAGAAGGAGTGTCTTTTCTGCTCTGTAAATTGGTATTGCTTTCCAAGTTCTTGACTGCTGGTAGTATTCCTGAACTGGTGGGAGCGACCTGGTAGGCATTTGCAACATTGGTGGTGGTATGGACGTGTATACTTTTTTTAGCTCTCGCAGAAGCTGCAGCCATCGCAAGCTTCTGCTTTTCCACATGCTTTTCACCAAGTCCAATTAACTCTGCACAAGGAGGAGGTGGTGGGGGGATCAGAACATCAGGACGAGCTACAGCCGTACCATTGGTGCCGAAAATGTTACTCTTCTTAGGTTTGACTCTAACAGCACTGGCTCCAGATTCACTTGGTGGAATATTTGAGGACGTCTTTTTTGTCTTCTTTGATGATTTGGGACGCTTGGTAGATTTCTCAGCAATATCATCGGCTCGACGCTTTGGCGGGGTTTCAATTCTGCCTCCCCTTAAGAAACCAGGGAAAGCAGTTGAAACACAATCTCGACTCTCAGCATCATTTATGAGTTGCTTCCAAACCTTATTTCTCATCAAGGACTCCTTGTTACCTAAGATCCAAAGAGTAGTCCTGGCACGAGTTAATGCAACATTCATACGACGGATATCGCTTAAGAATCCAACATTTCCAGTTTCACTTGCTCGCACACATGACATGATAATTATTTCCTTCTCTTGACCCTGAAAACCATCAACAGTGTTAAAGTCTATTTGTGACAAGATCGAGTTGCCGTACCTTTTTGTGAAAACATTCTTTAAAGTTCTAATTTGTTCTTTATAAGGAGAGATAATACCAATACGACCTGAAAATTGATCTTCTGGTATGATGCTCATAAGCTTTTCCACCAATTCCAAAGTGACGTTGGCTTCACCGACATTGAACAAAGATCTAGAAAGCTCATTTCGCTGATGCTTACTTGTAATATCAAAGAACCTGTAAGGTGATAATGGAAATTGCTTGTGCCATGGCCTATTATTTTTCTCGAGCATTCCTTCTCCATCTTTCAAGCGTGAATTATAAAACTGAGTACTAGGAAAAGTGGAAATCAGTGGATGCATACGATACTGAACGTCCAAGAGATATACTGAGTTCGGATTAGCTTTTTGCATCCTAACAAACAAACTTTGTTCATAATTGTAGGATGCCGCTGCTTGGGATAGAACAGTTGGTGGTAATTGATTAGGGTCACCAACCATGATACATTTCTTACATCCATATCTTAATGGAATTATTGCTGATAATTCAACACATTGACATGCTTCATCAATAATAACTTGGTCAAATGTTATACCCAAATTCGCCAAAAAGTCATGAGCAGAGCCTGAAAGAGTAGAACAGATAATTTGAGCATTTGTCAAAATTTTAGCTTGAAGATTACGTCTATCAATTTCTCTCGTACGATAAGCAATTGAAACCCTTTCTCTCTGTTCGTCCAACCTCTTCGCCAAATCACGCATCTTCATGTTCACGTCTCTCAATGCTGTTTCTAATTCTGTGGTTTCCTTCTCCGATAAACTGCCCCTCTGTAATTTGTTACGCATAGTATTTCTTTCTTCGACACATTTCAGATGTTCAGCTCTGATACTATGGTCTACAGCAGTATTACTTTCCGTTGTTTTTGCTTGCAATTCTTTGTCCACCAATTCTTCCAAAGTTAAGTCCTTGACAGAAGCATTGATTGCATCACTTCTACCCATTCTTACTACTTTGGGAGTAACATGCTCTCCATTTGAGTTCCTGACACCATCCCTTAGACGCAACACTAATTCATCTACAGCAGCATTACTGGGCGCACAAATAAGCACCTTGGCCTTATTCCCATTACCGGAAGGCGCCCCATCATTTATGGTAATGACCTTTTCTTTCCTATCGTGTGATAGGGCATATCCAACAATTCCAAGAATAGTCTTAGTTTTACCAGTACCTGGAGGACCTTGAATTAATGAGAATCCCTCACTGTTGTATGATCCCATAATAGCTTTAGCTTGAGATTTGTTGACATTATATATTTCAGTCATCTTTGAGGCATCCTCATCCGATATATCCATTGGTTCGTTAGGGCGGGCGTTCAAGATAGAATCACACAAATCATAGTATTGAAGACCCTTCAACGACGAATATTCTCTCTCGATGGTCACCATCTGAACAACACGCATGGCAACAATTTGCGATTTGGGTGTTAAAACCCCCATCATATGGCCACTTGGATACACTCTAAACGTTATATCACAGTAATCGCTATTGGCAGACTTGATTTCCCTGACTTTAGCTAGGCACGTTTTAGTAGTTTCTGCCTTAAGATGATATCCGAGAGCGTTAGGAGAGGCAAATTCTTCCTCAACATAACCAAGAACCAAGAGATCCGACTCTCCAACTTTTCTGTCAGCAATAATGGTCTTCTTTACTGATCCATAGACATCAAAGAAACCATCCACACTAGTTCTACTTCCAATTTGTATTTCAAAAGGCTGCTCTTGTCCTGTCTGCTTGGCCGATTGAATTCCTTGCCAACATTCAAGCATCAACAATGGTTCTGTTGTCTTCACATAGTCCTTTACGTCAACGTACTGGTTTTTTATCTCTCTATAAACGTCCCTGTCATCAGTTGGAAATGCCTTATTTGAGTTATAGTTCCATCTCAAAATAGTGTTGTATAAGGGTTTGAGGTTCACATTTAACCGCAGCCTCATGTTCTCTTCTTCCCTACGTGCTATATCAATATGATTCTTTTGGAGTCTGTTCACTGGTCTTCCTTGGAAATCAACTTCAGTTACTGTTACCTTCTTCTTAGTCTTGTCCACAAACAAATCCGAAAAGTCAGTATCAGACTCTTCAGCAGAGCTATCAGATTCAGCACGCTTCTTCTTCAACTTGTTCAAGGAACGGCCAACTGCAGCTGCCTGTTTCTTGGAATTGAAGCCTGCTGGTCTAGGTGCAGCTGGGTTTACCACAGGAACTGCCGCTGCCTTATTCGGGGTACGAGAGCTCATTAATTCTCTTCTGATAGAGTCCAATCCCGAGGATCTAAAGTCTTTTTTACTTGGAGGAGCAACAGGCGCTTCTGAAGTAACAACACCATACCGAGCAAGAGTTTGTTGCTTTGGAGGTCGTTGATGACTTTGATAACTGAAGGTAGCAGGCTCTGGGGTGGGAGTCCCGTCACTTTCCAGTACTTCTCTCTTTGGTTTGGTCCTTTGAATTTGAACTTCTAAAACGACTGCGTCGACAACTTCTGGATAAAACTCACCTGCTTTGGACAAAATGTCCGACCGCTGCTGCTCTGTCAACTTGTTATTAAACTTTTTAGCTTTGGCCCCATATTTGGCAAATACTTCTATGAAGCTCTTATCAATTGAAAAGTTTAAATCCTTGGCTAAATCAAAGCCTTTAAAAACCAACTCTACACATGAGTTTAAAAGTGAAGTATCACCGAGACGAAGCCAAACCACCACACTGTGGTAAGCTTTCATGAACACCTCGAATAAACTGTGCAGTTTTGATCTATCATGAATGCTATCAAGTATGAGTCTGAAGTTGTCCAACAATATATGACTGAGATCAAGAGTGTCTCTTGTAAACTCCACTAACTCATCAAGATGGTATTGGTTTGCCCACACCAATGTTCTGCGATAGACCATAATCAAAAATAGCCAGCACCTGTTCCATAATATTTCAATAGAGGCTGCGGCATCAGTTACTTGTGACGAAGACGAGAGTATACCCGTCAGCGGATCAGTCAATGCTTTCAACACGTCCATTAAAATTCTTACAGCTTTAGGGCAAGGCTCGTAAGATTCCGATTTCGTCAAGTTGAGAACATTCACATTGACAGCCACCAATGTGGGATGCAAATGAGTCGAAAGAAGTGACTGAATGGCTTCATAACGCCCCACTCCATTCTCGAACACTTCATATAGAATATCTGTAGCAGCTTGACTTACCAGAGGGCAAAATATACAAGACCAAATGGCAATCAGATTCTCTTTATCTTGGAAAATGCCTCTCAATACAGAAGGATCTGCAATACTGACTTTGTACAAGGTAGTAGATAATAGCGCGAAGACCAGAGATACATTCTCATTGTGTTTTGCTCTAGCTTCTGCTACCTGTTTAGTAAGAGCTTCGTTCTTTTTTGCTGAAATTTTGAGAACAAAACAGATATTCTTGAAGGAGCCCAAAGCATTGCAAGTAACCAAATTCTGAGAGATTGTCGACAGTTTACTTAAAGTTTGCCAGAGTATAGGAAATGTGTCAAATGACGTTGGCAACTCTCCTGAAAGAAGCGTATTCGTACTTTGGGCAAGCAAGGCAATATCATATGATAATGCACTAGCTAAAAGAGTTCTAGCAATATGAGAGCCCGCGTATGCCAATGAAACCAATCTTTCTGAGTTCGAATCTATAGCTGCTCTAGAATCTGTAACCTTTAGAAGGCTCAAACCAAAGACCTTGCCATATTCAGAGTTCTCAAAGTCGCATTGGAATGTAATTAACAATATCTTGCAGGCATATTCATGAAGATATTTCTCACGTACAACTCTTATTTCTTGGTTCGAAGCAGAGCTGTTAGCACTGGTTTGTTTGAAGAGGAAATTTGCAATCCTTAGGGAAGCAGTTTGACAATGTGTCTCGTTTAATGTGCCAAGCACGTTAACGAGCCACAAAAGAGTGTCGTTAAGAGTATAATCGGTCAAGGAGTCTTTCTCCAAGGGAAGCGTGAAGATGAGCCTGCCGAATTCTGGATTTGACAACATGGTATCCAAAATTTGTATAAACGTGAAAGGAGCAGCATTTGACCAAAAGTCAGCTTTGAACTTCAACAAGAATTTGTTAAGAAGCTTCAATAATATGGGTAGAGGTTCTTTCAAGTATGCCATGATGTTATTAAGGAAAAGTCTGAGAACCGGGTAGAGTCGTAAGTTAGTGTAAGCACTCACCATCTTGATGTCGACAGGGGAGTTGAAGCGTTCGAGGAACGCATTGTTTTCTATAAAATCAACAATATTGTAAAGAATACCCCAGAATTTCACTGAAGCATGGCTGCTGAAGTATTTAGGGTCCTGGATGTTGTATAAATGTATGCTGAATTCCTCTATAAACGGAATTTCGATGGTTTCTTTCGTGAACTTGAAGTTCTGTATCCTTAAAGACTGGATCCAAGAATCAACCCAGACTTTTTGCAGAGCTGTTCCTTCAAATAGAAAGTAGATTGCTCCTGCTAGTAAATCATTGGGTGGCGTAGGTTTATATTGTGACGAAATTATAGTTTCGATATCGCTTCTAGTTTTGGCGCTGCTTCGTAAAATAGATGGCCCGTACAAACATGCCTTGAATGCACTCATGATTTCCGGACTAGGAAGACTTGGCGAGTCACTTCGTATGGCATCTGCGTAGGCAGCCAAAGTGGGCCCAAATACCGATATTTCCCATTGAACTATTATGTTAAGGAATAGACCAACCTTGTCGATTGGGATTCCTCTATTCGCGACGAAGTCTAATCGTAAATTGGCCAATCCACGGTTGAAATAGCGTACACAGCGGTCACAGCTCTTGAGCGATGCTGCCATGTTTGGTTTAAGGGAGTCAAGAACTCCATTGTTGGGGAACGAGAATAGGATCAATGCATGTGTGGCAATAGGGAACATATATGGATCGCAGAACCAGTGCTGATTGCCCTTGTGGGCATGAAGATAGGCGACAACTCTTCTAAGTACGACTTCTTGGATGGAGCTGTTACCTGCTTCGCGATGCGACTGGCCGATGGCCCTGACGAGATCATCGAAGTCTTGTGGTTTCGTACTCACTGACGGTGTAGACATGGGTTACCAGAGTAGAGGAAACATGCAGAGGGAGGTGCAAAGCAATGTAGTGGTCTTCTGTGACGAGGACTAAAGACGACACGAGCAGTGCTGAGGGTAAACAAAATTCAGGACTTTTGTATGAACGGATATGTAAGTTAAGCCTGAACTTAACTAGCTATGTACTCTACGATATGCACTATATGTTCAGATAAACAGTGACTTCTTGCAATGCTAGCCGCCCAGAAAGAGACGCTCTGGAAAATCGTAGGAAGTTTCAGACGCGCGAAACGGAATCTTTTGTGCTGCGAGCGAGTTGCAGCAATTCTTAGGGCTCGAGAGTGAGTAAGATGTATGGGGAGAGGTTTGAGAACAGGTATGTACGGAAGCTCGGGAGTAAGGAGATTTTATAATGTAGGATGAAGAAAGTGTCCAGAGGGACTATTAAAAGGGACAATACAGGGAGATCGAGTGAAAAGAGAGAATATAGCTATGAGTTCCATGAAATATCATTAGTGAATCATATTCACCATATTGAGATGCTGCCACGGTCACGTGCCATTTTTTACGACAGGAATGGGCAATAGTGCACGAAGAATTATGTGGACAAACGTTAAACACGCAACTAGATGAATTCTCTCAAAGTGACTACAGTTCTGCTTATATAATGCTGACGGATACGGCTCATAGCTCATAAATAACTCTGTGTTATTGCTTATGTACGTCTGTTTAATAAATAATAAATGCTACTCTCCACTTTCTATCCTACTCTACAAAAGTGCAATGTCAATATCCAAGATCTTCGAGGCCACGATCCAGTCTTCGCCCGTCTGCCAGCAACGGGTCATGATCTGGAGTCCCTTCAAGGCATTGATATTACCCATTTCGATCAAACGGATATATCTTTCATGGAAAAATTGTCTCATGTCCAAATCGAGAGTTTCGCAACCGGCTGCAAAAGAGCAGAAGATCGTACAAATATCCGCTGGAGACCTCGATTCAATAATGTCTCGTTCCATGATTCCAATTCCATTGGCCAAGTCCTGGACGAGAGGTGAATCTCTGGGAATTCGCAAGACTCTGCGATATAGATTGAGAATACCACAGTCACAGAAGATCTTGTTAGTTGTTCTCAAAATGTTATCCTGCTCAATGAGGTTGGTCAAATTAGGTGGAGAAGTGCTATTTGTTTGTCTTCTCTTTTTCTGAATTTTGTCGTCTATGATTTTGTCTAGTTTCTTTTGTCTTCTCCTCTCTCCTTCCTCGTATGCTCTCATCAACTTTTCTTTCACCTCAAGCGCTTTGGTGAGAATTTTCACAGGTACGTTCCTTTTATCAACACCTGGAGTTGACAAAAATGTATTTGTTTTACGAATCAAAACGGTGATCTCCGAAAATTGTGGAAGAAATTTCACATCGAAACCCAACAAATGGTCTATGTCTCTCTTTGGATCTCTTGGATTAGAGGTATCTTCTAAATGCATATCAAGGTCGTTGAGACTTGTAACTCCATCAATTGGAGCATATGGTCGGCCGCTATCCCTTGCAAGGTAATTGTGTGAATTCTTCGTGGCTGACAATGAACCGATCACATCAACATAAGCGAACCACCTCATCAAGAAGAATGTTATATCACTTTCCGTTCCCTCATTTGCATAGTCAGGTTGGCGTTGTTTTTGTTTTTTCAACTTTGCTGTGCTTCTAGCCATAATGATCTGCCTAGCTCCAATAGTGTGCGCTCTGTGCTTATCAAAATCCTTAGAATTAAACACCTCGTAACAAGAAAGAAGTAGTACTGTGGCCAAAGTACAATCTGCAGTTGCACTCTTGCTGTCCTTCAATAACTTAAGTAATTCGTTACAAGATCTCGAGAGTAATTGATCTGTGACTATTTCTGGAGTATCATTTGATCCAATTAAAGTGGACCTAATACTAGCCGAAAATGCAAGTAATGTGGTCAAGATTGACGGATACTCCATCGCCATTTGGGGTAGAAGCAATTTGAATGGATTGTCCCTATACATATATGATGGAGCGGGCACCAAATGATCCGAGGCTACGTTAACCCAGAAGTGCATCAAATTTCTGTAGAAAGGAACATGAAGTAATAATTCAGGGAGTGGTGTAATCAGTGGTGGAATTGTAGCAAAAAGTTCATCAGGAGAAGGAATGCCATCAGGTCTTATTCCGGATAGCGACAAGACATTTTCACTGTCAAGTGGCTCCTCATCATCGTCATCTTCGTCAAGTTCAGAAATCTTTGAATTGCCATTAGCTGATTGCATGAACAGCCTGAGAGACCTCGTAAAAGGGAGCATTTCCCCTGAATAATTTGGCAGCCTTTCAGGCATATATGTTTCGATCCTAGCCAAGTCCTCGGAATAATTACTAAGGAAGTCTTCACTTGATACTGTAGATTCAGCGGAATTTGCAGTACCATTATCGCCTTGAGCAGAATCCACTATGTTACCTTGACTAGTTCCTTTCTGGTTATTACTATCCTCATTGAAGTGATTCTCAATTGCTCCTGATAGCACAAAGTTGTTGAAGATTTCTGAATTTTGCAATAGGAATTGTTGACCACCATTTGAGGCACGTTCAAGAGCATATGACAAGCTCTCTATTCCGTCCAAGATCTCAGGCATGTTATCCGTAATAGAGAATGCTGTAGCAGTATTTGAGCTATCTGTTGAATTTGGTTGAGGTGCTGTCTCCGCGAGTGAATTGGGAAGATGTTTCGGGTCATTCATCTCAGTCTCATTGAAAATCACGGGAGCAGGAGGAAAACCATCTTTTGTCGTTGTTATTGATTGAGATTGTTCCGATACATCTGAAGTTGGGTCCGCGGTGTATTGTTCATCTTTCGGAGCATATGCATTGAAATCACTTAGTATAGACTCGCCTCCTGGAGTGAGGAAAGCTGGCGAGGATGCTGACGGACTCCTATAGTCATTAGATTCTATGTTTCTCACTTTAGAGCGATTTGTGTCTTCTATTTCCACGTCCTCAATACTCCGTTTAAGGCTGCCTTCGGTAGAAGCCATGAATGTCAGGCTGGGAGAGTTAAGTGAATTTTCCAGTGACATTATATCCGTAGCTGAAGAAGTAGCCTTTTCTATTGCAGATGAAAAATGGATGATATTACTAGGAGATGTGACTGTGCTCATCGTTGTACTAGAACCATTCTCGACCTTGAATGCCGAGAACGAATACTGCTGCTTTTTCCTCTTGTTTGCGTCTCTGTATGGGCGACCACCCCAAGTTAGCTTGATGGAATAGTCGCAAGAGGCATTGGTCTTAACACAATAGGAGCATGATGGTTTTCCCTCGTCACACTTGATTTTCAACCGCTTACAGTTGTGACAGCCGTTTCTACTCCTTCTGATCTTCTTCTTTTCCTCCATTTGCAGCTTGCTGTCTTGAACGTTACCTGGTAGACATATTCTCCACCTTTTACGTAGTAGCCTATTGAAGATTTATCTTTTGATAGCGGGGCTATCTGCAGGAGGTAACCTTAGCTGGTGGATCCTCAAGATTAGGCGGATATTAGATTAGCCACAGAGTGAGACATAGTATGCCAAAGGCTCCTATAGAAATGAGACAGGTCCGTCAACGGGGCCAGAAATGTAACAGTTCTATAATCGAAGGTTCCACAAAACCTTGGCATTTCTTTATCTAACAAGAACCCATGAAATCAACAAAATGACGGGGAATAGTTGCATTTAAAACGGTCAACTGCTAACTATCAGTAGTTGCAATTCTCGTAGAGATACGACGCATAAACCTTCCGCTTTGGGACTTACAGTGAAAAGTGAGATTTTCGAAAAATGGTTAGATCCGTGATATATACACTCCTAGTTTAGTCTAGTAAAATATGGTTATGGCTGCTAAAAAGCAGCAAGGATGTCTAGTATCCTTTGTAATCATCTCCGTCGTGTCTGTTGGGGATGTCATTATCAAGAAGACCCCCGGTTTTTCTTTCTTTGTCCTTTTCGACGTATTTACGGCCAAAAACGATGAGTAAGAGCCTCTCGTACAATCTGTAGAGGTATCCTCCCAAAATAAGCAAGCCTCCACCAATGGTAGCCAATCTGGCTACGAACTGGAGGAACAGAATTCTCTTCTCGGCAATAATCAACTTGATAGGCTCGAAATCGTATTTGAAGTAAATGCCTGGTATTCTAGAGGGTCTGCCGTCTTTTCCAACTGTATTCACACGATGCTGCTCCATCAATGAGTATTGGTTAGTGTCTACAATAAGACCTAATCTTTGATACAATGTTGGCACCACTTTGGCCACGTATGCAAATTCGTGCAATCTCTCCTCGGTGACTTTTCCTGTAGCATCCAAGGGGTTGTTGATAAATGGGTAGAAATCACCGAACGAGAATTCTTGGATAACGTGAGTAAAATTCAAAGCTTCAAATGGGACATTCAGTCTATCTCTGTAACCAAATCCCTTTCCAGTGATGTGGAAATCCCCCTTGACGTGATTTATAGGAATGGAGCCGAATATGTGGCATGCTGGTGCACCTTCGTTCACTCTAGCTCCTTCTATACGGAACTCAGCTTTGAGAGATTCTTGCATAACCTCGTCAAGCTCTGGAGTATCGTGGGCATCATTTTTATTGTTGATGTTAAAAGAGGAAGGGACGAAGAAATTGGTTCCCTGGAAGTTCAACGTCTCGCCTGCCAAATACCTGTCTTTAGTGATGTCTTCAACGTTAGTGTGAAGAAACTCGCATGGCATGGCTACGAGCATATCCAAGTTTATCGATAATGCTGATTTGATTTCATCATCCACGATGAACTGACGGTCGACGTATCCGCCCAAGAACCCTCCGATTTCCACCCACACGATAACAAGGCCACAGAAGATGGTGATTAACGTAGAGAAGCCACCTCTCTGAGATCTCACTGTGTGCTGAGAGTCCACCTTGGGGAACGCATCGAACGTTCGTACTTTCTTGACAACCGCTTCCATGATACGTGAATTTTGCGGCGAAATTCAGATAAAACGATCTTTATATCTAGATCCAGCTACTCAAGCGCCTCAATTAAAGCAATAAAGGATGGTATTACTTAGCTCTACTAAGAAGAATGCCATCCACATTGAATGTTACTGTCTACTTTACTGTGAGCTGTCTTTTTTCGCTGGTGCTTGTGCGCATGTCAGCGAACTGTATAGGATCACGACCACAGGTTGTCTTTTAGGGATAGTGAGCGAATACAAGTAGTAGCTTGAAGTATAGAACTAAGTGTATTGAGGAAGAGGTGGTATTTCTACGTATTATAGTGTTGTTGTAAGTATTAGCGAGAGTTTAATGACAATGAAGGAAAATGTACTTTTTTTGTTGTTTTAGTTGATCTGTGGAGACTCTCGAATAGTGAAAACCGATCTAGTTGATATGCAACATACGTAGCGCATAATATATGACAACTAAGTGAAGAAAGACCCACAAGAGACTTGTACATCACAATGCAACATTGACGTGTTGCATTGACGTACTAGTTTGGCGCGTTGACGTACTATTGACACATTGACAATTACACATACTATAACAATGCATTGAAAAACCAAATCGTCAAACTACGTCCATTCACATCTTCCTCACCATAACAATGCACTAGCAATTATCAGTAATATTCATGAAAACAGTACCGTCCCTATCTTACTCATTGCTGTTTTTCCTACCCATTGTCTATCACCACTTTCTTCTTCTCTCGATCACTTTTGCATTCATTTCTCCACAACCTGCACACAACCACACTGTTATCCTATAGCTATAGCACGAGAGATGGATCGAGAAATGAGTCAAACGCTTAGATGCTTCTTCAAGGAGCTATTAGAAGATTGGGTAAAATTGTGTCACAGTGGTTTAATTCGATAGAGGCTTAGATAACATTAAAGCAGCCATGTCGGACTACGAAGAAACGGAGTTCTCGGACGATTTGAGAGTCCTGGAGTTGCAATCATGTAAGCTCATCTACCCGAATTCAGTTGTTGACTTTGATGAGCTTTCAGGCTCAATAGAAATACCCATAAAAAATGAGAAGGGCATAAATCTACATCTAATGTCGGAGGTAGAACCTCCACAGATTTCTAGAGCGATTCGAACCCACAAAGTATATAATCTTCCTTCTGTTGTTCTAACTTTTACATTACCTGAAGAATACCCGTACAAAGAGCCCATCCAGTTCGAATTGCACAGCTCGATTCTCGACGACGGCTTAATCCAAGAGATGGACACCCATCTCAGAACTATTTGGGAAACCTACAAGGACCAAGTTTTATTCAGCATTATAGATTACTTGCATGAAAGAACACAGGATGATATAGAAAAGGTAATTGGAACCAAATATGAAGTGGCGAACCCTGAGAAATTTCAGACTATAGTAGAATTTGACGAGAGTATCAGACAACAAGAGTTCGAAGACATGACCTTTCTGTGTGAAATATGCCAGGAAGATTATAAAGGCGTCACCTGTCTGAAGTTTGAACCATGCGGGCACACATTTTGCAATACATGTTTGTTTGACTACTTCTCCTCTGTTATCATCGCAGGTGAAGTAGAGAAAGTGCATTGTCCAAGCTACGAATGCACCAAAGAACTTGCCAAGATGAAGGAAAAGTTTAATGATTTGAACAGCTGGTTAAAGTCAGATACCGACTTGCGTCAAATAATAAAAACAATGTTGTCGCCAGCGATCCCATTACACTTTCTTACCAAAATTCTTGCAACAGGAAATAGTGGTTCATCAACTGAAGAAATGGTATTACGTTACTATAATCTATATAAAAAAGCTCAATATGAAGAGGTTGGTAAGATTTTACCAAACAGGTTGGTTGAATGCGCTCGTATTGGGTGCGATGAGATGATATTCAGAGAAGATGTTACTGATAGACTCGTAGTGTGCCGCAAGTGTGGATATGCATTTTGCAATGACTGTAAGTACTCTTATCATGCACGCTATAAAATGTGCAATAAGACTAAATCGTCAGGTGACTACTCCGGAATATCAATTGAGACAATCGAGGAGTTCAAATCGCTCCCAAGCGACTCCTATGAAAAGAAAGCATTGAATGCTCGTTATGGTAGAGCTCGTATTTTGAGGGCTATAGAAGAGTATGAAATGGACAAATTATTCACAGCATTCCTCAAAGATAGTGTGAAACCATGCCCAGGCTGCGGCATGTATATCGAGAAATCGGATGGGTGCAATAAGGTCAAATGTTCCCGATGTAAGACCAGTATGTGTTTCTTGTGTGGAGAAATGCTTAGAAACTCATATGATCACTTTGTCGACCCCCAGTCTTCGTGTTACAAAATGTTGTTCTTTGGTATGGTAGTGGATGGTGTCGTACTTGGAGAAGAAATCGACATAGAAAGTGAAGATGAGGCTTAACGGATATAGAATTTGCATAATATAAAATGGAACTTTATCGTTTATTAATTAAACAACATACTTTCTAGGCAGTTTTGGTGGACGTGCGTATCTCAAGCATTCCCTATATAAACGTCTTCTTCTAAAATCGTAAGCTATTTCTACAGCAGACGACGAGTCATCATCGACAGTGTCATAAATCCAGCCATCTGTTTCCTCAGCTTCCACTTTCAAAAGCTCGGTGCTGACGGATCTTTCGTAGAGGAACTCTTTCGGGTTTTCATCGACTTTCCATTTGTTGGCATAAGCAAAATCGAACTTCCACTCAGCAGGAGGGATTACTTTCGAAAGGTGGTCTACACCGTTAGGTCTTTTTCCTGCTATTCTCGATTTGTTCTTAGGATCAAACATGTTCGATGAATAACAGAAGAACGACCATTTCCCATGCAAAATGTTTCTGGTCTGTAACTCGAAAACTTCAACGATTCTTCTCTCTGGGGCCTCATCAACAATAATGTCTTTTGGATCGAATTTCTTGACTTCTCCATACGTTTGCTCTTCTGCTTTCTTAACAGCTGTCTTGGTAGCTTGAGCCTTCCTTGCGGCACTTAATTTGACTAAGTACAGCTTACTGTTAGGATGGCAAAGGAGAATAGCTGTCCATCCAGATTGAATGAAAATCATTCTCCATGGAATAAACTGACCAAGAAACAAGACAGCCGAAGTGGCAACCACGACACCATAGAAAATGACAGTCGAGAGGCGTTCATCCTTGAACCCAAAAGTATCAAACCACATCTTTTCACTCATGTCTAACCCGATCAAGATATCGGTAGTCAAGTTTTGCAAATCTCTCATGTTGATCAACAATGCCAATTGTGACTTTGCATAACGTGGCGCTTCTTTTACAACTTCATCAGTTGTTGAAGTTGTGTCACTAGATACATCAGAGCGAACACCAGCGACACTTTCAATTCCATCTTCGGATTCAGTAGGAGGTCTGATCTCAATTGTTTCTGTTTCATAGTACCCATCGCCAATATAGTCTTCAACGATACTGCTTTCTGTTGACAGATTAAAATATGCCCAGAGTGATTGACCCCTTTTCTTCACCTTGGCCATTTCTGGAGTTCTCATAGGGTGCCTTTGGAGGTATCCAGGAAGAATAATGCCGAACAAGAGAAAGATCAATGGGTAAGTCACTACAAGATGGGGCCACAAGCAAATGGTGGTATACAACACTCCAACTGTTAGTGTTTTTGTTGGTTTTTTCCAGGTGATCAAATGGATGATTCCGTATTGCAATTCGAAGAAAAGTCCCATTTTGCTGGCCAACTTCCTGAAGTTCAGAAGCAAGATCTTGATCGACAAATTGGGTCTATGAGCTCTGGCGGGATCATTCAACTTCTTTTCGAAAAGGGCCTTTTCCGGAGCATCATCTGGAATGGCATGCTTCAAAAGCTTCTCCATCATTCTATCCACGAAATGGCTTCCTCTACGCTTCTCTTCTTTCTGGGCCTCTTCGGCCGAGGAAGCCATTTCTCTTATGTGTTCCAACTGTTCATCGGTATAGTCCAAATCCAAGGAGCCTCTTTTGAGTTTATCCCCGTTGGAACTACCAATGCTGCCGACTTTGTCTCTACCCATTGCAATGAACGAAGCTGCCGTTCCAGCGGCAATTCCTCGGTTCTTGCCGTAGTTGTCGTCAGAATAAGTAGCTGTTGATTCGTACAACAGATGGAGGGCTCTGCTTGCAGCCCCTCGGACTCTTTTAGTATTTTCACCGTTGACCATGAGGTGTAAGATGATAGACGTATTTTTCACCTATTCTATGCGGTGGCAGCAGCGACTAGATTGATTGTTGAAGGAACTAAATTCTCGAGAAAAGAATATCTAAGAAATAAGATATAAGAAAAGATCCAATTTCAAAGTGTCTAATTCTTCCAGGTAAATATTCAAATATTCAACTAAACAAAAACTCACACGGGATAATAAAATATATCTTACTCCACTGCCCCACTTAACCAGTAGACTGTACCTATATTAAATAACAGGTGCCATGTCAATTTTCGAATCACGGTGCATGTCTCACAGTAAGTTTCTCCTTTCTCGCTAGTAGCAGTAACAATAATGTGGGGGAGAGACTTTCCATGTGAGAAATGCAGTAGCAACGAAGTGCTGCGGTATGGGTATTGTATGAGGCTGAAGAGCGGGAAGACGAAAGACTAGTGCAGCGAGCGACATGAGATGTAGGGAGGGGATGGAGTGTTGTAGTTACTGCTATGTATGAGACATAAGAAGAGGAAGAGCGAAAACTACGTAGTAGAGATGCTGTAATTGAGTGGTGAAAGCGTACACTGAGTAGAATCACTAAGAGCCAATGTCTAATCATGCGCTTAAACGTCTATACAAGTACACCGCTATTTGCTTCATTATATACCTCACAGTACTACCTAGTAATAGCACCAAAAGCTTAGAACAGGGCATACTTGCCCTGTGTCTGCACATAGTGTTCCATACTATGCTTAAGGGGTATTTGGGGGTTTCAACCACAGAGCAACAAGACTACACTTCCAAGTAGTATTGTGACATCAAAGCCTATTCCGATAAGCGAAATGCAACGAAAATGGTATCATGTTCTACATAAGCAGCCAGAAATATATACTTGGCCTTCTTCTAATTCTACACATTCATTCTTGTCGTTCGGTAATGTATTAACCTAATTACAAAACACATAAATACTAAAAGTATGAGATGGAAAGTTGAAAAAGCGGTAGAAGCTACTAGTTAATGTAACAAGTGCCCTACAACTATTTCAAGTCGGCTGACGACGCGTGTCAGTGATGTCTTTTATAAGACTCTTACAAGGATGGGAAGTTCTTGTCATTGATCTCGGCCTTTGGAGCTTCTGGCTTCTTGTCGCCACCTCTCTTAGCACCGTTGAAAGCACCTCTGGCACCACCTCTAGCACCGCCTCTGGCGGCACCTCTGGAAGAACCTCTGGCACCACCTCTAGCGCCACCTCTGGCACCACCTCTGGAACCGGTGGATGCTGGCTGTTCGTCAGCAAAGTGAGCCTCAATGTCTAAGAACTTCTTCTCCTTTGGAGCCTTGGACTTGGCCTTCTTGGAAGCAGTAGACTCGAAGAAAGCTTCTTCGGTCTTCTGAATCTTCTCCTCAGAAGTCCACTTGTCCTCAGCACCGGCATTAGCTTGTCTGATTTGCTTGACACCGTCTAATTCTTGTTGTTTTAATTGTAATTCAGCAAAGTAGTCGTTCAAGGACTTCTTGGCAACAACTGGCTCGGCCTCGATATCAGCCTCTTCCTCTAATTCGGCAACAGCATCCTCTAAACCTTCAGTCTCGCCCTCCAATTCTCTGGAGTCACCTTCACCCCATCCTTGCTTCAACTTCTTCTTGGAGTCGGTCTTGGCGGTTCTGGAATGACGGTCGAGTGGCTTCTTGAAGTGCTTGGTTGGAGTGGCAGTTGGGCCAGCAACGGACTTGTTGTCGGCCTTGATCTTTAAGGCAGCATCGTTACCGGTGGTCTTGGTGGTCTTCTTCTTGGCCTTGGTTGGGTCAGCAGAAGCTGGGGCGACATCGGCCTTCTTGGAGGAAGTGTTCTTCTTGACAACCTCTCTTGGAGCCAACACTGGGGCTACAGTGTCGTCCTCCACGTCGTTACCTAATAAGGCATATAAGTTCTAGAGGCAATGTTAGTACAATGAACGACAGACCATATTGATGGAGGTAAAAATTCGCTTCTCCACAGTTCGTTATAATTGCTCTGGGGGCGACCAAAAGCCATAAAAACCACGACTTGTATGTCCCAATGGCAAACTACAGGGGATACAATGTTAACCAGCTACGCAATTGCGATCTTCATCCTGTTTATCGAAATTTGTGTGGTGGAGATCTTTGGCTTATACTCGTTTGACTAGTTCCTCGTTCCATTTAACGTCACTGGGTAGCAGTTGTGGGGCGAATTGGATGGTTCCCCGGCGGCAATTAGCTGGAATTCGCCGGCGCAGCACTACGTACTTTGTTTTCAAAAGACATGCTTCAAACTTGACAAGTCTAATCAATCAACTATCTAGCTTTCTATACTGGGGAAGAAAAGCTTCTACAGTGGTCTTGTTAAAAAAGGTTGAAAAATTTGCTGACCTTCCACAGCTGGACGTCGAAAAAAGGATTTCTGTTTTGTGACACATGTTCTAGTGGTGGTGAGAGTGACCTTCGGGGTAAACCACAGAATGCGAGAGTGTTAAGTGAGGTTTTGGCCGTGTAATTGTGAGACTGTGAGGGTGGGAGTGGGCAAGAGTTAGAGAGAGAGGGTGCCATATGGAGAAGCAGAAGAAGACTGAGATAAAACAGGGTTCGAGTTGAGTTTTCGTTTTGACGGTAGTTGGGAGTGTTCCAGAGAGTTATGGGGGATATTTGGGTTCTTCAGTTTTGGAGAAAATGGTTCTGGTTACGAGAAGACTATGGGTTCATGTGCCATTTCTTGTCTTCGGTGGGCCTCTGTTCGCAGTATGTTGACGAAAATAATAATCTGGAACCCAAAAGTCTCCCCAAAAAAATGAGTCTTAGTTGCCAAGGAATGAAATTGCGGCGAGGGACTGATGGCACTATTTGGACGCAAATCAGGGCCATAGGCGTAGAGTCTAGAGAGACACAATGGATGAACTCGTCCCTACATGGAAGATGAAATTATTCAAGTCAATTGACAGGAGGCAGCAACATTGTGAACTACACATAATCCAGAATTTGCCGAGACTAACCAGATATTGCTGGCACAAATACCCTTCCCATCTTGCCGTCTATTGTCTGTTCCTGGCTGGTGCGTGCCACTATTTTACGCAGTTTTTTGCGGTGGGGAAAGAAATGCGCTCTCCAACAAATCTAAAAAATGCTGCAGCGTAAGTACTCAACTCGCATTCATTGTTATGTTGATAAGAATGGTGGGAAGACTTTACCACAGTATATTGCAGGCCAGCGCCGGAAATGTGAATTGTGGAGTACTGACTGCAGAATCGTAGAAATGAAGCAAGTCGAATTATAGAACCGTAGAACTCTACATGGATGCAAAATTATATAAATGTATATTACAATGAAAATAGAGCTTAGAAGTACAAGTACATAAAATAGAACTGAAAGTTTAAACGTAGGACTCTCCAAGTAGTGATTATCTGCGATTTGCGAAGTTGACTAACATGTTCTGGAACATGTCAAGATGTAGACTGCAGAATGTTTACTTCTCCTCCTTAGAATCAGACAAAAACTCGTCACCGACTCTAGACAAGAATGCACGGATTGCGAGTCTCAAGTCCGCAGACATGCTCTTGGAGAATAATTTTAATGTTAACTTGTACATGAGTGGGGTGTGCTTCAAGAAGTCATCATCATCTAACTCCACGTAACCCTGATAGATCTCTACGATGACCGGTTTCCAGGTGGAGATATTCCTTTGTTGGTTGGTCTCATCAAACTCCGAATACCTCTCTGTAATGGAGTTACACAATGGAATGATGGACTCCATGATCGTCTTCTTGGTCTCAGTAGTGGTTTTCTCATCGTCACAGTACATCTTAAACATAATGTTAATGAGAACAGCCGAAGAAGACGATTCTTGTTTCAACAAGTTGGGTAACCTTTCAATTACACCAGCATTCCATAATCTGACACGCAAGTCATAGTCATCATTAAACTTCTTGGCGAAGTTGTAACTGGTCTGTAAGAGTAATGCAATCTTCATCAAGTGATCGTAAGGAATAGATTCGTAGAAGCTGTCACTCTCAAACAACTCAGATAATGATTGGATCAAGAGCAATTGCAACACACTCTTTACAACGATAGAAGACTTATCTCTTGACTTCTGCAATCTGGCCTCTGCGTCGTCTACCATTGGATTCTTTGGTGAAAGTGGATCGTTCAAGTCCACTTGGGAACCAAAGTCACCGACTTCATGATCTTCATCTTCCTTCTGGCGCGACTTCAATGGATCAGACGTGAACAACTCCTTGGCTGTGGTCAAGTCAAACAAGTTGGTGAATGCTTTTGAGATCTTTGACCAGTGTTTGCTGTCAAACTTTGTAGCGTTTTCCAACAACAAGGAGGATAAGCATTCTCTACCGATTCTTGCAATTGTATCGTTCTCTTGACAGATACAGGAGATGATCAAGTTCAAATATTCATTAAGCATTCTGCTCAAGGAGTCGAAATAGTGAGTGAATAATGTCATCATACTTTTCAAGGCTTGGATCAAAGTAGTGGATAACCATACTGAAAGTTTGTCATTAGCGTCTTCAACACTCAATTCCCAATGATCGCTTAAAACACTAAAGATCGGGAAAAGTAACTGTTTACAGATCAAGTCCCAGAAATCATGCTCAAAATATTCTCCATATTGCAATAAAATGTTGAACAAATAGTTCAATGCACGAGATCTAACCTCTAGCTCTTCTCCGGTCATGATAATGTCATGGAAGCCAAACAACACAGGGAACCAAAGCTTAACCAAGGTATCGTACTTTTCAGTAGTACCTTCATCTTTGCCATTGATGGCCAACTTCTTGACTACCTCTTCATCGCCAAAGCTACGTTGAGCGATTTGATTAATCAATCTCAGCAAAACATCCAAGGAAAGTAAACTAACTCTCTGGAAACGCTCATTTTTGGCTAATTCAGTAAAGCAAACAACTAAATCAGCAAAGGAGTCTTGTGCATGAACCTCTCCAATATACTCCTTATTGATCCAGTTAGCCATTTTATAAGACTTCATCACCAAAGACTCCTTGTTTTCTTTGGCAGCTGCTGTGAGAACTCCAAAGATTGTCTTCCAACCAGATTTAATCTGACCGGCACGTGCAAGAATCATATTGTTGATACATTCCAAAACCATGTCCTTAACTTCAAGGGAGTCATTGTAAATGATAACATGTTCAAATGGCTTCAAGAACTCTTTCTGGAACTTGAAATGTGCCAATTCTTCAATTTCTAAGAATCTCATCGAGAGTTGTCTTAATGAATCCAAAGCAAAGAACAGAATAGCCAGGTTGCTGTGACATCCAACAGTGTTAAATGTTTCTCCCATAATTGCCCATAATTGAGACCATTCAAGACGAATACGGTCCATGTTGTAGTAACAAATGTCGACGACTTTTTGTAATGCAAATGTTCGTGGGTTGTTACTTTGACCAGAAGATTCTATTTCTTCTGCTGCAACCTCCGACATCGCTTTAACAAAATCTACAATACTCTGACCAGATAAATTGGCACTGTTAGTGAAGACTTTATCAATTGCAACCTCTAATTCTGTTTTGGTTAACAATTCTGCAACATACGGAGAAAGATGTTGGTTATGGAATTTGTTTGCAGCAGTTTGAGATGCTGTAGTCTGGGTAGAGAACAGGCTGAAGAAACTAGTACTGACCCTTGAAGCTTCTACTGAGCCTCTGTTAACTAACTTGGCAACAGACACATCGGGAATAGATGCTTGGTCCACTCCCTGTGCAATTAACTGCAATCTCTCTAACTGCGAAATCGAAGTCAAAACCTGATTCCACACAGAGCCCAACAGGTTTCCTTCAGACACAGCTAACTCCAACATGATGTAAATGGCCTCGACACTCTTTGGCTTCATTTCCTCGTAATTGTTCAAGTTTTCGAATTGAAGAAGAGCACCAATGAAGGAAGTTCTAGCATAATCCAAATCGAACATACAGGCAATACGAATAGACAATTTAATTCCTTCTAAGCAGGTACTTGTGATATCTTCATCATCGTACTCTTTGAATGGTGGAGTCAAACCTGCTAAGATGGACATCCAAAGAGTGTGGAAAATTGACTTTACATGGTCCACATGAGATGCAGCGTAAAAAACCCCATTAGTGTCATCGGCTTTCAATTTTTTACCAAGGTTTCTTACCAACTTTTCCGTTTTTGTGGACATTTCTCTGGATGCATGAATATAGGCTTCCCTATTTAAATCTCTGCCTCCAAAGAGCCCAACGGAAGATGAGGTTACTGTAACAGAAATTTCACCTGCGAGGAGAGCAGCGTGTTGTTCAGATTGAAGCTTAATTTCGTTCAGCTGGATTTCATCATAAATCGTTTGAAGGAATTCTGCTGGCAAGTCACCACCATCATCAATTCCAGAGTTGTTAGCGATGAAGTTTTCAATTGTCATTCTATTTTTGACTTGTGGTGAGTGTAAGTCAGTATTCAATAGGATAACAGAGTACGCCAAGACGTAAGCAGCATCTGCATTGGAGAAAATCGAGGGGTTACCCAAAACATATCTTTCAGCAAATTTCAACATAAAACGATCTATCTTCTGTGCTTCCCCTGGGAGTCTGAACGATTGAAGAAAACGCCTCATGGCATCCACGAAACCTGCATTAGCAAATTCCATTTGATCAACGAAGGCATGCATGATAGCTATATTCTTCTCGTCACCTTCACCTAAATATTCTCCCATTATTTGTTTATCCAAGCCATCAGTTTCAAGAAGGAACTTACCGATTGCTTCAGGAGAGTCATTTTCTATAAACTTGTGATCAAGGAAATACGCCAACCCCTTCTTGGCTTTCTGGTTGAACTGTTTAATACCTTCTAAGAAAGCCTTCTTCCTTTGCTTCAAGTTCTCGAACTGCTCTGGATCATCAGAATCGTTGAAAGGATCATTAGGGTTAAGGAACGAAGCGTTTCTCAGATTGTTCAAAGTGGTATTGTTGGAGTCAATGGTACCAGATCTATCTCTATTGAGTGCTACAGAAGATCCATTCTGGCTGTTGACTGTTTGTCTGAAAGTGCCGTTTCCGTTACTGTTTATACCTTTATGTGCCCATGAGTAGAGTGAGCGGAGAAAGGCCACCGAACAACTAATAGATGTCATCTTAAGTGCATATTCTAATGGGAAATAGTTATAAATCTCCGGTTCAGGGGGTTTGGATGACATCGTGCTACTCGTCAAGTTAGCTATTTTACTTATATCATACACAGATATACCCTTTCTTCTGTTTTCTCTGTATTGTTGCTTTTGTTGGAAGGTGACATCGACACGCATAAGTGAGAGTCTTGTCAAGTAGTCAATAATTTTCTCACAAACATTAGGCAGAGAACTGTCACAGTCGTAGTTAAGATAAAATTCAATGATACATCTAGAATCATTGCACAAGCGCTCAATGATGGACAAGAGGTATCTCTTTTGATGAGCCGTGGAAGTTTTCATCTCTGCAACTGGGAAGTAGATTTCGTCCCAGAAAACTGGAATTTCTCTCTTGAATTCAGAACGCATGTTGGAGATGATCAACCAGAAGATCTCAAGTGATAATTCAAAAACAGGTGCGAGAGGAGATGCGGCATTACGCGAAAGTGATAAGCACACATATTGCCTAACGGCGTTAATCAAGCGTGTTTGCTCATTGTTACTGGAAGACAATATTACTACATCATGACTCAAGAAAATCTCTATGTGCTCCTTGAGTATAGTATGAATGATGTGGAGTGATAATAATTTGGATCTTACCGAGTGGGACTTCATATCTATAGTCTCAGAATCAAGACCTTTGACAGAGAGCTTACACATTGCTCTGAAAATAAGGAAGGCATCCTTGACAACTAGATCTTCATCCAGCTCCAGGGCATTATTGGCCTCATCGACTCTATCTTCATCCTCACCATCGTCATTCAACTTCTCCAAATTCTTCAAAGTCAACTTTTGCTGACTTACGCTGCTAGTCTCTGGTGGAGTATTTGAAAAATCATCTTTACTTGGTGTTCTGAAACCTATTCTTGAAGCACTGTTAGACTTATTTCCTCTGTTTTTATAAATGCCTGATTCTGTAATTCTTTGGAATACTGCTGCAATAACTTGAGTTAAGATTCCCTGGGCCACGGCCTGATTTCTGGCAGAGAGAGAGAAAATAAACACATTATAGATCAGTCTCACTGCCTTTAATAATGGTGCACCATGACAAGGCATGAGAAGAATACTGTGCATGAGTGCACGCACCACCTGAAGTTCCACTTCTGGATCGGTACCTTCTCCCAAGAAGCAAGTAGAAATCACATTAACCGATCTCTCTGTCAAGCGCACTTTATCCTTCTCGTCATCGAACTGAGCATAATCGAACAATTTCGCGAAGAGATCAATGGCCTTTGCCTTCAAATCGTTACTGTTAGACTTTTCACAGGTCTCTTTCAAAGCATCGAAGATGATATGTGGGTCTCTGAGGCCAGTTCCATTAAGAGAATCAAGGACCTTCTGTACTGCACTTTTAAGCTCAGGATTTTTCTTGGCTTCCTTTGAAGCGTCAATAAGCTCGAATGTCTTTTTGAAGATTTGGGTGTTATCCACGGTGGCAGAGCTCGAGCCAATAGATACAACAGACTGTTGTCTGGTATGAGACTGTCTACGAGAGTCCGTTGTCGACAGAAGTCCCAGCTCTCCTTGAGGAGTTTGGAGAATGGAGTTGACGTCAGAAGGGTCTTCAGATACGCCGAGAGAAGGAGTCGTTGTTGTCTCGATCTCGCTGGCAGGATCTAACGGCGACACAATGACCGAATCGTCGGCAGTTTCGAGTGCTTCTGTAATTAATGCATCGCCATTGGATTGAGGAGTGACAGGGTCTTCCGTTTCACTAGATTGGCCTTTTTCATGCGGCACTTCAGTGGTTTCGTCAACTTTGTCACTTCCATTAGAGGAGTTCTGTGTATCTTGGTTGGCTGCCAGTGGGTTGATTTCTATCTCATTTTCTCCATTTTCTACGACCTCGTCATCATCGTTCAAGTCCACTTCGTCCAAGACGTCTGAATTGCCGTTGACAATCGCTTCGGCAGCGTCTGTTGGTTGGGACGGTTCCTTGTCGGTGGACGCTACGGTGTCAGGCGGGACTTCGCCAATGGGTTCATCCAGCGACATTTTGGGGGCTTGCTGGCGATTGTGGCGACTGGGGTAGCGCTGGCGGTAGGAATTGCTCTTTTTGAGACGTCTTGATTGCGATAGAGTACACTTGGTGTGAACACTGACAACCACCAGTAAAAAAACTACTCAGATCTGGTACACGCAGTTTGCCAGTTTGGTAGTGTTGGAATCCAATCGTTGAGATCGGGAGAGAATTGTCTGCAGGGGGTACCCGAGCCGCAGCTAAGAGGAGGATGAGTGAGAGACAGTGAGGGAGAGTGAGGGAGAATGAGGGAGTTGAGTATGAAAGAGGCAGATAAGTGAGAGGGAGCGATTGGGAGAGTGCGAGTGTGTAGTTAGATATTTATGATAGTGTTAGTACTAGCCAACGGTAGATAGTGGAGATATTTGTGTGTGGGAATATATAATGAGAAGTATTTATTGTGAGAAGTATTTATTGTGAGAAGAATCTACTGTGTGAATATTTCTCAGTGAGAGTTTAATATGCGAGCACTTATGTTTCTTAGCGTCTTATCTATGTGAGCATTCAACGCTTGTGGGTATAATTTAATGTTAGTAGCATTTAATGAGACTATATCAATTGTGAGAAGTGTTGCAAGAAGTATAACTACTCACTTTGTGTCAAAGTGGAAAGTAGAAGAGATTGGTTTATTCTAATAGGCCAGGAATATCGATGAAATGGGCCAAGGCTATGAGTGATCTATGTACATCCTCACTTCAATTGAAATGTGTTACCGACTCTCTTTCATTGTTATGACAAGTGTGTATTGGTTGTGACGTAAGACCTGCTCTCAGTGTAGGACAGGAGAGCTCATAATACCTTAACTTAGCGAGTGCATAGTGCATGGCGTGTCGCATTCAAGTGCAAGTGAAACAAATCTGTACCAGTGAAGAGAACCGTTCCACACAGAGAGAATTGACCGTAGCTAGGCATAGTATCTGTAAAATCGGCTGAACATTCTTCTGTCATTCGCAGTAGAAGTGGAGAATTGATTTTTGTTCTCCACCCAATTTAGCCCCGAAAATGTCTAAGCCGCGAAATTGCAAAATGGGCTAATATGTAGAGAGTAGATTTAGCTGCAAAAGGCTAGCGTTCATAATGCCATGGTGCAACTAGTGTAGAAGAAACAGTAGTAGTATGGACCAGCAAAACTCTTGTCCTACGTCGTTGTATTTGCAAAAAACACCCTACTTCTTGATTACCTCCACTCTTTGGCACCAGTACCTTTCAATATACTTCTGAACAAAATGCAGCGATATAAGATCCAGCTACACAAAAATGAGAACTGAATAGTTGCCGAATCTAACCGGGGTATCCTTTGGAACAGGAGTAGAATATAATAGCAAAATGGCTCCACAATTAATCTACAATTCTGCGAGTAGTGATAGATATCAGCATCGTAAGATCTGGTTATAAATCAGAATAGATCAATGCAAGTTTCATACTTCATCTGTTTTCTATTCTCCGTGTCTTCTACATTGGCTTGTTCTACACTCTGCTATAATAATACTTAATTCATATAGGAACTGATATGTAAAAACTAAAAATCTCTATACAAAAACCTAGAACTCGGATAAAGCAACGGCGGTAGCTTGGAAGTCATCGTGGGAGATGGAAACAGAAACATTCTTCACGCCAGCCTTGGCAGCAGCAGTCTTAGCTGCGCCGTTCAAGATAACCTTAGGAGCACCGTTGGAATCGCGAGTGATCTCGATGTCGATCAAAGCAGCACCGGCACCTTGAGACTTAACACCCAAAGCCTTGAAGACAGCCTCCTTAGCAGACCAGGTTCCAGTGAAAGAAGCTTGTGGAGAAGCCGACTTGGCACAGTAGGCACGCTCAGCAGCAGTAAAGTTTCTTTCAACGAAGGTGTCGTTCTCAAGATTAAGCGCAGAAAGTAACTCAACATCCACGCCGACACCCTTAGATGACTTGTTCAAAGAAGCTAAAGCCTTGGCTGTTGAATCAGCAGAGCTGCTAACGTAAGACTTGCTAGATTGCACACCCTTTTTAGTGTAGACCAAAGCAGACTTGCTGTTCTCAACACGAGCCAATGGGTCCAAGTAAACTGGTTGCTCCAATTCGTCAGAGTATGGAGCATGGTCCTTGGCGACGAACATTGTGTTACGGGTAATAGCATTATGCATGTAACGGTAGGTCTTCTTATTACGAGCAGCAACTCTATGAGCGTAGTCCTCGTAGCTTGATTGGTCTAAGACAGCGTACAAGTAGTCTGGATGGACAGCAATAGCTTGGGCACCCTTTTGACCAAAGCCGAAAGAAGTGATGGAAACAGCCTTAATTCCATCAGTTTGGATGGATCTGGATGGGTACAAGACATATTCGAAATCCTGCAAAACCTTGTCGATATTGTCAGCATTTCTGTTTCCTGGTACAATACCAGATTGCAAGATCTGGATGGCACCATTCAACATCCAAGCACCAGCGGCACCCTTAGGATGACCAGTCAAGTACTTCTGGAAGACACCGAAAACTGGGTTACCCTCAGTTCTTCCTAAGTGCTTCATCATAGAGTTGATAGTGGCAGACTCGTTCTTGTCATTAGCAACAGTGGAAGTACCGTGGAAAGATGCAACTCCCAAGTCGTCAATGGTCAAGTTGAAGGCAGCTAATGATCCTCTCAATGGAGCAATTCTTGGATCAGACTTGTAGAAGTTGTTACCCCATTGCTTCTTAGCATCAGAAACTTGTCTCTTGGACTCACGGTGGATTTCCTCTGCTCTCTCTCTGATGAAATCCTTGATAGAGAACTCAGAACCGTACTCCTCCTTGGCCAATTCAGCCTCGGAATGCAAATAGTCAAGTTCGGACTCACCCCATACCTTGATTTGCTCGAGACGTTGCTTCAATTGCCTAGCTCTGTACTTGATGTTCAATAATGGAGATGGGTATTTCAAGTCGCCGTGGTGCTCTCTGGCAGTGGTCAAGATTCCCTTACCTGGAGCTGGAACAGATCTACCGATCTTGTCAGTAGCAGTGGCAGTCATGGCTAAAACAGCATGGATTGGTACACCCATCTTAATAGCTAAGTCGGCGCTCATAATGACTTGGATACCAGAACCTTGAGCCTCCATGAAACCATTTCTGGTAGTAGTAGCTGGTCTGGACATCTCGCCAGGTGTTCTACCGTGTTCAAACTCTTTAATAGCGTTAGAAGTGGCGTTCATGTTGGCGAATTCGTAAGAACCTTCCTCTTGGAAGTCATCGTAACCACCGACGATACAGATCTTAGCCTTACCGGCCAAGATCGTCTCAATACCAGTGTCAACAGACTCGACGGCTGTAGCACAAGCTCCGACTGGAGTCTTGATTGGACCCGAAGAAGACAAAAGCAACATGTTAACCCAAGCGGACATAGTATTGATGAAAGATTCTTGCAAAATATCGTTTTGGACTGGTCTGTCGGCATATCTGTCCTTGAACATACCTCTCAAGGCAGAGACACCACCCATACCAGAACCGGAACAGTTACCGACTTCAGATACGTGAACATACTTGTAGAACTCGTATGGGTCCGTAACACCGGCAGAAAGAAGGGCCTCGACAGTCGAAACCAAAACGTACAAGGTGATTGGATCAACTTGAGAAATGGTATCCTCTGAAATACCGTAGGTACGAGCATTCCAACCAGTTGGGATTTGACCAGCAACCAAACGGTCGAACTTCAAAGCCTTTGGCACAAACAAGGTGGCACCCTTCAAGATTTTGACAGTGTATTCACCACTCTCTTCAATTTCGAAGATCTCACACTTCTCTCCGTGTTCGTGCTTGTACTGTTCGGCAGTCTCCTTGGATGTCTCAAATGGCTCCAAGTCGTGTTGGATAACCACTTCTTGGATCATTTGCTTCTTCTTAGGATCGTAGCCGTTGAAAAGCTCTGGCTCGATCAATCTAATACCAGAGTGGTCTAAGATCTCCTCTTCGTACTTGGCCTTGATATCCTTGTCCTCGACTGGAGTTTGGGTCTTGGCATCAACCCAACCGCTGTAAGGCTTACCCTTCAAGTTACCGTTGTGGTACTTTATCAAGCCCATGATCCATGCCATTTCAATGGCACCTTCAAGAGAGAACTCGCCGTAGGCTTCCATCTCCCATCTCGTTCTAGCATTACCCCATGGACCGACTTCGGAGAAACCAGTAACAACGATAACACTCTCTAAGTCTAACATACCTTCTAAGTCTGGAGCAATCTGCTTGATCTCAGAGTATGGCTTCAAAGTTGGGAAGTCAAACTTCATGTTAGCTCTTGGTTGAACAGTTACCTTCTTGTAGTTAGCATCGACGTTGTCACCGTTGACAACCTTTTGCTCAATAGAAGATTCAATTGAGACGGCTCTTCTGACATCGGCAGTCTCAGTCAAGTCGGATCTCAACTTGGAGGTGAACTCCTTCAAGTTTTCAATGAATTGAAGACCACCGTTCAAGTCTGCCATAACTGGCTCCTCTTGACAGAATTGGACAATAGATGGAGTCAAAAGTCCCAAGATGTTGAAAGCCATCTCCTTTTGAGAGAAAGTTCTGACACCAAGCTTCTCGATGCCTTCAGCAATAATGTTGTTACCACCCATCAAACCAGTACCTCTGGTCCAACCAATGATAGCACCACAAATTGTCAATTTGGTACCCCAATCTTCTGAGTACCATCTGTTGAACAATGTTTCCAAAGAGATCTTGGATTCGGAATACAAACCATCGAATCCGAAAGTACCATGGTTTGGAGACAATGGCAAGATACATTGAGCTGGTCTAGTGTCGGTGGTTTTCTTTGCCTTGACGGCACCAAGCAATCTCAAAAGGTTGGTTAACATAATTCTGTGAGCATACTCGGACTTAGAGTCGATGTTGTCCAAACCATTACCGTTCTCTGGGATCGCAGCAAACGGAATGATAACATCTAAGTCCCAACCTAAACCACCCTTCTTTGGCTCATCGTAAATGTACTTGATCAAAGCCTCGACATCTTGCTTGGAACCTTGGTTGAAAGGGACGACAGTCAAGATAGAGCCTGCAGCACCATATCTGGCGTACATGTTCTGGTAGTACTCAGTGACCTTCTTAGAGAATCTGGAGGTGGTGACAACAACCTTGGCACCTCCTGAGATCAAACCTTGAAGGATTTCAGCACCAATGGAACCAACACCAGCACCAGTAAGCAAGACATATTTGTCCTTGAAGGTAAGACCGTTGATAGCAGCTGACTCCAAACCGTCCAAGTACACAGAGGACAACTTACGGTCGTACTCCCAACCGTCCTTGATCTTTCTCTGGATGTGCAAAAATGGAATCGTTTCAGCTGGAATGGTGGAAGAAACTGGTTGCAAGATAGAGGTTCTGTCTGGCAATGAAGCGATTTCATCGTCATCTGAAGCGGTGGACAACTCATCGTCGTCGGTAGGAGTAGAAGTACCCGTTGGAGCTTGAAGAATTGACTTCGTGGACTGTTGGGTTTCGATTTCTGATGACGACTCAACAACAGAGATAAGCTGGTCGTAGAGTTTTTGGAGCTCTAACTTATTAGACTTGGAAGCTTGCTTGGTGATAGCTTTGTAAACTCTGGCCAAGTCCTCTTGGATGGTTGGTTGTTCAACCTTTGTCATCTTGCCACCTTGAGCCATCTCGTAAACATATTGCTCAAACTTTCTGACAGACTCTTTGTGGGTTTCTTCGTAGTTAATCTTACCCTTGGCATCAACAGTAGTCTTAGGGCCTGTAATCCTGGAGACATCCTTGAAGACTGGGTCAACGGAAGTGACCTGCTTACAGTTGTCAATTAATTGTTGACCCAACTTCTTGGCTAACTTGTAGGTTTCACCCTTGTATTCTGGACAGTGGTCGATGTGGTATTGCATGAACTTGATAAGAGTTGGGTTAGCTCTGTTCATGATTTGGATACATTGATTAATGGTTTCTCTGTCGATCGAGGTCAACTTACCGAAGATAATATCGAAATACATCGACAAGACATCTTGTCTAGCCCAATTCCAATAGGAATCGTAGGTTCTGGATTTGAGTGGAGAGAATGTTGGCTTAATACCCTTGGCATAAAATTCACCATGTTCCTCTTCCCAAAGGTCTAATTCCTTCTGGAGAACAACGGTAGCCTCCTTCTCCTTGATGAAGGACTTGGCACCCTTGTTTAAGTCGACTTGCAAGTATCTAGCCAAAACTTCGAGTTGTTGCTTAGCAAGTCTCTTGTTCTCGGCGGTCAAAGCATCTAAAGCGGCACTGTCAACAACAGCACCACCGGCACCAGCACCGGCACCGCCAGCACCAGCACTACCAGAGGATAAGGAAATACCGGCAAAGGAGGCGTACTTGGTAGCCATAGAGTCTAAGAACCCCTTGGCTTCACCATCATTAGCCAATCTGTTGGCAGGTTCGTTGGTCAAAGCCAACAACAAAACAGAGTCCTGTCTACCAGAACCCAAACCGTATCTAGATTCTAAGTATTTTCTGGCAACGGTGATGGAGAAACCACCAGGCATCTTAGAAGACATCAATCTACCCAACAAGGAAGATGAAGTCTTACCTAATTGACCGTTGAAAGTGTCTTGGAACTGTTCAGCCAATTCCTCCAATGGAGTGTCTTCTGGCTTTTCTGGAGTGGAACCGAATTCCTTACCCAAGTCACCCAAAATTTCGTTTTGGACAGTGGACTTACCGTTGACCAAGTCCTTGATGGCCTTGGACATAGGAACGGCGTCCAATGGCTTCTTCAATTTCTGGGCAACCAACACGTGTAACAACAACTTGGCAGTGACTGGTTCATCAGGAATAGACTCAACTGGGCCAGCAGCTGGGGCAGCAGCGACCGGAGCAGCAGCAACAGGAGCGGCAGCGGCGGCGGCAGCAGGAGCTTCTTCCTTAACTGGTGGGGCAATATCAGCAGGGTCTGGAGTGTAGTAGATCTCCTTGGCGTCCTTGGAGTAGCAGAGAACTTGACGTTGCAATGAAAGAGCAGCATCGTATGACTCGTACTTGGCCTTGATGGTTCTAGAGGCCATACCAGCCAAGGTTGGTGAAGGACCGATTTCGACAACACGTTCGGTGTTGTGTTGCTTGAGGAACACGTCCTGGGTCTCGATCCATCTAACAGGAGAGGCGAATTGGTAGGCCAACAACTCTGTCAAAAGAGTGTGGGACAATTCCTGTTCGATTTCTGGTCTCATGGTTGCAGAAAGTGTAGTGGTATAGATATCTATAGGCTAAGTCAGGTAGAAAAGGTTCGGAGCTGAATCTAGAGATTAGATGTTACAGCAACAATGAAGACCACAAGAACAAGGACTTATCGATAATATAGTTAACCAGAAGAACTAACATTTACAATACTGCAATTGAGAACATGGATCTATTTCTATATATATAGATCCACCGCCCGTAGTAGGCGGCCAATGGCCTACACGCTGAGTTCCTGTGTAGAGCCGTGGAAAACCGTTGATACACAACATTTTTGGGTTGGCCGCAAAAGTTGATGGGTGAGTGTTAGGTAAGAAATGGGTGGTTGTGGGTGTCAGTGTTACATAAGAGTTGCGGTAGACGGTGCGAATGTGTGCGAATGTGTGCGAATATTGGCTTTTGGAAGAGAAAAAGAACAGCCGGCGCGTAAGAGAGGAACACTACGAAAATTGAGAGTGAATTTGTTGCAGCCAAGTTGTTTTGTTCCCAACAACTCCGGCCGGAGAGCTGCGACTGCTGCGAGAAAAAAGGAAATAGGAAATTTTGGGTCTGCCTGCAGAGAAAACTGTTGGAAACAGAAGCAGCTTTTGTATGGCGGGTATTTTTAGTATGTGAGTGTGTGTGTGTACAGTATGAGGTATCTCTATGTGTGTTAGGGTGTCCTTTTCGGTGTGTCTGTGTCTGTATCAATGGGAGATCGTAAAGAGAGTTTGGATGTAGACGGGTAAAAACCCAGTAGCCTCATAATTTACTTCAGTAGTAGAGGAGCTACTGCATCTTGTTGGTTCTGGGATATGGTGGTTTCAACAGCTTTGTTTTTGGTTGCCAATGCCATTCCACGATCCGGTCCACGAATACAGCTACATGCAAATTGAATTTAACTACCCGGACTGTTTTAGTTATTCACAAGAGAGATAGTCTCTGGCAAGATGCACCCTGTATTCACAGTCGACTAACTCTACTTATACCCATTGAAAATTTTATATGCAAACTATATTGGTTACCCGGAGCCCGATCTTGGAAGAATTTTTCAACTAGGTGCCGATTATTTCACATAGAGATCAGAAAGCTTTTATTGATTCATCTTTCTCTAGTACAGAACAAAGCCAAAGTTGAGTGTATAGGTCACCAATATACATCATACCAATCGAATTCCTAGTAGTTTCTCTGTGAGCGCACGTTGTTACATTAACAACTCCCAAAGCTTAATGCCTTCTCATCTACCCTGATTATATTCGTTTATTTTCAGTTTAAACTGGTCTAAGAGAACACTTTTGCATTTGGAATAGAAAATCAGATCATCTCCACCCTAATTTGATTGTTTCACAGCCTTCGGGTGGTCTAACTACTGATATCAAATTGAGGACTATTACAAATGATCTACATCCTAATTTCCATAACCTTTCTTTTGTATTCTATAAAACTCTAAACTTTTCAGTCTCTAATTTGTCCAATCTATTAACTCATCTATTATGTTGTTGACTGGAATGTCACCAACATCTCTATGTATTATGGGCTGACCTTTAGTGACTTCGTTTGTCGTGTTAGTACAACACTCGTAAATAAACTTTCCATTTGGATCATTTTGCAACCCACACGTCATGTTACTGTACTCGAAAGTTAACCATTTCAAATCTGGTGAAGCAATTTGACAATCTCCTGCGTATTTGAAGGCTTGTTGCTGTCTGTCCTCCCCAACACATACGTTGGGATAATCAAAGTAGCCTTGGTGTATTAATGAATTGAATTGCTGTTGTTGCTTTTTGCAACACTTGCCGAAATTCAATGACAAGTACTGTAACGTATGTAACTGACGAAGGATTCCCATGAAGTCTTTCATCTGTTCCTCATTAATTGGCAAATTCAAGTAGTTCAAATTGTGGAGCTTTGTCAAAAGAAGTAGTGACTCAGATGAATACTTCAATTGACTAACCTTGTTATTTTGACCAGGAACTGAAGTCGATAGTACTGAATTCATGACCGTGAAATCAAAATTGAAAAACTTCAAAGATTCGTTGCTGTATCCATTATCTAAACTTGCAAATGCGTTCAGTAAGTTGTTATCCAAATTCTCGTATTTATTGAAGTTCAAGATTAGATTTAACGATTGCAAATTCTTCTGCAGGCTTATGAATCCGATGGTCTTATTGTTGTAGTTTAGTTCATTACTTAAGTTTAAATTCAAATGTCTGATAGCATTTGCATGAGGTGCAAGTAGTGATAAAAAGTGGTCTGTTCTTAACCGTCTTCTTCTGATATCGTGGTAATCGAGTTGTTCGTACAATAACTCAACCGAATTCAAGATTGAGAACGACTGTAAGCCTGAGAAGTCAACATTAGAAAGCAATATTCTAGCATCATCAGAAGTTAATACTATATCCTTGAAAGTAAGAGACTGCAACTTTATTTTCTTCTCTGAGTTATAGGCTTCAAACAAATTCATAATGCAGTTATTATATCCCGGGCAATCTATATTTGCATAATCTATTTCAGCATTATTCTTGTAATATTGAAATTCGGAATTGGAAGTAGCTGCCTTTGAGATCACTAATTCATTTAAAAGTGGAAATTGGGAAAGATCCAAATCTTTTAAGTAGTTGCAATCGACAAAATTAGAGATGTGGAGACGTTGCAACTGCTTGAATGAAAACAAGCAACCCAGATTCATATTCATTAGATTTATATTTCCCAGAAGGTCGATCAAGCCTTGTGAGGAGTTAAGTTTTAGGATCAGCTCTATTGGTAGATTGTAGCAGTTATTGAACCACTGGAAACTCCTGATATTCGTCAAATGACCAACTAGTTTTGATAAATATCCATAAAATACCACATCAGGTATATCTGGGATCTTTTCATGAAAGGACAAATACCTAATGTAACTGCAATACTCTGGTTTCTCGAGTATCGTTTTAAAGAACTGCTTCAATGAATATAAGGTAGAAATATTGACAGCATTTACCTGGGTGCCCTGTATCTTGCTGTAGCTGGGGACCGTTGTGAAGTTGGAGTTGTACTTTGAATGGGCTGATCTTCTTCCTGTGAAGACCTTCCTGCTCGCGTCTACTGTTATACAATAGTATAACGTGGGTTGTACTATTTGGTATATGGCCTTGGAAGTGTATGCGAGTTGAAAGAGCTCATGCTGGTTTAGCTGCAAAGAGACTCTTTCTATTATATCAGCAGGTAGATCAAGGAACTGCATTCTTGTTGGTTAGAAGATGAGGCCATTTCCGACATTCTGGAGATTTTGATGGCATATATAATATATCAAGAATGAAATATTTGTATTTATATTCCGGTATTATAGCTCAGAAAGTATGCAAAAAACATAGCTTTACCGTGTTTGCAAATTATGCACTCCAATAGTATACACTTTGGGGTCCGTGAATCGGCGATGTCGCAATTTTTATCTGATCGGATCTACGCTATACCACATGATTTCGCTAATACTCGGGATTGCAAAACCGATTGCTCCTGTTTAGCTCTGCAGATATGTTCTTGGGTATAGTATGCTACTCGTTTACTTTGCTGCTACTTTGCGTCTAATATAATGGCTGTCGTAAAGCTGGAGGGTACGCACATATCATCTGCTGGAAATTTTCTTTCTTCCACGATCTAATAGTTGGAAGCTGCTAGTCTTAAAAAGATGCGTACTCTGTAAAAAGCAAACAGGCACATCATTTGCTTACCGGTATCGAACAAAATGGAAATATAATTTCTCCCGTAATTAAAAACTATAACATCAGTTGGTACGAGAACTCCATGGGCAAACATCCCAATTTGTGACAGGTTTGTATCGTGGGGAAATGTTTGATTCCACAAAGTTTAATGCTACTGAAAGACCAATGTTATGTGCCTTTGTCGTCTCTTACTGTACCTCTTTGTTGTTACTTAAAAATTCCCCCTAGACTGCATTGTTATTCTGTTGGCTATCTTACGTGCCATCTATGGCTCCTTCCTCGCAATTGCCGCACTCAAAACAAGCTCAAATAAGTAACAATAGCGGTTGTGCTCAGGGTTCTTGTGCTTGCTCTCCGCTTACTTGGGCTCTTGAGTAACTTTCCTTTTATGTCATTTGTGACACATCTTAGCATTGGCCGCTTCTGTACGGAGCAGATCTTGGTCATTGGGTAGAGATCATGTCCATTATATCAACCAGCATGTGGTAACCTATGAGTCTTGCCCTTTCGGTTACACAAATTATCATACCAAGTGATACCTATGAAGGACAGTTTGCTTATCTGTCTCTAGAACCCGGTATAGCAGACCGGACCTAACCGTTAAACTAGGGCTCCACAGTTGCAAAATTATAAACGCACTCCTCAATGTCAAATTTGCTGCACTATCGTTTGCTTATGTCATAATATGAAAATGTAGCTTGACGGAATTTTGTTCTCACGTGATATTTATTTCCATGTATGTACTGTACTAATTTCGTTCAATGCTTCCCAAATAAGCTACTGCCTAAAAAATAAAACGGATTTACGGCTACGGTATAATATTCGCTGGTTCACCATAATTCTAAGGAGGTATAATTATCCAGAGCCCAAATCACATCGATTACAATTAACTAGTTTGCAATGATCGGAAATGTAGTTGTCAACTGTGACACATAAAAGAAACGATTGAAATAGTGGAAGTACACTTGAAACCTGCAATGCCTTGAATTCGGTAAGTCTAAAAATGATGTAAAGGGACGAAGTGTCACACTAGATAACGGAACTACCGCAGTTAACACCAGAAGCAGTTAAATATAGAGTAAATATTGTATACACATACACATTTCATCTGGTTAATGGACCGTACCAGGGGCGGATGTACATAGAAACCAGTTATTTTGATATATAATCTGTATTAACTTGAAACTTGCGTCGGTTGTGCCAATTTCTTTTTAACTTGCCTGCAGGAATGACTTAATAGGGTTGGTTGATTTCACAAGTAGAGCAGCATTTATTGGGGGCATGCAATTGGTGCTAATGTAGACAAGAGGCTACTAGGAGATGAGCGATATTTGGGTTCCATATTCGTGCTGGAGTGTGTGGACGGCCGGGGAGTTTATATTGGTGGATTGAAAAGTGTCAGAGGTCGTGTCCGGTGATTTTTCGCTGTGCGATGTCTTGTCTTTATTTTGTCTGTCTGAGAATCAGTCCATCATGAAATCACTCGGTTGCCGGTGACTGCTATGTCACCAGTATTTTCATATGGGAACTTGGCTAGGTATTTTTTATTAATACCGCTAAATGTTTCTCGTTGGTCGCCGTGAGCCCACACCATAATAATACATAAGCCTTTAATAGCCATCGTGATTCGGGCCCCCTACCTACGACCGGCCGCAGATAAATAATAAATAATATTGTCTGACACACCCAAGATGTCGCATGCACTGACTACTATGTAATTCTTAGTAAATGTCGCATGACTCTTCCCATACCTCCTACTCTTACGCAGCCCATTCGCTGAATGTCGCACTGCACCAGAGCTCTGTATTACCTGCTCCCAATGGCTCCTGGGCTAACGGCCATTATTCATTTATATCCATTGTCGATCGTGCCTGTGCTCTTCATTCGGTATCCTGTTCTGCGCAACCACCATAGGCATTAACTTGTAGTACTGGCTCTATCAACCACTCTCTACTCTTCCACCTCGCCGCATTTGCTTGTGTCTATCTTTTTTCCTGGTGTGCTTTCTAGTGGTCCATTTTTCAGAGACTAGTTCTTTGGCAACTCGCTCGACACTACCACTACCAGCTCCAACCCTGTCTCGGAACTGTAGCCATCCACCGCTGCAACGTCTTTCGTCGATTGCTGCCCGCTCGTATACGTTTGACAACCTCATACATATTTCCCATCGGCAGCCGCACACCTCCTTATCCCATTGCCCTGGTACCTTTACTACTACCGTCCTACTTTCTGTTAGGTCTCACTGTTTCTAGTGAGCGAGCACAATCAGTTTTTTTCAAACTCCTGAGTATCCCTTAATCTAAGGACTACCCGTTCTTTATCTATACGAGAACGTCACCAGCGCAGTAGGTGAATTCCCATTTTGATAGCACCACTGTTGTCCCGCTAATCAGAAGCGCTGCCCTCTTCTGTGTCGTTGTTGCCGACTAAAACCATATAGATTATTTCGGCTTCGGGTGTCTTCGTTAGCGCCCCCTACTGTTGTCAGGTAGCATATTATTACTAATACCGCCACTGCTACCCACCACATCCAAAGGTAATCAACCTTGAACTCAGTCTGACTGACAAATAATCATAGACCATCGTCGTCGGTACCACCTGAGTCCCGCTATTATCATCCGCTACAGTCCTGCTACTACCCTTGGCTCCAGAGCTAGCCGCCCAGTAATCTTTTTTCACAAGTATCTACAACCATCCGGTTACTAGGCATACCCCCATTTATTATCTTCTATCTAATCAACTATACCTCCCACCATGTTTAACACCAAGATCTTCGATGGCACGCCGTCGGGCTCTCCTGCCATCAACATCCCCGCCCCTTCGGCGGAATCCGCATCCACCACTAACTCGGGAACTTCTTCTAACAGCATCCTCCAGCCAATAGATATCACCTATCAACGGCAGTCCATCTTCAACAACTCCCGTTTCCGCCGTGAGTCTATTGCCCACTCGCAGGGTATGGGTGGTGTGTCGTGGGGTTCCATAACCATCGGCTCCTGGCTCAAGGATGAAGTGATGATGAACAGCAACTACAACAGTTATTCCAACATGCACGGACACCAGAACCAGGGCAACACCCTTCAGCATCCTAACCAGAATAACGGCAATCTCATAAACCCAAGAAGGGGCCTGTTCCGCCATGGAAACACTAATGCTGCTGCCAACAACGCCAATGCTAACAATAATATTAACAATAATGTCATGATGAGCATGTCACCACCACTAGAGACTTCCTACTTGCCAGACTTGGAAGCCGACTACTGTAAGGACTATAGCTGCTGTGGGGAGCTTCTTCCTACTCTTCATGACCTCTTGCGACACTACGAAGAGGCACATATCAGCCCATCGCCACCTCAAGACAGTGACCATTTGTTAGCCGCCAACAGAAACCGTAACAACTTCAACAACATGCACAACATCATGGAAACAGTTTCCACCACTGATGTATTCCTCAACAACACTGGTAACACCGCCTCCAATACTACTACAAACTACCAGTTCCAAGCTCAACAAAACAATAACAACAACCAACCACCACACCAAATCCTCAACAGTCATCACCAGCAGCTTCTGAACCTTCCTAATGGCAATAACAATATGAACCAACCACCCCAGCAAATCTCTAATCCTTCCTTGAACCTCCATAATTCCCACTACAACATCCAACCGCAAACCATCTCCCAAAACGCCCAGCTTGGTAACGTAGCGAACAACGGGCTTAATGGAATCACAAGTATACCGACCAACCAACTCCAGAACCTCCAGCAACAACAACTCCAACAACAGAACCATATGCAACTGCAGAATCTGCACCATCAGCATGTTCAGCAGCAATCCCCTCATGTAAACCCACCTAGAACTGCTACACCAATGCAGGGAGAGGACGAAGACTCTATGTACATTGACGATCCTGCAAGACATTTGTATGTTATGGAGAATGATGAACACAAACCATTCAAGTGTCCAGTTATTGGTTGTGAGAAAACCTACAAGAACCAAAACGGTTTGAAATACCATCGTTCGCATGGCCACCAAGGTCAAACCTTGAAGGAGAACCCCGATGGAACGATATCGATAATCGACCCTGAGTCGAATACGCCTTATTTGGACGGTGCGGGAATGGAGAAAGACAAGCCATACAGATGTGAGGTTTGTGGAAAGAGGTATAAGAACCTCAATGGGTTGAAGTACCACAGAGGACATACAACCCATTGAACGTCAAAGGTCCATGAGGTTTGGACTGATTGTACATTACTGCTGTTATTATTGTTATGCTGTGTGCGAGATTAATGTTAACTTGTACTACTTACATTTCCGAAGTGAGGTAATTAATAATATAGATACACTTTACATTGTTGTGGAGAATACGAAATGATAGTTATCACGTTAAAGTATGCTTCACGTCTAGGGTCAAAGACGGTGTGGGCTGCAACAATTTGCAATCTTATAACCCAAAAAGTTCAACAGTGACGGGTGACTTATCGACAAACATGACGATAATCACCAGAGCAGAAGTCTCTGGTAGTCACTTGGTCATCTCATTGGAGATAATAATAGAATTCGGTGTTAGATGAATAGTTCCAGATTTAGACTTTTCTTCGCTACTAGATCTCGGTATGCACCTGTTAGCTGATAGTCTACGGGTGTTTTAAGTGTACCGCATACGACTTTAGTTCGGTAAAGCCAAGCTGTAATCCTTGCTCCGACAGCGGCATCTTTCCCCTTTCGGCGGCAGCTCTAGCCTACCCTGGTTAGTGTGTCGACCGTAACCCTTGAATTGGACCATTATACACTGTACTATAGTTATATGGACTGTTCTGCCCTATGTATTGTTTACCTGTTATCTACTTCTTTATTTATTAGTACATATTGAATGGAAGATCTACGGATCCTAACAAAAGCGACTGTAAGGCGTGCTGATGGCGCCCTTTGTGTTTGTAGGGGCCAGTCCTGTGCAATATTCTTCAAAGACTCCGATTGGGAGAATGGATGCTCATGAGCCCATGGGAGAGCCCCACCTTCTGGCTGAATAGTTAATTATCATATCATAAATGAGTCGAACTTTTCATATGTGTACCCTTCCTGAAGGCACATACTGTCTTGTGCTTCTGGCTACTGGTGGTCGTATAATTCATATTTTCTCCGCCCAGACGATCTCGACTATTATTTCTAGCGTAACCTATTAGCCCTGGATACAGCTACGCACTTACCATTCGTCTTACTGTCCCGTGGTAGTAGTATTGTGTATTAGATACTGTGTATTCTTGGTGATCGTGGAGTGTCTATAACTGTGTTCCTGATTGCATATGCTACCATATCGAAAACAACATTGTAATTGCACAACTGGGTTGTTTCCATTTGCAGCTAGCCGA
Source organism: Scheffersomyces lignosus (assembly GCA_001599395.1). NCBI lineage: Eukaryota > Fungi > Ascomycota > Pichiomycetes > Serinales > Debaryomycetaceae > Scheffersomyces > Scheffersomyces lignosus. The sequence goes on along the minus strand of BCGS01000002.1, from coordinate 1,140,287 downwards.
TTCGGTAGTCCTATGAGCTTGAGACCACTCGCGTTGTCTTGATAACACACAATTGCATTCTGGTCCATCGTTCGCGTCACTTCGTTGTCGTCGGTGTTATTTGCTTCGTTTGTTAGTTTGCTTTCACACACACAGAAATCTCCCACATCATACACCGTTCACTAAAACCACATGTTCAGCCGACACCGTCAACGCCTCCTGGAGTACGCCAAGTTCCTCGGCATCTACCTCCCATTAGCCATTACCCGTAACTGGTTCTATTTCCTAACCTTCGTTATCACATTTGCCGTGCTCCTCCCGTTGTCCGTCCTAACCTACATCCGTTTCTATGAAACACTTATACCGCAGTCGTCTCCTAGAATCCCTCTAGTGTTCCACGATGCAAAGAGGCAAACAATCAGTGAACCAACATTGGTCGAGCGTTCACTCAGGCGGTACGAGTTCGATACACTTCTCAAGTACAAATTGAATCTTAACCTCGTGGTGGTATGCTCTCCCTTTGACATTAACAACTACAAGGTACCGTATTCGATTGTGGACCACGAAACCAATACTAGACTATTCAATGATACCTTTTTCCTCGATTGCGACCCCAACGTCATATATCTGAGCAACAACATGTATATACCCTTCAACTTGAGGTTCTGGGTATCGCCGGTTCTCGTGGATTTGAGCCGTAGCATACAGTTTTCCTTGACCAAACTTAGCATGTCAGGAAAGCTGGTTTTGAATAAATTGGGTCACTTTAAAGTGGAAGTAGATCAAAAATTGACGATTATTGACGATGTATCCTACGTTCAGTTTGAAGCTGAGTACAATGGGTTTAGATACTACTTGGTGAAGTATTATTACCTCTGTCTTATATTAGGCACTTCGGTATTCTGGGGAACTAGTGCGGGTATTGGTCTGCTCACCAGTTTCATAATACTCCAGAAGTATTCCCAGGATGAAAACGACGATGACGAGCTGGAGACTGAAAGCGATGAGGATCCAGCTTCTCCAATTGGTTCACCCACTCCAACGTCTCCTGCCAGATCGCCTACACGTAGTCTCTAAAATCATGAGATTAAAATAAGAACTTAGATCAAGATATAACGGAATTAATGATATGTAAAGCAAGGAAGTATAATGAGCTGTATATTATAAATAAACCGGACCAATAATAATGAAGCCAACGTGGCTGTGATTAACTTTTGAAAAGTAAAACCATAATGTAACTAATAAATAGAATAAATACCTAAAATTGATGTGAGGAAATGAAATAATGAGTGTCTAATTGTGTTGTAATACGAATATGTATGTATAGTTTCATGGCAAGCAATAAAAAATCAGCTGGCGTTTAACATCTTCAATTCGTTTGAACTGTCCACCGACAAGAACGGGATGATCTTCTTGAAGTATGTGTACTCATTCAAGTTCTGTGTCATGGTCAGGTCCTGGTTGAATTTGTCGATTTCAATGCGCCTGTTCAAGAAGTGCTTAAACTCCTCGTTCATGGAGTTTAGTTCGTTCAAACTACGCCCCAAGTTTATGATGCGGATCAAGTCCTTGTGAGAAGAGCTGTTGTGTCTCAATGTACGGAATAATTGTCTAGTCTCAAATGTTTCACCCATACTGTTCTCAGTTCCCTCTTTGTCTTGAACGTTCTCAATTAAGAGTCCTTCTTCATCATTAATTAGGAACTTGTTGTTGTATGAGTCTGAGTTAATGAAAATAGATATGAGTGGTATACGTGGGCATATCGGGAAATAAGAGGTCCGAGCTCCCGATAGTTGCAGCGGACGTCTAATTTTGGGATCCAAACTACCTATGCTGTTTTCACTCAAGCTACTACTCTGGTTGTTGACTATTGAATATTTGTCATTCATCAGCTCGTGATCCATAATAATATCAAACTTGTAGATGGGGCGAACAATTTCAGGTGGTAATCTGGCTAATTCAGGTGGCTGTGTATAGGTACTGCTACTTCTAGTGGGGTTAGATGTACTCTTAGAAGCTTTCGTATCGAGGGTTTGAATACTACTAGAGTTAGAGTCTGAATCTGAGCTTGAAGATTCTGTGACAGAAGTTGGTGTAGACTTGAAAGACATTGAACTTGGGCTGGTCGAACGAGACTTAAGCGACGAATAGGCTGTTGATAAGGACGTGAAAGAGACGTTGTTACGCTTGACATCTTTTGAGTCTCCATTGTTAGTGAAAAGACTCTTCTCATTGGAGTTTTTGAAACTGCCCTTCTTGATATCCATTCCTGATTTTATGCCATTACTTTCCTTTCTAGTCTCTTTGATGTCCTTGTTCATCTTACCTGCACCATCCGCCTCCAAAGCTTGCTCTTCTGCGTTTTCATCTTCTATGGACAAAATACGGAATAACTTGCCAATAGAATTCACAAGTGAGCTGTTCTTTGGGATATTTGACTTTGCCTTAGCGCTATCATCCACTATAACAGATTCATCTGGAGAAAGAGGAATAATGGTAGTCGAACATGTATAGATAGCCTCGTCAAATACCTCGTAAGGATGAGTTTTCCTAAGCTCGCTTGACTTGATTGGAGTTGCAGGCAATAAATCTGGGTTATGATCATCGTGGATAGACAAATAATCGTCCTTAACGTTTAAAGGGAGTATACCAAATTTCCTATTCACCAATGGATTGTCTGGTTTGTAGTTTAAGTTGAGAATTCCGCTATTCTTCATGGTGTAGTCGTGCAAAACCTCATATGACTTGTTAAGTTTCTCCTGGAGCTTCTTTGTTGTTTGTATCATGATTGACAGTTGGTAGTTATTTATCCCAATAATACGCCAAACGAGCAATCTCAAGTAATACGATCTCACAATCGGATTCCAGTGCGTTACAAACCTTTCAAAGCTTTCGTTGGAAATCAAGAAAGTTATGAAATTGTATTTAATGCTTTCATTGAGATCGCACATCCAGCTACAGTAGCGTGGAAGCTCCACCTTCTTGGAGGGCGTATTAAGAGAAACATAACGTGATAGAGTCTCAGGTACCATATCCCAAATGTTGAACAAGAAAGCCAAGTTTTTCAATAATATCTGGATATGATCTGTGTTTGTAATCATCATGTAATTGCAGCTAAGCCAGAATTCCCAATCTATAAGTGATTTCGTGGAATATGCAGCTGTATTGTGTACATGGTTGATAAACTCGTTCACAATAGTAAGAATCAAACCATTTCTAGTGTAATCATAAACACTGGTCTCTTCTGCAGTTGCAATGAGTGCGCTATCGACGTACCTAACAAGCGCTGGTACGATACAATCGTTCTCATTTGGCCAATAAACGACATCTCTGAGTGTTTTAAATATCTTGATTATCGAGTTATAGTACACGTCACTCTGTTTAATGGAGAAATTAGAGATTGGAGGTGGAGGAATGACAGACGCATTTGCTTGAGACTTAGAACCAGAGTTGCCCTGTCCACTATTTTGCGAGCTATATTTCGAACCCTGACCTCTTTGGTTGCCTCTATTTGAAACTCTTCTGTTCCCGCGTCCGTTCACCATCAGAATGTTTTGAGACGGTTGACTTTTGCTTGTCAGTCCAGTAGAGATTCTCGATACCAGGATTTGGAAAATGTGCACCACATGACTTAAAATTACCTGGAATCCAGGACTATAGCGTAACACTACTGCAGCGTCCTTTTCTGTAAATGTATCAGCTGTCATGCTCTGCAAAATAGAAATGTAATGTCTGAAAAACGAATTGAATACATTGGAGTCAATATTGCACCAACGTCTCACCCAGTTACCGTTAGGATCCTTAATCCCATTAACGGGGTGTTTTGGAGGAGGAGTACAGTTCATGTACATCTTCTGTCCCTTTGTTGAGAGATTAGCTATCCCATTGAACTTGATTAAGTAGTGCAAGTGCTCTGGAAACATTCCATACAACATTTGTACTACTTCGTCAGCATTCTCGCACCTGTCCTTGTCAAGCAACTTCTGGGTTTTCTCGTACATAATTTGTTTGACGTTTAATAGGAAAAGTAAAGCGTTACTGACATTAGGTAACTTGAAGAAACTGTAGGCAAAGATCTTTCCTGTAAATGCCGAGAATGAGAGAGACATGATCTTCAAAGTTGACATCTTGACTATACAATAGTCGAGTGTGGAGATAAGAAGGCTCTCGTAGTCCTTGTACATATCCAAGTCGACACAGTTCCATTCATCCCTAGTGACAATACGCGATATGCATTCTAAGTAAGCATTACGATCGCTGGCCGGAATTGCACTGAACAAAGGAGCAGTTCCAGATGCTGATGAGTTGACGGAATTGAGCGACGAGGTACTGGCAGACGTCGATGATGCTGAAATTGGGGTTGATGTTGGGGAATTTGTAGCTGACGAGGGACTTGCAATAGTGAGATTACCGAGTAAAGAACTCCACCACCGAATGAGAATTGAAACGATCACGCTAGTTAAGCTCTTGTAAATCTTCGAGTTCTTTGGGAAGTACTTATCCAAGCTCGATGCTGTTCTCAAGAAAGGAAGTAAGGACGTTCTGAGAATATTACCTTTAAGAGTTGCATTGTTGGAAGTGGACGACTGGTGATTATATTTACGTGAGTTGAACTTGTTGAGCTCTATTTCTAGTTTCTTGTACTGCTTCAATGACGCCTTTATAAGCTTGTCGCTTTCAGCAGACTGGGAGCCAAGTCCGTTCGTCATGCTGTTGAGTGTAGTAAGCGATGGTGATGCTGATGCTGAACGACGAGTGAAATTGCTTGGTGGAGGGGTGCTTATGGACCTGAGGTTTTGAGTATGTGATGAAGGCAGTATTGGTGGAGCATGGCCGCCGATATTGTTGGAAGATCCGTTAATGCTAAGATAACTGTTAACTTTAGAGTTACTACTGCTAGCGCTGTTGGTACTATTCGTGGAGGTGATGCTATTGATGCTGTTGGTGGATGCTGACCTAGGAACGATTCCGGTGACATCCACGTTGTTACTGCTGTTGCCTATTGGCGGGCCCATATAGGTGGGACTGTTTGGGTCAAGTGAAGACATCGTTTTTGAAGTCCGTATAAACGAACTCCGGTACAGCTCCTTCTTGTCATCGGGTTCGTATACCTTGGACCGTTTGCGAATGTTGGCAGCCTTGGCTAGCACTTTAGCCATAATGGGGGTATGTCAGCGGTTCAATTAGAGTCTGATATGGAGATAGTTATAGTGAGTGGAGACGAGCAAAATTCACGGTGTTGCTAAGCGAAGGTCGGTCCCAGATGTGAGTGCTGAGGATGGTGTCTATGTGGTAGTGGGAGGTGAATGCAAGGGTGGTTGTACTATCAAGTGACTGAATACTTGTATATGGTTATAATATTGGGTTACCACCAATTAACATGTGGGACTATGAACAACGAACGAACGACTATATGCTTGTTGCTGTGCGTGTATGTGGAATTAGCACGTAGCTGGTGGAATACGAGCAGTTCCGCTGTAACCAGAGCCGGCGGTGAACGAGTGGAAGGTGGAAATGGGACTGACGGACACAGAAGAGAACCGGGAGCTATCCAACTGCAGAAGAACCACTATCAACAGTAATAACAAACACGACTAAAAACCCGAGCTGGAAACGGTACTTCAAAAACACCAGTGGCTTTGGTTACAACAGCGTCTAGGCTAAGCGGTGTTTTTGCACGCTGTACGCAGTTCGTAGAAGATGCCAGTGAGGTAATATGGAATAGTACCACAAGGCTCCGCAGAAGATTTATTGACAGGGCGAAGACAACCTGGACTGGGCTGGGGAGAAAATCTACAGACTTTTTTGACGAAGTACGAGTTTACAGTAGATAACAGAAGATTCACATGTATATATGTATGGCTCATCCCTAGCATAACAACAATTCGCCAATTTAATCGGGTCAGCACTATGATCCAGAGATGAGATATGGAAATGTGGGAATGCTGCAATGTGCGAATGACGGGCCAGAAAACAACAATAGTACAGTAGTCCATAGTAAAAGGTTAATAATATAGAGCCTCTAGCCAACCTTGAGATTAAGCCATAGAGCAAAGCCAAGTGCCATGCAAAAAATAAATGAAATTATATAATAGTGCCACACACAACGATACCAGGTACTTGCTGATGGAACAGACCAATTTGCTATCTGCAGCGTCGTTATTGTTTGCTGCTGGTCCTGCCCATGCATTCTTTGATTGCGATGGAGCTGCGTCACTAAGCTTTGTGTATCATGGGAGCAAAATTGGACGTTCCATGTAAGGGGATGGGCCAGAGCAGAGGCAACTGCCGAGCTTGGGTTTGATCCGCCGTGGTTTCCTGTCGGTGTGCGATGTGGGTGTAGGCAAGAGATGTAAAATGTTCCACCTCAGGTCATACTGGAGCTGGTATTTTCTGAAGAAAAGTCCCGCCATAAAAATAAACAGAACACCGAGTTCTCGATTGCTAAGCCGAATCCTCCCAGAATCCATCTTGATGTTAGATTAGCTTTGGAGTCCATCGTATCCTTGTTACAAATTAGTATCATATTGACATCTGCCATTGGGTCCCTGGCCCGCATGAATTTCATTTCATTCCGGTCCCAGCCAATATGTACCATAGGGGGTGAATTTATACTGTATGCACTGCATTAAATAACCACAAACAATCAAAATTCCAAATGAAAGGATCTTTTAGATCTGTGTTTCCATGTAGGATTGGAAGCTTGATTCCCGAGGGAAGTTTAATTCCACCGACACGAGGTGGAACCATTTGTCGTCCTCATGTTCTTCCGTTGGCTGAAACTTTTCAGTGGCTTGGGCCTTTGTAGCATTGCTAAATGCATACTTCACTCAGAACATTGTTCGGCTTTGATAACAGCATTATTTTTCCGACCTTCCCCCCCCCCTTTCGTATTTTTCGTTGTTGATGCGAATTCTGTGGTGCGTCCGAATTGGGCAATGATTGTACCCGAAAGAATAAATTATATTTTAGATGCCATTTGAAACTTGGAAGATCATGAATAGTACGGGGATCTAAATCGCTCAGCATAAGGTATGGGGGCGCACAGGGTTGGTGGTTGCGACCGCGCTGTAGAATGGGGGTCCATAGGTGGTATATCGCCCTTCAGTCCTGTAAGTGAACATATTATGTATACGCTTTTGACCCCAAAATGTTTGTCAAGCCACACAAATAATATTGCGATCGCAATATAATAAATCCCTCTTTGCAGCTATTATTTAACATCTCTCGAACACCGTAAATTACTACAGGGGTACATGGTCACTGCTCGATGAACCGATCAAAGGTTGAGCCATTGGTTATATACCCTGTCCACATTTTCAAGTCTAAAATATTTTTGTCATCACTTCGTTACTGATAGCTCATCTCAGGTATTCAAACCTTAATATTATCTTGGTACATATATAGTTTGGGGATTGTCATTCATTAATTTGTCTATAGAGATTTGCATGTACTTTAATCGATGGAAAGTGTAGGGGAGGGTGTGTTTATGTCCCTGCCATCGTCATCAATGAGTCTGGGGGCTTTAATTCTTTCTAGTTCCATTTCAGCACCGTTCTTTTCAAAACCTTTCTTCAAGTTTTCAATAATTTTCTTCAAAACTACTTCTTTCTGGCTTGCTACTTCTAACTGTACTGCCTGCTCTTTCACTAGTTCTTTGGCGGCAGCCACGTCTGTACTGTCTGACCTGTGCTTCTGTAATTCTTCGTTCAAGTCGTCAATTTCCTTCTGCATTTTAACCAAGAGACTCTTGTTGGACTCACTTACCCCATCTTGCAATTTAAGGGTGGTTTCAACTTTTCCTTCGATCTTTTTCAAATCGTCAGGTTGTTTTACCTGTAGTTGTGCTCTCTCACCTGATATGGAAGCCACGTTTTGAGATAATTGGTTCTTCTCTTTAAGCAAACTTGCATTCAGCTCCTGCAACGAAAGATCATCTTGAGAATTGCTCACTTCTACTTGGTTCTTTCTAGCTTTTTCAACCTCTTCGCTCAATGATTTGATCTGTGATTCTAAATCCTCGTTAGATTTTTGGGTTGCATCTCTTTCCTCTTCTACCGAAGCTAGAGTTTTACCTAAGGAAGAAATCTGTTCTTCTTTGTCTGCTATTTCCAATTCTTTCTTCTCTAATTCTTCCTGATCTACGGAAGCGACCGTTTTCCTTAAAGAGATAATCTCTTCTTGTTTGGCTCCAATATCCTTCTCCTTCTTCTCTAATTCTTGTTTTTGAGATCTTGATCTCTGAATGTAGTGCTTGATTTCATCGATCAACTGCGATACCTCTCCAGGCTCACTAATTTCAAAGTCGTCAATATCTTCTGATTCTTCTAATTCCTTCAAGAGCTCTGAGATTTGTTCTTTCGTGTGAGCTACTTTTTTCGAACTCTCCTTCAATTCGGCGTACTTATTCTCCGAGTTTGTAGCTTCTTCAGTCTTTTGTTTGATCTCAGATTTTAGTGTCTCGATTTCACCGTCTTTTGATTTGATTGTCTTCTCAGTCTTGGAAAGTTTTTCTTCCAATTTTGCAACAGTAGCAGTATTAGACTCCAAGTCACCGAGTTTAGCCTCGATTTCTCTATCTTTTGATTTAATCGTCTCTTCAGCTTCGGATAGTTTTCCTTCCAATTTTAAAATAGTATCACTATTGGACTGAACGCGAGATTGTAGTTCCTCGATTTTAGCATCATTCAATTTGATTGTGTTTTCGGCCTCGCAGAACTCACCTTCCAATTTTGCAAGGGACTCTTTATTGGTCTGATTCTCCTTTTCCATATCTTCGAGTTCTGTTTTCAATTTACCCCTTGCCGATTTCTCTTCGTTGATTTCTGTCTTAAATTCCTTGGCCAATTTGTCTAAAGTTTTGAATTCTGTATCTTTGTCCTTTAATTCATTTTTTCTTTTTTCAAGTTCTCCCTGTAAGCTCTCTTGGATTACTTCAAGTTCTGTCAATTCATCATTTAACTTGGAGAATTCCTGGTCTCTGCTTTTGGTGTCTTCCCTATAACGAGTTTCCAATTCCTGATGAATTTTATTTGTCGAATCTACCTGGACATTTAAGTTTTCGACTACACGCTTTAACCCTAAGATTTCCAAGTCCTTTGCAGCAATCCACTCTTCTATTTGTCTGTTCAATTTGAAATCATAATCACGTTGGAGTTTCTCTCTTTCTGCTTTGTCTTGATCCACACGTCTTTGCAAGTCGTCGATTTCGCCGAGGAAAGTAGAGATTTTTTTGTTTAACAGGGAAACTTCCTTCAGTAACTCAGTCTTTGAAGTCAATAGTTCGTCATTCAAAGCTTTGAGTTTGCTAACAGCAGACTTCGAAGACAAAATCTCGTCATTGAACTTCTTTTCGTGGATTGATTTGTACTGTTGTGATTCGTCTTTTGATTTCGAAAGGTCTTCTTCTTTTACCATCAAAGACTCCGTCAACTCAGCAATTTTTTCACTGAGTTCAATTGACAACGACTCGCTTTCGGCAGACTTGGACTGGTAGAGTTGGTAAGTCAATGCAGTTGCCAAACATCCTGCTGCAGCTAGATAATCTGAGAATCCCATGGTAATTGCTGGATTTGAAAGGTTTTCGAGACAACTTTTGATCAAATATATTTACAGCTACTTTCGTAGGGAGATGTTGTACGATTCTTCTCCGAGCCAGGACTTCCTCTCTTATTTACCTCCGTCACACAGGCAACAGGTGGTGATCTGTGCATCTTCTTTTCAGTATTTATAATTTTACCGTAAGCGTTTCGGGTTGGTAGCGCTGAAAGTGCAGGAAACGAATAGACGATTCAACAATGGGTGATGGATAGACGAGAGGGCTTAACGACAAACATATTCACGAAGAATGGTACAGAAGATTTCAAAGGAATACTCAAATTTGGCTTTAGGTGAACTGTTACCACTAGAAAATGTGCTTAAAAGTTGAATTCGGCTAAAATTAGGTAAATATTTGTAGAAACTTTATTTGGATGAATCTTTATACATCAAATATATCTCTCTTGATCGTTAAATTCTTATGGTTGAAGTACTTGAATTAAGGCCAGCTTCAATATATTCTCTTCATGGTCAGGTAATCGAATTGACTATTGGAAGTTCATGGACTCTACTCTTGTATACGCATTTTTTATTGGGGTTCGCTAACTTGACCACAAGACGCTTAATACAAACGCTCGCTCAAGAAACAACACAAATTCTCTTTGTATACATACGAAGACATGCAAAATTCCAACATCACTTTTGTTTGTCGTCTAATATTAAGCTTTTACGGTTAGCCTGTGCCAGAAATATTGCGGCCAATGAAAATTTTTTTGCAGCTTCCAGGGGTGCATAACCCAGGATTGCACCAAAACGAATGTGACAACTACGAGGTGTCCCAACTTCGGTTGTTCACAAGGGTATGTTTCGCATCCCTGCCACAGCCTAATGTGTCCTGTGGGCCATTTCTCGCTATCTTTCAACGGTATTATACGTAACTCAACAATGTTCCTAACCCCATTTTCTCCACTGTATCTCTATCTCCCTCCACAAGTCAATGCTGCAGAATACCATATTCTAATGCTACATTTTACGAGAAACTCACTACCATCTACCCTAATCACCAGTAACTTCAAAATTGGTCCTCGCTTCGACCTACGCTCGCCCGCCGAATAGCCTGTCAAACACTCGCTCGGCTCTCTCCTCAATAACAGTACGCGCTCTGCAGTTCATCTCACTGCGGGTCACAAGACTGTACACGCTGGGGCAGCAAGTTCGTAAATTCTCACAGCGATAAAAAAACTGATAGTGAGAAAAGAGATAACTTGGATGTTCATTGTCCAAAAAATTCTGGAGATATATTTTCGAGTCAAGCAAAACCACATTGTAGTATTGTGAGAGAGTCTATTTATTGGATAATTTTACGACTTCGCAGCTATTTGCATAACCGGTGTTATCGCTACGTAGTTTCTTTTCATCTATTTGCTAGCACAGCAACCTTTGCTTTTTAACCTATCACCATGGATATTACCCCAGCTAACATTCTGGCGCTGCCTCGTTCGAGATCGAGATCTAGAACTAGAAACTCCACCGCCAACTCGAGATCCACCAGCTCCACCAGAAGACCCTCTATCGGAAAAAGATCTCTCTCTTCGTCGTCATTAACCAAATTAGTCGTTACCCCAACCACTATCGACCACGACAAGTCTATTCCAACCGTTCACGCTACCTTGGACAACACTTTACCGCTCGATTTCTTCAAGCAAGATCTTCTTTCCTTGGTCAAGACTTTACGTATCAGCAAGTGGCATAAGCGCCAGTTGACAGTGGCTAACTTAATCATCAATAGAATCTCCGGTGCTCTCACCAACTCCATCTACAAGATCGAGTACTACGACGCACAACAGAACTTACAGCTTCCAGCATTACTCTTGAGAGTCTACGGTAGAAATGTCGACTCTCTTATAGACAGAGAGCTGGAGTTAGCCACTTTGATCAAGTTATCGCACAAGAGAATTGGCCCTAGACTTCTTGGTATTTTTACAAACGGTCGTTTTGAGCAGTTCTTAGATGGCTTCATTACTTTGAACAAGTTCCAGATCCGTGACGAGATTATTTCACAGATGCTTGGAAGAAGAATGAAGGATTTGCATTACAAAATCGAATTGGACGAAATCGACTCTACCGCCGAGTTGCCTACGGCATGGCGTTTAATCTTCAAATGGTTGAAAATTTTTGAAGCTGAATACCTTCCTGGTTACTACCAAAACAACTTCGATCCAAAGGACGTTTTCTTTGTCGAGTTCTCTCGCTTTAAGGAGATAGTGCTAAAATACAAGGAGTTCTTGTTTGACAAGTATGAAAATGAACTGTTCTCGTCAAACTACAAGTTTTGTCATAACGATACTCAATATGGTAACTTATTATTACATGAGAACTTTAACCCAGAAGATATCATTGTGGACACACCAGTTCCTTCTACACCTACAGATGAATCTATTCCAGTAATCAAATCCACTTCTAACAAAAAGGATAGCAATTTGGTTGTTATCGACTTCGAGTATTCAGGTTCAAACTTCCCTGCATTTGATTTGGTAAACCACTTCTCCGAGTGGATGGCTGACTATCATGATCCTGAGAAGTCTTACTACATCCACGAAGACCAATACCCATCTCAATTAGAACAATTGAACTTGATCAAGTCATATATAGAATATGATTTTCAATACCCTCTGTCTGGCTTGAAGTTATCGAAGGCTCCAGAACTGCTCTCAAGTGAAACAGCAGACGCCAGTGAGCTAGTCCAGTTTGAAATTAAGAAGATGTACAACGAGTGTGTATATTGGAGATCAACCGTGCAGATTTTCTGGTGTCTATGGGGATTAATTCAAAATGGTCCATTAAAGTCATCTTCACCTGGTTCCCCAAACCCTAACGGTACAGCAGAAGCTGGTATTGACAGCACTTACATCATCACCGGAATGGATAACATGAACTTAGACGAGGTCATTGTTGAAGAAGCCATCTCCTCAAGTGACGACGATTTCGATTACTTAAAGTATTCGCAGCAAAAGATTGCTATTATTATGGGTGATTTCATCAAGTTTGGGTTGATCAAAAAGGACGAGGTCGATGAGAAGTACTGGCCTATCATCAAGTACTTGGACACGAGCTTATTGGAACTCTAATTGATTCGTTGTGTACGCTAACATTATTGCGGTTGACTCAGACCTGGAATTCTCGTAGTCACAATCACTATTCAATGCACCCGACCAGTACAATTTTAATTATCTCTGTTTGAACTTCCATAGAAACGTGCACATAGTTTTAATATAGTCATTATCATAAGCACAGTCTTGATCATTGGCGGATATCTTGTCCCATGTAATAAAGCACAGACGGTCTAATGTCTGCAAAAACACCATACTCGACCTGCACACATTGCCACGATTGGTAAGTCAAAATCTCCAATTGAATTTCTTTACTGTTTGACGTATTTCCCCATATTTTTCAGTGGCTTCTTAGTGAACTGGACATTTGCAGTTGTATGTTACATATATAGAAGTGGTTCGCGTTGAAAGATTGTTCTAGTATTTGAGAACATTCTTTTCGTCGTATTACTTTAAGGTTTTGCTTATACATAGTGCCCAGAAAGGTGAGTAATAGTCATGCTTCTGTTCAGAACCAGAGGTTACAACGGTTACGGAGTGCAATACTCGCCGTTCTTCGACAATAAGATAGCAGTAGCCACGGCTGCCAACTATGGATTGGTCGGAAACGGACGCTTGTTCATTTTGAATATCGAGCCCAGCGGCAACATCGTAGAGCAAGTATCATGGGAAACCCAAGATGGTCTTTTCGATCTTGCTTGGAGTGAAATCCACGAAAATCAGATCACAGCAGCTAGCGGCGATGGTTCTATCAAGTTATTCGACTTGACAGTCGGCCAGTTCCCTGTCATGAACTGGAAGGAACATACGAGAGAGGTATTCTCCGTCAACTGGAACTTAGTGGACAAGTCCAATTTCATTTCGGCAAGTTGGGACGGTACCATGAAGTTGTGGTCCCCACAAAGACCAGAGTCCCTTTTAACGTTGAATCCCGAACAAGATTTCACCACGAAAACTTCACCTGTGCAGCTGACTGCCAAACCACCATTATCTCATCAACAACAGCACCAACAGCTGCAGCATATAAATACAGCCAACTGTATTTACAACGCTACCTTTTCGCCACATTCACCTTCGACAGTTATTAGTGTCAACGGATCCTCGCATGTGCAGATATGGGACATTAGAGCCCCCCACCCATTGCAAATAGACTATGTAGCGCATGGAGGGCTCGAGGCGCTTTCTTGTGATTGGAACAAGTACAAATCGACTATTGTAGCTTCTGCAGGTACAGATAAGTCTGTCAGAATATGGGATTTGAGAATGATAACAAAAATAGATCAGCCATTAGCACACAGTCCCATGCCTGCGTATCACATCCGTGGTCCTACCCCATTGAACGAGTTGCTAGGACACCAGTTTGCAGTTAGAAAGGTTCAATGGTCTCCCCACGATCCGCAAGAGTTAATAAGTACATCGTACGATATGAGCGTCAGGGTATGGAGAGACGAGTCTAACGAGAGAGCTCGTTTCTTGAACTCCCAAAACGGTGGTTGCAAAGCAGTAATGGGGGGACACAAAGAGTTTGTAATTGGCTGCGACTTCAGTTTGTGGGGAGAACCCGGTTGGGCAGCCTCTACAGGATGGGACGAAATGGTTTATGTTTGGGATAGTAAGAGGTTGTAAGGAGGCGCCTGGTTACGTATGTCAATGTCATTAAAAAATCACTCCAAGACCCTTTTACTCAAGAAAGTAATATATGTGGATTAAAATCTGGGCTCACATACTTGCTTGTTGCTTTTTGCCAATATCCGGAACTGTTCTTGGAACCATTGTCCACTAAAATATGCGACAGCGCCTAAGCCGCTAGCTGTCCCGCCGTCCTATTCAAGGGATCTTCTTTGCTCCCTCTATATTTATTACACTTACATAGAACAATCGAGAGAACACCCACGTAGTCAATGTACATCTAAAGTCAATTGGGTCATGTATTTTTCAGATCAACGCTTTTGAAAGCTGGATGTCTGTCGTTAGGTCAGATTAAGTTTCCGCATCAGTGCTTGGATGCTTCATTAGGAAATTCAATTACAGGTGCACTTTAAGATGCACTAATTATTCCTAAATCACACAACCAAATTGGAAACCTGCACACGCAGGAATGTTGATAATTTCCCGATTAGGCAAGTAATATGCAAGGAATTTAATGCGAATAGAGTTTGACTTCCTAATCCATACAAAATCCATTGCCTTAACTATACGAATTGTAAATAAACATCAGAAATTAAGTCTAGTCGTTAGCGTAGTCACTTAATGCATGCTATTTAGCACAGAACAAAATTTCCCGATTCGTAAATTAGTTACAAGGGAAGAAGTTGCAGCTATATCGTATGGCGAATATATATTGCTTGATCATCCTGGTAGCTCTTGGGATCGAAGCATGAGATTTTGTTTTTCTTTCGATATTACCATAGGATAAGCAACTACAATTGATTTGTAGAGCTTATCTCCCAAAAATCATTTGTTCAGCAGCTCGAATACCATTCCAAAGTATACCCGTTTAATTCTAATTTGTTATAACATTTTTTTCATCAGTTTTTTCATTGCATTTTTCACTGCATTTTTCACCATAAATTACATTATACCCATAATCTATTTTGATAATGAATAACGTATCCATACTTAATTTCGAGTACATTTTCCTCATCGACCCAAAGGTCACAAACCCAAATGTCACCACATACTATGAATCCAATAATGGATTGTGGAATGACTACATGGGCGAACAAGGCACCACTTATAGAATGATTGACAACTTGTATCCAATTCACCAACTTGTCAACAAAATCAACTCATTCCAAGGTCAAACTACCAAAACCAATCATGTCACTATCATTGAACCAAAGGTCAACAACCAGTTAATGACGGTTTCTATTCATGGAACCCAGGATTTCATTCGCCAAACCAGAACTGAAATCTTGCAAAACTACAACCAAATCAATCATAAGACAGTTCAACTTACTCAGAGAGAGTTCTTAGCTATTGAGGAGAAGTTCACAGCGCAGTTATTTAAATTGTGTTCTCAATACAAGGTTGAGATTGTCATCAATGATAGCAAGATTAACTCCGAGACTTCGATCTTACCTGCTGCTCCTGGCTACTACATTCATATTTTAGGTAGTCAAGATAATATCACTATCACAGAGTCTTCCATCCGAATTCTCATTGACAACATCTTAAACAACTACTTCTTGGACTCTATCAGCGTTCCATTGTCCATGATTCCATTGATCGGAGGAGTTCAATTGTTCAACTTCAACCAAATTGCAAAACAAAGTAATAGCAACATTTACATTCCAGATTTGTTACCTAGCTTGTTCAACTCGAAGGTAGTTAGAAACACCCAAGATTTGAAGTTGTGGATTACTGCAAGGACCATTCCAGAGATTTTATTGACTAAGAACATTGTCAATAAAATCATTCAAGAAAGATTGACAGGAGATCTTATTGTCAAGGAGGTTGACCTCAATAAGGTTAAGATTGACTTAATGTCTTTATACAACCAATCGGATATCCTCAACATTATGTTCAGATTTGGAGTTTTTGTCCAAATGCCAAGTTTGGGTGAGAAGGATAACTTCAAGATCTTAGTTCAAGGAAACTCTTTAGATGCTGTAAAGGAGGCTATCTTAGAGATTAACTTGATTAGTTCAAATTACTACAGTGTTCACTTGAACAGCTCGCTGAATCAATTTAGCGAATATGCTTTGATTCAGTTGATTGAAATGAAGAAGACTTGCGTAATTAACTCGAACAGATTTGGTTTGGAAATCAACGGAAATGCTGAGGAGACTAAACAATTATTAAACAGATTGTCTACTTCTCCACTCGACTACTCTACTTTAAAATTACGTTTGGAGTTACACAACAGCCAAAGAGATTTTATCAGTGGTAAGAAGAATGGAAAGTTGATCAAAATTTTGAACCAATTAAACCAATTGCCTATGATCAAGTTTAGACCTTTCAATGAATACAACTTCTTCATTGACTTTGAGATTTACGAAGGAACGAACTTGTCTGTTTTGTTGAGAGGATTAGATTTGATTGAATTAGAATTGCCATCTGAATTGAAATTCAATATACCTGAAGTCTTCCATAAATCAATTATTGGTAATGGTGGATCCATTATTCAATCAATCATGAAGAAGTACAATGTGTTCATTAAATTCTCGAGTACTGCGGCCAACTCGTCCTCCAAGGATATATATTCCTTCAAGAGATACGACAACGTCTTGATCAAATGTCCTCGCAAAAACAGCAAGAACATTAAATTGGTCAAGTATGAGATTGACCAATTAGTCTACCAATGCTGTTTGAACAACAATCCACCAAAGACTGCTAACAGTTCTACCACTGTATACCACACATTAAAATTCCAATTGCTCAAGAGCCATTATCTCCTCCTTGTTAACAATAACATGTTGAAGAAAATCAACACCTTGGAAAGTGAACACAACACATTTATTAACTTTCCAGCCACTATTGAAGACTTCACTGGTAATGACATGATTGTCGAAATAAAAGGTTCAGATGCTAAGACCAAGCAATGCTTCAAGCAATTGGAGGCTCTCTTGCCTAAGAATTATGAATTCGTTCTTCCTTTGAGCATCGGTAAATTCGAGGAAGCTTTCACCGATACTAATAAGCAAGACTTCTACAACAATGTCGTGATTCCTTTCAAGATTCTACTTGGAATTGAGGTATCCGCCAACGCCACTCCAGTTACTAACAACACCTCCAATCAGGAGTACCATCAAATAATCCTCAGCTATTTCAACGAAGAGAACTTGAAAGTCGCTGTGGATTCTTTGACCATTTACTTGAGACAGAATGGATTCTTGATCTTGGACAAGAAGGCTTTTGACTTTGATCCGTTAGTGGAGACCGCCAAGCCAAATGACATAGCCTTGAGAACCATTACCAACCACTCCTCTGCAGGTTCTTTCGAAGGAAAGCCAGCTTACAAAAAGCAGAGATCTCCCATGAAACAGAACAGGGCTGCCTACAACCAAGTTTTGCAGCCAATGCCTATGGGTACCAGAATGGCAGACCCAAATATGATTTACGCCGATTTGCAACAATACCAAATGCCTAACATGAACAACATGCACAGCAGTCCTTTTGTACATTACTTAGCATAGCTTGATATTTAAACTATAGATATTATATACTCGATATGAAAAATACCGTTGTAGTAGACCTGATAATAGCATATTTACGGCCTCACTATTTTAGATACTGCCTGCAGTAATCAGTTTCAATCGAGACCTGCAAGCAAGCGTGTGGGTCCTAGTCGACTATCCAGGTACATCCTCGGCACACCTAGATCCAACAATGCGTGTAGAGCGGCACTAATTTAGTGATTCTGCAAGTTCGGAAAAAACGGGAGCATCTCCATTGTGGTGAGACAGGATGAAGTGTCAAGAAGAATAGATGCAAATTCCTAGATAATCACGTTCGGGTGCTACCAACTGGTAATATAGGCTTATCCGTCGGCTGAACAATAACGGTTCAATGGGAGAAGTACTGTTTGGAGGTAGCCGTGCCCCCATACTTCCAACTTCCATCAACGGCCCACACTCCTTCAAAGCTAAAGCCAAATTTGGAGCTAAACGATAATAATATTGCTTGCAACTATACCACACAGGAACATGCATCTAATATTTTAAGTCAGAAAGGCCAACATTTTTTTTGCATTTGAACAAGCGTCTTACGACTCAACGAAAGCCGACCCACCCACCGAGACGGAGGCTACCACGCCATTTGAATTGATGTGTGGAACACGGGAGGAAACGCTGGCCCTCGGTACCTCCGCAATCGCAGCCCCACCGACTTGCATACTTTTGGCATCCCAGCGTCTGGAAAATCCCATTTGCTGATACACATTGTCAACAGTAACTGGGCCTGGTGGCTTCAGAAAAATACTTTCCCGAAATGGACTAGATGGGCAATTATGCCGGAACCCAAGCCAAAAGCAAATAGAAAGCCGATTTCTGTTGGTATGGGAAATACTGGAGAAGTACAGAGAGGTTGTGGGAAGAAGATCCTGGAGAATTTTGTAAAATTAAATCGATGTTAGCCATTTAAAAGTTGTAGTTACTTATAGTTTTGTTCTAGGATTAATCTCTGTAGTTCAGTACATCATGCCTTCTAGATTGGTGAGATTCGGTTTGCCAAATGCTTCCGCATGGCACTTGCCTACCCTTGACACTCCGGTGCCTCCTAGTCCGTTCGAGAGCGAATGGCTCACCAAGATCTTCAACGGATCCATGAACGTTACCACGCCGTTGACCATCGCCATCGTCTACTTTTCCTCCGTTCACTTCATCAACCCTATTGTCAAGAACAGACAGTTGGCCAAATACCGCCAGAAGAACCCAAATGAAAAATCCAACGAAGAGCCCAAGAGATTGGCAGCAGCTCCATATGCCATTGCCAGAAGCCCTTTGTTCAAGGTATTTGTGTTGTTGCACAACATCTTCTTGTGTGTCTACTCCGTATGGACTTTCTTCGGTATGACTTCTTCCATCTTCAACACCATGGATCTCTTCAAGGGTGACATTTTACCAACTTTATACCCTTCTTTGGACGCAGAAAACTACACATTCAAGAACTTCGAGTTGTTCTTTCAATCTATTTGTGACTCCAATCAGGGTATCTTCAGCAGAATCCTCACAAACGAAGGCCACCACAATCTTGAGATTTTCGGATGGTGGTTCTACATCTCCAAGTTTTATGAAGTTATTGACACGATCATTATCTTATTGAAAGGTAAACCATCATCTTTATTGCAGAGTTACCATCATGCTGGTGCCATGATGTGCATGTGGGCCGGTATCAGATTCCAGTCTCCACCTATCTGGATCTTCGTTGTCTTTAACTCGTTCATTCACTCTTTGATGTACTTTTACTTCTCCTTGAGTTGTTTGCACATCAGAGTACCAACTTTATTCAAGAGAGCTCTCACCTCGTTACAGATCACACAATTCGTGGTCGGAGGAAGCATAGCTATTTTGCATTCATTCATCTGGATCATCGACACCTCTGAAATGGTCAGTGGTGAGAACATGAGATTGATCAGTTGTATCAGCACCCCAGATCAAGCATTGCCAATCTTGATCAACGTTGCTTACTTGACCCCATTGACTGCCTTGTTTGCAGCTTTCTACATTGAGAGCTACCTCAAGCGTAAGTAATTGGGCAAGAGACAGGATAGTAAAAATGGATAGTAATTAGGAACTATTCCTCATATTTGTTAGAGAGTCATTATTAGATGACTTCGATATAGTTAGAAGTTTTGTAAGTCTAATTTACCTATTTTTGTATGAATTATACTAATTTTTTCAAAACTACAAATGAAAGAATTTGTAAGATCATGTAGAATAATCATACTTAAAAGTGATAATACCTAAGTTCATAATACATCTTTTGTTAAAGTATTACCATTATACCAATGACTACTGACACGTCGTTATCGTACTTAATGGGCATCCTTCAACTAAAGTTCAATGTTGTGGCTTACTGTAAAAAAATACTAGCATCATTGTAAAAATTTCGCAACCAAACATTTTTCAACTACGGTAGTGAGCGACATGTACCCCACCATTACTAGAAGAAAGATTGTCGATTTTTCGGATTGCATTTCATATCGTTATCAATTAGAGTTATATCGCTCAATTATATTGCAACTCGCCTCCTTACTTGTCAGATTTTCTCTCGTCGATACTCTCATTAGAGAAGGACCCGGATAGTAGAGACTGATAAAAACCACTTCCCTACGCTTCCGTTCCTGCTTTTCTTGTATTACGTCATAGTCGCGTAGATTATTCACGTGACCCATCTCCTCAAACCCATAGATATAAGGTATGGGAGATATATGTGGATAAATGGATATCTTATGTTTATCTATAATGTTCATTGCTTCTCTATAGTGATCACTTTATGGGAATCATTTATTTGAAACTTTTTGGTCAACTTTGAAATTATAGCGGAAGCTTTGCAGCCCATGAAACATGTCTCATACCTCGTTGTTTGATCCCTTTGGAGATCCACAGAGAGAGGAAGAAACTCTCTTCAGTCTCGATGACGAAGAGAACGAAAATGAGTTGGATGAACTCGAAAGAAGCGGGAAATCAAATAGAGACTCGGGCGATTTACAAAGTAGATATTCTACCAATACGAGATTTTCGAATACTTCTAGCGTACCTACTATAGTCGTACATGATACCTCAGCCTCCACGACCAAACCATACGACGAGTTTGAAGATGACTTGGACCTAGACAATGACGATGCGCCCATTCAAATTAATATACCAAAGACGACTGGAAGTTCGTCCCGCTCGTCGTCGGAAAGCGGAAATTCATTTACTGACGCATTTGGAAACCACTACGATCATATAGATTTTGACTCCAAAGGATACACCTCCAAACTTAAATTCAAGGGAACAAGATTGGTGTACTTCACGTCTGCATTTGTATCATTATTCGTATCACTTTTCGGGTATGAACAGGGTGTATGTTCGGGAATTTTAACGTTCGTTACTTTCCTCAAGTATTTTGATCACCCAACAGCATCCGAAATTGGGCTTGTGATATCAATTTTGGAGATAGGAGCTATGATCTCGTCTCTTTTGGTTGCTAAAATCCTGGATAAATGGGGTAGAAAGCGTACAATATTGATGGGTACAGTAATTTTTATGTTTGGAGGAACTTTACAGACCTTTTCGGTCAATCTCTATATTTTTGCAGTTGGAAGAGTATTTTCTGGTATTGGAGTAGGTATACTATCCACCATGGTACCCTCCTATCAATGTGAGATTAGCCCAAGTGAAGAGAGAGGTAAATTGGTCTGTGGAGAGTTTACAGGCAATATAGCAGGATATGCTCTCAGTGTCTGGGCTGACTATTTCTGTTACTTCATTCAAAATGTAGGCGACGCTCGTGAGAATCCTCATTCGTTCTTTGCTAATTTGTCATGGCGTTTACCCTTGTTCCTTCAAGTCGTTATAGCACTTGTGCTATTTATAGGTGGATTCTTCATAGTGGAGTCACCTCGTTGGTTGTTGGACGTTGACCGGGATCAGCAGGGCTTTCATGTTTTGGCATTGCTTTACGATTCTAACGGTGATGATAATAAACCCAGAGAAGAGTTCTTTATGATTAAAAATTCCATTTTACAAGAAAGAGAAACTACCCCCAAGTGTGACCGTACGTGGAGGCATATGTTTAAAAATTACATGACAAGAGTATTGATTGCATGTTCAGCACTCGCTTTTGCACAATTCAACGGTATTAATATCATTTCGTATTATGCCCCAATGGTATTTGAGCAAGCTGGATTTAACAATTCTAATGCTTTGCTCATGACAGGAATCAATGCCATTGTATATTTATTCAGCACCATTCCACCTTGGTTTTTGGTGGACAAATGGGGTCGTAAGCCAATCTTGATTAGTGGAGGCTTATCCATGGGGATCTGCCTTTCTCTAATTGCGGTAATGATGTTCTTGGATAAGTCCTTTACGCTGTCTATGGTAGCCGTTCTTGTTATTATATACAACGCTTCTTTTGGTTACAGTTGGGGTCCGATTGGGTTTCTTATTCCGCCTGAAGTGTATCCCTTAGCAGTACGGTCAAAGGGTGTATCGTTATCTACAGCTACCAATTGGTTTGCCAACTTTGTGGTGGGCCAAATGACTCCCATTTTACAAGAGGCAATTGGCTGGAAGATGTATATTTTCCCAGCAGTAAGTTGTTCTCTTTCAATTATTGTAGTCATTCTATTCTACCCAGAGACTAAAGGAGTTGAATTGGAAGACATGGACTCAGTTTTCGAAAAGTTCTACAACTACAAATCACCATTACGAAAGCTCAGCCGCAAACACAGCAAAAAGAATTACCAACAATACGAGAGAATTGATAATGAGATACGGCAGGATGTCCGTAGTGATGAAGTGGAGTTGGATGACTTGGATGACTTGGATTATGAAGCAACGCAACAGTCTAATCAAAAACGGACATTATTGTAGAGTAACTAATATGTATAATAGAATACAGGCTAGACTAAGGTTTAACTCTCCTACGGCTCTGAATGGGAAAGATAATTGAATTTATAAGCTAGACAAGTTCTACCGTAGTGCCTTGCCACGATAAATAAATAAATTTCAAGACAGGCTACATCAACTGACAGGCTTCTCCTCGAATTGTAGTACACCGTGATCTACTTTTGGGGCCATGGAACCTCGCGGCAAAAAATGGAACCGTAACACATCTACGAATGCGAAAGATAGCAGATGAAACTCGCCTACTGGCAGAACTGATATGCACTTTCGGAGGTTCTTGTCCTACCCAGCAACTAGGAATTGTATCTCGCGGAGACTACGGACTACTTGCCTACATGTACATACTTACGGCTCGTCTAGAGGATGGCCTAGTACGAGTGTGCCAGGGAATCAAACGCTTTCTCGGCCCACTCGCTGGCCGCTTGAAGCCGCTTGGAGCCGCTTGGCACTCAAAACAAATTTTTGTCTGTTACATACTGCAAATCCCGCTCACTGCTCGATTGGGAAAGTCGATAAAATGCGCGCTCTGATGTCGCAAAGAGATACATAATTGTCGTACACCTTTTTGAGAAAATCGGTAGTAGCCGAAGTAGTAGAAATGGGTATTATGTAGGGATTATGATGAGGCCAGTGTACCGCAGGGCTAACGTGAGGTCATTAGAGCTCGCAACGTTGAGTACGATTAAAGGTTACATGTCACTTCAGCCACCACGGCAAAACCAAGCCAAAAAGTATCGGAAATTAGACATCGAAAACCAACCAAGAGCCTTGAAACGTACAAATCCCCGTACCTGTCGGTGAGCTCGACGTCAACTTTACCGTCGTGCTGTATCTGTCGACATACTTTGTGTACGCGGAGGACCATTTCTCCATTGTCGGCTCCCTGGAAACAATCATGGCAATTGAGTCGGCGTACTTTTAGAATATGTCCCCATCTAAACGAAGATGTCACCTAGCACCTTACATATCCAACCGCCGTCCAACGCTCGTATTGCCATAGCACCGACTAGGGCATTCCTCAGTTGCCGGAGCAGTTCTGTAGGGGTTTGACGGGAAGCGCCAGACAAAAATTAATCTGTAAATCTTCCGACTTGGCCCAAAATGTAGTAAACGGTAGCGTGCATAAAAAATACATACACAAAAATAGTGAAATTCAGTTAATATGGACCATGAACAACAGGATGGTTGCCAACAGGGGGAATGAAATTGTGAAAATCGACTGAGTTAGGGCAATTAGACGACAGCCGAGTAACTCAACCCAGATGACTGGCACGATGGGTCATTGTAACATGGGAAAACCTAATTTCACCCACCTGCGGTCCTTATCTTTGCTGTGCTGTGGGAGAAGCAACGTTAAAAGCAATGCTCTGGGGCAACAATGGGACTTGACGACACGACATCTGGTGCGATATTCACAAGTCCGGTCCAGATTGTAAGGTGCCCGCCGGAAAAAATAACCTATTGTAGTGTTCTCATTGGCCACCATCTGCCGGAGTCTGGATATAGCCCAATGTCTCTGCTAGGAACAGACTACAGCTGGTGCAAGTGCAGTACCCGTTACATCTCCCTGGTCTGGATTCTCATCGTCTTAGTGTTCTGTAGTGAGATATTTTCTGACTGATAACATCTCGTAGGCCATCTTTGCTGTGAGTGAGGACATTATTATGTCATGACCCAATACCTGCCAATGGATTTCTGCTGCTGCAGCTTCATGTATCAGAAAATTATGCTTGCCGCTAAGGAGTGCTTCGATTGCCAACCCAAAAAAGGAATGATTCTTAGATTACACCTGTTGGGGTCACATTTAAGCGCCCTGGTTTCGTGCACCCAAATTCTATACTGTAGACAGTGCTTTATTATATATATATTTTAGATTCCCTTGGTGACTAGTGGACTAATTGTAGAGCATTAGTGTTACTATTCTTGGACGTTTTCTAGCCTGGTAGTAGGTGTTTTATTATTGTTTCCTTGTTTAATATTCTTGTTTGTCTTTAAACAGATTTGCTCTGTGAAGCCAGTATCTGTATTCTTTGTATTCCCTCCAGTGCTTACTGTGATAGTGTATAGCCAATAGTCCCAATTTGCCGTTTGCCGCATGTGTTCATAGGTGATACCCGTACTTATATCCTCTTTAGACGCCATGGCCATAAATATCCAGAACCAGGCATCGTACAACACGTCCATCCCCATTCCCATCGTGACGTCTCGTATCACGACCACAGAAAAGTCCAGAAAGACCACACCTCCAGATATCACTACCAGAGCCAAGAAACTCAAGAACCAACAGGTCCTCTTAAGAAATTCAATTACCATCAGCAGCATCAAATCCACCCTTCATAACAAAAGAACAAATTATAGGAATGCTAAACATTCTCATGTACCGAAGGCTAAAACCACAAGCCATCATCCACTTAATTCCGACTTCCACCATTTCTACGAAGAATATGAGGACTATGAAGACTTGGAAGATGCCGAAGACGATCACAGTCTAGAAGGCGATGTAGAAGAAGACGACGACATGGACTATTCCTACTGCGACGATTTCTCGCTTAGTTCCGGCTCCAGTCTGTCAACAAACTGTACAACCAATGACGAGTATACCAGATCGTCATCGTCTGCATCATCCATAAGTTCACAGAAACACTCGTACTGCTACTATTCCTACAACAATGATTGCAGCAGCTTTTCGTATGTGTCGAAGAACTCGCGTTTCGGTTCTATCATCAACATTCCTAAGACGCTAGGAGGCTCTTTTACCTCAACAAATTCTTCATCAGCCGATTCGTCATTCGACTCTACCGCTTTTCCATGTATTTCTATCAGTAACAACATTACTTTCTCAACACCTTCCATAGCGGCCAGCCCTGCAACCTCTTCCACTTTGGTTGAGACGCTGCCTATCATGACTCAATCTGACAAGTCAATTCCATTGCAGAGATCGACATCTACAGAGTCTCTTTACAATTTGTTGCGCAACCACGATGACTCTTCTGATAACAGAAGGAAGTCATCTATTTCTAAGTTGACAACCTCATTTAGAAGTTGGAAAGATAGCTTGCAAAGAAACTTATCGACATATTCACTATTGTCAGAGTCTCCAAGAATGACCGATGATGTCTTGCCCCCAATTGCTCCTCCTAAGACTCACTCCAGGAAGCACACTTACAAGCACTATGAGACACCTGCAACATTAGACGACGTGTGGGAAGAAGAGGAGCCTGAAGACGAAGAAGATTCCGGACGGCACCAAGAATTGTGCACTTTTGACTCTCGAGCCTCTGAAATTGAAGAGGACGATGGCTTCAAGACGCCATCATGCAAATCATTCAAAAACCGTGATCATCGTATCAATTCGTCGTTTTTACGCCTCTATGCTTTCGACTACAATGCCAGAATGAATTCCAAGACTTTGCCCAATTCCACAAATGTGACTAGCAACGCTAATCATCCAGAATTGTACAAGTTGATTTCTGAAAAGCCCCAATTACTTGAGTTCCACAATAGATATAACGTTAGTCGTATCTCGAACTTATCTCGTGATAAGTTGTGGAACAGTGTCATTTTACCTCCCCGAAACGATGATTCTCCATCCTTGAGCATTGATTGCAATGACTATATATATTTGGGAGAGAGCGATGACGACATCCATTACTCGCTCATCCGTAAAACAGGTAACTATTTACCTTGGGACTCAGCTTCGGCGTCATTGCGCCCTACTTTAAGACCCGCTGGTGTACTTAACCACGGTAAAACAAAAGTTAATGGAATGGCTCCAAACTCAGGATTTACAAAGAGTCAGTTTACAGTGAAGGGATGGTGTAACCCTAGATGGGTCGACAGCAGTGTCTACACTCCAACAAATGCTAATTAAAATACCCCATTAATTACTGGCTAATTATTCAAAAGGTTGATTATTTATAACTCGTTTTATCATACAGCATTATAGAAGAATAAAAAGGGGAGATTTAGAAGCGTTAATTCTACTTTCTTAGCCTGTTCATTTATTTTAATTCGCTCCAATATTTATTTCATTTCTCACAGTCGACTTGGTTCTTCTATTATATAGGTTTTGGTTTATATCTTTCAGTAAAAGTGTTTACTACAACAATTAAGAACACTTGTAAATCGTAAGATAGCGTAGGAGTACAACAAGAACCGTAATTAGTGTTTCGTTTCGCGACCGGATAATTGCTCAAAGCTACACCCACTTACTTTTTAGATGTAGTACGGCAACATTTAAGACACTAATCTGACAAAGTCGACTCTTTCAATGCTGTAAAGCACCCACATTTCGGCGATATTATGGGCTCTGTTTGTGGTATTCAGGAGCATCGAAAGGCTCCTTCGTATATTTTGCGGCAATACATAAATGCCTGTACATAAAGGAAGCTTCTGCAACACATTAACCAAGCTAACAGCTCCACTCCCCAGGGTGTAGATGAAAGCTATTAGATGGTACCCTTTCGGAACATAGTTATCGAGGTACATTTTCAGACAGATCCTGAAATCAAATGTATCTTCGTTTGTAGATGCGTAGTAGAAAGCATTATATCATCTACGGAATACATGCCTTAAAATAAGCTCTATACATTTACTTAGTATGTTGGACACAAACTGGATATCGCTTCTATTATCCAGTTGCAGATAGCAACATGTCCATCTCAACACAATTTATCGGAGGGGTATTCTCCCATACTGAGCCTAAGGCTAGAGAGGAGGTAACACCGATCGCAATGACATAGTGTTCTGAAGACATTTTCAGAAAACAGTCACTATAGTCACATGACTTTATATTTTCTGCGTCCTCACTCAACTCGTCTGAGACATAATTGTGCGACATGTCTCCGAAAAATTTTCCCATTGAACGACATTCATGCTACTCATTTTTTGAAGAAGACCTCTTAATATATCAAAGGTAAGGCTAATAGGAAGGTTTAGATTCTTTTAACATCAACCTTAACAGTATACAAAATGGCTCCAAAAGGAAAGAAGGTCGCCCCAGCTCCATTAGCTAACAAGTCTGCTAAGACTGCTTCTACCAAGAACCCATTGTTTGATGCCACTCCAAAGAACTTTGGTATTGGTCAATCAATTCAGCCAAAGAGAAACTTGTCCAGATTCGTCAAGTGGCCAGAATACATCAGATTGCAAAGACAAAAGAAGATCTTGTCTTTGAGATTGAAGGTTCCTCCAGCTATTTCCCAGTTCCAAAACACCTTGGACAAGAACACTGCTGCTCAAACCTTCAAGTTGTTCAACAAGTACAGACCAGAAACCGCTTCCGAGAAGAAGGAAAGATTAACCAAGGAAGCCGCTGCTGTTGCTGAAGGTAAGACCGCCAAGGATGTCTCTCCAAAGCCAGTTGTCGTCAAGTATGGTTTAAACCACGTTGTCTCTTTGATCGAGAACAAGAAGGCCCAATTAGTCTTGATTGCCAACGATGTTGACCCAATTGAGTTGGTCGTTTTCTTGCCAGCTTTATGTAGAAAGATGGGTGTCCCATACGCTATTGTGAAGGGTAAGGCCAGATTAGGTACTTTAGTCCACAAGAAGACCTCTTCTGTCGCTGCTTTGACTGAAGTCAACGCTGCCGACGAGGCTGAATTAGCCAAGTTGATCTCTACCGTCAACGCTAACTTCATCGAGAAGTACGAGGACAACAGAAGACACTGGGGTGGTGGTATTATGGGTTCTAAGGCCAACGACAAGATCGCCAAGAGAGAGAAGGCTGCTGCTAGCGCTGCCACTTCTTCTTAAGTTTAGTGGTGTTTGTCATTTGATCTCATATATAATTAAACAACTCAACTTAATAAATTGTGCCATATAGTCATAATGGAAGTGTAGGACTAGTAGTACTTCGTATGGGAAGTGTAGAGGGCGGCTGCGAATTTAACGAGCGCTGTAGCACATACAAAAAGACTTATTGTAATAACAAGTTAGCGAAAGCAGGCACGGCTACATTATTGGAGATCAGTTCACGAAATTTATACTGATCTTCAATCTAACTGAGGTTACTCTTCTCGTTGTTAATACTCAAAATTTCACCTATTGTTATTCCAACCATTCTATCTTATTTCTTCTATACTTGTAACACACATCTTGCAACTAGTATAAAATTAGCGCACCGAAAATAGGTGTCCGTCGCACTCTGTTTTCCACACTCTCACTTCTATACAACTCACGTGCACTCGCCCATGCTTCATCAGTCACGTTCCTCACATCACATGGCCCTCGCCCTCAGCCAATTAGAGAATTGATTTTTCTCATTAATCCAAATACATGCGATTTAGCTGAGCTAACAGTGTGTACAGTAGGGCTCTCATAGTGAAAAAAATAGCAGGACAAATTCGAGAACGGTGAGAGAATCGTTTACATCATACCAGTGGTTATCATCGTTCGTTATTGTTTAATAGCTGCAATCCGTATATATAGCTGTCAAGACTGCTTCACAATGTCCTTCTTGAGAGATTTAATAGAATCCGTTGTTCCAGCCGCCTACGCTGAAGAGGTATGTAGATACAACAGGGACCAAAGCCCATTGGATATATTGCTAGAATGTGGTGAGGTTTCATTTTGAATCGGGTCTCTATTGAACACAATGGCCGTATCCGATCTAGCGCAGTATCAAAGGGGGCTACTATCCATCGTGATGTGTACTAACTTATCCGTTTTAGCCTGAAGAGGAAGAAGAAGTCGAAGAATCTACCGAAGAATCTTCTGAAGAAGCTACTGAGGATTCCGAAGAGGACGACGAAGATGAAGATGACGAGGACGAGGAAGAGCTTGTTGACCCATTGGTGACTTTGTCCGAAGAATGTGCCAACACTGAAGCATGTAAACCATTCAGCCACCACTTCCACGAATGTATCGAGAGAGTTACCAAGGAACTGGAAGAGGAAGGTTACGCTGAGAAGCATTACAAGGAAGATTGTGTTGAGGAATTCTTCCACTTGCAGCACTGTGTCAACGATTGTGTTGCTCCAAGATTGTTCCACAAATTGAAATAAGTGTAGTATGTGGTTGTAATAGTTGCTATTTCATATTGTCTCCTTATCACGATACACAATTACAATATTCATCATCGCGCTATTAAGACGAATGGAGAGCAACACAGTCATATACTATCCATTGCAATAAATGGAATTTATTAAGCATCGAATCGTTACAGGATGGCGGTATTCCTTATCGCTGTCTTATAAATAAAATTATTTCATATTGGTCATAACTCATTATGCTAGTTTTGATATTTATTCTTACTACCTTAGAAACTACCAAAAAAAAGAGAAAGAGAAAAATAAGGACCATTATCTAGTTCTGAACATATACAGAGGAAGGGCTGAGATTGCAAAAGGAAGAAGAACCGACCTGGGAGTAAGCAAACGAGTTTTGCGACATATTAGTCGTGATTTTATTACCACTGTATGGCAATGTTTCTTATTATTATTAAATCATTTGAAGCTTTGCGTGTTACTTTGTTTTCCTTGTCTTGATTCTAGTTTGTTTGTTTAACCTCATTTGTATTCTGCCTCCTAGTTGGAATGTCTTCCTTCCATTTTAATACATACTTATTTTTTATTAACTTCCATAGACTTGTAGATTTGACTTACCTAACACTACATTTGGAGTTTGCAGGAAATATTGCTTATGGTGGAGGCTGCTGCAAAGAGAAAATACCATTGGAAAGAACGCATAGAATAGTCTAGAATGCTGAAATATAATAATGGCCAGAACGCAATACAATAGCTACAGGCCAATTTGAGGCTAAACCAAAACGCCGAATTGGCCGAGAATTCCCAACCCACATTAGCCTCCTACCGGTCCCAAGTGCCTTTACCTGCTCCAGTCTTTGCTCCCTGCTACCCTTTTCTTCTTGACTACAAAGTCGTAGCCCTCTCCCCCACGGTGTAGCCATAATTTACCGTACCACAATTTGCAGTAAGATTCAACCCTGGTCCCGTGACGCGCACTTCCCCATACAGACAAACGTCGTGAGATGCAACATCAGTATTCGCCCCATTCTTTGCAACCCCAGGTCTACTGAAAAGGGCAGTTCATGAAGACCACTACTCTATCGCACGTACTATCTAGTTGCTTATAAATATACGGCAAAGAACAGCGGTGACACTATGACGTCTCTAGGTGCCTATATCACCATCGTTACTTCGAGTCTGCTACATGTATCGTGGTAGCGCCGGTACACACCTACGCATTGTACACTCCTGTACAACACGGAACTTTGTTGTCACACTTTTGATGTATTGCGTGTGGTGGTGGAGGACTATATATATATGGAGATATATCGTTCAGTTCGTGGGTGAGAAAAATTGGCCATCCGAATAGTGTAATATCTTTAGAGCAATCGCCGAAAACCCATCGTAAACTATATTTTAATAATCTAATCCTTTTGGTTATTTCAATATTCTGAACTGAGAAAGAATACACGAAGAAGAAAAAAGGAAAGCAGACCATTTTGTTAGCTTTGACTGAAATATTGAGCAATTGAGTGTGAACAGTCAATTGAATTAATATAATAAACCTGAAATCAACGAAAAGAAAGTCCGTTAATCTGCTTACTATTTGTCGTTGAATTAAGTGAAATTCACCCAGAAAATATATCGACACAAATAGACTGAAATATCCATTATGTCCACTGAAGAACCCGTTGCCACTCCAGCTGAATCCAGCATTTCCTCCAAGCCTGTCATTGAAGACAGAATCTACGTTGGAAACGTTGATTTCAAGGCCACTGAAGACGAATTGAAGGAATTATTCGAAGGCTTGAAAGTGTACGTATCAATTAATCTAAACTAAATCTACGAATCTGAAGGCGTCTGGCCAACAACAGCCCATGCTGCCGAATTTCACAATTCCAATGAACTTTTCAAATCCATTTCTCTCCCTACAATCCCATGCAACATTGTCAACCCATTGCACCAATTATTTCATATCGTACTCTTCCGATTGAAATGTGGGATTCTACCTATTCATCCATGTCCATTAATGCCCCCTATAGTGTGGCAGTCGTATCTTAGTTCCGACCGCAGATTATTCCGGGCTGCACACTACTTCCAGATTCGGATAACCGATTAATCAATCACCGAGCTTTTTGCAGTTACTAACATGTTGTCTAGCACCGAAGTCGATATTCCCTTCAAGGAGAACACTCGTGGCGAGAAGACGTTCAAGAGACACTTGGGTTTTGCCTTCGTCCAATTTGAGAACAAGGAAGAAGCTGATAAGGCAATTGCCGAGTACAATGGTAAGAAGTTCCAGAGAAGACACATCTTCATCAAGAAGGCCGTTCCTCCACCCACTGAAGAAGAGAAGAAGGTCAGAGTAGAGGCGTTTAAGGCTAAGAGAGAAGTATACTTGGCTGAAAAGGAAAAGAAGAAAGCCGAGGCTGCTGCCGCCAAAAAAGAAAAAGAAGCAGCCAAAGCCAAGGAAACTCCTAAGGACGGTGAAGATGGCAAGGAAAAAGCCCCTGATGGAAAACCATCTCTGGACACTATCTTTGTCACCAATCTTAACTACGATGTCACCGTCAAGACATTGAACACATTGTTTAAGGATTTGAAGCCTAAGTGGATTCACGTTCCAGCTAGAAAGGTGCCTTTCCATATCTTGAAGAAGAACCAGGGTCGTAGAAAGAACAAGGGTATCGCTTTTGTCAAATTTGCCAATGAAGAGACTCAAAAGCAAGCTGTTGCTGAGTTCAATGGCAAGGAAATTAATGGTAGAGAAATTATCGTTGATATTGCTATTGATGCTAGAACACCAAAAGAAGAAGAAGTTAAGGAGGCACAGGCTGCTGAGGAGAAGGTCGCTGCCGAGGTTGCCAAGGCTGTTGAAGCCGAAGCCGCTTCTAAGAAGGCCTCCAAGGAAGCTGCTGAAGAAGCTTCTGCTCCTGAGGAAGCTGCTGAAGATGAAAAGCAAGAGCAATAAGTTGATCATCCGCTTTTTGAAATTACGAGTTGATTGCGGGATTGTTCCTGTTTTTTATGATTATTTTACTTCTAAAATGCTTGTTTTATCTTTTGATTTTACGAAATCCATAAAAAGAAGTTACAAGGCATGCGAGGAAAGCGATTCTGTTGCAACTCCAATGCCTTCAGCTTTTCATTGAACTTCTATTGAATTCATGATTTTTAATCTATACGACGAGAGGGAGTTCTTCATTGAATGTCTTTCCGCCGTATAGATACCTGAATACGGTCTTATTTTGAATATATAAAAAGCCGGTTGCTACATATTATTATTATATTATTTTATCATATTATTATACGACACCACTAACCATTACTGCTACTGCAGCATTTAGCTGTAGGTGATCGTATTTCTCAGTCACGTGCTACTGATTATGGTACTGTGACTGCTTTCTCGAAACCCTCATAGTGGCCATTATTTTTGGTACAGGATGAAATATGAGAGTTTCACGTGACCTATCTCTTCCTGGAAAAAATTCTCAAAATTTTCACTCAGTGAGGGAATGGAAGGCTTGACAAAAGTGATTATAGAAGCAGTTACTTACACTGTGCCGTAGTATAGACTTCAACCAACTTTATTATAGCAAAATGGGTATGTACATGATGGTAGTAGAGTTCATGTACCCTTGATATCACTGGAGATCCAACTTGTAGTCCTAGTTCACATTTAAGCAGAGATATGTTGCCCGTAGAGATGGAAGAAATCTAATGAGAATTCACGAAGAAGAGAAGGAAGAATAGTGAACGTAAGCCTAAAAGCGAGTTTATGTTCATCAACGAAACTAGGGAGATACACCAGCGAATGGGCATATAAGAGGCGGAATCAATCAACAAGAAAAGCAACATTAAATCATTGTATCGAAATATCGAATGTGCATCGTAATATTAGGGCATGAACTCATGAAATCGTAATAGAATTATTGAACGTCATACTAACAAAGATTTCCTATAGGTAGAGTTATTCGTAACCAAAGAAAAGGTGCTGGTTCAATCTTCACCTCGCACACCAGATTGAGAAAGGGTGCTGCCAAGTTGAGAACCTTGGATTACGCTGAGCGTCACGGTTACATTCGTGGTATCGTTAAGCAAATCATCCACGACCCAGGTAGAGGTGCTCCATTGGCCAAGGTCGCTTTCCGTGATCCATACAAGTACAAGTTGAGAGAGGAGATCTTCATTGCTAACGAAGGTGTCTACACTGGTCAATTCATTTACGCTGGTAAGAAGGCTTCCTTGAACGTCGGTAACATCTTACCATTGGGTGCTTGTCCAGAAGGTACCATTGTCTCCAACGTCGAAGAGAAGGTTGGTGACAGAGGTGCTTTAGGTAGAACCTCTGGTAACTATGTTATCATCATTGGTCACAACCCAGATGAGGGTAAGACCAGAGTCAAGTTGCCATCTGGTGCCAAGAAGATCATCTCTTCTGACGCTAGAGGTGTCATCGGTGTCGTTGCCGGTGGTGGTAGAATTGACAAGCCTTTGTTAAAGGCTGGTAGAGCATTCCACAAGTACAAGGTTAAGAGAAACTCCTGGCCAAAGACCAGAGGTGTTGCCATGAACCCAGTTGATCACCCTCATGGTGGTGGTAACCATCAACATATTGGTAAGGCTTCTACTATTTCTAGAGGTGCCGTCGCTGGTCAAAAGGCTGGTTTGATTGCCGCTAGAAGAACCGGTTTGTTAAGAGGTACTCAAAAGACCCAAGATTAAATTTGATGATCTTCATCAAATTTGAAACAGAAATATTAATGAAAGTATGAATGACAAATACTTTTGGAAAGGAGATGTAAGGCAGTAGAAGACATAGGTTGGCTGATAATTCCCAAATAACATCACGATATCACAATCACCGGCACTATTCTGTACTACTTGGTTTCTTAAAAACATTCTTAAATCTTTATTTTATTAGGTTTAGCGTTTATAAATCTTTTGTGCATTACTTAATACATATTGTAACTTTATCATTCTGTAGATCAAAGTGGAATTAAGGTTGATGCGTATCGAATTTTTCACTCTGTGAAAAGGGTGTGGAAAATGACATAGAAAAGACGTAGACGATAGGTTTAGTATTCGTAGTTGAGCGATAAAACAAGAGCCATAATAGCGTGGTAATGAGCGATAAAAATGTCTGAAAACAACAATAATGAGGGGAGGTGGGTTGCATATGTTACAGAGAGTACGCGAAGCCAATCCCCCATGTTTGGTGTAGTGCTATTTCTGATGAGTAATACGCTAAGAGGAAAGTTCTATTTTCCCGGATTTAAAGTTACGCATATGGGACAATCCAAGTTCCTGATCTGGTCGATATGTATGATTATGACTCAACCATACCTGCTGATTGAGCCCCTAACAAATAGTAATGAATGTGAAATCGTGGTTCGCATCTTCCCTGGAATTTTTCACTCTCACTGTGGATTCTCGTAAGTCGTTCCAAGAAAGGAACGTGCGGCAGCCTATTCTTCCTCAATTCCACTGGCTCCTGTAGTTCTTCGCTTTTCTTTCTGAATTTAAGAATAGAAAGAGTCAACAATGACAGGGCTTAAATGGAGTGCACGCTCTGGTTCTCTGCTATTGGTCCCCACTCTCTCCCTGGTGGTTAGATCTTCTGCATTTAACTGGTCTCTCTAATCTCAGTCCCAATGCCGCAAGGCTCGATAAAAAACAATAATACTGGCAAATGGCACCCATACCTGAAATAACGAGATGCACATATCACCAAGCACCGAAAAAGCTTAAAATGACTCTAGCCATCGCGGAGTTGGTTCGGCTGGGGCTACGAAGGACATTGCAGTTCTCTCTTATTTCTATTTCACCACCGTAATCCAATTCGTGGGCATATCTCCCTAGCTATCGTCTCTCCCATGGCTCCCTTATGTGCCTAATTTCAAAATGTGCCTCACTAATTCCTAAATTTTTGGTGCCGTTTGCCTAATTGGGAGCCAATGGCACGGATAAAATTAAGTAGTCCTCAGTACTGAGGAGCGCAAAACGGTTCTACAATGGAGCGTCCCCACTGCGTCTAATGTTACGACGCTGGCACCGTGGTAGAAGCAATGCAAAGCATGAAAGAGGAGACCAGATCGTCCCATACAGCGTCAAAATGCACCTTCTCTATGACTCACATCCACCCCTTGCCAGCAAGACTGCAAAAGACAAAGACAAAACAAAAACACTGAAATCTCTTCTCCTCTTCCAACTCGTATGGCTCTTCTTGTTAGCCTACTACTGTACCGTCCGTCCCTAATCAATTATCTCCAGCCTGCTATCGCCTAAAATTTTCATGCGTTTTTTCTCACTAATGCGAAAACTGTCGCTGTACAGGACGGGCAGGCTGCTTATCCAGAGAGCCGTCCTTAACTATATAACCGTAGCCAGTGCAGGGTAGAAATTTAATGAACCTGTTTTTGCTCTTCCTGCCACGCTACACCGAAAGTTTGTACTTGCTGTTTGCCAAAAGTCCCAAACTCGCCAATTGTATCGTGCTCCTCGGCCATGTCGTTCTTCGGAAATCAGACCTGCCCGCTATGGGACTACGACGATTTGACCCGGTGCGGTCGCGATAAGCTAGAGCTCATCCCGCCCATCGTCATCGGAGCGTCATCGTTGTCCGTACTCTTAGTAAAAAGCTCCATATCCATCGCCAAGCGCAACAAGCGCATCAAGTTGGCTGAGGGTGAATCTCAGCCGCTTCTCGCTTCTCAGGACGCCTACGGAGCCATCACCACTGAAGCTTTATCCAAACCTTCGTTGAAAAGTCGTCACTTCGACGTCGTCAGATTACCTGATACCAACGTAGACGGTACTCCACACGGAGTCATAGAAGAGGTGTATAAAGATACGTTTGAGCGTCTCAGAGTGTGTCTCGAATACCTCCTTGTAGTCGCCCAATTAGGGTTGTCCATCTGGTTGTCTTTCGCAAACGCGTTCACTAAAGAGTTCAAAGACGCTCCTTATATCCCTATTGTAAAGGCAGCCTTCTGGTTCTACACTTTCGTGATTTGCTCGTTCAGAATTGCCAACTTAAGACAGGTCAACGTCCGTTTGCCAAACTTGTGGGTCCATTCCACTACCATCTACTTCTTCAACTTATTCCCTACATTGCTCACTTTCAGATCGGCCATTGTAAGTCGTCATCTCAATGACAGCGTCCGTCAATACTATATCGTCGAGTTTGCCATTTCGGCCGCTCTTTTGTTGTTAAACTTCACTGCCAAGGTTGGAGATAAGCCATCCACTTTGTACTTAACCGGAAAGATCATTCCATCGCCAGAAAACGTCTCCAGTATCTGGTCCTTTTCCACTTACTCGTGGTTAGACAAGATGGTGTGGCAGGCCTACAAGAACCCTTTGAAGAAGGATGATATCTGGGGATTGAGAGAGGATGACTATGCGCTCCGTATTCTCAAGACCTTCGAAGCATCGAAGAGTACTGCTGCTTTTACCATTAAATTGTTCACCCATTTCAAAGTTTTGTTCCTTGTTCAATCTTTCTGGGCCATCTTAGATT
Source organism: Scheffersomyces lignosus (assembly GCA_001599395.1). Lineage (NCBI taxonomy): Eukaryota > Fungi > Ascomycota > Pichiomycetes > Serinales > Debaryomycetaceae > Scheffersomyces > Scheffersomyces lignosus. Next base: position 1,103,110 of record BCGS01000002.1, on the reverse strand, counting down.
CCATATTAGTTTTTGCTCCATCCTTGCTTTTGAAGCGTGTGTTGGAGTTTGTAGAAGATCCTTCTAGCTCTCCAGCTAGTTTGGCTTGGACTTTCTTGTTCTTGATGCCTACCTTCAAGATGATTGAATCGATGGCTTCTGGTTGTTCTCTTTTCGTCGGTAGAAGAGTTTGTCTTAGAATGAAGGCTATCATCATTGGTGAAGTTTACGCCAAGGCTTTGAGAAGAAAGATCACTGTTTCTGAAGTATCTGAGGATTCTGCCAGTGATTCCGATGTTAAGGTTGACGCTGATACCAAAAAGGAAAAGGAAACTGGAGGTAAGAAGACTGCTGAATTAGGTGCCATCATCAATTTGATGGCTATCGATGCTTTCAAGGTGTCGGAAATCTGTGGTTACTTACATTTCTTCGTTTCTGCTATATTGATGATTTTCATCTGTATTACTTTGTTGTACAATTTATTAGGATGGAGTGCTTTAGTCGGATCTGTCGCTGTTGTTGCCTTATTACCTGTTAACTACAGAATCGCCAATTGGGTTTCTGACTTGCAAAAGGACATGTTGGCTATTACTGACAAGAGAATTCAAAAATTGAATGAAACCTTCCAAAGTATTAGAATCATCAAGTTCTTCGCTTGGGAAGATAAGTTCTTCGAGAGTGTTATGGATATCAGACACGAAGAGTTGAAGTACCTAAAGTGGAGATCTTTAGTATGGTGCCTTGGTTCATTCGTTTGGTTCATGACACCAACATTAATCACCTTGATTTCTTTCTATTGTTACACAGTTATTGAGGGAAACACCTTGACTGCTCCAATTGCTTTTACCTCTTTATCATTGTTCACCTTGTTGAGATCTCCTTTGGATCAATTGTCTGATATGACCTCATTTGTGGTTCAATCCAAGGTTTCTCTTGACAGAGTCAGCGATTTTTTGGATGAAGTCGAAACTTCTAAATACGAACAATTGAGCAAGGAACCAGGTCCAGATTCTCCATATATTGGTTTTGAAAATGCCACTTTATCTTGGAACTCTCAGTCTGAGAATGACTTCAAGTTAAGAGACCTTGACATTAGCTTCAAGGCTGGTAAATTGAACGTCATTATCGGCCCAACTGGTTCAGGAAAGACGTCTTTGTTGTTAGGTTTATTAGGTGAAATGGACCTCTTGCATGGTGGTGTCTACTTGCCTGGTGTTATTCCAAGAGATGATTTGGAAATCGATCCTCAGTCTGGTTTGACTGAATCCGTTGCCTACTGCTCCCAATCCGCTTGGTTATTGAATGAAACCATTAGAAATAATATTACTTTCGGTGCACCGTTCAATCAAGACCGTTACTCTAAGGTTATTGAGGCCTGTGGATTAATTCGTGATTTTGAAATCTTAAGTGCTGGTGATGCCACCGAAGTTGGTGAGAAGGGTATTACTTTATCTGGTGGACAGAAGCAAAGAGTCTCGTTAGCCAGAGCTTTATATTCTAACTCGAAGCATCTTCTTTTGGATGACTGTTTATCTGCTGTTGACTCGCATACTGCATTGTGGATCTATGAAAACTGTATCTCTGGACCTTTAATGGAATCTAGAACCTGTATTTTGGTCTCCCACAATGTTGCTTTAACTGTCCAAAATGCAGCATGGATCGTTGTTATGGATAATGGCAGAATAAAATCTCAAGGTTCTCCAGAGGACTTGTTACACACTGGTGATCTTGGAGATGACGATTTGATTAAGTCCTCTGTCATGAGTTCCAGAACCCAATCAACTACCAATTTAGCTTCTTTAGATGACAAAAACGCTGATTTGAAGGCCAAGGCTGCCGTAATTGAATCCAAATTGAAGGCCTTGAATGAAAGTAACACTGCCGATGATTCCAAGAAGACTGATGGTAAATTAGTTGAAGAGGAATCTAAAGCTGATGGTGTTGTTAATCCTGATGTTTATAAGACTTACGCTAAAATTATCGGTGGATGGCCCACTTGGTCCCTTATCTTAATTACTTTTATTGGTTCTCAGAGTATTTTCATGTTCCAGTCGTGGTGGTTGAGGAACTGGTCCATCAATAGTGAGATTGCAGGATCTTTGATGAAATCTATTGGATTGGCTTCTGTTGGTAATGTATACGACTCAACTCAGTTCAAACTGTCTCCTATTATTAGAACTTTCACTGGTGCTACTCATTTGGTCTATGCTTCTATTGATGCTGCTAATAAGTATAAGGAAGAGCATGGTACCCTTTACTACATTACTATCTATGCTATTATCGGTGTTACTTATGGTTTCTCAGCATCTTTAAGAGTCGTTGTTTCTTTCCTTGCTGGTATTAGAGCTTCTAACAGAATTTTCAAGAGAGTCTTGACTACTATTTTAAGAGCTAAGTTAAGATTCTTTGACAAAACTCCTCAAGGACGTATCATGAACAGATTTTCGAAGGATATTGAGTCGGTTGATCAAGAATTGACTCCAATGGCCGAAGGTGTCTTCATTTGTTTCGTTCAATGTGTTTCATCCTTAATCTTGATTACATTCATAACTCCCGGTTTCTTGGTTTTTGCCTTCGTCATTTCGTTCTTGTACTATTTGGTTGGTATCTTCTATCTCACCTTGTCCAGGGAATTGAAAAGATTTGAATCGGTCACCAAATCTCCTATTCACCAACATTTCTCTGAATCCTTGAACGGTGTTGCTACAATTAGAGCCTACGGTATCGAATCGAAATTCATGAAACAAAACTTAAATGCCATTGATGAGAACAACAGGCCATTCTTCTATTTGTGGGTTGCCAACAGATGGCTTTCCTTGCGTATTGATGCTGTTGGCTCTTTGGTTATGTTATTCACTGGAATCTTCGTCTTGTTTTCCGTTGGTAAAATCGATGCTGGTTTGGCCGGTTTATCTTTGACCTATGCCATTGCTTTCTCTGAGAGTGCTTTGTGGATTGTTCGTCTCTATGCCAACGTTGAAATGAATATGAACTCTGTTGAAAGATTACAAGAGTATCTTGAAGTGGAGCAGGAACCACCATATGATATCCCTGAGACAGAGCCTCCAGCTTCATGGCCTGCAGAGGGAAGAATCTCAGTGAAGGATGTGTCCTTGAGATACTCCCCTGAATTGCCAAGAGTCATCAAGAATGTAACCTTTGAGGTTGAGCCCAACCATAAAGTTGGTATTGTTGGACGTACCGGTGCCGGAAAGTCTACAATCATTACAGCATTCTTCAGATTCTTAGATGCGGAGACTGGTAGTATTCACATCGATGGGATCGACATAAATAGCATCGGTTTGCGTAACTTGCGTCAAGCCATCACCATCATCCCACAAGACCCAACCTTATTCTCGGGTACCATCAGATCTAATTTGGATCCATTCGATCAGTATACCGACGAGCAAATCTTCGAGGCTTTAAGAAGAGTTAATTTAATTGGTCGTGACGAAACTCCTGGTACTAACAGTGGAGAGAATCAGAACAAATTCTTCAATCTCGATGCAGCTATTGCAGAAGGTGGTGGAAACTTGTCCCAGGGTGAGAGACAGTTGGTCTGTTTAGGTAGATCATTGCTTAAGAATCCTAAGGTGATCCTCCTTGATGAAGCTACTAGTTCCATCGATTACAAGTCAGATGCCATGATTCAACAGACCATCAGAGATGAGTTTTCCAATTCTACTATTTTGACAATTGCTCATAGGCTAAGAACAATTATCGATTACGATAAAATCTTGGTCATGGACGCCGGAAGGGTCGTTGAATACGAGAATCCGTACGTCTTGATCGCTGACAAGAACTCTTTATTCTACAGTATGTGCGAGAATAGTGGTGAGTTGGATTCTTTAATAAAGTTAGCAAAGGAAGCTTTTATAAAAAAGAAGAACCTGCAAACTAAAAAGTAACCATCTCATTTAATCAATTCCGCTGCGTGTTGCTGGCATTAATGCCTATTACTTCATAGACTTCATTTTTCATTGGTGTTAAATTTAATTATTTATTTCTATTGGTCATCTATTTTTTTATTCATTGTATAGTCTTTATATCGATAATACACTATACATATGAACAAATGAGCGGTGTGGTGCAACCCATTAATAAGCACTGTAGTCAGGTACTGCTAATGGTTGCAAACAACCGACTGATTATGTAACCCTGAGCAACCATTGCACCTCACGTGATTTTATCTTATCTCTAAAGCATTAGTAAAGTGGAACTCGCTATCAACACAGAAAAATCAGCCACCACAGAGTGTGTATGTATTGTGCCAGGGTTGATCTGGTGCCGTAGACATAGGTTCTGAGAATCCCACTTGTATAAATAATTGATATGTCGCTGTGGTTTTCGTTTTTTAAGGGACCAAAGACCGATAATTCGAGTTCTGATACAAAAGGTGAAATAGAAATGTCAGACATAGATAATAAATATAAGAAGCTCTCGGATGTGACTGTTAAGGATCTTGATTCGAGCTCAACACTATTGCTGCCGAGCGACGAGTCTTACTCCTCACCATCCACACAAATAAATGGCCAAGTGTCATACTTGCAAGATCTAGAGGACTTGCCCCAAGGCCGCCATCTAGGACTATTTTCAACAATCGTACTATTTGTCTCGAGGATATTAGGCAGTGGTATATTCAGTATAGCGAGTGGAATGTACGAGGACTGTGGCCGTTCTGTATTCCTCTTTTTCCTTTCATGGGTGTTGGCAGCAATATTGGCATTCAGTGGACTCTATGTATATTTGGAGTTGGGCTCTATCGTGCCGAGAAGTGGTGGAGCTAAGGTATTTTTGGAATTCATATATGAGTCTCCCAAGCTATTGGCTACAGTAGCATTCCTGGTATACTCAGTGATGTTTGGATTCACCTTGTCGAACATATTAGTATTTGGGGAGTATGTTTTACATGCGGTCGGAGCAGAAGTTACGGACTTCAGAAGTAGATTTGTGGGGTTGTTATTTCTTTACTTCGCAGCTGGCGTCCATGGAGTTAGTGTACACCATGGTGTGAGAATTCAAAATATACTAGGTGCTTTGAAGTTGGGGTTGATTGTGGTTATGTTTTCAACGGGTGTTTATGTCACTTTCTTTCCTGAGTCTATTACTGGTATTGAGTCAAATCTTCATTGGGATGATATATTTACTGTGAAAACGAAGGCTTCCTCGTCAACATTCGCAAGTTCGGTCATCAAGGCTTCCTTTGCATTCAGTGGTTGGAACTCAGTTCACACTGTCACAAGTGAGATTAAAGATCCCGTTAGAACATTGAAGATTGCAGGTCCAACTTCTTTGAGCATCATGGCCGTTACATACTTATTAACTAATCTTGCATACTTGGTAGTGATTCCTGGAGATGAACTAGCCAATAGTGGAACCCTTGTGGGCTCCTTATTATTTGAAAAGGTATTTGGATATAGAGTAGGTAAACAACTCTTGACGTTCTCAGTAGCACTTTGTGCTGGTGGAAACGTCTTTGTGGTCATCTACACTATTTCCAGAGTGAGTCAGGAGGTATTCCGTGAGGGATATTTGCCTTTCTCCAGGTTTATGTCTTCAAATTGGCCATTTGGCGCGCCAATGCCTACTCTTCTTTTGAGTATCACTTTATCTACATCTATTATAGTGTTGGCTCCATATGGTGACATTTATAACTATATCATAGCATTGGAGGGTTATCCGAATCAACTTGCGATTTGTCTTACAGCATTTGGTATTTTTATTATTAGAAGACGGTACCCTGACGTGAAAGCGCCAATAAGATCCAGTCTTATCGGAACTGTGTTGGTATTAATCATCTCGTCGTATTTATTGATATCTCCATTTACATCTTTGACAAGTCCTAATCCAAAAGGACTCGAGCATTGGCCCTCGTACGCCATGGTGGCCGTTTTTTGCATTTTACTTTGCATTGCATTTTGGTATTTCAAGTTTAGACTTTTCCCTTCTGTTTTCAAATATGAACTCGTCCCAGAAGAATACGAATTGGATGATGGTTTAGTTGTGAAGCGATGGGTAAAGGTGTACAATGATGGCATAAGTTAGTGTTTAATTCTTAGCTATTCTCCTTCATATTATAGATTGCATAGACTTAATACAATTAATCTTCTTCCAATATCCGATCAATTTTTTTGACTAACTTGACGAAATCTTCACTTTTGAGTAGATCTATAATGTGCTTCCCGACCTGTTTGTTGGATTGTTTGCATAGCTTTTTGTAAGAGTCGCGGCTCTCTTGTTCTGTGATACTTGACTTCTTCGGCTCTATCTTCGAGATAAATGATGAAGCTCTCCTTTTTTGTGGGTGGTCAATGAATTGCAGCAATGCTACGGTAATGCTCTGGGAAGATGGTACTTGTTCCTCAGAAAGAGTTGGGTAAATATAAGGCTGTGATGGGTAGAAAGCCGATTGTGGTGTAGCAGGAATCTGTAAAGAGTATCGACGGGGTTGACTAAAGGTATGACATGGAGTATTACAAGTGGCTTGTTTTGTATCAGGAAGTACATTCTGAGAACATGTCTGTAACTGACTTGCGCGAGTAGAGGATTCTTGATAGTGGGGCTTTTGGAAAGCATCATTTGGAGGTCTTTGAAACAGGCGGGCCGTTTCGTGTTGTTGCGAGAACTGTGAATCAGGAGCAAAATAAAAGCCAGTTCTTGGATCATAGTAAGATATGTTTTGGCTTTGGCTTGCCGTCCACTCATCTCGGTTGGAAACAATAAGAGATAAATCCATAGTGATATACTTGTGGCATCGCTCATACTCCTCTTGATCATTAAAACTGATCTGGAATCTGGATATCAAAACACCCATCAGAGTACTTTGTTTAAAGCCAATTGAGGGGTACTTTGCTACAATCGAGCTGACAGGTTCCTCCAGAGTATCAAATGTGAAGTTTCTCTATAAGTTGTTAATATAGTTCTTGTCTATACAAAACATTTCGAAAGTACTCACCAATGTTGCTCCCTTCCATAGAACTGTAATGCTAACAAAACATTCATTACCGGCTGATTGAAAGTAAATCGAGAGATGACTTCTTTGGGGATAATGCATCCATTCTGGTTCATTGAACTCGGAGAATTTCCTGATATTGAACCCAATTGCTTCCATTTCAGTTATGATCTTCGATAAATAAAAGGACACACTGAAGTGTAGAGTTTTGCAGCCTTTTCCTTTTGTAAGGTAAACAAAGGATGCTGTCGCAAAGTTTCCAAGATGCCAGAACGCGACAAGAATGCGACAATGGGTGCAAAAGAGGATATTGCGTGAAGAGTGATATAGATAGAATGGGGCTTACGGAGATAGCTATGTTACAATTCATTAGACTATGTTGGCCTACGTTGGTTCAAGGTGTAACTTTCTTACAGTTGCGGTAGTATTAAATAAACCAAATACTTTATGTAAATAAATAGTAATAGAATGAGAATCTATACATGATAGATATCTATCTGGCGGAAGTGAAGTTTAAAGGAAAGAATGTGACTGAAGAAATTTAGAGCCAAAACTTGGCTGTCTACTCCTTGGAACAATCTCTACCGAACATAGAGACCTTGGCCCAGTCCAAACAGACCAAGATTTGGTTCTTCACGGAAAGACACATGTAGATGTAAGCGGATCTCCAGAATAAGTAGGTAATGGTACCACCGGAGGTGACGTTAGACCAGTCACCCCAAACCAAGTCTGCAACAGCTCTCTCGGAACCGATGTAAGCCAAGGAACCTTGATGGTTGTAGTGGAAAATTGGTAACTTCTCTTCCAACTTGGTCAACTTCTTGGTCAATCTGTCGGTGTTGTCGGTGGCTTTAGGGTTAGCTAAGGTGTATTTAAGGGACTCGATGTCGTGCAACTTGGCGAAGTGCTTGGCCAAGAATTGGCCTTCTTGGAAAGCAACTTGAGCAGTAGGAGCATACTTGGTGAAAGTACAATCACCCAAGGCGTAAATGTTGTCGGTACCGTCAAGCAACATTCTCTCATCAACTAATAAACCTCTTCTGGCGTTCTTTTGCTCATCAACTTTAGAAATCAAAGTACGGGTAATGTCTCTTGGAGCGTTACCAGTAGCCCAAATCAATAAACCGTAAGGAATCTCGATAGTTTCAGTAGATCCATCCTTGTTCTTGTGCGAAGCGATGACGTTCTTGTCGTTAACTTGCTTAACCATGGTGTTTGTCTTCAAGATAATGTTAGTTTCAGCGAAAACCTCCTTGGTGTATTCGACCAATTTGGCGTTGAACATGTTCAAAACGTTTGGCAAAGCCTCGACTAAAGTGACCTTCAATTCACCGGAGACTTCTGGCATCCACTTGGCCAAATCTTGGTCAATGTAATCTTGCAACTCACCAGCAACTTCGACACCCGTTGGACCACCACCGCAGACGACAATGGACAACAATCTCTTCCTCTCGGAATCTCCCTTTGGCAAGATGTTAGCGGCTTCAATGACATCCATCAATCTCTTTCTGATGGTGACCGAGTCACTCACCTCCTTCAAGAACGTGGAGTGCTCAGCAACACCAGGAATACCGAAGGTGGATGGTTGAGCACCAACACCAACAACCAAGTAGTCATAGTTCAAAGAGGTGGTGATTTCCTCGACTCCGGTGTAGTCAGCGACAGTAGACTTGGCGGAAGAGGTATCCTTACCGGAGTGACCAGAGTGGACAGTGGTGGATTGCTTGATGGTAACAGTGTGGTTGACAGAATCGATATCGGTGGCTTCGGCTTCCAAGTAAATGACCTCACCAGGGGATCTTCTGGTGATGGATCTGACAGGCTCGATGATGGATCTCAATTCGACGGTACCGGTAGGACAGGAAGGTAACAATGGGGTGAAGAGGAAGTAGTTTCTTGGGGAGACGACAACGACGTTGTACAAGGTGGTGTCCAAGTTCTTCAACAAGGAGATTGAACCCCAACCGGAGCCCAAGATGACCAACGTCTTCTTCTTTTGGCCGTCTTCGAAAGCTGGCACTTGCTTGATCTGGTTGGCAGGGTGAGACTCATCGTACACCTTCCAGATAAGAGCACCAGTAGCACCGACCACAGCTAAGGCCGAGGTGAGCTTGGTGTATCTCCATGCCTTTCTGAAGAAGCCAGGTTTTGGTGCGGTGACCACAGGCTTGATCGGCTTGATCTCGTTGAGGATTCTTGCGGACGACGACAAGAATCTCTTGGTTCCGACTCTGCTAATCATAGTGGCAGCACGGTGAGAATGAGCAAACAAAAAGTGATGAGAGCAGCAGCGACGATACTGAAGGAACAACGGGGTATATGTTGCGAATTGGGGAGAACAGGAATCGTAACGGTAATACTGATACTACTACTTATACAAGCCGCTCGGTAATTGTGCAATTGAAGACGATCGATCCTAGCAATGGTTCACTGGTCAGAAAACTTGCTGCCAATCACTAGTTATATAGATTAAAAAATTTCTCATTTAATGCCGCTGAGTGAATCCGGCAGACGTTAAGTATTGTCGTAGTAAGGCCGTAGTGAGGGCTAATTTCGGAGTTTGATCCACCGAGAATTGTCACGTCTTGTACTGTGCTAGAGCGGTTTTTTCGGTGGCAGAGAAGGTTGGTGAGCGAGTGCGACAGGATAGCGAGAAGAAATAGAGAGAGAGAGACTGGATTTGGAGGGTGAAGGTAGAGTCGGGTAGAGAGTACGCATATTTTTTGGGAGAGCAGCTGTCTTACGAGGCGGTGGAGGAGATGACTCGGAGAGTTGGTGTAGCGCTGATGAGAGGTGGAAAAGGTGAAGTAGAGCGTAAAGGGCTAGTGCTTGAGGTGAAACTGGGTGCTATGGTGTAATCGTGCAATAACCAAAGATGTAGATAACGGTATCTCACAGTAGCTAGAAGAGGGGTGGCATTAAGGTTCGCCGAGCAACATTTTTTCAGCCAAACGGGTCCTAGATAATAATAGACAATGTGACTCGCGGCGATGAGCAATGTAGCAGTAGATAGAGATGGCGGTGGAGATTGGATATGACAGGGCAAGTCTCGCCAACAGATGAGTGTCGAATATGGATTATTGCTCGTTCGCTGGTCTCGTTAGCCTGTCTAGTACGCCTGTCTCGTTTGCATGTAATCTACTGTACTCCGTAACACTCACAACTACCACCACTTTTTTTCTCGTTTCTGCCGACCTATCCCGTCTACGGCCAATATCTACAACCACCTCTGTTCAGCCTTCACGTTACCACATGAATTCTTCCTTCACTCTAAGCGACCTGCGTGTGGCTCTGTGTTCAATTACATGAGTCAGCGTGAGGTTCACAAAGCGCCCAACCGGAAGACGACTCGCGTGGCCCCCTCTTTCCTACGGACCCGCTGGACTAATGGAATGGCTAATACTAATTTGGATGTGCCTTAAGCGGAATAGTGAAATGTGTAATGTGAGACAATTTATTTATTACTACGGAATATTGTATATTGTTTATGTGCTATAAATATGCCAAAATGTCACTTGGGACCAGCCCAAGGAAGCAATATGATTCGTCGATATTGAGCCATTATTATTGTTGAGACTATTATTGTATATCCTCTTACGAATTGCCATAGTCTTTCAGCTCTTGTTATAACGGATTATTAGAGTATTACTTTCATTTTTTTCTGTTATGGTTATTATTTCTTCGTTAGACACTTCCGCTGACCCTTTCTTCATTCCATCTGTTCAACTTCTCTTTACGTAAATGGTACAGCTGCCGGCTTTTCCTGAAGTTGGTGATCAACTCGTTGAGACGGGGCTCAAGCTCAGACTCGTCCGCCACCTTACTGTGGAAGTCTTTAACCAATTGTAGTGACTCCTGGTTGTTCTTCTCTATCAAATGGCCGAACTTGTTCTTGATCAAGAAATCCCGGTTGAAATTCGATGATAACAACTGGTACTGGTACATCTCCAAATTCCGGAACTCTTGGTACAACGATGTGATTCTGTTCATCTGTTGGGTGATTTTCTCCACAATCTGGGCGTACTTCTTGATAAGCTCATTCAAGATCTTGTCCTCCAAAACCGCTTCCGAGTGCTTTAATTGCGCGAGTATCTTCGCCTGGTGGTCTTTGTATGTATCTAGTTCCTTGACGTATCCTCTAATGAGCTGCTCGTTACCCAAGAACTCCTGTAGGTTCACATTAGGCAACGATTCCAAGTACTTGGGAAGAGGAAATGCCCTCAATTCATTGAAGGATAATGGCTCAATCTGCGCCATTGATCACTCGGGTGTGGTTTTCAGTATCTTTCTGGAAACTACAACTATATACTGCGGAGTTTAGATCAGCTTGAAAGGAAAAATAACTCTACTTATATCCCTTTATCACTCGAAAACATAGCCGTTACTTAGTAAGTTTAAATTACCGTTCTGTTGAGATCACAGAAATATGGCGCGCACTTCTGTACCACAACTTAGCTGGCTTGTATCTTATGTATAGTCTAACATGGTGGGCTAGTAGATAATTCTTTTGGGTAATAAATCGGCAAGTGGGTAATTGTGTAACGTTTATATTGGTACTCTACATTTGAAATGATGATACATGAGGAAAACTTAAGACGGGATTTTTAAAGGAAGATGGTGTGTTAACAGGATGTGCTATGATTATTTGACTATTCTAATGCTAATTGATGCTAATGGTAATTCTATTGATAATGCTAATGCTAATGCTAATGCTAATGCTAATTGATTCTAATGATAATTGATAATGCTAATGATATTGATAATGCTAATGAGCAAAAATCGCATTTGAGACCTTACTTCTTCATGTTCTGTCTCTGCAATCTTTGCAAGTTCTTTTGATCTCTCTTGAGTTGATCTCTCTCGATTCTCTTGTTTGCCCAGTTTCTGATTCTCTCTCCGTATAAGTAGCAGAAAATTGGGAATGGAACTCCCAAGACTAATCCAATGAAACCACACATGGTGTTGGCCCATCCGTAGTCCAATTTAGCGTACATCTTGTTAGCGAATAATGGGAAAGAGAAACCAAACAACGATCTGAATAAGGCTGCTGCTGCAACAGAAGATGCTGCGTATCTGGTATTCATATCAATCAAGTAACTTTGGATGGTCTGGAAAACACAGACCAAACCAAATGCAAAAATACCAGATCCGATTCCTGGCATGATCCAATGCAATTTCTTTTGTGCGGACCAACCAAACCAAATCAAACCTATTGGAATGAAGATGGCAGCTCCAAATAAACATGGCAATCTGTATTCTGGTTTTGGAACACCACCGTTCTTTTCCGTCAAATTGTTGTAAATTCTTCCGATGAGGTATGTCCAGAACAAAACTCCAACTGCGAAACCAACGCCCATTGGAATGTACATCAAACCGGTCATACCCTTGTCCATTTTGTAGATTTGGCCGAATATGGTAGGGAATGTAACGATCATTAAGTACATGAATCCATAAGTGAAAGCCATAAATGAACCCAATCCAACAATCATTGGGTGGGTGAATAAAAGCTTGACTGGTCTGACCATGCATAAATACATTCTTCCGAGAGTTGTTTCACCATCGGCGATCTCGTAGATTGTATGCAATTCGTTGTTACCTGTTTCTTGTCTTAACTTCTTTGCCTTTCTCTTTAATAAAGTAGGAGCGTAAGTTTCCTTGAAGAAGAGTGTAGCACTCAAAGCGACAGCAAAGTTAAAAATACATAAGACGTAGAACACCCATCTCCATTGCTTATTCTCAACAATAAAGCCTGCGATAACTGGAGCAATAACTGGTCCTAATAATGGAACTAACGAGTAACCTGCAAGAGCCCAGTTTCTGGACTTGGCATCAAATAAATCAGAAATTACACCGGCACATACATTCATTGGAACACATCCAAATAAACCACCAATGAATCTGAAAATCATCATTTGAGCGGTGTTCTGAGAAAAGGCACAGCCAATGTTGAAAAAGAAGGACATCCAACAGGAGGTATCCAATACCAACTTTCTACCAATAGTGTCGTGTTCACTCAAAGGAGCAATAATAAGGGGACCAAAGGCCCATGCTAAGATTTGGATGGATACCACCATGGCTGTAACAGTCTCCGATTTGATGTTGAAGTCAACTGAGATTTCAGACATAGCAGGAGAAAGAATAGAGGACGACATTGGAGCGACTAATGCATAGAGCGATACAAACATCAATAATGTTATTTTCGTATTAATTGGCCAGTTTCTTGGGTCCTCTGGGTCGTCCTTTCCATGGAAGGTGATCAACTCCGGATCGATTTTGTTGAATTCTTCACCATTATTTTCAATAGGGATGGAAGTTTCTGGCAAAGTTTCTTCAAACTCATTGTATTTGTAACTGGCACTAGAAGCCTGCTTCTCAAGGTCGTACTCGTCATCATCCGAACTGACTTCCATATCATGAGTTCTTTGCACCAATTCATTTAAAATGGTAGTTCTGGTAGCAGTTCTTTGCAAAGCGATCTCATCGCTATCCAAGTCACCATATATATCCTTGACTGTGTAGTTTTGTATTTCAGTGCTAGAATCTAAGGAGTGTATTGACTGACCTGTTAAACTTCTTCTGATCACGTCTAAGGACTTGTGTAAGGAAGCATTTGAACCCCTTCTTTGAGACTCAACATGCTTCTCATAGTGTGAAATTGTGATTCCTACAGGCTCGTTCGAGTCGTTGGAAGACGAAGCGCTCAAGTCTACCTGGCGCTCGTCCGCCATGCTCTTGACGCTGTTGTTGTCTTTACTCATTTTTTAAAAAACCGCTCTGAAAATATTGCGTTTTATTACTAGTGCTCACTGGTATATGCGTATATCTAGTCGAATCTGACTTTTAAAAATTGTTAATTTTATGAATCTTAGTATAGGAATCTGTTTTTCTTCTGAAACGTCCTCGTTCACCTAAATCGGAGGATATTCACATCTATATATATTGCCGCCATACCATGCTACACTAGTTCTTGATGTTATAGATTTTGCGGTTAAGGGCGCTTCGCATAAAATTTTTTATCCCGAGAAAATCTTTTTGCAACAATTCAGTACTCCGTGGAACATTCGCTCGGTTATTCACGGGCTTTCTCTAGGCATTTAATCTTGATTTGTAAGTGCGAAATCCACAGTAACATTAAAAACTCCAGAAAAAATCAGAGAAGCATCAGAACACACCAGAATTTTCGCTGTGAGCATTGTGTGCTACCATACCCGCTCGGTTAACGCGTCCTTAGAGAAGTCTCGGTTATCGAAGTATATTCATGCCAAGCGCGCCGATGGTGCTATCCGATCTGTTCGGTGTTGAAAATTATTGCAACCTTTGCCGATTTGACACACGGCACTGGATCCAGGGTCTTTACAGCAGCTCCTGAGCAGTTCTTGTTGCATTTTAGGGTTCCGATAAAGTGGAGATTAGCGTGCTGGTAGCAATATAGTAATTAAGTTGAGGCCGGAAAATTTTTCAAAAATGTCGATATTATGAACATAAGGCTACAATTCTAAATAACTAAGGTATTACCACTCCTGCGGAAATACGCCTACCATCGAAATTATGATTCTCAAAATGTCTCATATGATCTAGTTTAAATACACTTGTGATCACTAATAATAATATACGGAAAATGTGAATATATTTGCATGACAGTTTCTATTAGGTCCTGAAAAAATTTTTGAGCTTACTCTTGCTGGGACTCTCCCGTGAGAGCATGTTGTTCGTCGTTGTATTTCTGCATTTTCTGGCCGTATTTGACACAGTACTCTTTACTTGCAGTCATTGCGCACTTATTGTTCAAATCATAGCCGACTGGTTGGAAAGCGTATACATCTGAAACAACTGTCTTCTCGTCGAATAATGCTGGCAATTTCAACAAATAGTCTAACAATCCCTTAACGTGAACAATACTGACATCACTATCAGCTGCCGACAATGTAACTCCCATGTAGTCATTGAAAATAAGTCTATGGTGATCAGCACGTTTTGCAAATGAAGCTTTTTGAAACGAACGTCTTTCCCCTGGTTTGTGTTTCATTACCATGGCGGCGTTCTGGTCAGCTACTTGTTCATCAGTTGGAATGTGGTCGAAATACTTGCGTTGGTACAACGTATTGCCCTTCAAAATGGAGTCAATCTTCCAGTAAGCAATGGAGTTTGGAATCAATACGTTTCTTCCTTCACATTGCTTTGGAGGGAGGGAATCCTCAATTAATTTTCCATCTTTGTCTAACTGTGGTTGAGTCCATGGCGGAACATACGCATTAAAATCGAAGTATTGGGAGACATCGCTCAATTTGTAATAATACTTTTTGTTGGCTTGATCATAATCCTCAACCAATGTGATCAAGTTAGGTCTATACATAGATTCACCGCATCCACATTTGTTCAAGTGAGCACGGGCCCATCCAACGTAAATCAGTCTGTTCTCAGGAAACTTGACTCTGTCTCTTATATGCTCCGGAATTAAATCGTTTAATGGCATTTCTACCAATTGGGAGCCACCACGCAATGATCCTATATAGTCAAAGTTGGACTTGACTGGCTTTTGCAAGAAGTCGCAAAGCCCTGTAGTGATTTCACACGATAAGATCTCCAAAGGAACTATGGAGTAAATGAAATTCATCTTTTCAATAACTCCATTTTCGAGATGCGCATTCTCTTGACGACTAATGAAAGGAGTCCAGTTTTTCTCAATGTAAGCAAACTTCTCTGTTCTTCTTCTTAAAATGTTAACCTTGTTAGAGAAGGGTAAGTACATGTGCATAACTCTCTTTTGTATGTCAATACGCTTCATATTAAATACAATCACTGGTTCCTCAAATCCTAATGGATTCTTTCTCGTTAATATTCTTGGATCTTCTGGGCCCCAATAATACTTTCCACTTGGAACATCCAATTCAGATTCCATCTCAATAGGTAAAAATCCGGGATATGTAACATCTCTAAACGCCACAAGTGTTTCCAACACAATTTCCCTAATAGACCCATCTGAATCTACAACATTCTGGACTACCTTCTGTTCATATGGCAAACTCAATACCTTCTCTGGAATCTCATTCCAGTCCCTATCAAATAATTGAATATACAAGAAACTGGCAAATGCCTTGTTTGGAATACCAGAAGGAGAGTACATGATTCTACTCACCATGTAGTGACAGTCGTACTGTGGGAGCCATGCAGACGATCCTGCAAACCTGAACCATTGTTTCTCTTCTGTAATAGTGGGTTTGAATTTGTTATGTGCGTCCTCAATTAACTTGGAATATGCTGGATTCTTTGCCAAAGCATTTTTGTATGCGGTGAAATCAGCATTGAGATATCTCTGCTTCGACACCTTAAACGAGCCATTGTATTCAATTCTCTTACACATCTCTGCTTCTTTAAATTCATAATCCTTGGGTTTACCACTTACAAAAAGGAAAGGGTCAGTGAATGTTCTCAATTTCAATTCTTTGAAATTGCTGTCTTTGGTCAATTGTTCAGATAAAGGAAAGCTTTCCGATTCGTCAAAGCTCATCAAGTCGTCTAACTTTTGTGAAGAATCTCCTTCCTTGGAAGGTCGAAGGTAGTCTGGTATTATTTGGTTTAAGACGGAGTTTGGAGAGCTATTCACCTTCGTAACGGCATTATCGTTGAGAATGGCGGCTGCGTTTCGTCTCAGGACATGTACGACAGTGAAGACCACAACAAAAACCACAAATACTATTCCCGGTAAACGGGCAACCCTTTTGCTGAAGAACATGATGTTTTCAAGTGAATAGTTCCAGTAGAATAGACTTCAAAGTGATAGTAGAATTAAATGCGGACCAAAATGACTCTTTAGCAATGTACAAGGCTAACAAACAGATCTGTATCCCTTACTAACAACAAAGAATTGTTTATTCAGTCAAAAGCAGTATGTGACGTTAGTCAATGTGATATGAATAGATATGAAGGAGAAATCCTCGATTTAAAATCAACAATCTTAAGTCTTGGATTTTTGGATCTTCAGCAACTATATGTTCAGGGGGACAATCTGAACACAATAATTATGAAAGAAATGCTAATACCTGTCAAACTATGCAAATATTGGAGCTATTTGAAAGGCCTGAAACTGTTGAGATGGACTTCTACCCGGCAAGTGAAGAGGACGTAAACTGAAGAAGTCAGTGGTAAAAACGATGAATTCAAGGTATCTTTCCTGAAACGCCAAACTGCAAAAACTGTAAATCGAAACGACTTTTTTCGTGGAACAGCTTTATAAATTGCAACTTAACGCGGTTACGTAGATTTCAACACTTGCAGGTTAAATGTCTGGAGTGTTATCTTCAGTAGAAAGAACAAAAATAGATCTGGGCCTGAAGTGAAAAATTTACAGTCTACGAGGGCTTATTTTCCTGGGTTCTTTTTAGAATCCTGAGTTTTCTAGAATACTATTATCAAACCCACTGGATTACAGACACCACTACCTTTCTCTTCAGCAGCCAAGCTTACGCCCAGAGGCCAAGACATATTTTTCAGGAGTGATAACCTGCAAAAGAGCTTATGAAAATTGTTCATAATGCACTCTCGCGCCCTTTTGTATCGTGTGATGATATACCGCACAGTTTCTAATGTGCAATTTCAACTACGGTGGAGTACAGAACAGCCCAATAGTCAAATTTTGTTCTTAAATTTTAATTTATTTTGTAATGTCTTAAAGGCTATTATTGATGAAGGAGAAGATATGAGAAATACCATTTGTTAGAGCATGACCAAAAGAGGGGCGATTTCCAATTCAACAATAAGTTAAGGTTTCCAAGATGCTAGCAAGGGGTACCTGTAGTGGATAAGAATGCTGAGATCCAAGGATCTATCACAAACACAGCTGTACTGTATATTTGTAGAGGGAAGATCGAAAATTTTTTAACATATTCCGCAGTATTATTTACTACGTTACACATAGTAATATTGCTGCTAAACCTTAATTCAGAGTAGTTATCGACGGATTTGCCCTAGTAGGATATGGAATTAACTTTCATTCGTATCTAAATAATACAACATATAAAAAACATGAACTATGGTACATAATGAGAAAGCACTCTTAAAAGGAGTAGAAATACGACGGAGTAATAATGCATGTTTCTTGTAGTTCGTAGTTCATGATTTATCGGTTCGGATGCTACTAAAATCCGATTCCAAGCATGTATATAATTAAAGGAAAACTGTCTGATTTTGCAACTCTGGGTAATAAGTCACTACCTACCCGATTTAAGTAGAGATTGCTCTATCTGGTCGATCGAACTCTCGACATCGTTGAAGTCCATACCACAACAGAGTGCTATTAATTTACAATATTTGTTTAGTTTATCGTCCTGAGGATAGCTGGAGACTATTGATGGTTTGATGATTGTAGTAGATGCTGTAGAGGCTGTACTGCCTTGTGAAGAGATTTCTGCTTTGTTCTCCTTGTCGTACGAAGATTGCTGTGTAGGCACCTCCAACTGCTGCTCGTAAAGCTTTTTCAATAATTTCTTTTTCTTGATTATTTCACTGGTCAACTCTGCTGCCAATTCGAACTGATCAGAATGATTCTGGTATTCGTCCTTAACTGCGTTGCTATGGACATCATTTGTCAATGCCTTTAATCTTTCAGCTTGTATCTTATCGTTAACTTTTTTGTATTTCTTAAATATTTGGTCGAGTTCGTCTTTTCTGTGAAGGTATTGGTAAGTGAGGTCGTTCACAAGTCTGTATATCTCCTCTTGGATGATCTGATCACGTTTGAAGTCGATGGTCAATTCTTGTGGATTAGAATCTTCAATCACTTTCTCAAGATCCTCGATCAAGTACTCAAGCTTGAAAAAACTCAATATAGCTTTCTGGCTAGCTAACTTCTCAACGCTGACAGACTTCAATATCTTGAAGAATGTCAAAATTGTTTCATCTTTCTCGCTAAGCTCCTTGTCTATAGTATATGCCAATTCTGTCAACTTCTCGGTGATCAAATTAGAAGTTGTGTTCTGAAGATTCACAGCGACTTTTGAGTTGTACAATTGACTTTCGAAACTCTGTGTACTTGTGCTGTCTTGTGGTATAAGTAAGCCCTCGGATTCATCATGTTCAAGTTCTTCGTTGGCTTCATCGTCCAAACGTAACACGTAGTTGTGCGAGGCAAGGTAATCCTCAACGGTATACCCTACCAAATTTCTCAACGCAAAGTCAATATAACGATGATAACTGATAAATACCTTGATACATCGTTTGTTCAAGTTGTGGGCTGCTATATGGAAAGCAGTGTTTCCATCAGAATCTTGATGATTGATGAACTTCGCAATTAAGTCCTTCTTATTGTCTGGCTCCTTGCTGTCGTCCTCTCCATCGTCCAGCGATTCTATGATTTTGTCAAACAAAGTTTCCATATAATACCTAGCAAAGCGTTCCTTATTCTTCTTATCGTTTTCTATCGACGCTATGTGGTGTAGAACAGTCTTCCCAGAAGTGTCTACAAGTAATATCGACTCCAAAAGCAATTGTAAAATCGATGGGAAGTTCTTCAATTGAAAAGAGTTAATAAATTTAACCAAGAACATGAGCGGGGTCTCCCCTTGGTTGTTACGAATATCTGGACTTATTTGGAATGTTCCCAAAAGAAATTCAATGATCGAGATATTCGCCATGGAACAGGCCCAGTGGAAAATTGTATTACCATCATTGTCTATGGCTTGATTGATATTTATCTTTGATATCGGTTGTGGAGGATTGAGGATTCTTTCAGGGACTGTATTTGTCCGTATTTTGGAATCATCGAGGAAATAAGTTAAAAGATTGGAGAAGTATTCGCCATATATCAGGTCTGAGTCGGACTGGCTATTGAGACTAGGTTGGTGGTATTGCAGCAAACTATAAGGATCATGTGAAGCAATATGTCCATTGTTGTTGTGATTGCTGTGGGCAGAAACTACCCTCTCAAATGATCCTCTAGATGCACCAAATAGCTCTTTGCTTCCAAGTAAATCATCCCCCGCCAGGGAGATATGTAATTCATCGTGAGTTAAGCCGTTCACTCTCTTTTTCATTACGTCGTCATCTTCATCACTTTCTACCAATTCCAAGTCGTCGTTCTTGATGTTCATATTGCCAGACATTATCTGCAATGCATCTTGTTCAGTGTCCTGTCGGGTAAGATTAGGATGTGTGAATGAGCCCTTGAATGAGCCAATATTGGGTCCTGGTTCGATGGGAGTAGTGTCTGCATGCTTCAAAGTCGGTACTCTCTTTGGTCTTCCCCTTTTCTTAGGTGGTTCGCTTGGAGAAGCTGTTGAATATTTGGATTTACGAGCCTGCGGAGCTTGACGCTTGGCTATGTTGAGAGCTGACGCATGGTTATGTTTGGGAGCTGGTGGTGGTGTTTCGGTCTTTCCCTCGATATATTTGAATTCAAAGATGGGTCGTAATACGTCAAATACCCCGAAGTTCTTGGCTATTTCTCGTCCGACGTCCAAGGGGACGTATGTGCCTTGATATTTACCGTACCCTCCCTGGACTTTTTCGTGGACTCCGGTCTGGACATCTTTTTCCAATATTCTCGTACGTCTTGCTTTGGGGAACTTGGCGATCTTCAATATGTGGGTGGCGTTGATCCATGAATCCAGCTTGCGTCGCATGATTGGACCTTCTGAAGTCACGAATTCAAACACGGGGACATTCGAGTACGTCGCGGAATATATCTGGGTATTTGTCATGACTGAAGCTTGGGATGAGGATGAAACTGAAATGTTGAAATAGTGGTGGTACTGTCTTGCCTCGCTGGCAATCCTGATAACTTTTTATCGCCGTTTACACAACTTTCTGATGAACTTCTAGCGATGAGTGCTTATTCAGTTTGACTGCCGCTTGTCGTAAATTCAACTGGCTTTGCAACTGAGCTACTGCGACAGCGGTGGTATGTCGTTCGCGGATTAGAAAGGACGGAATGCGTTCGCAGTGCCAAGTCCATATATGGGATCCGGCAATTGTGATGGCGCTGTGTTGACTAGCACTAACAAATACACCCTATACTGGTCGGTACCACTGTCTAATAATGTAGCGTTGTTTGCATTTCGCTATTTACTATTCTCACTAAACTAAGATGGTGTTCCATGTTGTGTACAGGAGCGAAGTGGGAACGAGGTTGCAGCGGAGAGTGGTGTGGGAAATAAATGGGGGTTGATGTGTCTGTTGTGGAAGGTAATATCTCGAGGGTAGTTGTACTATGGTTTGGAATCGGTCTGGTGATTTTGGTTTGATTTGGAGACCGTTGTGGTGGTAAGTGGTGGCTGTTGCAGTGTATTGAAGTGCAAGGATGGATGCGGCCATGAACATCTCGGATATTATGTAATCTGAAAGGTACGAGATATGTTTTATTACGTAAGCGAGATTTCGTGAGTGGGACATGGGGAGATATGGGCAAAGGCAGCATTCCTGGGTGATAAACAGCAGTTAACGAGTAATCAGGTCATTTTGACAGAGTTAGTCGGTGATCTTAGTATAGATTGGAGGTGTATGCAACCATTCGTGGTGAATCGTGTTCCAGGATTAAATCAGCCGTGGTCTCTAAGATTATATAATCTTTGGAGAGGCTTGCTATGTTGGATTACGTAATCTTCAGTATAACGATATGGATGCAAATATATTACACTGTATCAATGTACGTTCAGGCGAAGACATATATAATGTATGAAGTTTTAGATTGGACAGATGAGGGTTCATTGTCTAATAGCAAGAAGTTCATCATTTATTTGCCCATATAAATTGCCAAGAAATAAGATTGAAAAAAATTGGCATTCAATAGAGTCCTATGTTACATGGTTCTACGGTATTTCATGAAAATGCTTCAATGGATGGAAATATGTATTACAATTAAAGCATTTGGTAGAAAAGGTAATTTGTTGTTGTTTTGGTTTTCTATAGTGCCTTGCTAACTATATTCAAATTACTTTGACATTTAAACAAACTGGAACTTTTCCTTGAGGTGCTTGCAAACACGAGTTTCGTATTGACATAGAATCCTCGTAAAGAGGAACTTTTTTAGATAGCTGTTGGCGACCTTCCGCTAACTTCTATCTCAAGAGCCCTAAAATCCCTGCTCTGGCAACTGTTGAACTGAGAAAAGAAGCTAGCTTTTTGCCAATTAATGCCTTTTAACGGAAAGCTGCTGGAAACTCGATGCCATCTTGCGACACTAAAATAGTATCCTTCTTCTCTTCTGAAACATTTTCCATATAGGCACGATGCTCCCTTTAATACTGTCCTTTTCTCCTTTTAATAATACACTCCAATATGCTGATAAATAGATCTGAGCTTTCAAATCGTATGAACGTACACACAACCATATGTTCCCTGTACGCATGAGTTTCCTTACGCATTGTCCGATCTACCGATCAACACATTCAAAAGTCGGTACAACATTACGCTCAAGAGCCCTACCAACACTATCACAAGAAACGAGAAGTACTTCGCTAATTGCTTCATTGAAAGAGTACTGGACTGGTCCTCCGTCAACGGAATACTTACTACATGTTCTGCCGCTTGAAAGCATACCTCTCTTCTTTTTATAATCTGGCAATCTCTGTCTTCAACGCTGCGCTTTAGAATGGCCTTTCCAAGGAGTATGCTTGTGTACGACTGGAGCGATGGGTCGAATGTCATGAATGCCGTCTCTAATATGATGGATTCCCTTTCAATTCCGCTGGTAATTTTTTCGATTTTCTTGAGCTGCTTGATTATAGGTGGGCTCAATTCCTTGAGACTTGCAATATCGTCCGTTATGGTGGTGAGTTTATACAAATAGTGAGCTTTGTGTAGCGACTTGTGAATGGACTTGGTTTGGCTGAGAAGATAGGGTATCAACAATTTCTTCAAATTGTCGAAGTTGTTGAAAAATATGTCTATACAGTTTAAGTTCTTTATCACCAATTCAAACGATTCGAGCGACAGGTCTAGTATAAGAAGTGTCATGTCCTTAACGGTGTGCTCGTAATTCTTGTCCTCCCAGTTGAATTTCTTGGAAAGAGATCCGTGGATGGAATCTCCGAAAATGCTGTTGAAATCGCTTTCTAAATTGCTGATATTGGCCCTTGTATTTCTAGTCATCCTTGTGATATCCTCATAGTTGGGGATTTTGCCGAGAAGCGTGGCGTAGATGGTGACGATGTCGGTGTAGAGATGAACCAACTTCTTGAGGTTAATGAGAAACTTGTACGTCGCATTGTTGAGACAGTATTTGAAGAGTTTCGAGTGTGCTAGGATAAGTTGCATGTCTGACGGCGACAAGTCATCGTCTAGGGTAATCCTACGATCCCCGATCGTGTATGTCATGAGTGGATGCTAACCAGAGAACGAATAACGTTCTATGACACAGCGATGCAGCGAAGAGCAAATTTGAAATCGCTTATTCTTACGGTTATCGGTGGTGCGACTGGCTGGGTTTAGCGAGCGTTGGGCCGGCTCAGCAAGGGGGATAGCGAGAAATTATGGTGCGAACATTGGGAGAGAAGAATATGAGTCTGTGTTGATTGGTAGCGCCGATGGAGTTGAAGGGGTTTCATTCTGGTGAAATCTGGGTCAATGCTGTTGTTTTTGAAGTTTAATTGGTTTTCAGTGATTGTATGATGAGTAATTGAGATTATGGTATAGATTGGAGGTCAACTGTTTGAGTTTCAAGTGAATTTCCAAGGTTTTCGATACCCAGAGGAAATTGTCGCTAAATGTTTTTCCTTAAGAGACCGTCCCAGTGTCTGTGTGGAGTGCTGTCAAAGTGCATGTCAGTTAGTTGATATTATGAGGTGAGAGCCCACGAATAATCTACATTGCTGAATTGTTTGTGATAGTAGCCAGTAAGTGTCTTTGGTGATTTTATCTCCATTCAATTATCTAATTTGGCTACATCTTCGTCTACTACCACTCTCTCTAGCACTGGTCCCATGTCCTCCACCCACTTGCTTGCACCTTTGCTGCTTTGCTCTCACCAATCTTCGTTCCTCACCTGACCACACTCCCTCACTAACGGCCCCTTTCGCACTCCGCACACCGCCGCCTCACCGTCTAAACTCTCTCTTTCCAACCTCTTTCTCTCCCTAATCAGGCAGTGCTCACCGTTGTGTTCCTCTTTCGCACCACCAGTCCTCATTGAGAAAAACAAAATGCAGCCTAAAACAAAGCAGCGCCGTGGAGATTGTCAGTTTATATAGCCTATGTAGCTGTGCTTCTTCTACCAGTTACTACATTAACGCCTGAAAAACACCTGAAAACACCCCCATCTCATCTCCATGGGCGTATTCAGCATCTTCAGAAGAGGCGGCTTCGACCCCGACGGCTTCGAGCGGGAACTCACGATGTTGACCGAATCCATCACCGCCACCAACCAACAGATCTCCAGATTGAGAGTAAGGTCAAAGTCCATCACAAGGACGCTTTTTCTGTATCTAGCAACGGCATATGCCCTCGTAGGAGCATACGGCTACTTGGCGCTTCCTCCCAACGCTAAGGGCCGCAACAAGGTCGAGATCTACTTCACTAACCAGTCCAGAGCAATGTTGCTAATTCTCCTGCTCTACCCCATAGTAGCCGCTGTGGTGCTCCGTTTGGTGAGAGTGCTCTTTGCCTTCTTGATCAGAAGCAGAACAAGCCACTTGAAGACCCTCAAGAAGAAACACAAGGAGAAGATCGACGAATTGAAGAAAATCACCAACTTCACCACCACGGAAAAGCTTCTCAACAAGTATGGAGACAAGCAGGACAGAAATGTTCTAACCAAACAGGCACCAGCACAACCAAACAAGCCTAATGGCCCCATACCTACGAACACGACGAACCAACCGGGCCAGTTATCTGCTGACCAATTGAAAAAATTGAACATCAACATCACCCCACAACCACCAGTGCTTACCCCAAAAGAAAAAGAAGAGCAACACAGGCAATTGCATGCCCAAATGCAAAACCAATCGCAATTACCCACCAAGAGATCGTTCCAGGACCGATTATTGGACGTATTGATCGGGTCAGATAATAACGAATCCGTAGAAAACAGGTATGCACTTATATGCTACAACTGTTTCAATCACAATGGATTGGCACCACCAGGAACCACAAACCCAGCAGATGTCAAGTACATCTGCTTTAAATGTGGCACTGTGAATGGAAAGAGTGTGTTTAACGACGAGTGGAAGCAGATGATTGATGGACAAGAGACTCCAGAAACAGGTTTATCAAATGAAATTAGCAGAGAGCATACACGGAGCGAGGCAAAGAGCGAGAAGAGCAATAGCAGTGAAGGTATCATTCCAGCAGCTATTGAAGATGAAATGCTGGAGATAAATACTGATGCTGTGGATAATGCTAAAGAAGAGATTGCTGGTGTTAAAACTGCAACCGATACAGAGGATGAAAAAGCAAAGACGACGGCTGGCCAATCCGTACAAGATGCTAGTATCCCAGTAATTTCAATATCTGAAGCAGAAACAACCGCAGAGACACCAGATTCATGAGACAAGTTGCTCACTCTACATCCATTCATTCATCTTAGCATATCCACCAGTACGTAATTATATATAATTATATAGCATCTCTTTGTACAATAAATGTTTATTGATTTCTAAACTAGCTAGCTAATTTAAGACAAGTCCATGATGGCGTTGACCATGTCACCGTCGTGAGCTCTCAAAGCCTTGACAGCCTTGGCTCTGGAAACCTGGGTTTGCTCGACAATGATGTCAATGTCCTTGGAGTCCAAACCAGACTCGTCGACGTCACCTTCTTCCTCTTCTTCCTCGATCTTGTTGCCACCTAAGGTGGCCTTCTCCAAGTCAGCGGTAATGGCTTCTGGGGACTTGTCGTCGTGGGAGTGAGTGTGCTCCTCGCCGTCAGCGTGGGTGTGGGAGTGACCAGCTTCTTCACCTTGACCTTGGAGAGCTTGGGCCTCGGCGAGTCTTTGGTTCATGTCGTCAACCTTGGCTTCACCGAAGACAACGTAGGTACCGGCGGATGATCTGTACACATCTGGGGCATCAATGGCGTAGATCAAGTTACCTCTTTGCTTGAAGGTGACTCTGGTGATACCCTTGATTTGCTTCAAGTTCAACTTCTTGATCAATTCTCTGGCCTTCTTCTCGTTCTTTGGGATGACGTTGACGTCGGCGCCTTGTGGGATTTCTTCGATAGACATTGTGGATCTGTTATAGTTATATAGTTATGGTATATGGACTTGAACCAAATGAAAAGTGGAGACTATTCTTAATAGTGGAACTGGAAAATCGTCGACGACGAAATTTTCAGTTATTGAAGTCATGTGAGACGAACCTCGTGACTTGAAATGGTTTGAGAGGGCTGCAGAGTAAAGTGAAGGCAAAGAGATTAGGGTTACCCGGTTCTGTTACTGCATGTTAAAATTTTTCAGTTTACGATGAGTGCTGCGGGCTTCAGTGAGTGTCTAGCATTGGTATTTAAGTGCAAGGAAAGTACAATTTTTTAATGGTTTTAGTCTTTTTTCTTTGTCGACGTACTTCATAGGATCATTTCTATAGTTTACGTCCCTCTTTGACTCTTCAAAAGAGCCACTGAATCCAACTTGGTTGATGAGTGAGATACCCTTATACCCTCAAAGTGAGACTTTAATTTAGCTTGTCCGTGATTCTCAGCAATCCGGTCATCTACGATTTGTTTGCCTTTTAGTATGATCCAGGAATTTGAACTTGTTTCTTAGTCTAGATTTTAAAAGGAGCGATGATCTTTACCCTTTTCTTCATGCCTTCTAGGAGGACTTGGGATTGGGTGGGTATAAGTGGCTGTCTGACAAGTTACACAGTCCTTGGATTTCTATTTGAAACCCTTGGGCTGGGCAACTATCGAAACCTTTGGTGATGCGTCGACCAGCAATCAGGTGTGAAGTAGCTTATGCTTCTTCATTCTACTACGCTATAAAGTTGAAAGCTCCAGTCATGCATATGATTTTAGAGCTGGGAACCTTATAGAGTACGTGAGTGAAAATTTCGTATATAGTAAAGTTTCGTATCTAGTAGTAAATCTCAGTAGTTGCAAGCGTTATGCACTAGGCAGATTCTGTCAGTTTTTTTCTGTTGACGTCTGTCCTTGCCAAGAAGCCTAGTCCATGTAAACAAACAGCGTGAGTCTTGTATAGTGGTGAAACAGCGTCTTCACTAGTAATTCAACTATAGTATACAAAACTATGTGTCTCGATTTCTATATTTCGGAACTTCTGAATACGGAATTGTAGCCGGCTCGCTCGTTACTGCCGAACGCTACTAAATTCCAGGCTGGAAGCAGAAGCCTCCGTGGATGTCTATCCGAAGGAACAGCAACCTTCGTTTTTCAAGTTCTACGAGCCCAACTCAATCTTCTGACTAGCACCGCCATGAACCACCCCTTAAGCCTCACCAGCCGTCTTCTCCCTGGATCTTTCCCAGCTTCGGTATCCCCACCATCGACAACGATGACTCCATCTCGGCAATAATCATCCAATCACCGCTGCTGCATCGCCCTCCTGCAGACGACACCCACTACCTCCGTCGTGTTTACGGTTTACGGTTTTTTCTATCCGTAAGGGCCGATCAGGGCGAGCCATGCTCATCCCTCAGTAATCAGTAATCAGTAATCCATCACTAATCAGATTACGGCTGTGAATGCCACCAGACGAGCAGCAAAGGATCTGGGATTCATGGGGGACGTAGTTAATAGCTATTGTTCGGGACAGTTGCACCACTATAAACGAGCCAATTCCCGAATTCTGGAGGAATAAGCTCCATTTCCAGGTCCTCCTCATCCCATGGCTCGCACCGAGCCCATAATCCTCCCTAGCAGTTTTTATGGTGGACGCTCGCCGTCCTCACCATATGGAACACAGAAACCAGAAAATACCGCTTTCGCCGCGGCTGCCCTCACCACAACACCGTACTTCCAACTAATTTCCCTCTCACTTCTCACTATTACCGCCGCTGCCTACACACACATGCGGATTAACCACCTACATTATTTCTGTATTTCTTTATTTCGTTGGTGCCCCGTTGTGTCACTAGCTGTACAGATTACGGTAGCCGCAATGGAGAGCCAGTGAGGAACAATTTGTAGCGAAGAGAGTCTTTTCTTTTACTGAGTGATACTGTAGTTTCTTGTGATAGAGTAGTTTTTATAGAGTATTGGTAGTGATATTGAGATTATTGTTGTGGTTCTTTCTTACTGAGTCGGATAGAAGTTGCATTCCTCAGTTTCCAGTTTACACTTGAGTCTCGAGTCCTGACTAGTGTTGTATTCTCGTTCTCAACCCTGAATCTCATCTCTATTCTCCAGCACTTGTATATACCACTGCTAGAAGATTACACCAATTACTAAGATACCGCTTCACCAATTACCAACACACCATTACCGTTATAGCTTTACACCGTTTACCAGCATCTTATTGGTATCTTGATCCTTTTCATAAACACATTCTTAACTTGCATCCCCGTTGTCTGCACCCCCAACGACACTGTCTTCGGTAGCACTACAATAACACTAATAGCTTCTCACGATGCCTGTCCCCGTTCAGCAGTCGTCCAACTCGTCGTTGAAGAACGAGAGCCAGACCCTAGAGAACGACCCGCTGTCGTCGTCAAACAACAACGTCTCCAAAAACAGCACACCTGAGAAGCTGGCTGCACCTCCACCGCTAGGTCCTCCTCCTCGCTACACGGCCCAGGACCTTATCAACACACCTCCACCGTCGTTCAGTGCCAGAGTCCAACGGTTCTTCTATAATAAGGGACTCGCATCCAGACCCGAGTATCTCGACGAGATCTATAATAATACCCCCAGAAAGGTCTATGTCAACTACCCTCTTCCAAACGAACTCAAGGACCCTCACGGTCATCCCATCATCGACTACCCTCGTAACAAAATCAGAACGACAAAGTATACTCCATTGTCTTTCTTTCCCAAGAACATCTTGTTCCAATTCACCAATGTAGCCAACACCTATTTCCTTGTGTTGATCATCTTGGGTGCATTCCAGATCTTCGGTGTCGCTTCACCCGGCTTAGCTGCTGTGCCTTTAATCGTCATTGTGTGTATCACTGCTGCCAAGGATGCCATCGAAGACTACAGAAGAGGAAACAGTGACAACGAGTTGAACAACTCGCCTATACACCTTTTGAACGGTCTAGACAACCCCAATATCATGCGGGACTACGTAAGTCCTTGGAGAAAGTTCAAGAAGGCGTGTTCTCGTACCCAGCATGGCTTCTTCCACGGAGTCAAGAGGGTTGCGATTATGACCTTCGGAAAACGTGAAAAAAAGAAGGCGTTCATTAGAGAGGAAATACAAGAGCAAGATAACGCCCTTCACCGTGTTTCCACCATTGTCTCTGATTACTCATACCGCTCAGACGCTCAACCAACAACGTCCGGAGTACGTAAGTCCTTCGCTTCTGGCCGTTCTGTTGGCCACAAACCAACAGTAGCTGCAGCTAACTGTATCCTTAACCCAGAGTTACAGAAGGCCAATGCCGAAAATCCACACACCAACTTCAAGAACAGAAGATGGAAGGACGTTGCAGTTGGTGATATCATCAGAATTAGAGCCAACGAAGAAGTCCCTGCCGATGTTGTCGCCTTGTCCACTTCTGACGCAGAAGGTAATTGCTACATCGAAACGAAGAACTTGGACGGAGAGACTAACTTGAAGACCAAATCCAGTTTGCAATGTGGTGGTTCTAACAACTTAAGACACTCCGACGACTTGGGTAACACCAGGTTCTGGTTGGAATGTGATCCTCCAAATAGCAATTTGTATGCATTCAAGGGAACAATTCATTATGAAAACTATGATGAAAACCATAACTTGATCAACCCGGATGAGAAGGAAGCAATTAACAACGACAGTGTGTTGTTGAGAGGTTCTACTTTGAGAAACACTAAATGGGTCCTTGGTTTGGTCATTTACACTGGTTCCGAGTCTAAAATCATGCTTAACTCTGGTATTACTCCTACAAAGGCTTCTCGTATCTCTCGTGAATTGAACTTGTCAGTTTACATCAACTTTGCTTTCTTGTTCATCTTGTGTTTTGTATCTGGTTTAGTCAATGGTTTGTTCTATACCAAAACGGAGGTTTCCAGACTCTACTTTGAATTTGAGCCTTATGGAAGCACTCCTGCCATAAATGGTGTGCTTGCGTTCTTTGTTACGTTGATTATCTATCAGGCATTGGTGCCTATTTCGTTGTATATCTCCGTTGAAATTATCAAGACTCTTCAAGCGTTCTTCATTTTTTCCGATGTGAAAATGTACTACGAGAAATTGGACTTCCCTTGTGTTCCGAAAGCATGGAACATCTCCGACGATTTAGGACAAATTGAGTATGTTTTCAGTGACAAGACTGGAACTTTGACCCAGAACGTTATGGAGTTCAAGAAGTGTACCATCAATGGAGTTTCATACGGTTTAGCTTACACTGAGGCCAAACAGGGAATGGATAAGCGTAATGGTCTTGATGTCATTGAAGAGAATGACAAGTGGAAGCGTCTCATCTCTAAGGACAAGGAGGCCATGCTTTCAAACTTGAACAATTTTGCCGCAAACGATCAGTTGCGTGCCGACAAAGTCACCTTTGTATCTAGTGCCTACGTCAGAGATACCATGATGACCAACGATGAAACTGACCCACAGAAGGCGGCTAACGAACAATTTATGCTAGCGTTGTCTCTTTGCCACACCGTAGTCACTGAAGAAGACCCTGAAGATCCTGACTTAAGAGAATTCAAGGCTGAATCTCCAGATGAAGCAGCCTTGGTGTCTGTGGCTCGTGATTTGGGTATAGTTTTCAAAGAGAGATTAAGAAAATCTGTCATTATTAAGATTTATGGAGAATCATTTGAATACCAATTATTGGACATCATCCCATTTACGTCCGCAAGAAAGAGAATGTCCTGTATTCTTAAGGGTCCAGATAACAGAATCGTGTTAATCACTAAGGGTGCTGATAATGTCATCTTCCTGAGGTTGGATTCTCGTTCAGATCCTGATGTCATCTCTAAGACAGCATTGCACTTAGAGGATTATGCTAAAGAGGGTTTGAGAACCTTGTGCATTGCCCAGAAAGAATTGGATCCTACGGCTTACTACAGCTGGTCAAAGCGTTATCAAGAGGCATACTCGTCCATTGATGACAGTCGTGAAGAAATCATCGAAAATCTTAATGAAGAATTAGAGCAAAACTTGACTTTGTTAGGTGGTACTGCTATCGAGGATAGATTACAAGCTGGTGTTCCTGATTCTATTGCCATCTTGGCTCAAGCTGGTATCAAGTTGTGGGTTTTGACTGGTGACAGAATCGAAACTGCAATCAATATCGGTTTCTCTTGTAATTTGTTGCAAAATGAAATGAAGTTATTGGTAGTAAGACCGGAAGGTGATGATTTGGAAAATGTTGAGTATATTGATAACCTTATCACAAAGCACTTGCTGGAGAATTTCGGCGTCCTTGGTGAAGGAAAGGACACTGTCAAGGAAATCGATTTTCTAGTGGCTGAAGCAAAGAAAGATCACTCTGCTCCATCTCCAAAGTTTGCTTTAATTATTGATGGTGCAGCATTGACTTCTGTTTTCCTGGACTTGAGTGAACACCCAAATCCAACTATTCAGAAATTGAGGCAGAAATTCTTGTTATTGGGTAAGAAATGTAAGTCCGTTATTTGTTGCCGTGTCTCTCCAGCACAAAAGGCTGAAGTCGTTAAAGTTGTTAAATCTAACCTTGATGTCATGACTTTGGCTATTGGTGACGGTGCCAATGATGTGGCTATGATTCAGGCTGCTAACGTTGGTGTCGGTATCGCAGGTGAGGAAGGTAGACAAGCTGTTATGTCTTCTGATTATGCCATTGGACAATTTAGATTCTTGACCAGATTATTACTTGTTCATGGAAGATGGTCGTACAAGAGATTGGCTGAAATGGTGCCATGTTTCTTTTACAAGAATGTGGTCTTCACTTTGACCTGTTTCTGGTTTGGTATCTATAGTAACTTCGATGGTTCTTACCTTTACGAGTACACATTCTTGATGTTCTATAACTTGGCATTCACTTCGTTACCGGTTATTTTCTTGGCTGTCTTAGACCAGGATGTTTCCGACACTGTCTCTTTATTAGTACCTCAGTTGTACAGAACTGGTATCTTGAGAATCGAGTGGTCTCAGTGGAAGTTCGCTTACTATATGATGGACGGTCTCTACCAGTCTGTTATTGCATTCTTCTTCCCTTACCTTGTTTTCTACAAGAGTTTCCAGAATCCTTCAGGTTTGGGTGTTGATCATAGATTTTGGGTTGGAGTGGTCGCAGTTGTTATTTCTGTGACTGCTTGTAACGCTTATGTCTTATTACAACAGTTGAGATGGGATTGGTTGACTTTATTAATCGATGCAATTTCTGTGTTGTTGGTTTTCTTCTGGACTGGAGTCTGGAGTTCAAGAGTTTATGCTGGTGAATTCTATAAAGCAGGAGCCCAAGTGTTCGGCACATTGGCGTGTTGGTGTTGTATGTTCATTGGTATTCTCATCTGTGTTCTCCCTAGATTTACATATGACTTCTTAAAAAGAAACTTCCACCCAAGAGATATTGATATCATAAGAGAGAGAGCCCGTCAAGGTGAGTATGATGATTACCCACAGGGTTATGATCCAACCGATATTGAAGATGTTGAAAGACACAGATTGGTCACTGACCTTATGGAGAAGGACCCTGCACTTTTAGATAAAATGGAACAAGATAACATTGCAGAACATCCTGAGTTCCAAGACGTCATTCCTCAACACCACAATCCAATAACGAAGACATTTACCTCTATCAAGAGAGTTGCCACTGTTAACAGA
This sequence comes from Scheffersomyces lignosus, assembly GCA_001599395.1. Taxonomy (NCBI): domain Eukaryota; kingdom Fungi; phylum Ascomycota; class Pichiomycetes; order Serinales; family Debaryomycetaceae; genus Scheffersomyces; species Scheffersomyces lignosus. The sequence continues at coordinate 1,070,339 of BCGS01000002.1, read as the reverse complement.
TCCAGAAAGAACACTCTCAGCAGAAATTTCACCGGCAAATCAAGAAGAGAAACAATCACAGAGCAATTCAGAAAGCCAATTGACCTCAATGTTTTAAGACAACAAATGATCAACTCTGGTGAGTACCAAACCGCCAGAAACTCTTTGGAGAGAATCAACACTACCCATGAGTTGCCAGGTTTGACCCAGGCCGAGAGTTTGATGTCCTACCACACAAGAAACAGCATTAATTTCACTCGTCCATAAATGAAGACATTATTTTTATTGAATTCCGTGGTGAAAGCCCTCATCTTTTTAATTTCAATCCGTAACATATAATTTCTGTTGTGCAAGAGAGTCACACCCATTGACGGTTGTGATTCAAACTAGTTTACATTTTATTTACATTCTCTCGTATGTTTTATTAATAAATTTTTGAAGATAGTCAGGAACTGTGGATAAGAGTAGCAGGTGAGAGAGTATCTATTGTCTAGCTACTTTGCAACATCGCTTCAAAGGAATAGCCACAATTAGTGTGCCACTGAGTTGTTGATGAAATACTTTCCTGTACATAATAACATTAAGTGGTAGCAAGTAAGAGTGTTAAGAGTCCATAGAAACAACTCACCCATTAACTCTACCAAGCCCATAATCCTCCTGTAATCTCATACCACCGCCATTACCATATCCACCAGTCAATAAATGCCATATTCCAACTAATATCCCATTTTCTATTACCTCTTCATCTACCCATCATCATCATTGAATGAAGTCACGTGACTCTATTCTCACCATACAAACTCTCCAACAAAGAAAGTATGGATTTTATAGGCAAGAAGACTGTTGTAAGTCTGTCATTATCTGTTCTGTAGGCGGCCCTGTATTTGTAGCCTATTCGGAAATGTTCACATTTTCTCTAATTACTCCCAGCAAGGAGGATTTTTCTTTTCGGGCGGCGCTTTTGTCATTCGACAACGAGTTCAAGATCCTTGCTGATCCATCTTGGAATGGAAAAGACATCAGCTCGGTGTTGTTCATGGAACAGTACTTGAGGGAGACCAATATCATAGTTTTGTCACATTCCACGCCAGAATTCCTAAGTGGATATGTGTTATTGTGTTTGAAATTCCCCCATTTGATGGCTAACATTCAAGTGTACTCCACATTACCAGTTAACCAATTGGGACGATTGTCGACAGTAGAGTTCTACAGAGCCAACGGTATTTTGGGGCCTTTGAACACAGCGCTTCTCGAATTGGATGAAGTTGACGAATGGTTTGACAAGGTCATCCTGGTAAAATATCTTCAAGCATTGAATGTATTTGAGAACAAGGTGGTTATAACTCCGTACAATGCTGGTCATACTTTAGGTGGTACCTTCTGGCTCATTACAAAGCGAATAGATAGAGTCATTTACGCACCAGCTTGGAACCATTCTAAAGACTCGTTTTTGAACAGTGCTTCATTCCTCTCGACGTCTAACGGAAACCCGTTATCGCTGCTTCTCCGTCCAACTGCTTTCATTACTAGCACAGATATGGGATCTACGATGTCCCACAAGAAGAGAACAGAAAAGTTCTTGCAGTTGGTTGATGCGACATTAGCTAATGGAGGAGCTGCTTTGATTCCGACTTCTCTTTCGGGTAGATTTTTAGAGCTCTTTCATTTAATTGACGAACACTTACAAGGTGCACCAATCCCTATATATTTCTTGTCATACTCTGGTACAAAAGTGCTCAGTTACGCTTCCAATTTGATTGACTGGATGTCACCAAATGTCACATCAGAATGGGAAGAGGCTGAGAACTCCAATATACACAAAAGTGTTCCTTTTGATCCTTCAAAGGTGGATCTTTTATTGGATGCTAATGAATTGATTCAGTTGAGTGGACCCAAGATCGTTTTCTGCTCTGGTATTGACTTGAAAAACGGGGAGTTGTCGGCTGAAGCATTTCAGTATTTGTGCCAAGATGAAAAAAGTACGATTCTTTTAACCGAAAAGTCGTTTTTCGGTGTGGACGATACCCTAAACTCTGTTTTATACAAAGAGTGGCATACACTCGCAAAGAAAAAGCTTAACGGAAAGGTTGAAGACGGTGTTGCAGTTCCATTGGAGAGAGTGTTCGCAATCGATGACTGGACTAGAGAAGAAAATTTGGTAGGTAGAGAGCTTACGGATTTCCAGGAAAGAATAGCGCTACATAGAAAGGAAAAATTACTTGCTAAAGTTAAAGACAGAAAGACTCAGAATTTGTTGAACTCTGATCTCGTTGATGCAGAGGACTCGTCTGATGATGAAGAAGAGGAAGAATCTGGTGACGAACAGATCAAAACAGCAGAGCCTACTGAAGCTGCTGTCATAACGGCAACTGTCACTGCAGGACCAAGTATGGCGGACGAGCTCGCAGCCCACGAAGCTTTTATTTCAGACCACATCAAACAAAGTTTAGAGGAAAATAGACCGCTTGATTTGAAAATCACACATAAATTAAAACCAAGACAAGCCATGTTCCCATACTTTATTAATTTGCATAAGCACAAGTTCGACGACTACGGTGCTGTCGTTGATATTAAGGATTTCCAGAGAACCGATGAAATGACCAATAATAAAATCATTTTAGAAGGAAAAAAGAAATTCGAACAAAATGATAGAAGAAGATGGAATGATGACAATGACAGAAGGGGTCAAGGACAAAATGGTACCAGAGGAAAAAACCAGACCAGAAATCAAATAAATAAATTGACTCCACAAGAGCAATTGAACAACCAGATCTTGGAAAAGCATTTAGACACATTATTCACCCCAAGAAAAAGAGTCCCACTTGGAGCTGCTTCTTCTTATTCATCACCAAAGCAGCAGTTACGTGTTAGATGTGGTTTGTCATTCGTTGATTTATCTGGCTTGGTAGACCTCCGTTCATTAAGTATTATTGTATCTTCTTTGAAGCCGTACAACCTTCTCTTATTGCCTGACTTGACAACAAACGAAACTTCTAATGCAGAATTAAACGGTTTGCTAAATGTGCGATCCTTTTTCGAGAACCAGCAAGTTGAGCAGAAGCAAGAGGAAAACAAGAAAAATTTGTTTAACTCTACCAGATATTTGTCATTGTCTACTATTCGTAGTGGCCTCTCTAGTGTCGTTTCGTATGGTTCCAATAACAAAATGAATGTTTTACTGGTAACTAATGACGAACCCATTAAAATTGGTACGGACAATGACACTGGAGGTGTTGGTTTAAATAATTTTGAAATCAATTTGGATGACAATATTATTGATGACTTGAAATGGCAAAGCATCGATGGAAGTTACCGTGTAGCTCAAGTTTATGGTGAATTGGAAATCTACAATCAAGGATCTCTGAGCAAACGCCTGAGAGATCTCAATGACTATATAAATCCGTCAACATTGTTTACTTTGAAAAAAGTGAAAAAGGAGGATTTTGCCAAGCGCCAGCTTGCTGTTGCTGATAAGACCAATAACTCCAGTTTGCAGCCTTTGACCGGAAATGGACCAAAACTTGCCATTGGTAATATCAAATTGCCAGATTTGAAGAAAAAACTTGTGAGCCGTAATTTGAATGCTGAATTCAAGAGCGAAGGCACGCTTGTGGTCAATGACAAGATCGCTATCAGGAAAGTTGCGTACGGGTCGGTTGAAGGTGATGACACCGGAGACATTGTAATTGATGGAAATGCCGGGCCATTGTACTACGAAGTGAAGGAATGCATCAGAGAGATGTTGGCATATGTATAAATAGTGTATAATAGTAATAGACAGAACATAAATTATATATTATAAGCAGCATGTTGAGAATTAGCAGCAATATTGGATAATTCTGGAGAAAGTGTAGAAAATATAAAGAAAATTTGTAGAAATTGTGAATTTTTTTTCTTATATATCCCTATCTCAATCCCATCCACCAATATGTATTTCCCACCACCACGTCTACACCAACTCCTATTGTACTTCTACTTCTACCCAACTTCCTCCCTACCCTATCCATCTAACTGCAAAATCTGTATAGAAACCTCACACCAGTGGTCGTGCGCAACACACACTCTCACTCTCATTTTGTCGAACCAATAAGCGCCATGAAAAACGAAGTTATTAAACACTATGAAAGAAGGCATTCGTGAAGACAGAAGCAAGTGGGTAGTACCTTAGAAGCTCGCGTGTTAAGTCAGATATATATTACACACACAATGCAACCATACTCAAGATCTGGCGGTACCAGAAAGTGCTTTTACGAGTTCCAAACGTTGGTGGCTTGTTACACCTCTGCTGATACTACTACCAAGAAGGAATGCACACCACAATTCGATGACTACTTCGAGTGCTTGCACGGGTACAAGGAAAGAGAAAGAACCAGAATCATGTTACAGCAATTGAAAGAGAACGAGAAGACGAAAAACGGAGTCACTGCCCAAGATTTGTTCAAGGCTTCCGGCTCAGTCTACGAAAACTTGGACTTGGTAAAGAAATAGATTCCCTAGAAACCTCCCCATTGCGTCCACTTCACATTCTGAACGAAGCGTCTATACTTCACATACTCTGCAAGTCGCCAATAGGAACGGCCTGACAGAGGTCAGCAGAAAGCTCATTTTTTTTTCATATTTATTCCTTTTCATGTAAATTATCGTTTAGATTGACCTGCGACACGTCATTCCACATTATTTAGTTTTAACTAATACATTGCATCCAGTCGAGAGTGTTCTATGTAGTTGTAGATACCAAACGTTGTTGTAAATGATAAGTTATGGTCAATAACCAGAAGAGTTACAGCATTGAATTTTTCAATATTTCCTTAAAAGTCACTTTTGCTAGCCGCTGCATTCTTATAGGAGAAATAGCTAGATAAGCAAAGTTGATGGGTATATATAGAAACAAATGAACCATCAGACTAGACTACAGCAAAGAGAGCCTTAATATATGGGACCCCCATGTAATCCTAGGATCCATATATATACTTGTGCAAAAGGGCACGAGAAAACAAAACCCTGCATATGATCAATTAAGCTCTTTTTCGCTTTTTTTTTTATGGTGGATGTATATTCCTATCATGTTACAGACTGGGTACTATTGAACCCACTAGCTAATGAGAGGTACTATAAATCAGTTGATGAAGGAGATTAGTACGGAGAGAAACTAGAGTAGACTAGAGCAAAACTCTCCGGCTGAGGAAATTATTCATCTTGTTAGATGATCATGGTGATGATTTAGATTAGTAGAAATGATTGAAAGTCGATACCCAAATTCGCGAATGACGAAAATCACGTGATTTTGAGACACTCATTCAAGCAGCAGCGAAAAACATCATCAAAATCCGTGATAGTTTAGTGGCTAGAATTACCGCTTGTCGCGTGGTAGACCGGGGTTCAATTCCCCGTCGCGGAGATTTTGCTTGCGCAAGTGGTTTAGTGGTAAAATCCAACGTTGCCATCGTTGGGCCCCCGGTTCGATTCCGGGCTTGCGCATATTTTTTGATAATGTCACGTTTCAGGCTTCCGGGCGCGACTTACGACTTCAACCTCTATGATATTTACATATATTTTTTGAAAGACACGATTTATAGATCACAGTATAGATGGTATCTTCAAATGGAATTGGAGGAACTAACGCTACAGAATCCTATTAAGTTAGGATTCTATGACCCGTTCAACATATATTCACATGTCAAGGAAGATTTCGAAGGAAAACTCCCGTTAACGAATTTGCATTGGAAGTATCATGCTTCTAAACCATTGAAATCTATACCTCTACTTCCCGTGGAGCTTATTGAGGAAGTGCCGAAGAAGAACACCAGCGCCATACAGCGAATTGAAAATGGCGGGATATATGTTCGGATCATGTTTGTTCAAATCGAACACATGGACACTTATAGATCTCAAGTTCGGCCATTGATTAAGGAATGGCTAAAGAATCTTGTTCTTAACTCTAGAGGTGAGTGGATGGTAGTGTTATACATACCGTCCACAGCGAAGGACAAAAATTCCACCATTATAAAGACGTCCTACTTTGACAAATTGAAAATCGACTTTGGAGAAGAAGGAAAGGAACTTCCTTCTATTTTTGAAGGTAACTCATACCCTATGCCTTCAAGACGTATCTTTAAGATCAAAGGTAGCTCGGATAATAACATCAACAGATTGGAACAGTATAATGATCTTATTTCAAACTTGAAGGACTTGTTAATAACTTCATTCAGTAATAACTATCGATACTTCAACGAAAGGCTAACTGGAATTAAACCGATTTCCTTAGACAAGTTTGTAACCAGACTCAAATTAGCTGACCTTTTGCATGACATGAGGCTCTTTCAGGATTCATTTGACACATATATGTTGGTTGAAAACGATATGAACCAACTCTATTCGACAAACAGAGAATTATTTGATCTCGAAATTCAAGATCTTCCAACATCATTTCTGAAATACAAATTTGAGTCCTCATTCCAGTCATCAGAACTTAGTCTCTCGCTTGCAAAAAAAAATAAAATCAATCTATTTAGAGCCAAATGTGTCATGTTCAAAAATCAATCTATCCTACTTCAATCTCTCGCTAATTTTGCGAATACAATCTCAATTTCAGCAATATTTATTTCTAATTTGTTGCAAAAGTTAATCTACTTCTTGAATGATGTTACGAACACATTTCCAGATTCAAATTTGAATGAATTCGTGTTCTGTGTCATCGACAATTACTTGAACTTACCCATTTGTAACAAGTTGATTGAAGTTAACTCCAAGAACAACGAATCTGTCGAAGGCAGTAATTACCAATTGCATGAAATCTTGGAATTTAAAGGAGAGTTGAAATTATACCAGCGTTCAAAGCTAATTAGTATTGCAGAGACATATGGTTACCGTATTAATGGTCCCGAGTCTGTCTTAGAAGAGATACATTTGGATGACTCCCCCATTACTGAAACAGAGCCTACCCCTCTTTCCTATGCACCAATAATAGAAGCAGTTGCTACAAAGGATTCATTTTATAGTTACTTTGAATCTATCACCGAGCAGATCATTCAGGATATGGTATTCTGTGGAAGATCGAAGACTATTGATCTTTTAAGCATAGATCTAGCATTACTCAAATATCAAAGGGGGAACTTCCAGGAATCACTCAACATACTTGAAGATTCATACGAATTTTTCATAGTTAATGGCTGGAACTTCATGGGAGGCTTCTTGTTGGATATTTACTTGGATTCCATTGAAAAATTGAATGGTTCGAACCATGAGCACGTACTTTTAACTAGTCTCAAATTGTTATCTACTTTGATTGAAAATTGCAAGACTAAAGAAAGTTTTGGAATCAACGCTTATCGTTTGATTAAAAGTAGAGATCAAATTAGAAAGCTATACGACAATGTCGTTGTTAATTCCTTGAAGTTGGAGCAAGTGATAGATTATCCACTTGAGAGCCTCTTCCATACCGAGATTTCACAATACTTCCATGAAGATATTCATACGTCATTGGATCGGTACTTCTTGCAATTTGAGATCACCAACTTATTTGACTTGGAGTTTGAATTTCAGTCAGTAGAATTGCATTTGATAAGCAAAGATCTTGAAGAAATTTGCTTCTCCAACCAGTCTGTAAAGTTGAACAGCAAGACATCACAGAATATCAAGCTATATTCGAATGCTTTTAAATTAGGAGACTTTGTACCTTCAAGGTTGACTATTAAGGTGAACGAGAATCTACAATTTCTGAGAGAGTTCGACTCTTATAAACAACCAGACAGCACTGTCTCCGATGTTAATGCTACAGTAATACAAAGCACTAATAATTATGTTGCAGTCAACGAAAATAGTACTGCTGGTTATGGACATAGTAAACTGAGATTGGATGACATTTATTTTTATCAAAGCTTGGAAAAGCTCAGGGTCGATATAAAAAATGCATCTGTGATTAGTTTGGGGACAACAGAATTGCTTGTTCAAATTCAAAATGGAAAAAACGATATTGAGAATATACAAATAGAGTTGATTGCTATAACCGATGGTGTCAAACTTGACTTCAGATCGGCCCAAACCAACCTTGACAAATTAGAGAAGGGAAAAACTCATGATGTCATCGTGCCATATAAGTACTATAATGATAATAAGGTAATCAAGGTACAGGCCGATATGATCTATACTGTGGATGGAGAAGCATTCTCTCACCTGTTAAGATTTGAAGTAGATACAACATTGACCATATCAGTATCCGTCCAAGATATTTTCAAGACCGACTTCATATATTCGAAATTTCAAGTAGGAACATCCAACCCCAAATTACCTATTCGAGTTATATCCAACAGTTTATCTACCAAGAATATCCATTATTCCATCACGAAACCAATATGCAATGTTCCATCCTTAGTAACATTTGGTGAGCAGCCAGCGTCTTTTTTCTATAAAATCGTACCTGATTTTAACTATTCAATCACTTCATCTGATATGTTAGATTTGGTTGTTGAATATTCAAATTTAGCGGATGAGTGTGATTTGTACTTGAACGATAAGATCCTTAATGAATTGAGATCTCAAAACCTAGAAAATTACTGGTTTATATTTAAGAATTTGGCTCTTAAAAAGGTGACTTTTGACTTGAATAATTATGGGATAAAGCAATTTATCAAGGCAGTCAATCGGATAGAAGTGGACATGCTTATAAAAAAGTTGATTTTCAAGCATGCTGAGAAGAAAGAGGAACAAGATGTATTAGTTAAGGTATTTGATTCTATTTTTGGTGAGGAGATGTATGTTCAGCCGGATCCAGTTTATGTGATTCGAAAGCTTTTCATATCAGTTCCTGTGCCAATCTTGAGGTATTTGCAAGTTTTAGAGTTTGAGTATGAAAAGAAGCCTAGATATCTTGTTGGCGAGCCTATTCCAATGAAACTTAAGATCGAAACAGTAACGAAATGGTTTGAGTCTAAAAACGAGCTGGTAAGGGAAGAAAATGTACCAATCGCAGAATCATCTCCAGAAAAGGCTAATGGTAGCTTAGAGTCTAAGAATGAGGAGAATTTCCAAATGCTTGTCCAAAACGACGACAACTGGCTTGTATCTGGTTTCAAGAAGTATAACTTCTCATTAGATAACGATACAAAGTCCAACTCTTTCGAGCTTGACCTCGTCATGATCCCTTTGAATGTGGGAAAGGTGCTACTTCCTAGGGTGACCATCAAATCATTAGCCTCTAAAACAGAAGACGACACTTCGATGGACATGGAAATAAAAAACGGTATTGAGGCTTTGCTTATAGTACCTGAATTGGAGAGCATTACTTTCTCTTTTTAGGTGTATTTTGTAAATAGAATTTTAGATTTAATAGATGAACGAAGGGAGATAGAAATCGAGCATGTACTTCAAGTGCGCCGTGAATCGGATGGCCTCACAGTTAGGAAATCCTTACAGTAATATTAAGCATCCCAATCTCAATGTATATATACACATATATTTCTAACTTGAAGACAAGCTTGAGAAACCTCAACCTCTGATTCTGCCTTCTTATAAAACCAAGGATACTCTACCCTCTCCGTAGCCGTACCAAATGCCTTTTGAAGCTTTTTTTGCAGCTATTATCATGCTGTCACTCACTGCTCGGAAGTCATCGCTCGTCCATCTCCCACGTGATATTTCACTGCCAAACGGTATTCTCGGTTCGGATAATACAAACTTCTCCGACCATAGCCTGCTTTATGGTATTACTGATAACTATTCTTTCTATCTTAATAAAGAAGAAATTATTTGTTCTCTTGCAGTATAAAAGAGTCACACCAACGTATAGGACTCTAGCAGTAGACTTTTGTGTACCAATTAGTTCAAGCCTCAATAATTCATCATGGTTAAGGATACTACTTACTATGACATTCTAGGCGTCGAGCCTACAGCCACCGACATCGAGTTGAAAAAGGCATACAGAAAGCAGGCTATCAAGCTCCATCCCGATAAAAACGCCAATGACCCACAAGCGGCGTCCAAGTTCCAAGAGCTTGGTGAAGCTTACGGAATTCTCCAGGACCCAAATTCTCGTGCTATTTACGATGAGATGGGAGTTGATGGCATGAAAGAGAGCAACGGAGCCGGTGAAGCAGCCAACATAGATCCGGCAGAGTTCTTCGCCATGATATTTGGAGGTGAGGGATTCAAGGACTGGATAGGTGAATTGTCGATGTTGAAGGAGGTAAGTCAAACAGCAGAGGTTTTAGACGAAAACGAAAACAAAGAAAAGGACAAGGAAAGCGAGGGTACTACCGCCACCACGACCACTACTTCAACAACAGAAAACTCAGCTTCGCAAGCAACAAACATTAACCATTCTGTATCTGAATTGTCCATATCAGATCAAAGTAGCTCGAACAAGATCAACAAACCATCAGGTTCTGTAGGCGAGCTTACTAGCGAAGAAATAAAGAAAAAGAAGAAGCAAAAGATGACACCTGAACAAAGACAGGAGATCTTGAGACTACACGAGGAGTCCAAGAAGGCTAAGCAAGCCAGAGTGGATCAATTAGCTGCTAACTTGCTTTCAAGAATCGAGAAATACGGAAGTGCATCATCCAATCCCGAGAGCTTGAAGCAGTACAAAAGCAAATTACTTGTAGAATTAGAAGACTTAAAGATAGAGAGTTTCGGTATCCAATTGCTTCACTTGATTGCCAAGATATACACCCAACAGGGTAGTGCTACTATTCAATCTTGCAAGACATTTGGTGTTTCCAAGATTTTCACCAGCGTAAGAAGTAAGACAGACACCGTCAGAAACGGTTACTCTATCTTGAAAACTGCTCTCGATGCTCAAAGCTCAGTAGAGCAGATGGTCGCGGAGCAAGAGGCTATGAAAGACGCGATTGCCAATGGTGTGGAAATTCCTGAAAAGGAGAAGTACCTTTTGGCGGAAATGGAAAGAATGATCACAGGAAAGTTCCTTGCTACTGCGTGGGCGACCACAAAGTTTGAAGTCGTTGGTGTATTGAACAAGGTATGTCACACCGTCTTGAACGATAAGAAGTTGAGCAAGAAGGAGAGAATTAAGAGGGCCGAAGCCGTTATTTATATTGGTAAGATCATGGCTGCAGTGCAAAGATCCCCTGAAGAAGAAGAAGAGGCCAGAATCTTCGAAGAGATGATGGCAGAGGCTCTGGCTAAGAAGTCTCACAAGAACAAAAAGTCTCAAATGTCTGACAAGGAACTCGAGGATTACTTGAGAAGAATGGCTGAGGCTGAAGGTGCTGAGGACACTACCCCATAGAAGGAAACAATCACCTATTTAATAGTTAATTTTGTTGTATATAATCAATGTATCTGTAGTAACAAAATGATTGCAAAAAGCCGTGTACTGTATATATCACGTGCGGTCGATCTCTGTCATTATTTGGTAGATGCACGCTGGTTTCGGACCGATTCAAAAGAAAGTAAATTCAAAATATTATAACTAAGCAAAGATATCGACGTATCTTATACATCTACACCTACAATCAATACGTTCAAGATGGCCAACAGTAGACAAATATTATCCTTGTACAAGCAGTTGTTGGAAAAGGCATACAAGTTTGATAACTACAACTTCAGAGAGTATGCGAAGAGAAAGATTCACACCACGTTCAAGGAGAACAAGGCATTGACCGACGAGAAGGACATCAATCAGTTCTACAATAAGGGAATCAACAGCTTAGCACAATTGCACAGACAAACCACGATCTCTCAGATGTTCACATTTGATAAGTTGGTAGTTGAACCTTTAAAGAAGCACCATTAGTGGCAAAACCTGGATCAATAGGGGAATATTCAAATATTCTGGATTTTAATAGGAGGACTCTCGCTATATTGGAAAAAGTTCCAAATTGCAGAGGTTTCGACACATTTTACTTGCAAATAGTTGCACTTAAGAAAAGATTATTGTAAATAGAGAAAATATAATGAGTTTTATGGCAAAACGGATTGGATTTCAGTCAAATGTAACATTACAAGTATAAAAACCACGAGGTAGCACTCAGGCGAGCTATACTATCCAGCCATTTCAAATCATGCAAACTTTATTTGCAGGTACTACGTTTTGGGCAATCTATAGTAAGTAAGATTGTGATGGTAGACAATACAGTCTAGATATTTTTACGAGAATTTTTAGGGGAAGCTCTTAGCACTATAGTCAGTTAGCTAAAACTCTCACATAGGTTAGCTGACTTGCCGCCTTGAAGGTGACAATTATCAGCTGTAAGAGGCTTCCACGAATCGGAGTGAATGTGATAAGCCCCTTTTCCTCGAAACGAAGAAAGACCCAGATCACTTCTACTCTTGGATATGTTCGCTGTCTAATCTTTGTTCTATTCGGTATACTTTACATTATAGCCGCCAAGAGTAGCCCCTTAGTATCTAAGAAAATTTGTCTTCTTTTAATTCACAATTGACAGTCTCCCTAAAAGTTCAGCTGTGCCAATGAGCAACCCTCCAAATGGTAGTTCCACCCTTCATTGCTCGACACATGATAAAATCTAATCTTATCAGATCGCTTAAAACTGCGGGAAATTGGCTTTTCCGTATCGGCCAAGTTCTATATTGTCGCAAAATTTCTTGTCCCGAATTTATTTTAATGTTGTCAGGTAAAATATGCCATTATTTTGGAAGTGCTTGCACGGCTATAGTACAGATTTGTCGGAGAACTAGCATAGTTAGTGAATTCTAGAATGGATTATTCCATTGTAGCTAAGTCCAATTCCTGGAATTCGAAGAAGTCTCTTGAGAAGTTCGAATTGCTATTTCAGTGCTCGTATCATGGAAGAAGTCTGCGAATTCCGCTATGTGGTAACTGAAGACTGTTTTGCACGCAAATGTCACTCACTTCAGTGTAGCCTGTCCTTTTCTCCTAATTTTTCCCGGTTGCTATATTTTTTCTTGGTCAAATCCTATAATTACCGGCCGTGACATGTTTCAAACGTTCCAAAAATTGATTCGGGCGTCACAGTTAACATTTCTTTGGGTGGAAAGTTGGGTCAAAACAATGAAAATAGTACAATGTGAAATAGGGACTGCAATTGATTCGTCAGGTGCTAGTATGCCAAGAACTTGATGGTGCAAGATGTGCGCTCATAACCAGGAAAATAAATTCATGCGGATTAATTAGATAATGCATGCCTTGAGTTGACACACCACAAAAGGCTTATACAGTTAACAGGTAGGGGAAGGGTGTAATTTGCAGTGGTTACAATGCCGCCCGTATGCAAAACCACAGTTAAATTGGTCGGCAATACCCAATATGATGAAGTTGAGTGCCTCTTGGCAATAGTCTCTCTTAAATTGGCTTGTACCAAAATGATATGCCAATGCAATAAAGCGAATAGTCCATTGTTCAACTGCAATTTAGTAGGATAAAGGCCCTTCATTGGCTTAAACAAGAAGCTTTGAAGGAGTTCAACTTTCCCGCAACAATAGATCAAAAAGATAACCAATCACTAGGGCTGTTAATTGGGCTAACAAAAATGATAATTTTTGCAATTCTGCCAGCTATATATATAGATGAAGAAGCCATCATCAAACATGCTATTCCACTTTCAATCTTCAAGATAAACGCAAGATGAGACCAACCGCTTTCTTCCTAATCCTCTACTTTGTGGTAGGAACCTTGGCAGCTTCAGCTAAACCTGACAGGTATACGGAGTTTGATATAGCTTTAAGTGCTTGCACAACCTTCATTGGTAAATCCGCAACTGTATGTGCCTCTCAGGGTAAGAGAAATACGCCTTACAAGTGCTATTGTGGTACATCACCAGGTTTTGGAACTTTGGCAGATTGTTTCGTGAAGGGCTATGACAATCTGACCAGTATTATTCATGAATTCATTGACACATGCAGGGATCAAGCTAATATCACAATGACGGAGGAAGACTTCTGGAAAAAGTACTCGGCCTCAATATCTGAGATGAAAAATGCAAGCACCATTGTACCCTCAATGTCACACTCTAAAGCTGCCTCCAATGCAAGAGGGCTGCCAGAGTCAGTTAGCTTTCCTGTGTTAATTGACTATGCTACATTCCCACCTTATAGGCAAGCATACAGGATGAACATGAACAATTTCAATTTGGCAATGGACTTTGGCAGTGGACTCTTAGGATACTGGGCAGGTGTTTTACTCGTTGCAGGAATTGTGAACTGGACAATCAGGCTATTCCCAGGCTTAGTGGAATACTTCACTGGTAGATTCTCTAATTCATACAGAAGATACATAACATTAAGTGCTCTAATTAAGAAGAAGAAGACTAATGAACAGAAGATCTTGGGTATTTTTGATTGTTTGGTTCCTTCAAGAATGGAATCTATCATCATCGCCGTATTTGTTATTTTGACAGGATTCTTTAGCGGATACCATATTCACCATATTGAGAACAATCCCATTTACCCCACCTTGGCTTCAGAGTTAGGACATACGATAGCTGACAGAACTGGAGTCGTCGTCTGCTTTATAATCCCACTATTAATTTTATTTGCTGGTCGCAACAATTTCCTACAATGGTTAACAAGATGGAATTTCGCAACATTTATTACATTTCATAGATGGGTTTCCAGAGTCTCTGTTTGGTTGGTCATCGTTCATGCCATCACTTTCACCATCTCAGATGTAAGTAATAAGAGATATACTAGGCGTATGCAAAACACTTTTATGAAATGGGCAACTGTCGCCACTATCAGTGGTGGAATTATTCTTGTTCAAGCCTCCCTCTTCTTTAGAAGAAGATGGTACGAAACATTTTTAATCCTTCATATAATTTTTGCAGCATTGTTCATTGCTGGTGCGTGGTACCATACAGAGAGGTTTGGTTACGGAAATTTCTATTACACTTGTGCAGCCATCTGGTCCTTTGATAGGGCTGTAAGATTAGGAAGATTAATTCTGTTCGGAATGCCACTGGCCACTGTGACCCTTCTAGCCGATGAGACTTTGAGGGTAGTTGTGCCAAAGCCAAAGTACTGGAAATCAATTCCAGGTGGACATGCTTTTATTCATTTCATTAGGCCAAGTTGTTTTTGGCAGTCGCATCCGTTCACATTCACAGAATCTCCTGATTCGGATGGTGCTATTGTATTTTATGTGAAGGTTAAAGGAGGTGTTACTCACGGTTTATACCAACACTTGTCAAATTTCCCTGGAAAGACTTCTACTATTAGAGTGTGCGTTGAGGGACCTTATGGTGAACCATCAAGCGCAAGATCTTATAAGAACATTCATTTTGTGGCAGGAGGAAATGGAGTTCCAGGTATCTACTCGGAGTGTATCGACTTGGCAAGAAAATCAGCTTCTAAGCAATCCATTAAATTAACTTGGGTTATTAGAGAATGGAAATCACTTTCCTGGTTCTATGACGAATTAAAGCAACTTAAGGATACAAAAGTCCAAACTACCGTTTATGTCACTAGACCAAAATCAACTTCGGGAGTGCAATACTTAGGGAATATTAATTCAGAATCTAACTCTTCTCAATTTGAGAAGAATGAATCGAGTGACGAGAAATGCAAAGAATTAGACTCACCTGACGATTCATCATCGGTAGGTGACATAGTCGAATCGATTAAAGCTGATTTGTCGCATATCACTTTCGAAGAGGGAAGACCGGACATCGAGGATATGATTCTTGAAGAAATGAAGGAGACAAATGGCTCATTGGCATATGTCACTTGTGGTCTGCCTTTGATGGTTGATGACATTAGATATTCTGTTGTCAGCAACTTAGATGTCACAAAGTACAGGGTAGAATACTTCGAGCAATTGCAAACTTGGACTTAAATATTTAATTTATCAAAATAAACTATTCTTTTTCCAAATTAAATAGTATGCACCTTTGAAGGGATGTCTTTAAAGGGGTGTGACTTAGGATACAATAGATTTGGGATGCGTTATATGTTAGGTTAATTCCATACTCAATTTGGGCTGCAAAAAAAAAAACGACCTCGGTGAGGATCGAACTCACGATCTCAAGATTAACAGTCTTACGCCTTAACCAGCTTGGCCACGAAGTCATTTTTCTTGAAAACATCATCATTTTTTGTTGAAGAGGAAGCGATTAAAAATTTAAACATCAGTGCCGCAACAAAATTCGATCTCGTTTGCTGTATTCTTTCCTGTGTACATGCTATTATTGGGCTAATATTCTCTCCAGCACTTTACGATTCATCTAGCCGCTGATTTATATCTATATATTTCATTTAGATATAAATAACATAGATGTATTACGTATCAAAACACTTTTGAGAATTGATATATTTATAAAAAATAAAAAGACATCTTACCCGTCAATAACATTCATGGGAATGACGCTCTCCTCACAAGTGTGGGCACAATTATTCACCTCGTAATATGTATTTGATCCTTAATGACTTTGTATCAGCACTATTATCTCAGAATTTTCTACTTTCATTCGGTACTCAGCACCTCTGTTTATTTAGAGTAAGAAATAAGGTAGTAGACATTGTCTTTACTCAGGGAAAAAAATAAGCAACCGTAAGCAGTCCGTCCCGTGGCAAACAAATCTGAGTAGTATAATAACAAGAGCTCTCCAACTATTTCCCACTCACTTTTTTTTAACTAGTACACAATCAATGGGCAGCATAATAATAAGACTATTCAGAAAGTTAAACTATTATTCCCTATAAGAAACGATCAAGACATTGCAGAGTTGAGAAAATTTTCAATTCGGGCTAATCTCCAAATCATTCCAACCATTTTATAATAGTTTCATATCTCGATCGTCATGTACACTCATTTTTCATTAAGGGAATTTGTGCCGAGATTCGTGAAGGAGATAAGGCGCTCCTCGTAAAGCCCGAAAGGTGCCAATAGTTCCAGTGGATCTAAAGACCTTGCCATAATATTCCAATTAAGAAATGCGGGCCAAGTAACCTTCGTTTGCTGTCAAAATGGAAATAATTTGGGAACTAACATATGTCAACGATTATTGAATATTTTAAAAATACATTTATTTCCTTATACAAATTAAAATTACAACCAATGTAGAAGAACTGAAAGAAAATGGATGAATAAGTGTTGAATAAATAAGCTTTTTTTGAGACCAAATTCTTACAAAGAAATAAAAGAATGACTATACCTTGTGTATATAATCCATTAATTCATGAAGTATGTTCTCCAAGCTGGAGTAAAATGCACAATAATCGTTAATATCAACGAAATTGTTCCTTAAATCGTAATAAATCTTCTCGTTTAATTGTATCAATTCAGTTTTCGTGTCTGCACTTAAGTTATTATTAACAATTGACAACTTGTTGTTTGCATGGCATCGATTTGGATCCAAATTCGTAGTATGGATTAGAGAATTTGAAAACATATCCATCCGCTCTCTGTTATTATTTCCCGAATTGTTATTACTGCTGTTGTTATTGTTCGTATGACTGCTATGCCCAGAATTATGGCTACTGTGACCATTGTTAATTCCGTTGTGAGGAGTAATCGTAGAGCCCCTATTGGTATCGTGGCTTCCACGGTGATGGTGACGATGATTAGAATGAGGATGAAGCAATTGATTCTGCTGCTGCTGTTGCTGTTTCTCCTGTTTCTTCTGCTCTTCTTCTGCTGCCTCCAAGAATTCTGAATCGTTGAAAATAGGTTGAGGAACATCCATAACGTTAAAGAGGTCATTCATATTCATGTAACCAGTGACCTGATAATCAAAGAACTCGATACGGCCTCCGCTTGATCCACCACTAAGAGTTGAGTCGTTGTATTGATTAATTAATTCCACAATATTGTATCTCTTTAAAAGAAATTCCCAAGTCAAGTTTGTCAAGGATAACATTCTCTTATATTTTTCATTCTTGAACCACTTTCTATTCAAGATGAACAATGCCTTATTAATCAACTTCACGTATATGCATAGTTCATTCAAAGTCATAAATTCGTATTTCAACTTCACTGTAATTATAATGAACATCAAAATGATAGAATCAAGAGGAATGGTCCTCTTGATGTACCAATTATATTTTCCAAATTTAATGAAGTCGTTATACTTCAAGAAGTCATTCAAATTATGCAAAATTGAAGGAATCAAGTTATTGTGCATGTTCTCATATGAGAATTTCTCAAATTGATTGAACCTTAACAAAGAAATGGATGAGTTATTGAAGTTCTTGATAATATTCGCTTCTTGGATTCTTCCAAAAGTGTCTTCGTATTGGCTCAAAGAAAGGATTCCACCTCTAGTTTTTGTTAAATTCTCTAATTCGGCTCCGCCTTTCCCCTTTGATTTGCCAGATTTACCATCATCGGAGCCATAATCGTTTGACGTATTATCTCCAAATAAAATCTTCTTGTGCAATAACATAAGAGCTCTGTCCACAAAACTCCACGAGTGATTCTTGATGAAATTGATCAAATTCATTTCTTGAACAGTGGTTGGAGGGTTCAATTTGTAGAATTGATTCATTCTGAAAATTGATTTATGAATATACTTAAAGTAGTCGATAATCATACCTTTGATCTCATTGATTTGGTTTGGGGTGATATCCGAGGATAATCCATTGTGCAAGTGGTATACCAACTCACTCAGTATGCGATCATACTTAAATTTAACATTCATAGAGAGAATACTTACATTAAGTTTCTTTTCCTTGATTATTCCTAATTTGTCAAAAATTGGTTCTTCTTCTTCTGGCATCAAGACGTTGAAATCCTCAAATTTACACACTGGAGGTAAGCAGAAATTATGAGAGGTCAATGCATCCAATCCAAATATAACCCACCAGAGCAATCTTCTGAATTTGATAACTTCCCAATCATTGATTCGCAAGCTAATTAAAGGGTCCTTGTGCATTTGCAAGAACTTCGCGTATCTGATGATCTGGGACATCTCCATTGTGGATGGGTTTGGCGACGTGGACTGAATGATCACGTTTCCCAACAATAATGGAATAGTCTTGATACCATGTGGGTAGTTGTAGTACTGGCAAATCTTATTGAAAGCTTTCAAATAACGATTAATATCTTGGTTTAAGAGTAAGTTGTCATACTCTTCAAACTCAGAAATGGTGGAAGCATACAAAATTGGAAAATACAAAGTATAGAATTGCAAGTAGTTGAATTCTGCCTCTCCATTATTAGAACCTCCCGAATGAGTCGAGCTTGTGCTTTCTGGGCTAGCCTTGTTCACATTGGCACTATTGTTAGCAGGAGCACCTTCCGTTTCAAGGTTCCAGTAGCGATCATGTTCTTTCAAGAAATCGCTGAGATTCACAACAATAGGTAACAAAAGATGTACAGAGTTGATGTATCTATCGATTAATTCAAAGGACCGCTCCTTACCGATAGGCAAATGATTTAACAAGTCATCCAAAAGATGCTCATTATCATAATACGTATTGGTACCATAAAGATAATTGATTGTCGTAGCTGGGTTGGAAGAATAAGCATTTAAAGAGTTGTTCAATCCAGGGTTGTTGGGTTGACCTTTCACTTTAGGTGGCTTTGTAGCATTTGCAGGAGTCTCAGATCTGGGAGGAGGTTCATCAACGTTGTTATTGATGTTTCTGCTAAAGAATGAATTGATATTGGTCGTACTGTTTGTTTGCGATAACGATGGTGGCATGTTGGCTTGCGTCATAGGAGAGTTCACATTTGATGGTAAGTTCGAAGCTAGCAACCCCTCCTGATGAGCAAAAGTGAAAGAACTCAAGTTGAATGAATACTGGTCTTCCTGGTTTCCAGAAACGGTGTTTCCAGTGTTGTGACCATTATTACCTAAGTTGCTTGGCATATTTGGTTGTTGAGTTGAGAAATTGGTGTTAAAGTAATTGTTGGTGATGTTATTGGAGCCACTGTTCGTGATGGGAGTCTGTAAAACACTATTCGCAATCATTGGCATGTTGTTTAAGGAAGTAGTATTGTTCGGAATGTTGTTATGCAACCGGTTTATATTGTCATTATTAGCGTCATTTTCATTAGCGCCGTTAGTAGGGTTCGATGCAGGGTTGTTTTGGAGGTTGAAGTTCAAGTTCAAGTAGTTGAGAGAAAGCTCAGGGATTATGGGATTTGGTGTCGAAGCTTTGGTGTAGGGTTCCGCGTCGTTATTACTATCGGTGGAAATAGCATGATTACTAGCTACCGAACCAACAGAAAGCATTGGATGGGACTGTAATGGAGCATTATGTTCACTGGCATGGTTTGAGTCTTGTGGAGATGAAACCTCGTCGTCGTCTTCCATGTCGTCATTATCGTCCATATCATCTTCCTCCTTCAAGTCGTGGTCCATTACGGATTCTGTCGAGCTGAACGAATTTCGATTGTCATCTTCCAGAAGCTTGACAATGCTACTACTTCTGCTTTTAGACTTCTTGCTAAGGGTGTAGTTCTTCTCCTTGGCAGCCAAGCCTCTGGATGCCTTCTCCTTTTCGGTCAACCTAGCAGACTTCTTACCTCCTCTACTGACCCTTTCGTTGATGAAATATTTGCATTCTACACCCAATTTTTCGCAGTTATTACATACTGGCTGTATTCTCGAGCACTTTATCTTCTTGGAGTGGCAGTATATACAGCTCAATATCTTTCTTTGTCTTGTTTTCTGAACCTTCATCACCTTTCCGTCGGCCAAAACCTTCAACTCGGACTTTTTGGCGGGGGCCAACAATTTGAGCGATCCGGCTGTTGGCGTAGACGAGGATGACGTTGGAGATGTAGACGTCACTGTAGAAGTCGATTGGGACATCGTCGACAGCGACAATATCGATGGAGACAGCGGCGAGCCGCTGTTGGCTGAATGCGCTGTATGGGCTGATTCGTGGGCCGATAGCATGTTGGCAGACTTACTGGGTGACATGGGTGTGTTGTTGAACGAAGAGAGTTGGATATAGTCTACTTCCATGATACGGGATTGGGGCACAGACACTGATTCTATGGATTTCGGCCAGGTTGGATATGGAGCTTTCGGCGCAGTGGTTTTAGTAATGGCAGTGAATAGGATGAGGTTAAGTGCTAGCAGTGTATGCGATATAGGTAGGGTCAGGTCAAACTCCACTGAGTAATACTAGAAATCACTAAACGTAGAAGGATTCTAAAAGAAGTTCGGAAATACCATCAATCCGTGCAAGCAAGGGATACCGAAGTATATATATATAGTATATTGGATCTAGCAGTAACTGCTGTACGCTGTACGCTGTACGCTATATGCTGTATCGATCAAGTATGTAGAAACGAACGGGAGGTAGTATACACTACAAAGAGAGCATATATTAATGCAAACCAATACGAGGTATGTAAGGCGACGAATGCAAGTCCGAGAAGGAATTTCCGTAGAAGGAGGAGGAAATTTTAATGAGTTGAGATCTGGGGTGGTGCGGAGGGGCTGGGGTATGAGTCGGAGGCGTCTAAAAAGAGGGACTACACTCTATTTTTGGTGCTGTGGGTGTGATGAAAAGTCAGTAGGAGCTGGTGGTTCCAACAGGCAGGTGGAACAGCACTCCGAGAATTGCTACCACGAGACTACAGCAACAGAGACAGAAAAGCTACGGACCATGGTTAGATGTGTAATTATTACTTGTCGATTATTACTTATTATTGCAATGATTTGCTTCCTACACAGTCTCAGCTGCACGACAACCCCCTCGTATGTCTAGTTGACCTCAACCTAAATCCTGGAATAGGAGTCTGGTCAAGAAAAATCACGCTATCCCGAGAGTAATTGGATGTAAAACCCAAGGTTGGCAGCTCAATTGATTTTATTATTCCAGTATTATTAGACGTGCAAAGCTTCCAATCACCTGGTAATGTCATTATTTTTTAGGGGGCA
This sequence comes from Scheffersomyces lignosus, assembly GCA_001599395.1. Lineage (NCBI taxonomy): Eukaryota > Fungi > Ascomycota > Pichiomycetes > Serinales > Debaryomycetaceae > Scheffersomyces > Scheffersomyces lignosus. Next base: position 1,048,584 of record BCGS01000002.1, on the reverse strand, counting down.
GCTTTGCACGACTGGGGTCGTACTCTGGACAGGGCTTTCTAAAGTCCGGGGATTAGCCAATGGAAGTTTTGTTCTGGTGGGCTGCGCGCATGTCCTGTAAATTTGCGAATCGTGGTGACGGTGGATTTTCTGGGGTAGCGCCCTAGAAGATCAAGTCCGACAGACGTCAAGGTACAGGGTATACAACGGCAATAGGCCTATTACGGCAATGATTCGGAGTGTCAAGCCGGCGGGGCAGCTTAAAATCGATTCTATTGTCCTGCTGCCAATTATCACCGGCTACCAGCATAAACGCTCTGGATTTTTGTGACAATAGCCGTAGACCCAACATTTTCGCGAACTATAAATTAGGCACTTCTGGAAACTCCCACAATCAACCTGGAATATCCGTAAATAATACCAAAGTAGTGCTCTTCCTTCTGAACATCACCAACTCCTTCGTACAAGCCACAGGTACTGAACCGATACTATATGTTGCATGATGTCCTTTTGTTTCTTTTTGGTGTACGGTTTAGTGGAGTTGTCCCCTTCCTTCAAAAAGGAAAATAAGTAACTTTATTTGTGAATAATCCAATAGCAATGAGTGTGAGAAACGATCATTCCCTATCTAATGACCAAAAAAACCAAGTGTTTCATCTCGGGGGTGAGGCTCGCAGCATTACGTATCTGTATTCGAGACTTCCTGTGAAAAAGGTTGAAACCGTAGTTAGGATTTGCTATCTCGAAGTTGTACTACCCTTTCAGGTGTACCTTGAACAGGGAACTCCGAAAACTTAATCACCAATTTAGGAAGATAGATACGATGTATCTGCAGACATTATGCATACCCCAGGGATGATCGGAGTCTTCCAACCTGCCAACAACAATGGCAAGGATCGATGGAACTTCTCGTTTCATTCCACTGGTTCCACAAATCCACCATGGAAGTGTGAGTTTACAGTATTCAACTAAACTCCGAATAATATTGATAATAAATTATAGTTCTATTTCGGACCTGCTCTAAAGTCCATGCGATTCGAAAGTCCGAACAATGTCAATATCTCTTTTGTTCTCTTCCTACTCAACAAGATTGCCGTTTCGGTGCCCTCCCATGTTCTAGACGAAACTAGTTAGGTACCTCAAAATCATGGCATTCACCTACATGGTGGGGAATGATCGACATAATTGTAATGATACTTCCCGGTTCAAAGGAATCACTTACAACTCCGACAAGAGCTATCTATGGGCTTTGATTGAGACTTTGATCCATTTGCCCAGTGAGTGTTCTTGCGACCCTTGTTTTCGTACTGACGGCTAGAACTACTCTGTCTCTTGGTATTCACCTGTACCCAACCGTTTTCTATCTTCCTAATCTCCAGATACTCTCAATGTCCGGAGATTGAATTTGCGAGACTTAGCTGTTCGACTAATTCGGTAGCGAAGTTATTTTCTGGCCACTCTAAACTTCATTAATATGTGTGAATAGAAACGGAGGGGAAAACAGCTGTCAACGGAGTGTGTTTACACCGGCCCGATGCTATGGACAGCAACCCTAGATGTAAGTTACTGACCGACCGCTCGACACTGAAATCCTCTGGCTAGGTGGTCCCCAGTAGAAGCAAAAAAATAAATAATGGACGAGACAGGAATCGAACCAGTGACCTTTTGCTTGCAAGGCAAACGCGCTACCAACTACGCCACACGCCCTTATTTTCTTTTACTTTTCACACTAGGAGCTTTTGGTAATAAATTTATTTTTTACATGCATGCAAAAGATCCATACCGCAATCAAATTCACAAAAAACAAACAGTACCCTTCTTTCATCTGCCTCTGCATCTTTTCTTAATGGAACGTCCTATAGTCCCATTCAACTCTAGAAATAGAGAAGTAGAAGTGGGGTAAGAGATAACAAGACAAAAGGAATTCATTCTGACAGTTTGATATTTAAATTTGGAATTCTTCCAATTTTGTTGCGAAAGTATTAATATATTCACAAAGAATAAAGGATGTTTAAAACAGTTCAACAAAAGGAAAAGGATATCGTGGTGTATTGCAAAAAAGTAAATGCCTCCTATATAATGATTCCTTGAGCAAACGGAAGAAGGAAAGGATTGAGATATAGTATTCCGTTTTAATGAGTAAAATAGTTCCATATAATAAATACTTCAATACTTCAATGACTTTACTACTGCGGCGAGGGACTATGAACTTCACATTTTTTTTTGCAACTATTCATTATAAGCCCACGTCATCATTTAATTTGTATCCTTTATCTTTAATTGTCGAATATTTTTATGTTCACGTTTATATGTCATATCTGGCATTCGATTACTTCTATCTTGTTATTATTGCAGGGGTGCAAGGACCCTTAGTAGTATCGTCTACCCGTAGAACACTAGAACTGAATACCACCGTAATGTATCCATTACAAATCTTTCAAATTAGGCACCCATCCGAAACCCTCTTGTTCCTTGCAGCATCCAGGAAGAATAGAATAATACCAATTACACCCCAGGAAATCTTGACCATGCACCATAATCACAAATATGGTAGCACCATAATTGGAACTCAATTATATCTCACGTGACTGCTCTCACCCAAATCTTCTCCATACTAGCGACTTTCCAGCAGTCTGCTTTAGATATACTTCATTCAAGATCCACCATTACAACAGCACATCTCATTAAAATAACGGTAATTGATATTGACGGTGACTCTGCAACCAAATACAATATGTCCAAATCAAGGAGTCGAAACAGTTTGTTGTCGTCGAGTAACCGTTCTTCGTTTGGGAAGTCTACCAAAGATGAATTACTTGCGATTAAGTTCCTGATGGAAAAGCCCGAGATCCCGCTTTATCCTCTAAATGACATTGAATCGCTTAACGAGACATCTACAGAGAATGCGAAGACTCCACATTCTACAACTGCTACATCAACAGACCAATCCGAGATAACCTATCCAGATTATAAGCCATGGAAAGACCATACCAATCTACCTGAGGACAAGAAGGAACAGGAACACCAGAAGTTGAATAACGCTTCTTTTTTGAACAAGGGTTACTTTGAATCGCCCATGGTTGCAAACGAGTACTATTCCGCAAGAAATTTGATTCAAGCTACTATATTTTCATCTACTGAGAATTGTAATGACGTACTAAAGGAACTCTCCCAGCACTTAGCCAACGCTTATAAGACTAGGAATGAAATCATCAATAAGATCAAATACGAGTCCAATAACTTCAAGATTCCTCCTCGTGTTACCCTCACTGCTTCAAAAAGAGAGGCTTGGTTGAAAGATTTGGCCAATCCCAATTTATCACTACCAAAAATCGCCGAGAAAATACCCCATGGAATACGTAATAAGATACTTATAGATGCCGTATGCAATAAGACCGTACCCATAAACAGAGCACTCTGGTTCACTAAATGCGTACTATTTGGCGAATTAGTAGCATTGAGGCGAAAACATCAATCCAGATTATCTTTACATAGCCCAATTGCAAATTCTATGGATTTAAACACTCCTGAAAAGTTCGAGATTCATTGGCTTCAAGAATGGACTCAGCAAGTTTCTGATTACATCTATAAGTTTGCTAGGGAACTGGCCAACTTTAATACTGGAGACCGCAAACCATACTACATGAATAAGTTAAATTACTTGTTGCTGTACGTTCAATCTTTGTACGTGGAGTCTCTACTTGACAAGAGCTTCTTTCTTGCACTTGTAATTAAGTTCCTCAAAGAAGGCCTCCTTTTGGACCCGCAGCACGTATCTGAACTAGTTTCACTGAACAGGACTGATGGCGACGAAGGAATAGAAGAAACATGGAGTGAAGATATAGATCTAAACTACGGTCAAAGATTGGTCGCATTAACACTTATCAAAGTGTTCTGGAAGGACATACTAAAATACGATTATCTATGCAAGGAATTGAGTGAAACTCTACTCTTGAACTATCTCTTTATACTGAAAATCAATTCTTATTCATTCAAACAGTCACACACACAGAATCATAGAGCATCGATACCAGAGTCGCTTCGTCAGAACATCTTAGATATGATTGGAGACACCGTGATATACCTTTTTAAATTCAACACAAACGTGTTTATCATACCCAATTACTGGATGCTTGTGAGTGGTGTACTTTTCAGAATATTACTAGAAGACGATGGCTTAAAATTGGAAGCTGAACAAGAAGAAATTCTGAAGCAGTTAGAACTCATTAAATACAGAAATGAAAGTCTCATATTGAATATGAGGAACGTGCAACCAATGGCTTCCGCCAAGAGTCCGAGTGTTAGTCATGGAAGAAGGGGATCGTCAATATGGAATCAATCCTTTGTATCACCCTCGTCTGGTGCTGGAGCTGCCAGGCCCGAAATATTTGACAACGAGCACGTCTTTATCAACAGAAGCTCAGACGATATATTAAAGATTATCTGCCAGTTGGACTCTTTAAAATTAAATGATGAACTTGCCAACTTATTGAAGCCAGTTGCACTGAGTGCTCCTGTTACCAAAGGATCAGCGAAATGGAGAGTCAATTTGAAAGTAGTCTTGTGCTGGTGCATAACTAGGCATCGTATTTCGAGAGAGTCCAGTGGGGATATATTGATAGTGTGTAATTTCTTGAAGAGAAAGGTCTTGCAGACTCTTAACACGAAGAGTGCCAACAATTTAAGAGCAGAATTCGAGAATGAGATTTTAGAAGTCTTATACAACATAGCTGATTCCAACAGCTCAAGTGTGGTAAATTACGACCTTTACGTGTTGATTAACGAGCTCTACCAGCTCAAAGTGATCACAATTGCTTCTTACTTAAGAAAGCTCATCGCCTCCGGTATTTTTTATGTTTCGCCTGATGCAGAGGATAATGTCCTTAGTGATAGTGACAACTCTAACGTGTTAGTACGAACACATCTTCAAATCCTCCAGAACTTGCCTGTCATCAATAATAAGCAATGTGATAGTATCTTGAGGAAGTGGACTTCAACAGGATTCAACTTCAAGCAGAAGTTTGATATGGGTCAAGAGATATTGAGAGCAGAATTAATTCAAAAGACTATAAACAACAACTTTGATCTTCAGTTTGAAACACATATTGCATACGTAAAAGACCTCAATGTGGGATTGAAATTCTTGCTTGTGAACTGGTTTACGAATGAATTGAAGTCAACGATCACGGAATCACCCAAGTTGATTCATATAAACCCTACCATCATCAGTAACCTTTACAACTTCTATTCGATTTGTGATAACCTCACTGTATTCTTCAAAGTCTTAGTTAAATTCATTTTGAGAAATGAGGGTGGTATGATAATTTTCTACTTGGAATCACTTTATTTGATTGCTCGGTTGATAATCAAGCATTTCAAGTTGGTTATGTTTATTGCTGGCAATAACTACGGTTCTACTTCAACTGCGTACGAGTTATTCAAGTTGATTATTCAAAATTATAAGGACTGTTCAACGAGAGAATTCGACTATTTCAAATTTGATCAGGTATGGAACTATATCGATACAGCAGTCGAGCGAAACTACGAGCAGACTACTTCTAAAGGTGGAGAGGGAGATCCACGGTCATCCAGGAAGAGAAATATGACTACTCTATTTGATAAGGATCAGATTGATTCTCCAATGAAAATTAATACCGAAAATACTATTAACGGAAAAACGGATGAAAGGTATACTTCAACAGATTTCAGAAAAGACCTTGACCTTTTACTTGAGGCCGCATTTAAGCCAATGGAAAGCACCGAAATTCAAGAGACCGTTAAATCTTTGAACTTGGACATTGATTTGTTTGATTCCTCATCTTCAGTCCCAGGGCAGTTGAAGAAGTTATACGACAATGAGCTTTCAGAAGAGCACGAGAGTTCATTAATCAAATTGTTGATCAATACTCAATATTTGTTGAACTTGGAGGGACCAAAAGCATTTGACAGCTTGGTGGAAGAATTTATTAAGGAAATAGTTAAAGTAGATGTTGACGACAAAAAAATCGGAAACTTCTTCAAAAGGTTAGTTCTTCATGAGGTAGTTCGAATTACCGATTTGTTCTCTTTTTTGGAGCCCCTTTCTTTAAACTACAAAGATAAGGTCAAAAACTTAGTATTTGATATTCTCTTGGGCAGTCAAGAAGAAGAAAAGGAACATTTCACAAGCGGACAGACTGCGATGCTAGGCATACTGAGGAGATGGTTTAGAAAGCGGTCTTCATCTACCTTTTTAATATTTATATTAAAGGGCATTAGAGTTGAAGAAGGCTCTATTTTTGACGGAATAGTCTTAGAAAAGTACGGTAAAAGTGTCTTCACATTCTTGAACCAAATCATTGTTTCGAATACGAAAGTTGTCCTGGACGAAATAATTTCGAAAATTAGTACTGATGATGGAATTCGTTTACTAAGCACCTTATTCAACGTCCACTCATATACTGGTATAGATTCTTTACTGGAAATGGAAAAGATTTCAGAAGAAGTAGACGAGTTCAACTTACCAATTTTTCAACTTCTTTTAAAAGTTTTGTCCATCAAAGAACTCCTGATGTTGGATGAAAACGAAGTACAGGAGAGGTTAAGAGTATTATTGAAGAACTTTTTAGAAAATCTCAAGTTTAGGTTTACTCCATACAATTCCTTTTTCGGAGAATTGTTCACATACTTACCTTGGGAATATAATGTGATCATTCTTGGAATGCTTGAAACGAAGTTCCTTACGAAAACCAATTTTCAATTTGACCGATGGGAAAATGACCTGAGCGTAGTAGTTCTCACGAATTCCTCTGGAACTACCAATTTGCTTCCAGTTTTCAATGATTATTTTAAGAAATTCTCTTCGTCATCATCGAGTACGGTTCAATCTTCAAGCACATTTTTCCTGAATCTTTCAAAGTTCCTTTCAAAGTTATTGCTAATCGTGAACTCAGAGAATTCCTTGGTTCATTCATTCGAAGATGTATGCAATTCTGTTTCTATCTTTTTGAGGATTTTGATAATTCACAAGCAGACATTAACAAAGCTCATAGTAACGCAAGACGCTGATCAATTTTCGTTTATTAAGAATTTGATTCTGTTGATACATTCGAAGTTCATTTCAGAGGGCAATGAAAAGTTGAGAATATTGTTATATGACTTGCTTCTCTTAATGAAGTCATCAGTGACAGAAGAGATTAATTCACATACTGAAAATGACTTGTCTGAAGGTACTTCTCCTGGATTTGGTATCAATGCTCTGAACAGTCCTCTAGGAGATGATCTTACGAAAGTTCTTGTTGATCCGATGAGAGCAGCTGGAGAGGGTGCTAACTTTGTATCATCGTCATCCATATACACTCAAGTATCTTCGCTATTTACCTTACCAGAGCCCAACGAAACAAATCCATTCAAAAAGTATATCATGGATGACCGTGTGGAGTGTGCTCTAACACTTACGGAAGATGAACTTAAGCGTGGCGGAGACATCCATGGGTTTAACGGTAGCGACTTGGTATTGATCTCTAATCGCTCAGACTCCGTCTCGTTCTCCAGTGCCTTTGGGATTCTTCCTACTACGCGCCAGAAACCGAAGGGGCAACAATTTAAATTGAGGAGTTACGAGATATTAGAAGGAACCAGTTCGTCGTTGAACGATGGTTGTATTAATTTGCATCTTTTTGACGCATATACCACGAAGGAGAACCCGCAGTAGGCAGTGCAAAGGACGTAGCTAATTGTATGACAATGAGACTATTCAATGGGACTACGTATATTATTTGTAATGTATAGAAAAGTAATGGACTATGTAAACCGTATACAAAAAAGATTAAGGTAGAAATATTATTCCCCGTTGTTTCTGCATGCATTCATTTAAGCCATGTTTGTAGGGAGCTCGGTTTCAAAGTTGCAAAATGTGAATTTGCAGTGAGTGCAACTAAGTCACCTGATAACGCTTTGAAGATATTGAATTCAAATTCACATGGTATGTATATACAAGGAAGACTTGAAAGATATGGAAGGAAAATAATTTTATCTTTTCCCAGTCCTTCGTCCCATCTTTTCCTGTAGTAACATTTGCTCTGACTTCCATCTTAGCTGATCTTGAATAGTGAAAAATATACTCTCAGCTTACAACTCTCAGGGTCTTGCGTCTTTTTTTTTTTCCTCGCCGCCTCGAACACGTCTCTCTTCACACACACACACAATTTTCTTCTCACCACCTTGCTCGTTACACATTACACGATACACTTTGTACAGTATAGGAAACACAATCAAGATCGTTCCTGTTGCGACGACACCATACTCTTCCTCCACGACACTCACCACGCTCGCTCTTAACCGGTCTTCTCTGCGTAGTCTCTGGTAGCACTTTTCTCTGTTCTGTTTTCTAGTGTCTATTGTCTATATCTTTTGTGTACTCACGTATATTTTCTAAGTCTCCATTTTGCATTTCTGTCTGTTTGTGTTTTGCTGCTTCTGTCAAAGTCTATTTGATACGTCGTTGTTTCCATCTTTACTGTTTCTTTACTCGGGTTGTTTCCGTTTTCAGCGTCTGTTGCAGTGAATATTTCACCGTTGCTATATTTAGACTACACTACAACGAGACAGAAGTTCGAGGTTTTTCTTTCCACAGACTACTACCATCGCTGTGACTATGTCCAAAGAGAGTTACGGCAACACAGGACTCGATAGTCGTTCCGCCAATTATACAGAAAGCGCTGCCGATTATCTCATTAGCACGAATAACGCAAACATCAACAATGACTTCAATAGCAACGATGCCTCCGACGTGGACGACGATGACTTGTCGAGTGTAGGATCGTTCCTGGCGAGCAACGACTTCACCAATAAAACTAACATACCGATACCGTCGAACGCTAGAAGTATTCCCGCCCCATTGGGTCCCAATTCATATGATAGACCATCAGACTTGTCGTACTTGGCAAGTGCCAACTTCTCCTCAGACTCACTTCCAGACCCGGTCTACAACAACATGAACCTGCCTTTCACCCCAGCAACTCCCACCCTTCCATCATACACCAACAACATGAGCCCAGTGCCGCCTTTGAATGGGGCAGCTGGCTTTAATTACCGTAAATACTCGAACCCATCAACGAACTCACCTAAAATATCGTCAGCTCAGCGTGCCCGTCCTAAATCGGCTATCTTCATGATGGACGCCAATAACTTTGCCATCGCCGAGGACAATGATTCGGTGCAATCAGCCATCGATAATACCCCAAGATCTCGTATGTCGGCTCACTTGCCATATCGAATGGGTCAATTAAACAACCCCTCGCTTCCTCCAGCAGTGCAAAGTCCTTATCGTTCTACATCACCAGTAAGGTCATTGTCACCATCAAGAGCAGGCAGAAATTATAGGACGAAATCTCCAGTACGTAGATCGTCGTCACCATCTAAAACACAACTGCCATTCAACTTTCAGCCCCAGGAGATGATGATGCATAATAACAACTCCAACTCATCACTCCAAGTGAAACCAGCTCATAGAAAAGGTCACAAGTACAAGCACTCATCGATTTCGATGAACTTGTTCCAAGAACCACCGCCATACCTTTCAACAACCAACAAACAACTTAGCATTCCAGATCTGTATCCTATTCCTACATTCAAAGAGAGTTTACTGTCTGTTAAGTCCGGCCAAAAGTACAGGTTATTGTGGTCAGTATTCCATTTGACCGTCTCTCTCGCTGTTTTCATGATAGGTTTCAAGTTCAAATTATCGTCATTTTCGACTTTGGCCCATTTGGTGTTCTACGATTCTTTGGGATCATTGGTCATCGTATTTGTAGATATCATGTCCAACTTCGAGGTATGGAATAACTCTTCAATTGCATATCCATTTGGTTTGGGTAGATTGGAAGTGCTTGTAGGCTTTGCCTTGAGCGCTTCACTTATCATGGTAGGATTTGACTTGGTGAGTCATTTCCTAGAGGAATTTATAATTCTCCTTGTAGTACCCGAAGGTGCTGACGGCCATGATGGTGAACAGCACCTGTCACATCACATACACGGAGAACATGGCAATTCAACAAATTGGTTTGTTTATGAAATAGTTTTGTTGGTTACTATGGCAGTTACCCTAATAAGCTCAAATTTCGTTTTGGCTTACGATAAAATCAATGAGATCATTTCAGCACTCGAGGATACTTCTTCTTCGCCACCAAAAGCAAAAGGTGGAATTTTGGATAAGGAAGTAAACAACTCAGTAGATTCTGATTCGAAGAGCTTATGGGTCAGCGTCCGTAGGTTTTCTAGAATCTGGACGAAAAACCCAACACATTTACTCACTCTAATCTATTCGTCTTTCCTTGTGGCAATGCCGTTAATTCCTGAGTCTATTGTATCAGAGACATCTTTCGATCTCAATGAAATGGCTACCTTGGCTGTTTCACTTTCTCTTTGCTATACCGGGTGGAAGCTTGTTAAAACACTAGGAGGAATCCTTCTTTGCTCGTACCCTTATTCTGACTATGATTACCACGTCCTAAAGTCCTCCATTATGAATGCCATAATGTCGCTTGATTTTTTCAAGCAGACACATGGAGTAGATAAGTTTTATATTACGAAGTTTAACTACGATTTCTTTGTGGTGGGGTTGAAGATTACCATGAAAGGCGCTGATGCAGATGAAGAGTCCAGATTAAGATATGAAGCGGACCGAATCATACGACAGGAGATCGGGCACTTGAGCGAGGACAACAGCAAAATCGAGATCACCATCGATATAGATAGGTACTAGGAGAGCAATCAACTAGAAAAGTCACACATATATAGCGATAATAATAAGTTATATTATCTTCATAGGACACTAATCTACATCCACTTACAACAACAATGGCTTACATTGCACCTCTTTTATTTCAGTTTAAATGAGCTGCAATGGGGGCAATTCAAACCTTCTTGAGGCAATGAAGACAGATCAGAAGGAAACGTATTGCAAGTAGAATGGGAATAGCAGGCAGTCAACACTACGCTTTGGCGTGTGGAAGTTGGATGTGAACTAGTTAAGAAGATAGATGTGGATGAAGTTCAAACTGGACTTGCTTAAGTAATTCTTCTAGATCAAGAATCATGACGTTAAAGAAGACTCTACATTCTAGATACATATGGAGATCTATGACATTTACTTTCAACCTAATGTGCTGTTAACATTCGGAAGCACATAAGCGGGCCAAAAATATCGATGCACGTACTTCTTCCAAAAGTACAGTCTCATTTTCAACTGTAAGTGGATGGCAATAGGTGTTTGGCTCAGCTCAATTGAAAAGTGCACCGTTTCGCCCATCCTCCTGAAGGTATAGCCTTCTCGAGTTTGATTCTTAGAACGTGATTCTTTTCCTACCACTTCAAGAAGTTTCAGCTTAGTTTTTTCTTCAATAGACGAAATCATATTGGTGGCACTTTTGGTTATTTTACTAGTTGTTTCCAATCCACAAGTGATTGACGCCAAGCTGACGCATTTGGTGAGGGAATTGTTGTTGTTCACTGTGTTTGTTATCATTCTGATTTTTTTTCTTGTGTAGTTATCTTCGTTTAAGCATTGACTTACCTTTCGGTATGAGGTGTTGCCGACTACGAAAGAGAAAGGCCGTGTAAAGACTTCGTAATTTCACAGCAAGAAGGTATATAAATCCTCACGTAAGTTTTCGCAGCAAACGCCATTTCATATGGTAGCATCGATTCGTTGTCTTAGTTAACACTTTCGAAGCTCACTATTTGAGTGGAGTGTAGTTGAGTGAAGATAGCAGATAAGAAACGTATTCATCACAAAAGATGACATTTTTAAAATCACTTAACTAAACAACTGTTTGAAATAATTGCAAATGCCACCAAGATACTAAACACACCTGCCACTACACTGTAACATCCATCCACACTCTCACCGCTTTCGCAATCACTTTCAAGGCGTACTACAGTACCGTTCCTAATTGGGTAATCGCAATGAGTCAACCGCGATGTGAAATCTTTTCAAATTTTTCAAGATATGAAAAATTGAAAAATTATCGGGCCTATAAAACTGGAGCATTTCCTGGAGAGTGGTTCTTTTAGAATAGAGTTTAAGACATAAACCATTTCTGTAACCGCAAGATTTGAAAAATGTTGAGATCTTACTCTGCCGTCGTCTCGAAGACTTTGCAGCGCCAAAAAATGGCTTCTGCTGTCCACAGAACCATGAAGTTCTCCACTATGTCCATCAGGTCACTGGCCCTTCCAGATGCAAGCGACGACTCAGCTACTGGAAAGTACGTTAACACCATTACCAAGCCATACACGGTGACAACCTACGCCCGTCCTAACTTGGTCATTACCCACGGAAAAGGCTCGATCTTGTACGACTTGGAGGACAGAAAGTACATTGACTTCTACTCTGGAATTGCTGTCACATGTTTGGGACACTCCAACCCAGAAGTTACTCAAATAATCAACGATCAGGCAAGCAAATTATTGCACTGCTCTAACTTGTACTATAACTTGCCAGCTGGTGAATTGGCCAACAAATTGGTCACCAAGACCAGGCAATCTGGTGGTTTGCACGACGCTCAAAGGGTATTCTTGTGCAACTCCGGTACTGAAGCCAACGAGGCTGCTTTGAAATTCGCTAGAAAGTATGGTAAGACCATAAAAGAATCAAAGACGGAGATTATCACCTTTGCCAACTCGTTCCACGGCAGATCCATGGGAGCATTATCTGTAACCCCAAACCCAAAATACCAAGCTCCATTTGCACCATTGATTCCAGGTGTTCAAGTAGCGAGTACTGAGGACATCGAAAGTGTCGCTAACTTGATCAGTAAGGATAAGACCTGTGCAGTTATAATTGAGCCAATTCAAGGTGAGGGTGGTATTAATGCCGTTGCCCCAGAATTCTTGGTTCAATTGAGAAAATTGTGTACCGACAATGACGTGATATTGATCTATGACGAAATACAGTGTGGTTTAGGTAGAACTGGTAATATGTGGGCTCACTCAGACTTGCCAAAGGAGGCCCACCCAGACATTGTCACCATGGCTAAGGCTTTAGGTAACGGTTTCCCTATCGGAGCTACCATGGTCACTGAGAAGGTCGAGAGTGCATTGTCAGTAGGAGACCACGGAACTACATATGGAGGTAACCCATTGGGATCCAGAATTGGAGCCTATGTTGTGGACCAAATCAGTGACGAGGGTTTCTTGCAACAAGTGCAGAAGAAGTCAGAAGTCTTTGTCAGTGGATTGACCAAGATTGCAGAAAAGTACCCAGAGCAGATCCAAAAGGTGAAGGGCAAGGGATTGTTGTTGGGAATACAATTCGATGCTAAAGTTGATGCTGCCCAGGTGGTAGCCAAGTGTAGAGAGAATGGATTGTTGGTGATCACAGCCGGTATGAATGTCCTCAGAATAGTGCCAGCTTTGAACATCCCAGAGGAGTTGATCGAGGAGGGATTGAAGGTATTGGAGGAGAGCATTAGCCAGGTGGTGAAGAAGTAGAAGTATACAAGAAAATAGTAATATAAGATGATAATTTAAGGTATAGAGGTGTTATAGTGGAAAATGTCAAGTTGTAAATTACGCCAATTCAGGCAATTTTGTTAGACGACTATAGTTTAACGAGGTGACAACACCAAATACTAAAAAAAATGGGATCGTTCTTCAATTATTCGGAAGACAGTATAGTTCTCTAAAATTCGTTTGGTGGTTAAAGAAATAGCTGCAAATAAATATCCTCGGTAATTTCTATTTTGAGCGATATTGAAAACTGGTAACAATATTTGAGAAAGACCTAGAGAGAACCATGGAATGGTTCTCTTGACGCACTAGTCATATGACAATATCCACAATATTGAACTTTCAAGTATCTTCTGATTCATTTCAATTCGTACTATAAATGTTAAAACCGATCCAAAATGCACAATCTACAACTGTCGTTGCTAGACAACAGCCGACACGGCACAACTCTCTTCATTTTTCGGTCCTTAATCTCATGCCCGGTTCTCACTTTTTTCCCGTTTTTTCTCCCTTCAATTACCGTTCCGCTCCATATCTCTTCACCAATTTTCACACCAATACATCCCCAGACAAAACTCCCAATATTCCCCATAACCCATTAATTTTCCTCAAAATCCCCAAACACCTAACCACCAAACCCCTACTCTACCCCTTATCCCTCTCATATCCCTCACCTCTCTCATATCATCATCTTCCCCCACCAGCTCTAACAATACCTCACCTCACCACCCTCACCGTCTAGTCCGCCCGCACTCGCCTTATCTCTTAGCGAGAAAAAAAATCACTCGCACAAACTTACACGCTCACCAAATAAATCTTCAGTCCACGAATTTGGAGTTTGGCGTTTATGTTGATTTGGCCAATCATTGCACAAGTGGTAGTGTTATCCACCACATCGGCGTGAAAATACACGGAAAGCGACGAAATCACTCCCCACAACAGCCTCGAATAGACCTACTAAGTCAAAAGGCCGATTTCGTCCCTTAAGCTCGTTTTGCATGGCACTTACTGCTGCCAGTTACATCCGTATAGATTACAGTTGCAATGACAGTTCCGTTCAGAATACCCACCACGGACCTAGACTACTGTCTCGAACAGCTCCTTGAACACAAACCACCCAAAATACTACCCCCGGAAACCATACAGCAACTATGCCATACCCTCAAGACACAGCTCCTCGCTGTGCCCAACATAATGCACTTGCAGTCGCCAATAGCAGTGGTGGGAGATATCCACGGACAATACCACGACTTACTAGAAATCTTCCAGATCGGAGGAGCACCGCCTTCTACGAACTACCTCTTTCTAGGAGACTATGTAGACAGAGGATACTACTCAGTGGAAACGATCTCGCTTTTGATTACATTAAAGCTACGTTTCCCAGACCGTGTATTCCTCATACGAGGAAACCACGAATCCAGAACAATAACCACTAATTACGGGTTTTACTCGGAGGTGTTGAACAAATACAACGGATCGGCTGATGTGTGGTCATACATCACCGATTTGTTCGACTATCTTCCACTAGGAGCCACTATAGACGGTAAGATCTTCGCTGCACATGGTGGATTATCACCTTCATGCCAACAATTGGACCAGATAAGAGCACTTGATAGATTTAGAGAAATACCCCATGATGGAATTATGGCTGACCTTGTGTGGTCGGACCCCGATACTGAAATCATGGATTTCAAGCTCTCTCCAAGAGGAGCAGGTTACCTCTTTGGCCTCGATGTCATTAATAAGTTCTGTCACGATAATAACTTAGTACAAATGATAAGGGCCCACCAGCTCTGTAACGAAGGATATACAAGTTATTGGAATGGAAAGTGCCTCACCGTATGGTCGGCACCCAACTATTGTTATAGATGTGGAAATAAAGCTTCTGTGTTAGAGATCCTCCATTCCAATTACGATAATAAGGGGCACTCGCTGAGAGCAGCCGAGAATTCAGACGAAAACGACGAAAACGACGAAAATGACATGACATATGAAGATTATGAGGACAGATTTGATAGTTCGAAGATATGTTTAAGACAGGGAGTTTTGCCAGGTCAATTTTTTAACATATTCGAAGCTTCTCCAGAGAACGACGAAGACACTCTTAAGGGTAAGAGTGTGAACGGAATCAACTCAGAGGAGGATTTTGCTAGTAATGGCGACTTTTTCTCTTCCTTCTTTAGAGAGAAGTCCAAAAAGCAGCATGTGGAGTACTTCTTGTAGAATTTCCACAAGTAGTCAGCTCCGCTAAGGAATAACTATTGTATTGGAAAGCCTTGACCACATACTTCGAAGTCAATATCGGTCGATCATAGATTGTTTGATGACCATTGGAGATTTGTACATTATTCACTCATTACCGGGCTCCGGTATTCGGGTATCGCATTCACTTCATCGCATTCAACATGTATAACTTCTTGTTGTATTACTACACTATTTATTACGATAAAGATCACCTAATTATATATGTATATAAGTGCATTATCACGTCAAATATTTATCTATACTAAATTAGGAATAGGAGGCAAATGTAGGCCGGAACTTGAGGCTAGGACGGCACGCTTGAGGTAAGGAAGGCTGTGCATATTTGATATTCTACCTTGTTCATGTGAGTACGAACATCAAAAATGAACAGATACGTATCCGAAGCATCAGGAGAAATAGTACTGATACTAAAAGTTGCACATATTCCTGAGTTCCTTTCTGGTCTCTTGTCATTCATTTGTTACTATCAATGACATTCATTTAAGCTTGCTTGTGATGTCTAGTAGACCTTCGTCTAATGGGACCGAGGGGCTACGATTTCAACCGTAGTAGAGCTCAAAGTTGAACCCGTTGTGAACTTCGTAATCATCCAAAGTTATATGGTCCTTATACACCTGGTGGCCCTTCTTCAACACCAACTTATCTGGGGCAGTTCCAATCTGCAAGGCAATGACTTTCTTCAAGTCACCCACAGTGTCCGATTGAAGGCACTTGACTTTGAGTTTTTTACCGAGACGATCGTTTACCAGCACCTCAATCATGATCCTTAGCTATTGACTACAAACAAAGACTGTGTCCTAGAACAAACAGACACAATCCAACACATATCATATACTACCATTTCATTGTCACAGACTACATAATTTTCATCGGATAAAACTGCTGCGCTACCACACACACATACATCATTAGATATCTTCGGAAAAACTTTCCCAAACCCCGGTCTCTCACCATTTCGCAATGGGTTTTCGAAGTAGGACGCACTATTAGTACACCCTTACAAATGGAGGACAGTGGTGAATAGACTCCACAATCAGCAGTGGATCTTCTTCCTGATTTTCCAAAGATTTTCAGCCACCTCGCTCCCAAGCCAAATCAAGAAGGTCACCGAAGCCTAAAATCTTCACCTATACTCCTAGCGATCCTCTCTATCTATCTGTAATCTAAATCCGGCTCTGTTTACTGTGGGCGCACATACACTCCCCGAATCTGCGGATTAACAGTGAGCGCTGCTACTCGTTAGCTCACCTAACTACTGCTCAGTAAAAAGCCCCATTCAAAAGCGCCATTTTTGCCCCACAACACCCACAACTGCTTCCATACCATCTCCAACCCCCTAAGACCACCCCTAGCCCGTCTACCATCCATTTATACCAACTCGAGCCCATAGTGCCCACCCCCTTCTCACCTCACAAGTACACCCGTACCGCAGCACATAAGTCCCGCCATATCGCCCCATATACACGCCTCTCCTCAATCCTCTCATTCTCTATTAAACCTCCTCAAGAGAATAGGTATTCAATGGTGTTTGCTTCTGACAAACCAGTATACATCCCACCAGAACCGCTGCAAGACCCCCTACTCGTAATGCCAGGGTCCACAGCAATGGGCAGCTCCGTTTCCAATAACTCGTCCGGAGGAAAAGAGTCCTCGGGTAGCATCTCGTCTAGCTCTTCTAGCACTTACAGCAACAATAATAGCAGCACATCCACTATCTCCACCATCATCCCTACAGCCAACCGTTCGCACCGCCACAGCGCCATAGCACGAAGACCGTCGCTACTCCGCAACCTGTCGTCGTCCAATTCGACGTCGGTAGCCGCCGTTGCTGCTGCAGCAGCAATCGCCAATAACCAGAATGGGCCTTTGCACTCACACCTCAAACGGTCTCTGAACGGATCGAGCAGCAGCAGCAACAACAGCAACAACAGCAGTTTGGCAGGAACGAATAGCGGAAGCCATCACAATAGTAGCGGTAACGCTGAAACTAATAGAGTTCCTAGTGGCGGTAGCACAAGTGGAGGCGCCAGTAATAGCAATGGTAGTTCCAATAATGCTGCCAGTAGTGAAAATAATAGTAATAAGAGCGGCAGCGCTTCAAATGGAACCAATATCAGTATTAGCACAAGCAGCAACAACCTTGCCAGCCATCTCAACAGACCTCCACCAATTCCACACAGTAGCTCTTCCAATAACTTACTGAATAATGGGTCTAATGCTTCCTCCAATACCACCAGTTCAAACCAACAAGCCAAGTCATCCAGCACAATTGCTGCATCAAACCAACTGAACAAACAATCTAGTCAATCTTCTAATACCCAGCCTCCAACTAGTCTGGGCCATCCCACCCACGCGTCCAACACTACATCCACATCTAACCGCTCCAGATCTCGCTCATTTAATCAAACACCGAACACGAACAATACCAATTACCTTACCCAAGAGAGGGCCTACCTTCGTAAAATGCGTAACCAGCTCGTAGATGACTACTATACGAAGGGTATTACAGGCGCAGATGAAAGACCGAGAGATGACAATAATAATCCAGAAGATGACGATGAAGATGATGATGATAACGATGAGGATAATGATGGAAATGATCTCTTGACAGATATAGATGATGGACAATACCAGATAGATTTCTCTCTTGCATTCAGTATCATGAAAGGTAGCAACTCCGCTATCAACATTAACCCAAACAAGAACATAACACAACTTTCCCTAGATGAAACAGACGACCCTGCAGTGATAGAAAGGTTAGAATGGCAGGCTATGTTAGCCTCAGTTCTTACTGGTGACGTTGTGCGGTCCGAGAAGACAAAGATCATCAACAATAATAACCCAGAGAATGCGCAAGAGTCGTTCCTCCATGCTACATACAAAGAAGCGCTTTGGTTCGGAATACGAGCCAAAATTTTCAATAGAACAGAAGATGATCAGAGAAAGATCATAGCGTATAGGAGAACATTAGTAGATCAGTTGATAGAGGATGTTCTACTGTTTGAGGTTAGTTATGATGATCCTATAGGAAATCCAACAAGGACCCAGGTTGTCAACATCTTAGACAGATACGATAACCTGTGTGCTCTCTGGAGAACGTTAGAGGACATGAGAAACGATAAACCAGCTTGTAGAAGTGAAGAGTTCGAGAATAGAATCGATGCCTTGAATGCTTGGTTATCAATTACGGATGCAATTGCAAGGGAGACATTGTCATTACTGCATTGGATAGGAAATGATGAACTTGACATCACCAAAAGTCCAGTAGACAGTCAAAACTCACTTAATACCCCTACCGAAAGTACAGATCCTACCAATTTATCGTCATCTAAAATAGTTAAGAAGATCTTCGATGAGGATAACAAGTCACTTGCAGAGCGTCTTATGAAGGAAAAGGATGTTCATACTATCTTTCAAAAGCGAATTTTTATTCCAATCGCTCCTTGGATGATTAAATCAAGAAGTACTTATATTCGCCTTGGACATATGTTCGAAACGATGAAACTTCCAGATTATATCCATAGACTTATTCAAATCTGCATTATTCCTATGAAACTCATCAAAGAGATCATTAATGTCCGTTTGGGATATGCCATGAAGCTTCAGAATCCTACTTTGATGATGATTGATCAGATGATTGAAGATTTCAAATCGTATATCACTATAGCCCTTGAGGTCAAGCTGGGTATTCAAGAGTATTGTAAGCCGGATGACAACAAAACGTGGATTCTAGGTGACTTATTTGAGGGCGAAAACCTGGACTTTGATCAAGTGGTCTTACGATGCGTGAGATATTTCTTGGTACTTCTTAATAGAAAATTGCTAGACAGTTCCAAGTCTCCAACTAATTTCAGAACATTTAAAGAACCAGAAGAGTTAGAGGATGCATGGAATTTCTTGAAATGGTTGGGCCACTTTATTGACGGTGGAAGTGTCGTAGTGGCAGAACAAATCACTCTATTGACGTCTAAATTGATACACAGACTATTGGCTTACTTCAATAATCAAATTAAGTCGCCTCCAAGTACGGTACCATCTGATTTAATTCGGTGGTACAGTTCGACTACCGAGAATTTTGGTCAATTGCGTAGAAAACTAGCTCGTTTTACAGGAGAAATCTCTCGAGACTTCACGAACTCGTTGGTGTTTGATATCCCAACGTCTCCCGCGAACTTGACGAAGAGTCTCTTGGAAGTATTGCGTTCTACAAATCACTTCTTAGTCTACACTGGCACAGTAGAGGGCCAAGGTATTTATTTCTTCGCAAGTGGTGAGTTGTATGGAAATGAATCTGAGATTTTAAAGATTATAAATGGTTCATACATTGGATTGGATCCAAATGAATACAATGGCCAATTCTCCAATCTTTTGAAGTTGATTCAAAATAAGGACTTGGATGATGATGTAGGACTTCTTGCTCAAGCTCATCAAAACCAGTTGAACGCATCAAGTGGAAACAATAATACGTACCAAGAAACTGACTATGCTTATGTTTTGGCTCTTTGTCCGCCTAAGCCTATTGTGTGGGAGGGTACTGTTGTCACAGTGAAGATAGACGAGGTGCCAATAACCGATGTGAAGGCAGGCCAGATGCTCTTGATAACTAAGCTTCCATACTATTCGCTCCATATTGTCAGAGAAAAGTTCTTAGACTTGGTAAGTGATGTTATGATGGTGGGAGGACTTATGAAACCTATTGAGCAACGTTGTTCTTTAGCCAGAGTACACCACGAACTCACAAAGATCAACAGAGTGTTCTTCCGTATGTGCTTAGCTGTCTTGGACTCTGTTAAAGTTGTAAGAGAGAAATGCAAGCAGCTCTGTCCCGATAGTGGAGAGTGTCAACCGCTTCTTAACAACTACTTTATTTATGCAAGGGACTATGGAAAAAACTCAGTCAAGAACCTAGATTCTTCACGAAAGTCCACTGTTATCATGAAGTTGATCCAGTTGTCTATCGAATGGGTCAGTTTCATCTGTGATGACTGCATCCCTACAGATAGAAAAACATTTAGATGGTGTGTTCTTGCACTTGAATTTTCCATGGATATGACTCGTGGGTTTAATGTTTTAGTGTTGAACGACGACCAGTTCTACAATTTGAAGCTTAAAGTAGCACGTTGTATGTCATTGCTTATATCACACTTTGATATCATGGGTGCCAGATCAAGTGAGGCAGAGAGAAACAGACTTCTCAAATGGACTTCACAGAAGCATAAGATTGACAACTCGGCTGACGACGAGTACATTCTCAAGGTATACAGAGAAGACTTATGCAAACAGATTAACGAAATTGAAGAATATAGAATGGAACTTCAAGAGCAACTTCAGTCGGTTGGACGAGTATTGGATGTCAGTGATCTGGAGTATCAATTTGTTACTCTATTGGCTTCTTCATTCTCGAGTGTCTCAATAAGATGGCAAAAAGGTCGCTTCATTGGTGGTGGAACATTCGGTCAAGTTTTCGCAGCTGTAAACTTAGATACTGGAGGAGTAATGGCTGTCAAAGAAATTAGATTCCACGATAGTCAATCGATTAAGAACATCGTGCACTCAATTAAAGACGAAATGACTGTCCTAGAAATGCTCAATCACCCCAATGTCGTTCAATATTTCGGTGTTGAAGTCCACAGAGACAAAGTATACATCTTCATGGAATTCTGTGAAGGAGGCTCCCTCTCTGGATTGTTGACTCATGGACGTATCGAGGATGAAATGGTTATCCAAGTATACACTTTGCAGATGCTTGAAGGTTTGGCATACTTGCACCAATCTGGTGTTGTACATAGAGACATTAAGCCTGAAAATATCTTGCTTGATCACAATGGAGTCATCAAATTTGTTGATTTCGGAGCAGCCAAAGTCATTGCAACAAGTGGTAGAACAAGGGCAGTAGTGCCATCTCTTGGTAACGTTTCAAGAGTTAACACCAACAGCATTAACAGTGTTAATAGCAACAACAGTAATGCTGGCGGCGCCACGAATAACAATTTGAATTCCATGACAGGTACACCTATGTACATGTCTCCAGAAGTAATTACGGGATCATCAAGTGACCGCAATGGTGTGGTGGATATTTGGTCCTTAGGATGCTGTGTTCTTGAAATGGCCACTGGAAGAAGACCATGGTCTAACTTAGATAACGAATGGGCAATTATGTATCATATTGCGGCTGGACACAAACCACAGTTACCTTCAGCTGACCAACTAAGTGAAGCCGGAAGAAAGTTCTTATCAAGATGTTTAGAGCATGATCCAAAGAAGAGACCTAGTGCCATTGAATTATTAAGCGATCCTTGGATCGTAGCCATTAGACAAGCGGCATTCGGCACTACTTCAGACGTCGGCAGTACCCCTCTGTCAGAAATTGGATATGAGGGATTTCAATAATGATAAGATATCTCTCAGAGATCGTTTCTTGATGGTGCTACATTCAATTCACAGTTTGTACGGCTACTATATATGAAACCCACTGTATGTAGAAATATGTATTATAATGTATTTCATTAACTATAAGACAATAACTACGATTAGCCGTCATCTACGGCCGCTAATATTTAGTTAGAAATATCGAAGAACGACTTTAAGAGTTCCGTTCTTCTATCTATGTACAAGGACTCTTGCTAGATTAGTCTAATTCCAATCTTGAGCATTTCAGTCTACTTATATGGTATTCTGATTTTGAATAATAATCCAGCGTATTTGATTTGTTCGTATTATCCAGATTTATATGTTGGAAAGCTCCTTGTCGAAGTATTCCTTGATCTCATCGACAACATTGCCCTTAATATTCACGTAGCCCGCAGTATTATTGACGGTTATCTGTAAGGTTGGGTTTAATGCTAAAAGATCTTGCTTGAATTGTGAGACATCGCCCTTGATTCTCTTAATCTCTGTGGTAAATTTGGTGTTTTGGACCTTCAAGTAGACTGGCCAGTGCTTGTATTGGGTCTTTTGAATCAAGTAGTTCTTGTTTCCAAAGCCGTTGTTAGGAAGTTCTTTGTAGGCTATGCTAGAAAGTTCTGGGATTTCATACGGCTTGACAGAAACCTGAGGTACCAGTATTCTAACCGACTTTAATGACACCAACGAAGCTCTCATATTGTTTGCACGAGTATATATGGAAGATACTATGCTCCTATTCTCTATCGTTAAAAGCTAACTTTCATTATAGAGAATTAGAATTTTCAAATTTTCAAGATTTATCACGTGATAATCAATTTTCAAGATTTACGTAAGTGATTATGAAGCAGAGAGTCTATTTCTCAAGTGGGATACAGGCTAACTGATTTACCCTTGATGTAAGTAGTAAGTGGCAGCTTAGCTTCCATTCAAAGTGAAATATATGTTCTTGAGAGAACTATGTTTATTTGAGAAAAAAACACGGTGGTGATAGGGTCAGTGGTAGTGGTTTCTACTGTAATACATTCTATTATAGCGAACGCGAATATCCGATTAAATATACCATTGAATGAATAAATACTATATTAATATTTCTCTGAGCTGTTCAATTTTTAACTACATTTCTAACTTAACATCTATACGAGTTAAATGCTCTGTAATTTCTCCTCGCACATCCAGCTTGTGTAGCTTCAAATGTTTGGTGAAATCCAGCTTCTTTTCAAATTCCTCTCCACAAGCATCACATTTGAATGTTTTAAAATGAATCTTCATATGCTTAGTTAAGTTAGAGCTTTCACTGAACCGCTTATTGCACCCGGGCCATTTACATTCTAACGGCTTTTCACCAGTGTGCACTCTATTGTGAATAGATAATGACGAACTAGTTGCAAATTTCTTGCCGCATAATGAGCAGGAAAAGGGCTTTTCTCCAGAATGAGTGCGCATATGCTGCTTCAACATAGAGTCAACCGCAAAGGCAGCTCCACATAGTTCACATTTGCACGGTTTATAATTAGTATGAACGTGAATGTGCCTCAACAATTTTTGTCTCTGAGGGAAGACCTTTCCGTTATGTCTTTCGCAGCCAAGCCAGTTGCAGCTATAAACAGATTTTCCGGCACCAATGTGATCATTCATCAAATGATCTTGCAACTCACCCTCTGATGTATGAGTTTTATCGCAGCAGATTGCATTTCCATCATCATCAACCCCAATCTGCCATTTGCAAGTAAAATTGGGATCTTGTGGATGAATGGAAGAGTTATTTCTTTTTTTGGGCATGATTTTAATTTCAGTAATATTAAAGCGACTATCAGGTGCATTTTCATCTAGATGTTCTTCATTTTCTAGTTTGATTTCATCCTTGATATTCGTAAGCCCTCTAGGCAGTGGTGTCGAAATCACATTTAAGTTTGGTGATGATTCTGCAGACTTGCTAGTTGAATTTGGAGTGAGAAGAGTGTTCTGACTGTGTAAAGTTGGCACCCCTCCAGCCAGCTCTGTGAAATTGCTTGGAGAGAATTGTGGGTCAGTTCGTTTATGTGCCACCAAGTGATCGATTAATGAATTTATATCAGTATTCATGTAACTACAGTCGTTCCATTCACAGTGGTATAATGTCAGGCTCGGATCCACTGTATTCGTTGTATCTGAATTCATTCCGTACTCCTGATATATATGTTGTCCTATCAAGTGTTTCATAAATGTGTCATCTGTTACAGGTTTATAGCAGCTGTCCCATTGACAGGAAAACTGGCCTGATGATGATGGTGGAATTGGTAGCATATCTTGTGGCGCATTTGCTTGTGTATTCATAAAGTCCAAATCAGAATTGCTTGGGAAGGTCACCGATCCAGGCTTTCTAGAGGGTTGGGAAGTATTATTAATAGGTTGTGAGTTATTCAAAAATTGATTGAAGTTGTTGAATTGTATGTAGAAGTCGAAGTCGTTCATTAACTTTTCCTGGTCTAAATCAGAATGAGGATTTTCAGACTCCAAATTGGGTATAGTCGTATGAAAACATGATTGATGGAAGTGATGGTGATTTTCATCTTTCTTAGCTGCTTCATTTTTCACAGAAAGATGGCTCTCTGGCTGTTGATGACAATGGTGAGGGAAATGTATTTCAAAATCTTTATCTTCCATCTTTCTTCTCTTAGATGGTTGCTCCTCAGTTGAATTGTTTTCAAATTGTGCAAACGGATTTTGATTTAAATTCTTATGAACATCACTTATAAGATTTTCAAACATCAGCTTCTTCGACAATTGTAAATCACATAGATTATTTTGATGACTGACACTGCTCTCTACATGTTCCGACGGGGAACAACAATCAAATGAGTCCGTAGCTGGGAACTCGGCCACACATTGTGGATCATTACATATGGATTGATGGTTCACTGACGTCTGAGGTTGGATAGGATGGCAAAGCGAATATCTCAGGCACTTGGGATTACCACAGCAATCTCCATCTCCTTGGTTTTTTTCTTCACTACCTTCCTCAACACAATGTATGTCGTTACAGCAGATTTCTTCCAAGTAACTGCCCTGATCGCAACAACCAGTACTCAGACAATCGTTTCTCTTCGTATCATCACAATTCAAAAAGAAGCAATCATCTAGTTCGTCACAAAATATATCCTTGCATAATTCAAGTTCTTCAAATTCCCTACATGGATCGTCCGCTCCGGCTGCAACAGAACCTTCCATAGCTCGATTATGATGGTCATGATCATGGTTATGAATGTGCCCATGAATATGCGTATGGTCCTTATGTTTGTGAATATGACCATGTACATATCCGTGTGTTATAGCAGAGTTATTCAGATCGCCCTTATTTAATCGTTTATAGAACGACTGTGGAAGCACGATACCACTCGGCGTTTCCGATAAATTTATAGTACCGCTCTTCTTGGGTGATAGAGCATTAGTCGTCGCTGAAGACGAACTTGAGCTCAAACTGGCGACGGAACAAGCTTCAGTTGACAGTGAACTCGAGCTAGAGCCGCCAATATTTTCAATGTACTCACTCTCCACCGAGATATCACCTCCCCTGCCACTCTGGAAGGCGTTTTCGCTTCTTCTCAACGTAGTGGCAGGAGTTTCTGAGGAATCATTTGCAGATTCTTTTATACTCATGTTCGGTGGTATAAAACTATCTCCAGTCCAAAAGAAAAAGTGATAAGTTCTTCGAATTTTTTTTAGAGTTGGAAAAAAGTTATAATACTGTTGAACCCATTCAAGCAACAATCAGACAATGCAACACTAAATTTGGTAGTTAAAGAAAGAAGATTATATTACTTACCTTTTATAACACTACCAGCACCTACAAATTTTCAATGACACCTTGTGATCGCTTATTACGTTCAAAGGTGGTGCAAGTAAGATGTCTTTCCTTAGCGAAGAACCCCTGTACTGTAATCAATCACCCAAAATTGGTACGACTTGTAGGACAAGCTAGCTGTATTGCCTAGTAATTTTTTGTCATCAGAAGTGTTGCAATCACCCTGGTGGTTACGAATAGCTTAAAGGGAGTGCGTGTAGGTTGCCGCACGAAACATTTATCGATGGTTTATGTCGCGCGACATTATCGCTTAATATTGCCGAACAGGTGTTATCACCGAGGCTCTCATTCTGCGAAAGATTTAGCTGAATAACGGACATGAAGAATATATATATGGCGATGATTGTATTACCTACTTCAATACAAGAGTAAGCTTTGAGTTAGTATTGCCTAAATTTAATATTGTAGTTTGGTTGCTATTTTTTCATATTAGTTACATTTTAGCTGAATTAATCAAAAGCTTTAGAAAACCCTTTTTAATCGATAAGGAAGAAGATTTGATGCTTTGCATTTGGCTTTGATTCAGCACAATGCAATGCCTTTACAATTAACTCTAGATCTCTTGTTATGAATATTACAGTAAATGACCTAATAATGATCTAGATGTTGTGATAACGTACCAAAACCTATCAAAATTTACTTATTACAGCTTTGTTTATAATTCACTCTGAACTCCCAAGTTCTTCTTAGAGAACACGACTCCCACATATCCGGAAAACTAATTTAGACGATACTCCTGACTCTTATCAGATCAACTTCCTATTTGATAATATGTAGCTAGTTTGTCAGCATCTGCTTTTTAGTGGCTCCCTTTGACTATATAATTGTGTTTTCCTTTTACGGAGAGACCATTGATTTAAGTTACAGTCTCTCTCACCTAGGTTTTTGAGCCGACTCTCTCTTTCCTCTGCATTGAACTAATTGGTATATCGGCTCCACTATTCACTCTAACTACAGCAACACCCATACAAGCATGATATGCTGTTCTTCACTTCGCAACTCGCAGCTTTACTATGTATCTGCTAACCCTTTAAAATAAAAGTTTGTCTCAACTCTTTAACTTCATGCTCCACGCATTCTTCATAATAATACACATTAACACTTTCGATACTGTCTCCTTTTCCTTTTCCCAAAGACCATGTATTGAGTATGCAGCCTTACTGCAGAGTACTGTACCACATATCAGAACAATGGTTGAGTACCGCGTACCTCGCTGTAAAGGTAACTCCGAGTACCTGCGGAATTATGAGTCGGAGAAGGCACCCACCGTTCCTGCCATGTCTACAATTGTACAATTCCGCGATAGTCGATATCGTCTATCCTCATACTTATCTCAATCATTTAATGACCAAGATATCCCGTTGTTTCCCTCCAAGGTCACCCCACCAAGGCCAATAGAATCTAAAAGACGCTGCATCAAATCTAGTCAAACGCGACTTGACATAATTAGCCAAAATAGACATAAACGTAAACATCACTTATATGCATACGATAATGCGAATTATAGTTTCCTTGGTAAACAATAAATTTTTAGCTTGAGAGGATAAAGAACAAAGGAAGATGTAGATCTTGGAAGCGTAGATCCACTGATGACGGATAAGAAGGGGTATGTTCTGGTGGCATCTGAAACAGCCTAAACAGTAGAAGCCCCTACGATCGGCACTTGGGTGGAAGCGGAATAGTTTAATTAACAGACCTCCTCTTCTGGATGAGACAATGAGAAATGCTTGTCTGTCTTGCGTAGCTTTAACACATGAATGTCGAATTCTCCTTCAATAAAGTTGTTTACTAGGATGAGTGAAATATGTATTAATTAATGTCAATATTTTCTTGTCTATGTACTATAATTTAATTGCGCTTACAAGGCGTTCGAGTACTTGTAGATGTGCTAATTAATGCAAGCACCAGATCTGTCGTTAGAAATAGTCACAAGTGGAGCAATTGTGCTGGGAGGTAATTACTTTGTCAACACTGGGTCACGTAGGTTACCAAATGGAATTCCTTGTCCAATGTTGTTCTCGCGAACTCTTTAGTTCTGTCAAATTTCATTTCCGAGCCCTCATTGTTTCGAGGATTGTTTCAAAATGTACCCAAGTGCAAGAAGAATGGACAATGGACAATGAACGGCAGGATCCACATTTAATCGTAATGTAAGCTTTCGCTCGTGTTTATGTTTGGTTCGCATGTGGGACTCCCAGCGAAGGCTCTAGGCCCTGTAATTCTTCTTTGTGAACGCCCTTGATTAGTTCGAGATCACCGGAATAATATTCTTTATTTTTGAGGTACTAGTAAGTGAACTCTTCTCGACCACTCGGCTAGCGGAATGTCTACATGACCACTAAATAAGTCTCTAGCAAGATAGGAGTAAACACTACGCGATGAACAATTGACCAGGATCTGAAGTTGCGGCCCACCCATTTCATATTTCCGTCTTGTGGCTCAAACACATAACATAGCCTATTTCCTTCTCTGGCAACAGTCATACCCAACAATAGCACCTACGAACCTTCTTGCACCAGTTGTCGCTATTGTTTATACCGAGCTGTCCCATGTATGGATCATGCATGCTCTATGCGGTGGGCTCTGTATTGTTGAAAAATATAATATTGGTGCATGCCTCTATTGTTGCAACTGCCCGATTAGGCAATTGTACAACAAATTTTACCAGAAGGAAGAGCTAAGACTAGTGATAATGACCATTTGGTACCAGGTACGAACCTCCATTTACCGAAATGTATTCCAGGGATGGTCGATTGGAAGATACTGACAGCGATTACGAGGGGGAGAGATAATTTTTTTTTGTGGTGGTCCATTGTTGTTATATTTGGAACTAATTCGATAAACATCCCTGGAATGAATTGATATCTAGTTATTTAGGGATTGTATTTATAATACCACAACCCCAGAGAACGGTTTCCGTTGATCTTTTATTCCTAACCCTTCTTCACATATACGCGTAAACAAATTTTGCTCCATAACGAATTATTGACTTAAGCCCGACTTTGATGACCCTAAGTCAAATCTTAACGCGGGGCAAACCCCATGGAGGACTTGTGGGTAATAACGAAAGGAAGACCAGTTCATCAATGCTCCGCATGTCTAAAACATTCCTCAATAAGCTATCTTTAAAGCACTTTGGCTCTAAGAAACCAACAACTACGCATAAACTTACATCACTGATATCCATGCCGGCACTCTCGAAAACAATTCAACCGGAACCCATCATGAAAGCACATACTAGTATCGTATATGCCAATGACATATTAACGCCATATTTAGACGATATACCAGAAGCTGGAGAATCGGCCGATTTACTGAATGACTCAGAATTACGTCCTAGTGAAACACTTAAGGATATGATTTATGAAAACCTTGAAACAAACTTCGAGGTTGATTCGCTTACTCAAGAAACATTGTTAACAACTCCAACGAGAAACAGTACCAGGAATATTCTTTTACACCAATCTGTACCTAAGAGGTTATTTGATTACCCGAACGATACGATATTCGATGATATAGATGAGATTTCATTTCAAGACAACTTTATAAGTCGTAGTACCTCTAGACATGATGGGTCCATTAACCAAAATACAAACTTCACGGAGTTGAGCTCATTGAAGGATATGGATTTTCAAGTATTCCAACAGTATTCTCGTTCCAAGAATGACTTGGTGCTATTAGAAGAGCGCTGTAAGAAAGACGAGACATATACTATAGACAACCCACGAACATATTTGCAGCCAGCTGTTGAAATTGAGAGCAATTCCTTGGGACCAACGCAAACAAATGAAATAGTTCCCAAAATACAACATAAGAACATTCAAAAATCATTCGAAAAATCCTATGAAGAGACAGAAATGGATATAGTTTCTGATAGAGGAAAATTGGAAAAACTGGGAACTGACGAGTTAGACAGAAACGACATCAGTGAAAACGTATACAGAAAGGAATTATTGCTGCTTGTCGAGGAACACAGAATACTACTCAGAAAGCAACTGCAAGAAATACACCACCTAAAGGAATTACTCTTTCAAGAAAGAAAATTCAACAATTATTTAGCATCTTCGTCATCACTTCCCGGCTCCCCTGCTAGCTTTGGAAGTGTTAATTCGAGAAAAGTCAGAGCCAAATTTCTTCCCTTGGAAATTTCGGTATCCGAAGAACAATTGAAACCATTCCATCTTTTACCTCCCTTCCCCATAGGAAGCAAAGGATCAAATCATCAATTTCCTAAGTCAACATCAGAACATCATTTATCCAAAGCAGCTTCGACAGACGAAAGCACAAGGGAAAGAGAGTCGTATTCTAACATCATGAAAATCCGAACATCGATGGCAAGAAGCTCAGAAACTTCCCAAACCAAATTCAAATCAGCTTCCTCTTCTGTATATTTTTCAGCTCTTGACATGGAAATGGATGAAATTAAGCGGTACATTTCCAGTGCATTTCAACCCTTGCTCGTTCCCGAGGCTGAAACAAGAAAGCACTCAGCATCCCTGTCCATGGCTTCTGTTATGAGCTCGTCTCATCAGGGCGATGCCTATTCTTCGGCTAGCAGCAGGAAGGCAGACACCTCTGTCAATGATGAGGTGGCAGCAAATTCAGTATCAACATACACCATTCATTCTAATGCTACAACTCCTGATTCTTTGAATTCACAATCAGCAGAGTGTTTGCAGGCGATATTTCCCCAAGTTTTACCCGAAGTTTTATCTTAGGCGGTAAAGTTGTTCACTTCTTCAACCAACAGTATAATTTATCACCTTAATTTTGCATCCATTTAGAACCAGATCTGTATACCTACAAGGCACAAACTGCTTGCTTTAATAGTTAACACGAGAATATAATACATAATGAATTCCCTTCAGTTTCCCATGAAATTACTGTAGCTATATAGCCTTCAAACAACTCAGCTTGTTTACCATTTCATCGTATATTTCTCGATTAGTATATGTTTATAAATTTGCAACTTCGAGGAGACGAAGTGCGTTTTGTGAATCAACTAGAAAATACGAGAAGATCGTATTATTTTGTGCACTAAATATAAGTAATAGTAACAGTAGTACATTACAGGAGATTATATTTACAATAGCCCCAAATATTCAGGGAATGTATATTAGTGAAAGCTGCTAGGCAACTATTATATGGTACATGAAGTATTCAAATCAACACGGAACAAAAAATATGTATCACAACCAGAAATAAATATCATAATGTGCACGTTGACTTGTCCGTTCTATAGCTTGACCGGAGCCACAGAATACGGTGGGAAGTGTTTCGATGGTGTTCTTTAGCTTTTTTTTTGTTTTTGAAAATATAAAATGTAGTGAAAATAAAGACTATAATACAATGGTAAAGCTTGGAATCAGCTCTGCAATTCCTTAATCTCGGTTTCATCAGCCACTAAACCCATGACAACCAAGTACATGTTCAAGTTGTTCAACAAGTTTTGCTTCTTGTAAAAGTTTGCAGAATCAGCATTGTCGATTGCCTTAGCCCTGCTCATGACACCGAAAATCTCGTCTCTGACTTCATCTACAATGATTCTCTGGTGGCTCAATTTACCTCCAAGAGATAATGTAGCCAAGAATTGCCAGACGTAGTTTTCTCTGGATGAACCATCGTCAATGTCCTCAGGATTTGGAGGGAAGATGGCGGCAATTCTAGATTCCAATGAGGTAAAGAGTTCATCGTAACAGGATGACCATTCGGAAAGATCAGTAGCGGAAATTGTACCTTCACCGATGATCAATTCTGCACGGGACAACAATGTAGTCAAAATAGTCAAACCGATCTTGGTAGTAGATACATAGGAAACGTTATTATGTTCGATTAAGATAACCAACAAACCTATAATTTCATTGAATTTGAAGTCCAAAACAGCATTCATCAAGACCTTGGAGAAGGTCATTGAGTACAATTCAACTAATTTGACAACGGTCTCTGGTACCTTCTTAGAGTCGTAGGTTGTGTAAGATCCGTGTTTGACAACTGATAAGTTCTCAAGGTTGGACATAATCAAAGTCACAATAGTCAAGATTTGTTCCCTGGATAAAAATTTGAACAAACGCAGCAAAATCTTGAGGGCCTTGTTGTAATTCAAGCATTGGACAAATGGGTTTACCTCAGCTTCATCGTCACCAGAAGAAGATGGCTGTTCCAATACTCTCAAGGATTCCCACAATTGAGTAGTGTCAACCTCCGAGTTAGTTCTTGATTCGCTTTCTACATTCATAAGTTCGGTGATGATACCTTCCAAAATAGACATGATATCTTTCTTAGAGTACTTGTTTGTTGCTCTAGAAGGAGCTGAAATAGATGGGGATCTGTCCTTCTTAGCAACGCCGAGAGTTTCATCGCCTGCACTTCCTTCCAACTCTTTCTTCTCCTTTTCAAGTTTTCTCTGTGCTGCCTTACTGATGATTTCCAATTGCTGTCTAGGCTTCTTACCAGTACCAAACGAAATCTTCCCTAAAGCACCTTCTCTAGCGTATTGGGTCAATTTAGGTCTCTCCTTGGCCACAGTGACAGCCTTTTGGACCTGCTGTTGCATTCTCTGCAAGGCTACGTCAGCTCTCTTGTAACGACCACCAAGTCTGTGACCAGACTGCTCAAGATAAGCCTGAGCAATCGAGTTATGCTGCTGGCTAACTTGCTGATTGGCGCTGTTTGCCGACTTAGGGTGGATCACTTTGTAGACTTGAGCGTAGAAGTCTTCGTTGTATGGATCTTCAGTAACAATCTGGGATAATTGGAAACGAGTGACGAAGTCCTTATCCTTTGGGTTCATGATACCAGAATAAGACATAATACGGGAGACTTTCTCCTGTCTTTTGGCTGCTTTTTCCTGTTGTTCTGGAGTCAAATCTTGGTGTTGCTGGTGTTGGTTGTGGTGGTGATGACCTGAATGACCTCCGCGGTTGTAGTTTTGGCCACGGTGGAACTGGTTGAATTCTTGTGGCTGTTGCTGGTGAGAATTCTGGTGTTGTTGGGAGGCGATTTGTTGGTGTTGCTGTTGAGCTTGAACGTGAACTTGCTTGTCATCCTTTGGTCCCCCAAGAACAGGGAATTGAGATAAGTCAACCTGAGGTTGGTTTCTAGTTTGGTGTTGAACTTGTTGAGGCTGTTGTTGAACTGGAGATTGTTTAGACTGAACTGGTTGCTGCTTAGCTACCTGAACTGGTTGAGCCTCTGGTTGCTGTTGTTGCTGCTGAACTGGAATCTGCTGTTGCTGCTGTTGTTGCTGTTGTTGAGGCTGTTGTTGCTGTTGAGGCTGTTGCTGCTGTTGCTGCTGCAAGCCCGGCATTCCCATTGGCGGCATAACTGGCATTTGGCCCATTCCTTGCATTTGTCCCATTGGGAATGGCTGACCATACTGACCAGGTGGAGGAATGAATCCGTTTGGCGGCATCATGTAGCCACCGTACTGTGGAGGTGGCATCATTCCTGGGAAGCCAAATGGCTGAGGTGGTGGTGGAGCGTATTGAGGTTGTTGCTGATGTTCGATGTTGGTCAACTGGGCCTCAATTTCAGCCAAAGAAAGAATCTTCTTTTCGGATTTTGGAGCTTCCGATCCGGTTTCAGCGCCTGCTGGGTGACTTGGAGCGTTGGAAGCTCCCCACAAGTCTTGCATGAATTGGTCGTCGTGAGACGAAGCTGCTGCTTGGGCGTACGAGACTGTCTGCTGGGGAACTGGAGCTTGTCTGAGTTGCTGCTGAGGTTGGATGGGAACTGACCCACGTCCAGAACCTGTGCCAAAGTTGAAATCCTTGGTGATGGGACCTGTAGAGCCGAAGGTGTCGCTGTTGAACGCATCGTCGGTTTCGTCGAGCTGTTCTCCCAATCCGTCGTAAGTGTCTTGGAAATCGATGTTTTCGCTGAGGGCGTCATCTCTTCTGGAAGAGGGAGGGGCCGAGGGGTCAAATCCGAAGAAGGACATTCTGGCTAGGGGCTATTTGCGGGGCTGAATTGCTATCTTATTCTGGTATCACGCCGTCACTTCGTGGTTGTAAATGGAATCTCTCTGGTTTTTTTGAAGCTCGTTGGATTTTTGAGCGAAAAAAGTTCGACAAATGTGATCACGTGAGGCGGGGTGCTGGGTACAGGAGGCGGAGGTGGTGGAGTGGAGGAAGAAGAGGTGGTACAGGTGCAGTATGGGGTAGAGTGAGAGTGTCTTTTAGTGGTAGTAGTATGTAGAGTTGGTATGGGGGTGAGTATGTAGAGGTAGTATGTAGAGGTGGTATGGGGGTGGGTATGTAGAGGTGGTAGGGGGCGAGTACCTAGTGGTAGTATGTAGAGGTAGTTTGTAATGGTAGTATGTAGAGGTAGTTTGTAATGGTAGTATGTAGAGGTAGTTTGTAATTGTAATATGCAGTGGTAGTAGTATGTAAATGAGTATGGAGGGTGAGTACGTAGTGTGGGTAGAAGTGTGAGCCTGTGTGTCTAGTACACACAGAATGATCTATATTTACTATATAAGTGTTCACCGGTAACGCAAACCGGTGTCTACACAATATCACATATGTGCCGAATGTGGTGCTCTCAATACCCTCAACGAAAGTCTTCTGGCACACCTAATTAAGAGTCGAGTCCATGTATGATGTATCTTATCTATTATGTACAGTATATAATCGTGTCTATGTAGCGTATGTATAAGTATGCAATAGGAGCAGGCATTGGTAAATAAAGTATGTGACGTGAATGAAAGCAAGAAAAGGCTACGGAAAGGACAAAACAGATCTCTGGCTTAATTATGAAGGTTTTAACCCTCCTAAGAAGATGTCCCCAGCTAGATAGTCAAACCAGACCTCACAAACACGGTAGCGCTGTAATTTTGCAGTCAAGCGCAACTGCAAAAAATCAACTCTACCACTTTCCAATCAATTCTCTCACGTAAATGCTTGCAAAGCACTGATCAACTTGATCTCCATTTCTTCCCACTCCGCATCCGCTTCACTAAGCACGGTGATAGCGCCTCCAGCGCCAATTCTCCAGAGATTCGTCTTATCAGTGTTATCCTTGTCGTCATTGTAGTGATACACAGAGCGGATAATAACCGACCAATCGGAATCGTCAGTAACAGACCAGTATCC
Organism: Scheffersomyces lignosus; assembly: GCA_001599395.1. NCBI lineage: Eukaryota > Fungi > Ascomycota > Pichiomycetes > Serinales > Debaryomycetaceae > Scheffersomyces > Scheffersomyces lignosus. The sequence goes on along the minus strand of BCGS01000002.1, from coordinate 1,013,511 downwards.
CACAACACCGCTATAAATTCCTCTTCTGCCCCCAGGAAATCCGTTCGTCTGTAAACTCTCTATATCTTGCAACAACTCGACGGATCTCTTCTTAGGCGCACCCGTCATGGAACCAGGAGGCAAAGATCTATGTAAAATGTCGATTCCATGGTATCCCAGTTTGGGTATTTGTCCCTGAATGACACTGACCAATTGGTAAACAGTTTTGTACTCCTCAACAGCCATCAATTGTGATACACGCACGTCTTGCGTAAACTGGAACAAGTCGTGTCTGATTAAGTCTACAATCATCAAGTTCTCGCCCATTTCTTTGGGAGTCTTCAAGATCTTTGTGGCAGCTTCAATATCGACATCCGGAGTATTCCTCACAGTTCCTTTGATTGGCCTGAGCTCTACCTGCTTCCCACCATTCTCCTTATCTTTCCATGATAAAAATCTCTCAGGTGATGAGGAAATAAGGACACAATCTTCAAATTGCATGAAACAAGAGAACGGTGATGGGTTCTTGCGGAGAGTCAAAACCTTATAGATCTCCCAAGCCTCCACATAAGACGGTAGTGTGATTTTCAGCTGTGTAGTGAGACATAACTCGTATGAATCACCTGAATGCAAGTAATCTTGACAAAGATCAAATTGCTTCTTGTAAATATCTCTCGAAGGGAGTTCAAAAGTAATGACCTCCTCATCACCCTTCTTGGCCAAGGTTTTGACCGTCATTGGAATGGTATCTATGTCAATTTTAAGGCTCTCTTCTGAAATTGAAAGAACTTTTTGGCTGAATTCTTCCACCCATTTGGTGTCATCGTCCTGATTGATCGATACAACAAACCAGTCGTTCGTAACATGGTCAAAAACCGCAAATCTCTCGACATAAACCAACTTCAAGTCAGGAGTAGTAGTACTAGTAATAGGTTCTAATTTCTTAACCATGATGTGCTGTCCTTCTTCATATGAGATAATACCCATATACCCTCCAAAAAATGGCAAGTCCCTTGTGTGGTACTTGCCTAGTTTCTCGTTTATATTCTCTCTGGAAATATACTTTTTCTTCATCAATTTGGCTATTGTTGTCCACACGTCTTCATTATATACAATCGTGGGTTCAGACGTGCGATCCTTATACTTGGAAATAATGACTTGATCGGGGCTATCTACAGAGTGGGTAATTACGTCACTTTTTCCTTTCGTTGGCAAACCTATGATGGACCATTCTCCCGGAATGGAGGCAGAGTTGAGAAGGACAAAGTCTGCTTCATTGGAGTTTTCTTTGTACAAGTAGTCGCATACATCAGTAGGTTTTATATCGTGGCCCAATTTGAATTTCTTCAACACAACCGGAGCTGACTTTTCAGTATACACAAGCTTTCCGTCCTCTATTAAAAAGTTCTCGTGAACAGCATGGCCGTTGATTGAACTGCGGGAAAGCTTGCCTTCGCCCAAGTCTGGTCTATGCTTTTTATTGTACTTTTCAGCAATTGAAGTGAAATTTCTCACCAACTCGTCTCCGTGGTTAGAACAGATCGACTCAGGGTGATACTGCACTCCGTAGAAAGGAAGTACTCTATGTTTTACAGCCATTAATATGTTCTTTGTTGAATCATTTACTTTTCCAGCTTCTTTGCTATTTGGCTCGAAACAGTATGCCAATGGCACGATTTCGTCATTTAATTCATGCACATATAACGAATGATACCTGACACTTCCGAAACCCATTTCGGTGCCGGTTTTTTGTTTTTCGCTGAACAAGTTGTCGTCACACTCTATTGGGTGAATATTGTAGATCTGGCCATGCTTCACTTCGGTCAACTTAGTAACTGGGTTTCCGAACTCGTGGCAGAGCGATTGGAACCCAAGACATATACCTAATATCGGGACTACAGGCTCTGCTGAATTTTCTCTAAATTTCCTGAGCAACCATCCAATAATACCCACATCCTTTGCGATCGAAGGGTGGCCTGGACCTGGACCTATAACGACGTAGTCGAAGAGTGGTAGGTACTTGGAGTAGAATTCCTCGTACTCTTCCGGAGCGTAGGCGTCGTTATGAATGGTCACCACCTCCTTTTGCGCACTCTCTTCGAGAAGATGCGCGAGGTTATTGGTGAACGAGTCGTACGAGTCGATGAGAAGAATCATTGAGCAGTGTACAGCGAGTAACCGGTGTTGAAAGAGATATCTAATGCTACTGAAAAGACCCCAAGAACTTTTTTGGATGTGAAGATGTCACTGGTGCTGCGTACAGGATCCAGATGTGGTTTCTGTTAACTATGAGGGAAGAAGAAGGTAGTTGAAGAGTGTAGAAAAGGGGTTGTTCTTGTAGAGAATCAGTATTTTTTGCATGGATGATGCCAATTACAGGAGAGCACTGTTATGTTCTCTTCCAGTGGAATAATTGTGGGTTTTGACTGCTATTGCATCAATGGTATATGGTGTGGATCGAATGGTTGCTCAGTGAGGCTTATGAGATCGTACGTCAAAATTAAGGCCGAGGAAATAGCCGTTGGATGCCGACGGGTGGAAGCGGTGTATCAGAAAAGGAGTAGTAAATTGATGAAATAGAAGTTAACAAGCTGGTAGAAATGTCCCAGGAATGGTTGTATTTGTTTTTGTAGATGAATACAGTATCTGCCTGACAAAGAAACCGCAAAGTCTCGGGGTGTCATCTCGTAAGATCTACTGTTTATGTATAGTGGTTAATAGCAAATGCCGAAGACAAGCGAAGATGGTAGCGCCATACAATACCTCATTTTGCAACTGGATATACACTGCGTACCCCTTAAGAATCGCCATAGGGTCTACACTACAATGCAATAAGCGATAAATAATAAATTAATTAGTGGTGGTGATGTCTATGTACTGTGCTTCTAATATTCACCGCAGCGATTTTGTTTTGATTACCGTTTTAGTCATTTTAGTCGTCTTCTTCTTCCTCTTCATCTTCATCGTCTTCATCATCGTCTTCATTGTCTTCATCGTCAGAAACCTCTTGTCCCAATGCCTTTAATTGTTTCTTGTACTTTTTGTTGGTCTCGTCCATATCAGTCATCAACAACATCATGTCATCCAATTCTGACTTAGGTACAGTGTTAGCAGTTGCCTTCTCTAACTGTTTTTTCAACTTCTCCAACTCTTTCTTGTGCTTCTCCTCGGACTCCCTGAGCTTGGCTTCAAGAGACTCCGACACATCCTTATTCGATTTAAGATCAGTGACTTCCTTGCTTAAGGTTTCGTGATCTTTTTCAATCTGGGCCTTTTCAGCGGCTGTCTTCTCGTGTAGGGATTTTGATGCAGTCAACTCCTCCTTCAACTTGGTATGCTCGACATTGAGGTCTTTATGTTTGGTTTCAAGATCATTTCCACTCTTTTTCAATTGATAAAGATTATCTTGAGCAGCCTTCAACTCGGACTGGAGTTGGGCAGCCTTGGAAGCGGCCTCCTTGACCGTCTTTAGTTCACCCTCAATTTTCGAACTGTGGCCCTTTGCTGCATTCAACTCTGCTTGAATGTCCGACTTCGAGTCTAATAATTTCTTTATTTCGGCTTCGACCTTCGATAATTTAGTCACAGATTGTTCAGCAGCCTTGAGCTCAGCCTCAACCTTAGTTACTCTTGAGGCTACTTCTTTTGCAGACTTCAATTCAGACTCTACTTCTTCCAATTTCTTGGCCGCAGCTTCAGATGCTTGTAACTTAGCTTGCACCTCGGCAAGCTTAGCTTTCGCTTCATTAGCAGTCTTCAATTCTTCTTCTACCCTTTTCAATTTAGATTCGACTTCTCTATAGGAATCTAGTTGCTCTTTCAATTTGGTTTCTGAGAGCTTTGATTCTTGCATTTTAGCTTTGAGGTCCTTCAATTGAACCTCTGATTTCTTAGAGGTCTCCAATTCACCCTCCAATATCTTCAACTTCTCTACAGACGCTTTAGTCTCCTTCAACTCAGCTTCGAAAGCCTTCAGCTTCGTCTCTGTAGATTTCAAGTCAGCCATGACTTTCTGCAACCTCTCTTCAGCTTGCTTAGTAGTTTTCTTTTCATTCGTTTTTAACTTTGATTCAGCCTCTTTAGCTGCTTTCAATTCTAACTCAAGTGCAGTCAATTTGGAATTTGATTCACCTAAAGCCTTAGTGGAATTTTGTAACAGCTTCTTCTCCGTAGTTAAATCAGAGGAAAGCGCTTTCTTCTCAGTTTGGAGTAGTTCAAGCCTTTCTTCGATCAGGGACTTCTCTGACTTCAATGATTCAAAGGAATTCTTCACTTCAGTAAGCTCCTTCTCGGTCACCACCAAAGCCTCTACCTTCTTGGTCAACGAAGCAATAGTTTCCTTTTCTGATTTTATTTTCTCTGCAGCTGTTGCTAGCTTCGCCTCTAAATCATCAATCCTTGAGGTCAAGGCTTTAGACTCCTCGCCTTCTGTTTGTAACGAAGTATTTAACTTTTGGAGGGCTTTGATCGATTCTTCCTTTTGTGATATATCTCCAGTCAAGTCATCAATTGTTTTCTGTTTCTCATCTAGAGCAGATTGGTATTCTAATTTCAAGGTCTTGGTTTCGTCTTGCTCGCATGATAACTTCTCCGTTTGCTCGTTGAATAATTTCTCTTTTTCTACTAGAGAACTCTCCAAGGCTTCTTTTGAAAGCACAAGAGCATCGAACTCTTTTTGTATCTTTTGTAATGACGCTTTCTCAGAAGAAATTGACTTCTCGTTTAAGATAAGTTTGTCTTTAAGTTGAACATTGGATTCTTTTAACTGTTCAATTTCCTTTTTAAACTTACCGACCTGCGAAACAAGGTCTCCAACTTGGCTCTCTCTCTTCGATAAGTCACTTTCCTTCTTGGAGTGTTCATCCAGAAGAGATTTATGTTCGGCTTGAAGTACGTCGAATTCTTTCAGCTTCTCATCATGTTGTTCTTGAATCGAAGAAACCTCTTCTTTTAGACTCAGTATGAGCGACTCTTGTTCACCATGCTTCGATTGACGAGCTTGTGTCTCGTCTTTATGCTGTATCTTAAGAATCTCAATTTGTTTTTTGAACTCTTCACCTTCGGCCTTAGCATGTTCCAACTCAGATTTCAAGATATCCAATACGCCTTGCAACTTCGTCTTCTGAGATGACACCATGGTAAACTTTTGTTCATGAGAGTCCTTAAGAGAAGTTAAGGAAGACTCCAAGCTCTTTATCTTTTCTGTATATTGCTTAACAATTGTTTCAGAATTTTGACTTAACATTGTTCTTTCCTTTTCAATCTCTCCAAATTTCTCATGCACCTCAGCCTTGAGGTTGCTGATAGTTTGTTCACGTTCCTCCAATTGAGACTTGAGCTCATTTACTTCACTGCTGAGCTTAGAATTGATTGACAGTAACTCCTTCGAGACAGCCATTGAATTGTTAATGGAATCTTCTTTTGATTTCTCCAATTCACCCACTTTTTTGCTCATGGAGTCGTTCTTTGCCTTGAGCTCAGAAAGTTCTGCAGTGAGCGTAGATCTACTAGACTTGAGTTGAGCGATTTCAGACAATAACTTTTCTTTCTCAGACTTCAATTGCAGATTAGAGGCTCTTTCCTTATCTATTACATTGTTAAGAGAGTCAATAGTAGCTCTTTTCTCCTCTTCCAATAGTTTGCTCTTTTCCAAAGACTCTACTGCTTCGTTATGCTTCGTCTTATGCTCTTCGATTTCAACTTCCAACGTCTGAGAACGTGATTTTAATGCCTCTAAGTAATTAGTAAGATTTGAAATCTTTGACTCTGCTTCTGACTTGAAGCTTTCATGAGTACTCTCCATTTTCTCTTTCTCTGTGTCAAGAAGTTCGGACTTTGACTTATGTTCTTGAGATTGCGCCAAAAGATCATCGTATTGCTTTTGTAACTTCGATAGTTCTAAACCGTAGCTTTCTGCCGCTTTTGCTAGCTTATTTTCGTGCTCTTGCACTAGCTTCGAAATTTTATCTTCGTGCCCTTTGGATATTTCTGAAGATTTTTTGTCTTGATCTTCGACTGATTTGGCAAGTGTCTCTTGGTGATGGAGTAAAGTCTTTGACAACTCTTCCTGGTGGGCTTCAACTGCGGTAGAGAGTTTCTTCTCATATTCGACTGCCAAAGCCTCAATTTCGCCCTTCATTGACTCCGCCGACTGCTTAGATGTCTTCAACTCTTCTTCTTTCAATGATAATTCCTGCGTAGCATTTTCTAAATCTTCCACCGATTTTTTCCACTCTTCTTCCTTTACTTGTAATGCTCCGCGGGCTGCTCCCAATTCATCTTGAGTTGAACTCAACTTTTCAGTAACTGTCTTCAACTCCTGTTGTGTAGAGTTCAACTTCACTTCGAGCGCTTTCAATTCTGACTCTGTCGAAGTGACCTTATCATTGGCAGATTTAAGTTCATCTTGCGTCGATGACAACTTATATTTAACAGATTCCAACTCCTGCTCTGTAGACCTTAAATTTCCATCCTTTGCCTTCAATTGTTCTTCTTGAGAGCTGAAGTCTTTTAAGACCTTCTTCAATTCAGCTTCTTTAGTACCAGCTTTCTCGGAAATAAGGATCAACTCCTTTTCCTTGGCTGAAACTGTTTCAAAAGCATTCTTCAATTCATTTTTCTTTGAAGATACCGCTTCTTTAATACTATTTAACTCTTCATTTATCAGCGCCTGCTTTTCCAACGCTTTCTGTTTCTCGTCTTGCAAAGCGTTAATTTCAGACTTGAGATTGCTCTCGATTTCTACTCTTTCTTTTTCTTTCTCTTTAATATGCTTATTCTTTTCTTCAATCTCCTTCTCTTTGGCCGCCAATATTGATCTGATGGTATCTAAATCAGAATTAGACGAAGTGTATTTATCGGCATACTCTTTCAACTCCAATCTTGCAGCTGCTAGCTCTTCCCCAAGAGACCTTAGCCTATCATTAGCTTCAGAGTGCTTTCCATTCAAATCACTCAATTCTTTCAGATTCGTGTCTTTTAATGAAGCATGAATCTCTTTAAGCTTACTATGGCTCTCTTTGAGTTCAGCAATCTCCACTGTCTTCCTCAGTAAATTTTGAGCAATTGTCTCATGCTCCTCAATTTTCCTCTGCAATGAATCCTTCACCGACAGATGTTCCTCCTTGAACTTTTGCAATTCGTTAACTAGAGACGAATGCTTGGTACTAGTGTCCTTGTGAGATGACTTAGTTGAGTCAAGTTCTTCAGTGAGTTGGGTATTCTGCTGTCTCAAATCCTCGAGTATTCTGTCCGTTTGGTCCTTCAATTCCTGAAATTTCTTACTTTCATCAGCTAAATTATCTTTCAAATGAGTTAATTCTGTATTCAAAGACTCATTTTTGGTGCGCAATTGATCATTCAAGCTTTGGACATCTGCGATTTGCTTTTTCAAATCATGAATTTCTGCAGTTGAAGAATCCTTGAACGAAGCAAAGTCTGCAAATACGCCCTCTTTCATATCAATCAATTCATCCATTTCAGAAGAAATTTTTTCTACTTCCTTATCCTTTTCTTCTACGAGTTCCTTCAAACTTTTAATCTCTTCATCAGCAGAAGCCTTGGATTGTTTAATTTCCAGGAAGGCGGCAGCAGCAGACCTCAACTTGTCCATTAAATGTTCGTTGTTAGCTTCGGCGTCTTCCAATTTCTCTCTCAATTGGGTTAAAGCAACATCTTTATCGCCATTAAGAGAATTGATGTTATTGTTCAATGAGTCAATTTTCGCTTTAAGTTCATTGTTTACTGTATTCAATTTTTCTATTTGAATATCGTAATTCTTCTTGATTCTAGCTGCCTCTATCTTGGAGTTCGATAAGTCTTTCTCTATTGATTTTATAGTGGTTTCTGCATCGCCCTTCTGTTTTTTCAAATGAAACAAGTCTCTTGTCATATTGTTGATACCATCTTCAAGTTTCTTTTTAGCTTGTTCTGTGGACTCCAATTTCGCTTCCAAGATCTTTGCTGAGTCATTTGTGACAGAAATCTTCTTTGCATTCTCTTGGAGTTCTTTCTGGTACTTTTGTGATGAAATTTGAAACTCTTCTTTAGTTTGAATCATAGACTTAAGTTCTTGCACTGTCTGATTATATTTATCTGTAACAGTAGAATGGTCTGCTTTCAACAGGGTCAACTGCGTAGCTGTTTCTGCAAATTCCTTTTTAGTCTTCTCATAAACTACTTCCAATTCAGTGAGCTTTTCCTTAAGCTCTGACTCATTTGTAGATGCACTCGCTCTGTAGTCCCTGATCTCCTTTTGCAACTCGGTATATTTCAGGTCAAGATCCTCGAATGTCTCATACGAGATATGACCTTTTGGCTCTGCTTGGGGGTCGTGAAAGAGTGCCTTTCTGATTCTCGTGAAGTTCTCTTTGATCAAAGAAACGTACACGACATCAAAATACACGTCAGGCAAACCCGTCTCGTCCTTGCGAACTGTCAAGAGGTGTTCTTCATCGAATCCTTTGAAGACCTCGTTCTCTTTGAACTGCTTCACTTTTAAAGCATAATTATCCTTGCCGAGAGCTTTGACCAATAAACTGTGAAAATCGGCTCTATTGAGCGGTGAGTCTTTAGATGAGAACTCGTACGTCACACCTAAAAGTATAGTTGCCATACCATGGACAATAACCGTTGGCTCTGAGGAGTTGTTGGATAAGAATGCTAAAAGTGATCTCGCAATAGAGGGATCACTGAGGAAATCGTTGACTGCCTCAAAATCTTCATATAACCAAACAGTTAACAACATCAAATAACCTATGGAAATACGGGGATCCATGTTATCTAAGGTGGTGATCAACAAGCCAGCCATTGCTGGAATAGCTTTCATGACTTCCTCGCCCGCTTCTTCATCACCAGTTTTCACGTTTCTTGCAATCTCCTTATTCTCGGGAGAATCTTCAAAGAGGTAGAGGAGTATTAATGCAGCAAACCATAACCTATATGGGTTTATCTTTATTTCTGAGTCATAGTCCATCAAAGTAGAAAAGATATTAGCATAAGGGGTCTCTAAAACGTTGGAAGTCATTTGGGTACTTCTGCCATTACTGCTATCATCTTTATTAGCTGCGTTACCATTCGAATATCCATTGGCGTCGCCGTTTGAATCACCATTTGCTTCTTCACTTACGAGTCCAGCGTAATAGTTTGGAATTGTGTAAGCCTTGATCTGATCAGACATGAATGCAGACTTTGACTCAGTGTTATCTTTGAAATACGCCCTCAAGCAGAAGGCTGCACCGATTCTGATTTCAAATGCATGTACCGAGTTGATAAAAAGGGCCCAATTGAGCAATGCTATTGGAACTGGTACCGGCTTATCAAAGACCTGTAATTGTTTAGGCAAAGAAGGATCTATGTACGGCACGTCTATCTGGGAAAATTCATATTGGAGTTTGGGGTTGCCATTGATTAAGTCTGCTGCAGTTAATAATGCTACTGAACGTACAGTGTTGTGTGTGATAGGAGAGAATACCAACTTCAATACAATCAAATGCACATTTGCTTGGAATAGCTTCTCCTGGTTCTCGCGGACGAATTCGTTATCAGCCGAAACGAATGTCTTACATATTTCCATAGCGATCACCATATTCTGAAGTCTCTGGTCAGTCCATACAATAGCCGGGACAAGAATAGGAAATCCATTTTCATCCAAAACTCCCTCTTCATAGACGTCATCTACTGCTTCTGAGAGTAACTGAGCCAAACGAGGAATACACTGGGTCTCCAAAAAGAATTTTTGATTCGAAGCGTTGTACTGGAGCAAGTTGGTTATAAGTGTGAGACAATCTTGCACTAGAATGGATCCTCTAATTCCACCCTCTTCGATTATGATGTCAAAGAGCTTGTCGAATGTATTCTCGAATGCTACGAGTTTTTGGATATTGAAATTTCCATTGACTACACCCATTAGAAGGAGAATGGCCTCGTTTCTTACGGGATCGTTAGTGTCATTTAAAAGTGACACCAATACGGACATCGCCGTGGGGATATTCAAGAGGCAGTCTTTGGTTCTGGTTCCTCTACTGGAGACCAATGCCTCGAGCAATTGCAAAGAATACAAACGAATATGGAAACCTTCATTCGACAGAAGAATGTCTACCAACAATTCTATGGTCTCTTGGTTCTGGGTGAGCTCGTCAGCGATCCAAAGCGACATCTGATCTAAGGTTATTGCTTCCATGAGAAGTGGAGAAGGGTACTTTCCGTTCTGAATACGGGACTGTTGCGAGATCCATCCTCTGGTAAGATCTTCGTCGCTTTCTCCACGAATGAATAGAATGAGTAGGGTTTCAAGGACCGATTTGACGGTAACGGCGTTATCATGGTCTTTCTTGAGGGTTGAAACAAGCGGACGGAGTCCGTACTCCACCACGGATTCTCTGTACTGTCTGGAGAACGATTTGAGGCCAAGAACGGCGGATCGACGGTCTGATGCTAGAGTAGCGTGTTCTAGACGGTTACAGAGCGTTGGTATGGCCTCTTCCACCAGCTGGACCTGGTTTTGCAGCCCAAGCAAGTTGTTGAGGTATTCCATGGGTGGGAACAGAGAGGGGAGACAATTGAGGCCGGTGAGGGTGTTAGTCGTGGTGTTGCGGAGGAAGAAGCAGTTGTTGTACAGACGAAGTGTGTTAAAAAAAAGTTGGTGGGTGAAGTGCGTAGCGAGAGAGTTAGTGAGAGTTAGTGACAGTCAGTGAGAGTCAGCGAGCGATTAGGTGTTTAGTGGAGGTGAGTGAGAGTGAGCCAATGAGAGAGTTAGAGTCAGAGACGAAGAGTGAGAAGAGAGTCCGTACCAGTGATAGGGTCATCGTATATATATATGAAGTTACTATATTTCATGAAGTTGCTCTGGTAAAATTGTTTACTATATTCATGTTGTTACACTATGACAATTGGTCTATATGGCGGTGCTTTATACTTGAGATATAAAACTATTGTGCCTGTTATTTTTGTAGTATAAGGCGTAGAATCTGATCAATTGAGCATTCTAATTAGTGAGAGTGAGAGATATCCATGGAAAATGGGCCTCAGAGTGAGAAATCTGGTGGGAGAAAGGAGTGCCAGAAGCATAAAAACGAGAATGCTGTAACATTGGTCTTAATGAGAGAGTAGAAGTTACGAGATCAAGAGTGAACTGTAAGAGCCCATAGTCAATGGAGTGAAAACTGAAATTGACACGTGATAGATATTAGCGAGAACAGAAGTGATTAGCGAGTGGGCGTAATGGGTGCAGGGGACACGAATGGGGTGAAGCTGAGGGTGCAGAAGGGTATGAGTGAGAGTGGTGAGTGGTGTAGTGGAGTAGAATGAGGGTAAGAAATGATCGTTTCGACGTATGAAGTCTCCTGAATTAATGTGACGAAAGCAGAAACTTGAAGAAATGAAGTGAAGGAAAATAGACTAGAATCTCGTAATGAACAACAGAATACAGATATACGCATACGCATTAAATGCAACACAACGAAGAGAGAACAGTTCACGCAGAAATTCACGCATAAAAGAAAGGAATCCACTAACAAATTCTAATGCAAAGCGAGACACGCAAACACAGACACTCACAACGATGGACACTTACAACGATGGACACTCACAACGATGAACATTCACAAGCAGGAACACTAACAACGATAAACAGTCACAACACACTCACAACCAGGAGGACCATTCACAACCAGGAACACCCACAACCAGGAACACTCACAACCAGGAACACTCACAACCAGGAACACTCACAACCAGGACCATTCACAACCAGGAACACTCACAACGATGAACACTCACAACGATGAACACTCACATCGATGAACATTCACAACCAGGAATTAACGACCGCGTCACAGAAGTCTCGCACACTCCGAAGACACATGCTCCTCTCAGTACTGTACACTGTTAACTACAAGATCCCTCACTAAATCTTCAAATCGCAGTTGGTTGCAAAGTTTTGGATTATGCTTATGCTTATGTTTATGGTTAGCAGCTGTGTGTCTTTTACAATTGTTGTTGTATTACATCGGTGATCGTTGTGTGATGGGTTGGTGAGTGCTTGCGAGTGGATATAAGTTGGCAGTTAGAACAGATTCTCTTTTCAGCCCGTTAGGTTAAATCCTTCTTCGGAATTGGAGCAGAAATTTACAAAGGCTACACGTCTGGAAGAATCTATAACCACCATTAGAATCGTCACTACGAGTCGTGTTTTCACACCATTGTACATCCCGTTGAAAGACTCCAGAGGGCGATAGTAAACATTCCTAGAATTACACCGGATACTTCTCTCCACTATCCGCTATGGGTTTCAACTTCGACTCGAAGTACAAGGACGAGGATACGCTGGTAGTTCCATCAACCGTGCTGTTCTTTCCTGACATTTCAGAATTCGAAGACCTAGAAGAATCTGCGCTACAACAATCAGAGCCGGTGGCCACAGATTGGGCTCTTCAGCGAATAGGAACCTTGCAAGCCCGTTTGGAGTATCTTCAGAGCTCCAAAGACGCGAGACGAATCATTGGCAAACAGAGTAACTTCACAACATTTCCTGCCAGCGTCATACTAGAAACAGCAAATCAAGTCTTTGGCTACGACGGCTGGTCAAGCGAGATCGTAGAGTGCCTTTTACTTCAAGATAGAATCGACGGTGAAGGCGAAGAGAAACGGTATTCTGTAAAGTATTCATCAGTAGTACGCGTTACACTAAATGATTCCACGATCAAAGAGGGCCACGGATTTGGGGAAGCAACTAACATGCCTCATAGACACTTATGCTACAGTAAAGCTAAGAAACAAGCCGTGACGGACGGAATGAAAAATGCCATACTCGGACTACGTGAAATACTCATGGACCTCGAATTGAAGAATCTACAACAAGAGCTTGATGTGAAATACATCCAGATACGAAATTAACCACATTCAAAAAAGAACAATAAACAAAATTAATCTATTATAAATATTCGGGGTATGTACTATAAATACAGGTGGTTATGATGCAATGAAGCTACTGAGAGAGTCTAGTAGTTCAATATGTCCTTCTTTGGGAAATCCTTAATAACTGGAACTGGGATTACATCAATAAGGTATACCTCGCCGTTCTCATCTACTCTTTCTCTATCCCTTTCAGACATATTGTGAATTTCCTCGACGTTCTCACGGATGAAATCGAGCAACTCAGTCCAGTTATTCTGAATGAGATAAGCCTTCTCCATCATATGTCTTCTGATCAATCCCTCAATCAACCTGATTGCATCAGCTTGCGTTTGGTCTAATCTTTCAAGTAAACGACCAACTGACTTAATGAGATATTCCTCTTCATAAATCGTTCCCTTTCGTCCCTTGGCCTTCTTTCTTTCTTCTCTCTTCCTGTTCTTAGTGGTTCTTCTTGATGCACCAGTTTTAGCAGTGCCAGAGGTCTTTCCAGTGTATCTTGTGAAAAATGAAGGAGTGGTGGAAGTCTCCGAAGCAGCAACAGAGACGTTATCCGGAGTATCCAAATCATCTGGTACACCATAGAATGAGTACGGGTCCTCTTGCTTCTTAGCTCTCAATTCTCTCAATCTTCTCAATTGGGAAGTAATTTGTCCCTTACAGTCTGCCAAGAGCTCTGCGATAGTTGCGAAACCTTCGTTTAATTGCACATCAACAATGGACTCGACCAACTCTGGTTTCTTCTCTTTGTTCGACAATAAAATGGCTTCATCATAGTAGTAGTTTTTACAGTTGAGCTTCACAGCCTCTTCGAGGTTGCCTAAGTATTCAAACTCTATGATTGCAGCCTCCGCATATTTATGGTCTTCTGTTAAGGTAGCAACTAATCGATCGGCGGTGTCCGTCAATTTATCAGCATACTCCTTCTTTTGAGTAATTGTGAGAGCCTCTCTCCATCTTTTAGCTAAGATGTAGTTCTCCAATGCATTCCCGAAATCGTGTAAATATTCGTAAGATGCTGCAGTTTCGACGAAGTTTTGTTGCTGGTGCAAATGAAGAGCGTACAATCTCAATATTTCATTGGATCTCTTCTCGTTATACTTATAAATGCTTAAGGCGGATTGGAATAAGTGGTGAGCCACAACGTAATCATCAAATTCGGCTTCAGATGTTTCGCCTTCTTCGTGGAGCCAATTTAATGCCTTTTGATAGTTCTTCAAGAAATCATCGATCAAGAACTTTCTTCTTAACTCCGGTTGGACATGCAAGTTCTGCAAAAAAGGCAAATACTCCTTTGGATCCTTCTGAGATTGCTGAGCAATTGCTAATGTTAATTTGACATCATATAATCCCAAGGCAGTATTGTACAACTTGTTGACGTCCTGGAGGAAGCACAAATGCGTAACAGACAGTTCGACTTGTTCAGGATTTTTGAACGATCCAACCAATTTCAATGCTTCTGTCAAATTTGCTGGTTTTTCACAAGCATATGCGGTAATTATAGTTTGCAAGTATGTCTCAAAATACTCAGGCTTGAGTAATACTGATAAGATTCCTTCACATATTCTATTCACCTTAGAGTCTTTTACGTCTTGGGGTTTCTCGCTATTTCTGATAATACGCTTTTGGGTTGGCTGGATTGCTTGTGGCTCAGGAGTTTGAGTTTGAGTTTGAGACCTGATATTAAGATCACTTATGCCTTTGGTGATATTTCCAGTGTCATTGATAGTTTCCTTGTACTTAGTTTCCGCTGTATTTTCCTCGTGTAAACACGAAACAAATAAGTCCAAGTGACCAACCTTCTTTATTTGCTTTACAAACAACTCCAAATTGTTGAAGAACATCTCTGGATCATAATCATGGAGAATATCCAAATCAATTCTATGGGTGCGGCAAGCTAAGAAAGCCTCCTTGTAGTTCTTCTGTTTAATGAATTTACGAACCCCAGACAACACCATGATTCTAGGACAAATAGTCTCCAAGTTACCTCTTGGTGCTTCCAAAACGACAGAATATTTAGAAGGCATGGCATTGACTAACCACGACCCTCTCTCTATCTGTCTAATTCTCTCATCAGCACCTTCGTCGCTACCGTTTTGAAATACCTCGAAATCATAGTTGCCGCTTGCAGACTTTAAATGAATAAAGCACAATTGGGATTGTGCTGTAGTGAAAAGTAAATGAGATTCGGTAATTTTCAAAGAAGTAACTGCAGATGCAACTTGATTTCCATTGGCAAACAATTTACCGTTGGCTGAAATTCCAAACGCGGTATACTCTGATTCAGCGAACTCGTCATCTGCTGTACTAGTAGTGGCCAACTCGAAGTCTCGACACAATTGTGGAAAGGCGGCTATTTCCTTGATATCTTGAGATTCGTTTAATTGATAAACTCTACCATCAACTGTCTCAGCTGTTACACCATTGAAATCTGCTTGAGACTTTAAAATGACTATCTTGGGTGATAAATCTACAGATTCATTGAAAGAAGGATTCTTGATGTCTACCACGTCAAACAATACAACCTTGGAGTAAGAAGTACCATCAACAGCAATTGCAATTAATGAATCCTTGATAAATGCTATTTGTTTGGCTACTTCGTTAGGCTCAATAGTTATGAGAGTGCTTTCGATAGTGCTTAAGACCTTGGGTTGCTTGCCTTTCTTCATATCCTCGATAGTGAGCTGACTTAAATGAACCTCATTGTTACTTGTTAATATAGCGTATTTGTCATTGGACTTACTCACTGCCAAGTCAGATATGACACCATTCACATCCAATTCTCTAAAACTGATTGGAGGAGGGACGCTGGCGATAGATAATGGAGTAATTTTAGCAGTGGACCCGTCAACCACAAGGGTCATTCCCAAATCATCTCCAATTTGAGTTGGTCCAGTGGCAATTTTATAAGCCAAGTCGATGATTTGAAGTCCCGAGTGGCTTGTTCCGATCATTAAATGCAAGGGTTTCTCCGGATGGAATTTAGCGAACAACACTTTGTTGGTAGGGTCTTCTGCTCCGGTGACAAACAATTCCTGTTTCAAGTACCAATGATAGTTCTTTGAAGTCCATAATTGAACTCTATCACACAATTGAAACAATAAAACCTCACTATCAGAGGACCATTCTAAATTATGTACTGTTTCAGTAAACGGGTTTAATCTGGTATTGAATTGACCATGTCTCAATCCGTTTCTTTCGTAAAATACCAAATCTAAGGCCTCGTCTCCATCTTCATCCGTGTGTCTTTGTGTGGATGCTATAAGGGATCCCTGCGGTTTCCATGCTAAGTTGTGTTCTAAACCGTTTACTGCTTCATTTACACTGTCCAATTCACCTTCTCTAGTGAATACCCGGATAACTCTTCTATCAAACATGTCACCAGTATCTTCCACTAATACAGGTTCAGTTGTAGTGACGGAAAAGTACTCGCAATCACCTCTCCAGCTGATCTTGGTTGAATGATCATCGAATTGAGATAAAGTTCCTTCTTCAATTTCTGCTACAGTAGGGTCTCTCAAGGGAGAATCTTCCTTTAAGTCCAAACCGGCGTATTTCAAGGCCTCTTTTTCTCTTTCCAAAGCCTTAAATCCCCTTCCTTTGAATTGAGTTTCCTTTTTACCCCATCCCACCGAGACATGCTTGGAATCGGTTATCTTAATATCGTTTGGATCTAAGTTTCTTTCGCATACTGGTTCAAATAGCCTGGACAACAACAACAATTTATTTTCAGCGGTTAAAATAGCCAAAGTTTCTTCGTCCGGAGACCAATTGGAGGCCAACAAGCCTACATCTATGGAACCTACGATCTCTACTACTGTGGAGTCGTAATCAGGTGATACGGAATCGTACTCAGCGGTGATGATATCACCATTGCTGAACACAAATACCAATTGGCACGAGTCGACAAAATGGTTAAAGCTCAAGAGCTTGGAGGAGAAGTCCAGTATTGGGAAGCTGGCCAAAATCAATATTTCACCATTTTTCTTGAATTGTTGCACTTCGATGATTCCTGATTCGTCGGAAGACAAGATGAACGTTATAGTATCCGATACCGAATCGAAGACAGAGTCCAAAAGATCCAAATCTGGATACGTCCTAGACTCCGGAACAATGCGGCCCCTGTTGAGGACTACCAAGTTTCTCATTATAGCTGTGGTCCACCTACAATCTATGGAAAGAGAGATCTATAATGGTCTTGAAAGATAGAAGCTCATCGTTGCTAAAAAAAATTATGTATGGTAGTGTGCATATTGTTGCTTGGTAGCGCTGCTGGGTAATCATACATGAACGTCATATTGGATGCAAAGAGTTTGGGTGGAGTTCCTACAGAGATATCGGTGACATATTTATACGTATATTCTAATTTGGTATTGTTACAGTGGTTAGCGTCATTTTACATCATAAAGTTCGATCTGGGGAACTTCAACTAGTGGTGTACACTAATTGTTGTGTCTTCGATCGTATATAGTCCTGGACAGAGTCCTTCATGACCAAGTTGGGGTATAGTTGCACTTCATGTAAAGGAGCCCTCGTGAGCGGGTCGAAGTTCCCCTTGCTTCGTAAATGCTGAAGCAAGTGCGATTTTTCGTAGGTTATCCCGCTGGGAGTTATTACCGGGTCACTGAATAACTGGAACGATATTGGATCCAAGAGGTGGTCTGGGGCCTCATTGGAGATTTTGTCAAGATCGTCCAGCATCGAAGGCTGCGAAATTCCTGTGATGTAATTGCGGGATGGTTCAGGCGTCATCATAGTCAGAGCCATTTGCGGAGCTTTTGCAAACATAATAGGACTCTCGGGGTTCTTAGGTAAGGATGTGGTGGAAACAGAAGAACTGCGGGATGGTACAGAAAACAAGCTCTGAGTATCCCCACGGGGAAACGAATCTTGAGTCAGGGATCTCAGTCTGTAGTTAACTATTCTAGACTCAAAAAGTCCATGGTTGTAGTTGTTTTTCAAGATGTCCCTCAAGTTGCAGTATTCGTGAAGCTGCTGTTTGTAGAGTTGTACCAACTGTTTCTGGTAGTATGAGCTTTTGAGTTGGTATTCACATTTCTTCTTCAAGTCTTCAAGCTGACGAAAGTGGTCCTCCTGCATCAATTTTATAAGCTTATGGTAGAAGTTGTTTTTGTTGAGGATTCCTGTGAGTTCGTTGTAGTTCCGTATTTCATTCTTTAAAAGTAAGATGTCATTGTAGACGTACTTTGCTATTTCCTCGGGTGTTCCTTCAACTTTCTGAGGGACGCTTTTGATGACTTTTGAGGTATCGGGTACGGTAAACTGCGAGACTATATTTGACCATAAGGAATCCATTTCGACCTACTGATATATGCTTTGGTTTATGTATATCTTATTTGGAACTACTAAAGGACCAATATCAAACCAGGGATACTAGGGGTGACACTACTGAAAAATAATAGAAAGGAATGCTAATGTGTATAAAAAACGGTTCTACGTTTCTCCATATTTGGAGGGAAATGCCTACATTATATATTTTACGGTCGTCCCCTTGCTTTCCAGTCCAGAAATCTTCCCGTATATTGCCTCGTGTGGTTTGAACGACCTCTTGTGAGAGACTAGTACTGTCATTGTGATACTTGAAACTCCCACTATCAAAATGTCTGCAGGAAGATCTTCGTAGAAAATATATATGTTTCTATCTCGTGCGGCGCATAGCATAAATTATTTTATTGCTGGTCTCGGACTCAGGCATGCTAAAGGTGTCTACTGTGGATGGCGGTGGTGAAATGGTACAGATGTACAGTCGGTCGATATGGAATGAGGAGTGCAAAGACGGCCCGGTGAGGAAATAATGAGCCTAGGTAGGCTAAGGGTTTCTATGCGCAGTTTTCTGGCATAATAGGGTGAGGTCATGGCGGCGTAGACTCAGTTTAGCCAATAAAAGTGTACTGCGATCATTATTTGCTGGTAACAAAGCGAAGTTATATTGCGGTGTAGAAGTTTGTAGCCCTACTCCGACTAGGCCGGCTAGGTGGAGAGGGCCGATTATGACGCAAATATCCGTACAAACACTATAGCAAGTCGGCTAGTCATTGCTGCAGAAGGTATCATAAGTAACCAGTGACAATTTTCAACGGTCACGTATACAGACTAAAAAGCAACTATTGATGCAATGACCAGATGATTTTGAGCATTCGCCGAAGTTGTGCCTCTCCTTCCGTGTAGGCGAAGATATAACCGTATTTACGAATAAACGGCTCGAACCCGACTCCTATCGGCCCCATGGGACAACCGTTTGCTACTTGCTGTCTGGAAAGATGCTGCAATATTCTCATTGATTGCATGATAGGACGTCAAACTTACATTTCTCATTTTCGGGAAAATCTCCTTTTTTTTTGCTCCGACACTGATAGCAACAGCAATAGGCTCGTGACAATGACGATCTTAATCAGCGGTAGGTTAGGTATATGTGGCTAGGGAGGCCAGGTTTCTAGAATTCCAAATCACCCACACACGTTTAGGGACGAACTGCTCTCTTAGGCGCAATAGTACTCCAAGATACATGTTCTAAAACATAGTGCAGGAGCCTAGAAGACGATCTCGTAATAAGGCTTTCTTCGGTAAATGCACCCTTTATCCATCTCAGGAACTGCCAGAAGTGAAATTTCTGTTTGGAGAGATAGGACAATTGGAAATTTCACCTTTCTAGGCTATCTCTAGAGAGACATCCCGCAACATGGATGCACTTATTTTGGCTCCTACCCCATCTCCCCATCTCCCAAATGTATGTTTACTAAATTGATTGCAGATATTTTTTAATAATCATTTGTCTCTGCCGTTCCTGTTGGTCGTGTTTGATACTGTAAGAAACAGACCCACGTCCACCTCTACTGCATCCCAATTAAGCCGAACACTTCCTAATCTGATGGAGTGCGGGTTCGGGTTCTTGCACCTTGACTTAATATTAGCTGTATGTGAAATTGCAAACCAGCAAAACATCATACAGAAGGTGTAAAACAGCTACATATGTACAGTTGATCTGCAGGAACATATTGTTCATGTCGTTTTGCAGTTAAAACCTCTATGTATCTCAAGAGATAGGTGCAAGAGGCAAAGGAATTTGGATGACTTGATGGAGATGAATTTGGGGGGTTGTTCCAGTTATCAGATTGGCGTTTATGCTCTGAAGTCTGTTCCATTTCCGTCCTGGGTATCTAATCTCATCAATACACTGGGGAGGCTATACTCTGGAATTCGCATGTAGGGCCCGGCTTTTATTGTTAGCAGATGCGCTGAATCTTGCCATAATGGGTTCCAGACCGGGGATTCCATTGTTTAGTATTATTTGATCTGTTTCTGGCTTCTTTAGGAGCCTACCTTAGCATCTTGCATTCATCTAAACTCGCAAATAATGTCTATGCATAGACTCGTATTCCCCGGTCTGGAGTAATAAAGCCTAGGTCTTCAAGAAGTGACATCCGTTGGCGGAGCTCATTTCCCACTTTCTGTGATAGCCGTTTCTTGATTTCTTTTTACGCTAGAGGCAAACCTCAGAGCCAGAATAGACCACCGGCCAGTTTTTGCAATTTGAAGCAAAGAAACAGAAATTTCACCGTTTGCAAAAATCACGACTGCTACCGACATCGGCGCAACACCATCTACTGCCTATTGACTCTGTTCTCATCCACCCATCTTAGACATGGGCGGTGTTTCATGTCCTTTCCTCCAACTCTCCAAACCACCTCATTTCGCATCCCCGCCCCGCCTATCCCATTCATGGTAGCGTCATATAAAATAACAACCCAACTCACCAAACAAAACAACATGGTAGCATCCACTCACCTCCCTATCCCTCAATCTTCTCTCTGGCCAGTAATTTGTATTACTTGATATAGTGGTCGTGCGCACACCGTTCTTTATCGTCATTTCAGACAACCAAAAACAATTTCAAAAAAGCAGTAATTTACCCTCTTTATACTTGCAATCATCGATTCCCTGCATCCATCACGTCCCAAGATGCTGGAGAAGGAAGAAGCTGTATTCCGTACGTAGCTATTCGGGCCATGGGTGGTCTTAGAAACCGATTTCACTGGGAATTGAGTGAATGGTATCAGCTTATATGAGAGATTACAGCTCATTGAAGCAACAACCGCTGAGTTGCCTACGGGTTGAATCTATGACAACAAATACTAACAATTCTACCTCTAGGCTCTGCGGAAATGTCTTTGGTCCAGTTGTATGTCCCAACTGAAGTATCCCGTGACATCATCTACCAGATTGGACAGTTGAATTTGATCCAGTTCAGAGACTTGAACTCCAAGGTCAACGAGTTTCAACGTTCTTTTGTGAAAGAACTCCGTCGATTGGATAATGTTGAACGTCAGTTCAACCTCTTCAAAAGAGAGCTCGACCAACGTGAAATCCCAATCAAGACGTTTCCTTACGAGCAGAACATCGTGGCCCAATCGGATATTGATGAGCATGTTGAGAACGGTAAGTTATTGGAGGACAGAGTGTTGCAGCTCATTGACTCAACTGACACCCTTTACCAGAAGCAGAAGGATTTGAAGCAATTCAAGTACACCATCCAAGCCGTAGACCACTTCTTTGCTGCCAACTCCGGACCTCAACAAGAAAGTGGAGAAGACGTTGCCCTCCTTTCCCAATTGGAGGCTCAAGGATCTTCTGATACCCATTCCGCCTCCTTCATCAGTGGTGTTATTTCCCGTGAAAAGGTTGGAACTTTGCAACAAATCTTGTGGAGAGTCTTGAGAGGTAACTTGTACTACCACTCGGAGGAGCTTGCTGAGCCAGTCTACGATGTTGAATCCAAACTGTACGTCAACAAGAACTCGTTCATCATTTTCTCCCACGGTGCTATTATCTACGATCGTATTAAGAAGATTTGTGAATCTTTAGATGCTGACTTATACAATGTGGAGTCCACCAAGAACTTGAGATTGGGTCAATTAACTGACACGGAAATCAAGTTAGGTGATTTGTCCACTGTTTTATCTCAATCTGAAAATGCCTTATCTTCGGAATTAATCATGATCTCAAGAGACTTGGCCAAGTGGTGGGAAGTTATTGCAAGAGAGAAGGCAGTCTACAAAACTATGAATCTCTGTGACTATGATGATTCCAGAAAGACATTGGTTGCTGAGGGGTGGATTCCAACAGATGAAATTTCCACTTTAACCAGTGCCATCAAGGGTGCTGATCAGACTATTCCTACTATCATCAATGTGTTGGACACTACAAGAACTCCACCCACCTTCCATCGTACTAACAAATTCACAAATGCATTCCAGAATATCTGTGATGCTTATGGTATTGCTACCTATCGTGAAGTCAACCCTGGTTTGGCCACAATCATTACATTCCCATTCATGTTCGCTATTATGTTTGGTGATGTTGGTCATGGTTTCATCTTGACCCTTGCAGCCTTCTCCATGGTGTACAATGAAAAGAAGCTTAATGCTATGAAGAGAGACGAGATTTTCGACATGGCTTTCAGTGGTCGTTACATCTTGTTGCTTATGGGTATCTTTTCCATGTACACAGGTATATTATATAACGATATTTTCTCTAGATCGATGACTCTCTTCTCTTCAGGTTGGGAATGGCCGGAAAACTTTAAGATTGGCGAGACACTTCATGCTAAGTCCGTTGGTACATATGTCTTCGGATTGGATCCAGCTTGGCATGGATCTGAGAATGCATTGTTGTTCTCTAACTCTTACAAGATGAAGCTCTCCGTCTTGATGGGCTATGTGCATATGTCCTACTCGTACATTTTCTCATTGGTTAATTACGTTCATTTCAACAGTGTTATTGACATTGTTGGTAACTTTATTCCAGGTTTGTTGTTTATGCAAGGTATCTTTGGTTACTTGTCCTTGTGCATTGTCTACAAGTGGACTGTTAACTGGTATGTTGTTAACAAGCAGCCACCAGGATTGTTGAACATGTTGATTTCAATGTTCTTGTCTCCAGGAACCATTGCTGAGCCATTATACGAAGGCCAAGCATCTGTTCAGATGTTCCTTTTGATTGTAGCATTGATATGTGTTCCTTGCTTACTTTTGATTAAGCCATTGTACTACAAGAGAAAGATTGACCAAGAAGCTAAAGCCCATCAATACCAACAGTTGCCAACTGACGAAGACGAATTATCCAACAACGAAGTTGATGTTGCGCATGACGACGACGACGAGGGCCATGAAGCTCATGACTTTGGTGATATCATGATTCACCAGGTTATTCACACCATTGAGTTCTGTTTGAACTGTGTGTCACACACTGCTTCTTACTTAAGATTGTGGGCTTTGTCATTGGCACATGCTCAGTTGTCTACCGTTTTGTGGTCAATGACCCTTGGTGGTGCATTTTATACACCAGGTCTTCTTGGTGTTATCATGGTCTTCTTCCTCTTCGGTATGTGGTTCATCTTGACGGTATGTATCTTGGTTGTCATGGAAGGTACTTCAGCCATGTTGCATTCTTTGAGATTGCACTGGGTGGAATCCATGTCCAAGTTCTTCGAAGGTGAAGGTACGTTGTATGAGCCATTTGGTTTTACCGATTTGTTGAGCAATGTCTTATAGACTATCCATTTAGAATACATGTCATAAAAGTTGCATTTTCGAGACGCTGCTTGATATTTGTTGAATCCATATTATCTGATTCTTATATAAAGACTATATTTAATAAAATTAAAAGAAAATATCCTTGGGAATGTAGTTTGATTGCATAAACGAGTAAGACCTAAACTATCTACATGCCTTGCTGTGACAGTCATACATTATAAACACTGGTAATAGAACAAAAATTTAAATCTGGACTGGGGAGTTCTATATAATCCTGGGTTTCCGATCCATGAATGTATTCTTCATTGTATCGAACCCTTTCTAACGTACTCTTGCTCTTCTTGCACGAGCAAACACGGGAAGATCTTCCCTATCATAGGCCAATCTAGCTGTGACGTCTAATTTTGTGTTCCTTTCAATTTCTACTTCCTCGTCCTCAATGACATAATAAAATGTATCTTCCTTCATGTCGTATTTGAAGTAGGTTTTAGGATTTGAGAGGGCGACTTCTTTGAAATCATCATCAAAGGTGATACGAGGCATTTCTGGTTATGATAATTGGACGTAGAGCAAATTTAGATATAAGAGTGCTCGGAGAAAATTCTGTGTGGCCAATAGTCTGGCCAATAAGCAGACGGCTGTAGTCTTAAATCTATGTTTTGAAAGGCTGGAGTTGTTCAATACGCTTCTTCTTATACGTCAATTTCTGCAGCTACGAAGTAAACGCATACCAGCTGAAAGCGAGAGAAGGACGCCGAAGTCTATAAATATACGTTCCCCAACTGTTCTTACTCTTCAGTACCGCCTTGGTATACAATTCCATACCTAATCTTGCTGCGATAGTGAAATATCTCCAGACTCCTTAGAGTGTAAATTTCACCTGGTTGGCGGGGATTTATGGAGAACAAATAGGGGGTTTTCAGTAGGACAATGTACAGTAAAGCCTCGCAGTCTAACCAGACTCTTCTTTGCTATCAGATGCACATCTGACCATAGGAATGGATTGTTTCCTAGTTTAGTTAATGTGTTGGATTACAGGACTGTGTGGGGAAGCACAGGTTATATCCATTTTGGGAACTCCGATATCAAATATTGCGGCGTGGGTGCAGCTGCGAAGGAAAACCAAGCTTTGCTTTAGTTGCAATCTAATCTCCTCTAGGCTATAGGTGCAAAAATTAGGCAGAATGGAAATGTGAAGGTTGGCTTATCTTGGTACAACTTAGTTAAAAGCATTGCGAAAGGAGAAAAACTGTAGTTAAACTGTTTTTGAGCAACTGCAGAAGCTACTAATCACGAGAGGGAATAACGAGAGGGGAGAGCAATGTTGTTGCTTGTATCTTTGCAATGGAGGCAAACTTGTTCCTATAATTTTTCATGAAGTGCCAAGGTTTTATGCAAGATTTTACGTACTTCATATCAAAATTGTTCAAAAACGTACATGAAGTTGCAATTTTGCTGAAGAGTAGTGTCCAATTTTAGTTCTTCATTCACAATTGAGAGACCGCAAATCAGTGCCAACACCATATCTAAAAGGACGAAAATATTCATTTTGACGTGTTCTCGATGGCTAAACGGCTATAACAGAAATTACGAATCAGGATTGAGTCAACTGTCTTAAGCCTTCAACAATGAGAATATAGATGTGATTTGTAATCTGTGATTTGTAATAAAATGAAAGTCCTTGTTTTCGGACTTACCAAATCGGGACTTACAGTCGCGTAGTACTATCAAGTAGTTATATTGGTCCCACTTAACGAAAACTGATTATAAGTAATCAACAAGATGGTACTTGGGGCATATCATGTAGATAATGTAGAACGATTCTATACCCATGGCTAATATATTCCCATGGCTGTTTGTAATTGCAACATGACAAATTCTACATTCAAGTGAATCAAGCAATTGGATACAAATATGAATGAATCAAACACTATATATATGGGTATACTCTCCTTGTTAAAATTCAATTTTCATTTATATCATCATAGCTTTCAATTGATAAAAACACATTAAAACTAAATTTATAAATCTTCCAAATGTCAACCGTTAATTTCGATAATAGTAAGCCTGGTAAAGTTACAGTTTATGACTTTCCTGTTGGTCCATATCCGTCAAGAGTTCGAATTGCTTTACACGAGAAGAATTTGCACTCGTTAGTAGACTTTAAATTAATTAATCTTTACAAGGGTGATCATAAGACCAAAGAGTTTTTAGCTACCAAGAATTTTGCAGGTACTGTGCCAGTTTTTGAATTCTCTGATGGGTCTCTTCTTTCTGAGTGCGTTGGACTCACAGAATACATTGATAACATTGATGGGAATCCAACGCTCACTGGTGCTACTCCATTTGAAAAAGGTCAAATTCATATGATGACTAGAAGAATCGAATTTGAGTTTTTAGAAGCGGTTAGTCTTTATTTCCATAATGCAACTCCAGGTTTGGGACCAACTGTTGAGACTTATCAAAATGAAGAATGGGGCTTGCGTCAACGTGACAGAGCTATAAGGGGTATGCATTACTTGGATACTCTTTTGAAAACCCAACCATACATGGCAGGCGAAAAGTTTTCAATGGCTGATCTCGCTGCTATCGGCGGTGTCATCTTTCTTGGATTTGTCGATATGGAGATACCAAAGGAATGCGAGGCATTTTTGGCTTGGTTTAAGAGAGTGAATGAGCGCCCAAGTGTTCAAGAGTTCTTTAAGATGGTGGACAACTTCGAATTACCGCAATAAAATGTGACAGCATTCCTTTTAAATTCTTTTTAAATTAGGTATATTTAATAATTAGTTTGCAGTCTTATAGGCCCCAAATAGTTGAATACATATATCTGGCAACTACATGTAGTTTTTTATACTGTAACGAGCAATCTTTACATGGAATACCATTAATTTATGCGAATGTTGGTCAAGTCAATTATTGCGTTGAAAAGTACATAATGGTATGTAATGAAGAAATATTTGACTAAGAAGACAATATCCATCAATGAAGTACCAATGTTTCATCAATAAGTGCATTCCCTATGGAACACACTCTATGTACTGCGTTGTGGATATATTAACAGAATCAACAAAATGCAGGAACTTTTCAGTCTCATCGCCAAAATATATTTTCACTATACAAACCTTTTAACTATGTAGAGTGCTAAAGTGTAATTTAGTGTAGTATATATGCTATAGTATATATCAGCAGAGAATTCTTAAAGTCGTCTTATTACACAAGAACGATGTCTGTCCCGTTGAGCTTGATTTTGAAGGAATTGGAGGGTACACCCTCCGCCATCATCCCGATCCTTTCTTCTCTCTATTACGACAAGTCCATCTTGAATGGAATCTCCAAGCCTGATTCCAAGCATCTCGTATCAAGAACTTTGAACCTCGCCAGATCCGCCAACGACTACAACAAATGGGCCGGAACTAACTTAATCCGTGTCATCGGAGAAAACTACACCATTTTAGCCAACGAGGGCTTCAACTTGTTCAACCAGCTCATCAAGAACTTGGAATCATATAATGAAACCATCAATATTAAGATCTTGATCTCAACTATCGAGAGTTTGAATCATTTGTGTGACAAAATCAGAGGTAAGCCTACTTTAACAAGAGAAATTTTGACTCCAAAACTCTCCACTATCATTACTTTGTACATGGAGAAATTGCATTTCAGTCCTTTGCTCATCATTAGATCATTGAAAAAGTTGATCAAATTTCACCCTACCACTTTCAGACCATTTGGTAACAAGTTGAGAGCCAAACTTATCGGATTTTTGCACTTGAATGAGTTTGTTAACTTCCCAGCTACATTGAAGAATGCTATCTACCAGACAATTGCTACTTTGCCTGCTAT
The DNA here is from genome assembly GCA_001599395.1 of Scheffersomyces lignosus. Taxonomy (NCBI): domain Eukaryota; kingdom Fungi; phylum Ascomycota; class Pichiomycetes; order Serinales; family Debaryomycetaceae; genus Scheffersomyces; species Scheffersomyces lignosus. The sequence continues at coordinate 986,221 of BCGS01000002.1, read as the reverse complement.
TGAAAAGACTGAACCTGACGCCAAGTGGGAATTAGACGTTCGTGCATTGGTTAAGGAATTGAAGTCTGTTTTAACTGTCTACAGAGAGTTCTTGAACTTGAATGATGACTCTTCCATTGTGAAGTTATTTGATAAGCTCCCAAGCTTTGAGGAAAACCAGCAAGGTGAAAAGATCTTACCGGACTTGGCCATTGATGTAAATGAACCTCAATCAGTATTCCAGATCTCCACCAGAATTGAAGTCTTGTTAAACTTATTGAAGGCTTACCTCACATATGAGACCCAATTCAGTGTCAAGGTTCCTTTGGGATTGGTTTTAACCGTTAATGAACTTATTTGTTCCATCAATGTTAGATTTTTGTCATTTAAAGGTGATATTAGAGATGATCAAATTAGAAAGATAATTAAAGCGACTACGATATTGAACAGCATGAACAGTGTGAAGTTTGTTAAGGATCTCGCTTTTGTTTACAAAGGTAGCTTGTTGCCTCACTTGGGCAATATCTTTTCATTTTTGGAAGTGATCGTTCCATTCAAAAACAAGAAGATTGACTACGACGAGTTGATTATCCAGGAACTTATTAGCACAGAATTGCTCTCCTGTGTAACTGCGTTGTTATCCTTGGTTTCTTATTTGAGTGACTATACCCCAATATTGAGATTCGTGGACTTAGCACTCTTATTAGTTGAGCCAAGAATTGTTGATTCAAAGACATTGGCCAAGCCAGTGGCCAATATTGCTTCCAATGGAGGTAAGAAAAACAAGAAGAAGAAGAACAACTCATCTATCCCATTGTCGGATCTCTTATCCCATCAGCATTTATTTACCGAATCTATTCCTGTCACTACTTCGAAGACAGTAAGAGAGTTTTTGAATGCCATAATCTCAACAGTGAGCTTGCCTCCGACCCAGCATTACAAAATCATGAGATACTTGATTATTGAGGCTGTCCATGCTCGTCATTACAACAATGAACACTTGATTACAACAGAATTAAAGTCCCTTTTGATCAACGCTGTGTTATTCCCAGGTTACGAGAAGATTTCATTGTTGCCTATTGTTTCTAGTATCCTTGGAGAGGACCCACTCTTGAGTGTTTTCAACAACCCCAGATTCCCGCCATTGCCAATTTATATTAAGACTGCAGCAGTAGAGACTTTTGAAGAGCAGAATGACGAGGAAGACGACGATGACGAGGAAGAGGCTGTAGTTAACAACGAGTCTGCTAATGACCAGGGCGAGGAGTCTAACCCTAAGAGAAGAAAATTGGAGCAAACCGTTGTCCCAGTTGACATTGTGACCGAAGACAAAGAGAAGATCTTTACCCAAGTCGATCCTGAGACTGTGATTCAATTTGCACCAAGCACTTCTAAGCAAGACAAGATCGCTTCTGAAGAAGCACCTATCGTGGAGACCGTTGCCGCCACCAATACAAGCAGCGCTGTCGCTGTTGCTATTGAAGATAACGAAGATGAAGGCTCGGATTTTGAAATGCCGGAGATCAACGTTGGCGAGTCTGACGAAGAGTAATCTAATAGAGAACATATAGAACATAATAGTTATAGCATCCTCAATACAAATCCTGCACACCAATTGCTGCAAAATTATTTTACGTGAAGTAGCATCGTTTCGTAAATTGGGACTGTCGAAAGGGGGAAGGGTGATGGTCATTTGAAAAGTTCGATTGTGAATGTATAGTACAGGGTGCAATGAATACAAGTGATAGAGGACTTTTCCAGCTTCATTGTTCACAATATCCCAGTCTTGTAGCTATATCTAAACGTCCTATTTTAGAGAACTTGTGTATTGTGATGGTATACACAGGATTGGAACGGTTGTAAGGGTCTCCATAAGGACTGGTCCCATACGTTGAGCAAACACCTAGAGTCAACCAAAATTAGCAAATATTCTGTCCTTTAGATCCTCTTTACCTTCATATCTCAGAAATGGAGATATATATCCCATCTCAACAACATTCACGTATATACATACTCACATACACCACCTCACGTCACCACCTCACGTCTCACATCTACCACCTCTTAACTATGGCCCATAGTTAACAACGCGCGCTCACTAAAACAAACAATAACGAAAAAACGTTACCAAAATCAATGGCTGTAAATTCGATTATTTACAAGTAGTGACATTGTATATAGATACTGGTAGTAGTGTTGTTATACCTTGTTGCTGTCTTTTTGTTTGTTTCTGTTTCTGTCTTTGTTTGTAGCTGGCGCTAGAGGATGTCGGAATCAACAGGCAACATCAAACTCCTCCTCACGGAGGATCTCTCTCCACACAAAATCGCCATGATGTTTCTTCTCCAGATTTACTGCCACAACGAAATCCCCCTAGCACGGATCAAGCCAGTCCTCACTACATTGATCAAGTTCGTGGAAAACGACACCTTGTACGATGAAAACGACAAGATCATCGTCATGCCCACCCTCAGCAACTTCTGCTACTGCTTGGACCAATCGGTCACAGAAGCAGTCAGACCAAACCAGGCCAAACAAGACCCAGATGTGGATTTAATCCCATTCACTAAAAATACACAAGAACTCAAAGAAAAAGAGATCGCCCTGGCACAAGCGGATTCCAGGAAACTCCAGAAACGCATCCTCAAGTCTCTTTGGGAGATCGACTCAGTGGAAAGCTTGGACTATCACATCACCAGCTGTTTCGCGATGCTCGTCACTCCAAATGTTATATTCAAGAGCCCTTCAAGGAATAAGAGGATTTCATCTCGTTCATTATTGGGAAAATTCATCCACAAGATAACAACAGCATTCAAATTGCTAAAATTCGATGAGGTTTTCCTTCTATATGAAGCCTTCGTAGAGTACCGTGCTTCCTCACGAGACATATACACTAGCTACGGCGGAATAATAGCTGAAATCAATACTGAATCCATACCGTCACAGTTGGGACAGCAGAACCAAGCTGAAAATGGACAGAATGTGTCCATAAGCGATGACTTATTACTATTCAACAAGTTGAATGCCCAATTGAAAGGCAATATCGGTTTCGATATCCCCACATCTTCTCAGTCCATAGTAGAGCGTAATATGCGACTAGTATTAGTCCCCAAACACGATCTTCAGGTATTGCTTGAACGACAGATAAGTCTTCTAGAGACCTATGGGACGAGGACGCCTCAAATGTTGAAAGATATTATGAGATTGATGACATCACCCAATTCCAACACATGTCTGATACAAAATATTAACTTTAACAACCTTCCCTCGTACTATTACATCAAGTACCTCGAATCGTTGCACAGCTGTGACTATAACGGTGCTTTCGAGGCATTGCATCAATATTTCGACTATATGGTCTCTAATAATTCTAAATACTTTTACCACTTTGCATTGATATCTCGTGCCTCTCTCCACCAGTTCTTCGGAGAGGATGAGAAGGCGATAGACGCCATAGAAGAAGCCATATCAGTTGCCAGAGAGAATAAAGATAACTCCACTTTGACATACATACTATCGTGGCTATTCAATTTCATGAAGAATAAACCTGAACTATGGAACCGCCAGAGTTTCTATAACAACAACAGCGAATCACAATTGTTAAACTTCTTAATCAAAAAATCTCAGCTGGTATCCCTACTGTTGTATTCAATGAGTTATAACTTCGAGACTTTGCAAATAATGAATAATGGAGGTCAAATGAGCTCTTATTTGGAGAGTTTGTTGAAAGCCAGTTATATTTCAATCAATGACCAAATTCCTACCTTTGTTAGATCAATGGAGCTTACAGCTACTGTATGGAGCAGAATAGGTAATACAGTGCTAAGTGATGCATACATAGATATCTTATTAGAGTCCACCACAAAGAAGGATGATAGAGTGTCGGTCAAAGTACGTTCAAACTTCTTGCGATTCCTCAAAGGAGAAACAAATGCAGCATATAAAGACCTTTCAAAGCTAAAGAGCCAAATAGGAAAGACTGATTATTCCCTTTTGAACTCAATACAGACGCGGAGCTTGATAATGCTGATCAAACTCAACTTGCTTAAGGGTCGTTTCAAAGTGTGCAAAGAGATTATAGATGTGTTGATATGTAATGAGACTAAAGAAATCGAGCTAAGGAATGAGTTGAAATTGATACAAGTCGAAGTAGAAATTGAATTGCAGAACTACTCTAGAGCATTAAAGCTCATTGCTGACCAATTGAATTCGTTGTCCAACACCGATACATATTTAACCATAAAGCTCAACTTACTCAAGTGCAAGATATACACTCTCAGTGGAAACCATTCGAAGAGCTTGATCCTAATTATACAACAAATACAGCAGGGTAAGAAAGTGGGATTCATTACGATAGTTGTTGAAGGGTTGGTTCTCTTGGTAACAACTTTAAACAAGCTCGGCTATTACCAAGACGGCTATGATATTCTTAATGAAATTTTCCCGATGATATTGGGAACTGGGCACAAGGAGATCACCTCACAAGCGTACCTTGACTTGGCTCAAATATGTTACCAGATGCACTGTGCTAATGGGGAGCAGGAGTCTTTCCAGAGGACGCTCAAGTTCTTGAATCTAAGCGTCAAAGGCTTTAACAGAAGTGCTAATCTAATCAAATTAATTGAAGCATTTTCCTTTGAAAAAGAAATAGCGGTACAAATTGCTGACGAGAGCCTCAAGGATCATTCTATTAGAAATTTGGAAATGCTTCGGTTTAAGTCGGTAGAAGAGAGCTCCCATGGCTTTGTCTTGCTAAACTTCTAGGAAACTACATAAGCGTTTAATAAGTTGCGTAGATTCGTTTCTATACAAGAATTGCAATAATATACAATATAAATAAAAAGGCAGTGAAACAAGCATGAAGTGAAATATTAGAAGATATGTTAGTCGCATTGACAATTCTCAAGTACGATTGCACTCTATGTTCGGCTCATGACTCTGTGTAGAGTGGAGCGTTATTATTAATATTCGAATCTTGATTAATTCAGATTTTGAGGAAAGGTAGATTGAGGCCAAAGTAGTTTATATGAGGAACAATTGCGATTCGTATACTCTGAATCGAGTTGTTAGCTCTATAGCATGACCTAGATACTTTGAACCTAGATGTATCATTTAGATGACTTTCAATATCGCAATGCCATAGTTGGTCAATTACTCCTTTTTGGACTTGTCCTCAGCGTCCATTCTGGCCAAGATCATCGAAGCATTCTTCAATTGGACAACGTTGGCGAATTGCTTAAAGAACCAAACTGGGGCACTCAACCAGGCCAAAATGGTACCCAACCAGAAAAAGTTGTAGTAATGCAAGTAGATGGCCACGTAGAACAACTCGTTGGCGAGACACACGAAGAATAACACCGATCTGTTGTTGTAGTACAACGACAAGATCTTGGACTGCTTGGAATCCACATTCTTGTGAGAAGCCGAACCTAAGCTCAACATAGCGTACATATGCATATAGTGTGAAGCCAAATCTAATGACACAAGCATCTGCCAGAAGAAGGTGTAGTCTGGGTAGACTGTTCCCAAGTACACAATCAACGACGAGGTAGCACATCTGTCTGTCACCATATCCAACACGGCACCGAATCTGGTACCTTGGTTGAACTTTCTGGCGGCGTAACCATCGAAGGCATCCAAGAAACCCGATATTCCATAGAACACAAGGGTGAAGATTGGATGATTACGCATGCTGATGAACGACAACACGGCCGTCACTATACGGAGATAACCAATGAGGTTAGGGATATAGAGGAAGATGTCATTGACGGTGACTATTTTCGTGGTGGTGGACTTGGTAGACATGGTGGAACTATATATATGTGTGGGGTCGTTGTTTGGTGAAGTGAGATCGTTGGATCAAGGAATCAAAGGAAGGCAATGATTCACACAGCTGGTGGATTTCGGTGATACCAAAGACTTGAAAAAGGGGTCTTATGTGTGGTTGGCGATACTCACGGAGTACGGACTACAAGAAATACAGCTCTTTGATGGGCCAATGGACGAAACTACGAGTTCTTCCAAGCCTCTGAAAAAGTGAAAACCCGCTTCCTACGGATGGGGACGGTGGATACTAAGGCAGACTGGCGTTGTTAGAGGGCCAGTGCCAGGGTTTTGGCAGTAAAAAGGTACTTTTAACGCTAGCAGTAGTCGTTTCCTTCGTATTCAATCGAAGACAGTTCGTCCGGGGTGATTTCTACGTGGTGCCAGGTAGAAGAAACGTCGTAGCTCATGCCAGTGATTTTCCATAGGCATGAAAAACCCAGCGAAAACAGGTCGGGCCAGGCATATAGGAGACTGGGGGTCCAAGGTTGTGATGCGGCACGGGTGTGTTTCTAGCGAGAGGTCTGTCAATGCTCGGTATAGTTCTGGTAATTCTCCTAAAACAGTTAGAGTAAAATAGTGGAAGAGAGAAAAACATCCGGTCTCTGGCGACGGAAGCTTCTTGTACATTATTTCGGCGAAGGGGGAACGGTAGGGAGAGGTAGGGGAGTAGGTTCGGGCGATAGAGTACTCGGGAGCGGGCTACAGTCTGGCGAGAGATGGTGGTGTGTTGTGTTTGGGTGGGTTGTGAAGAGTAGGGTAGTTTGGTGGTTGGTGGTTGGTGGTTTTGGTGTAATAAGTTGTTCATGTGGTGTTGGCGTTTGCCATGGTAGCAACCTCTTGCGGTGGAGTTTTCCGACTTAGCCGTGGTGCAGCGAGCCGTAACTATGAGCAGGTCTGGTGCTATGAAGGAGGCTGCGAATTGCCATGGAACACCACGGAACCCAGTTCTGGTGATGAGGTCCGTATATTCGAGGGTGTGAGAAATAAGACACACGCGAGGTTTCTGGAAAGTGTTCCAATGTCTTGCGACAGATGAGATCAAGGGCCTTGTGTTGGCTGAGACGAGCTGTTTTAGCCGATGGCATCGTGGGGTGCAAAATACTAACAAAATACTGTGACGCGTGTACACAGAGGCTGTTCGGCTTAGGAAGGAATGCTGTGGATGATTCTTTCATAGCCAAGGGAACTGGAATTCAGATCGTTGCTGTAAAGGTTATATCTCTCGAACAGGCCACTTATCGGGACTATTCGTTATCTTACCTCCAATTATGAAGCACCACTATGAAAAATGCAACCGTTGAAAAATCCAAAAATCGGTGCTCGGTTATAACTCCGTTGTTAGCCGTGATAATCATATATAGGGGTTGCAAGAGATTGACACCACTTCTTCTTGTAACTTCTGTATGGTATTGTACTATACATGGCTTCGCCTGTATCTATTATTATTTAACGAGTTCTGGCGGGTTTAACCTATTCTGGTAATTCTCTTGACATATTTTGGCTCTAGACTATAATGTACCTAATCAAGCGGAGTTACTACTTCAGAAAACTCCGATCCTTGCTATTTGTCTAGGGTCTTTAGCTCCACAGTTTTTTCAATTCTGTTGTGTTACTTCTTCTTCCGTAGTCTGTAGTAGCTGGTAGGTATAATTTGCGGAATAAAGACCAATAAGCGTACGAATGCAATCAAGAATGACCAACGATACAGTGCTAGTAACAGGAGCCACGGGCTACTTGGGTAATTACGTCGTCCTCAAGCTATTGGAATCGGGCCACATCGTAAGGGCATCGGTCAGGGATTTAGCCAAGGAGAAGCAATTGCGTGAATCGTTAGTCGCCAGCAGTAACAAGTTGACCGAAGAAATCGTTAAGGACAATCTCTCCGTATTCGAAGCAGATATCACTTCAGATAAGAATTGGGCAGACCATTTTGACGGTGTCAAGTATGTTTTACACACCGCTTCTCCAGTTTCTCTTGGTCCTGAAGCTACCACTGAAGATTATGTCTTACCTGCCAAAACTGGAACCTTGAGAATCTTGAAGTTTGCCAATGAGGCTCAAACAGTTAAACATGTTGTTTTAACTTCGTCTTTGGCTGCTGTGTACTCTGGTAAGGATGCCAACACTCCAGAGAACCCATACACTGAGGATGATTGGACTGATATCGAGAAAGCTAGCTCGGATCAGAGCTATGCCATTTCGAAAACTGTGGCTGAGAGGGAGGCATGGAAGTATGTGGAGGACAAGAAGCTCACCTTAACAGTTATCAACCCTGCTTTCATCCTTGGTGAGCCATTGAAGAATGGAACTGGGTTCTCGCCTTCTTTGACACTTGTGGTAAAGCAATTGGATGGGTCCTGGAAAGATGGCGCTCCAGAGAATTTTGTAAATGGGGTGGATGTCAATGACGTAGCCCAGATCCATGTTGATGCTTTAACCAATCCTCAAGCGGTAGGACATAGGTTCATCGTTCATACGGGAGAAACTTACGATACTTTGGAGATTGCAAATTTCTTGAGAGAGGAGTTGACTGAGGAAGAGGGTAAGAATCTTCCCACGAAGCTATTGGATTTGCCAGAAGAAAAGCGTAGGAAGAAGAGATACTCGTCAAGTGAGAAGGCTCAGAAAGTGTTCAACTGGCACCCTCCACTGTTCAAAGCAGCAATTCTTAGAACGGCCAAGGACTACTTAGCCAATGAGACGACTAAGGGGACTTAGAGATTGGTTGAACTAATGTGAAAGTCGTTATATCTTTTTTAATATATGTGAAATGAAGAGTCCGTATTTGTTCAAAACAAATGTAGGTTTGCTTGATGGAAATGGGTGTAGCTTAGAATCAATTACATGGTGTTTTAATGAATTTCAGACCACTATTATCTACAATTGGTACAGCTACCCGGCTTCAGATCTCCTCTTTAAGGTCATTGGACCCCCAATTTGCAGCCGTTTTGAGGAGCTGTCGAAAAGTAGTGTCGTCTTACGGGAGGAATTTACAAAAATTATCTGAATCACCACCGTAGTATTTCAATAGCGATAGTCTTAAATTCTAATGTATACTTATATTTGTTTTCGTATTCCTGTCTCCCCATCACCCATCACAGACCATTTCTTATCTACATTGGCTTAAACCGTCTATATAATCATTGTCGTGCGATTACCATAATTATCAAGGCACTTCGTTCTGTCACTTTTTCACTAATCACATTTCTCAGTCCCATCATTTTTCTCAGTAGTGTTGTGGCAGTAGTTGAATTTCTCACTCTACTCTCGCTAAGTTCTTGGCAGTGGAAGACAATTCTCACAGTGGTTTTGACGGAATGTGCTGGGTACAACGAGATCTCACATGGAGGGAACTTAACGTCGACTCATGTTTCGTACTCTCTCCTTTGTGGTTTGCTATGGCCTACTGGATGCCTGCGTAATTGTATATCGCCTCTTCTAAGCATACATGTAAAATGTGCATATATGTTGTGTAATGAACTACTGTATTGAACTACTGTGTCTATCAGTCTGGTCTTCTTGCTCTCCATTGCTGTCGCACTAACTCACTCTCTCACTGCTTTTCTCTCGCTACACTGTACCTCTCCGCACTAACTGTCACTACCACGCAGAATCTTCTCCCTGTCTCTCGCTACCGCCCAGAATCCTAATTTTCATTTGTTCGTCTTCCGTTTTAGTGAGCGTCTAATCGTTTTCTCTACTGTTCACTGGTCTTTAACCACTGTGTTGTGACATTGGTGTATCTACCTCCCCACCGACCTCGTACCAACCTGGATCTCCGATGACCGAGTTTGTCAACTACAGAGTGGATCTCACCCTCAAAGACGGCACCAAATCAACCGGTACTATCACTCACGTCGAAAGCTCTCAGATCAGTCTCGGCAACGCTATCCAATCGTTCAACCCCGGCCATGCCATCGCCAACTTGAGAGTGCCCAGTTCGACCATTGCGGACTTGAAGGTCATCCAGCTTCCACCACAGCTTCTCAAGAACGCTAAGGGAAAGGCAAAGAACAACAATAACAGCAATAACAAGTACTCTAACTACGAGAACAACCCCGCCGAAATTCGTCCAGGATCAACAGCTCCGTTGTTGGACGATGCCATTGTATTTGCCAAGCTGGGTTCTGCTCCACCCACCAAGGATTCCCATAATGGGAACGATAGAAGCTCTTACAACACCCCAAGAGGGCATTATCCTACTTCGAGAGCAGACACCCCGAAATTGCGCTCTTTGAAGGTCCAGAACCACCAGAACTACTCCACTGGTGGCTCTGTCGATCCAGATTGGGGCGATGAAAGCGATGTTCAGGATATCAAGTCTGCCGAATTCGACTTCGCTGCAAACTTGGCTATGTTTGACAAAAAGTCCGTTTTTGCTGACTTTCAGAAGAATGATACGGTGAACCCTGGAGATAGACTCGTTGGTCACAACAAGCTCGAAAACGTAGCCAAACAAAGAAAAGACAAATACGACAATGACGAGATGATCTTAGACACTAGCAGAAATGACAACTGGGACAATATCGGCTCAGCTAACAAGAAGATGTCGATCTCCGAGAGAGCTAATAACAGTACAAGCAATTTGCATAAGGATTCGCATTTGGCGGCTACACAGAACTTGAAGCTCGTTCATGCAGACAACTTGAGTCCTGTTCCATTGGCTTCTCCAGTTCAGCTCTTGGAAATTGAGCGCTTGTCCACAGAGAGTTATGGTATTTCTCCTGCTGTCATGACTGAAGTGTGTGCATCCAACTTGTCACAATTGATAGCAAACCACGTATTGGGTGGATCCACAAGACTCAGTAATAAAAAGAACCATAACTTGCCTCCATTGGTTCTCTTATTGATTGGAAGTTCGAGATGTGGTAGCAGAGCATTTGCTACAGGACGTCACTTGACGAACCATGGAATGAGAGTTTTGGCATTTGTTATCAACAACGAGGAATCCGATAAGAACTTGACCGAACAGTGGTCACTTTTCGAAAACTGTGGAGGGAAAATCATCTCCTCCAGTGTTCACGAGTTGCTCAACATCATAAACCACCAGTTAGACACTCCTGTAGAACTCATTATCGATGCATTACAAGGATACGACGATCACCTTGAGGACGTTTTCTACCAAGAAGAAGACCAACAAGAATTGCGCAGTCTTATAAGCTGGTGTAACGAACCACACCAACGGAACAAGGTGATGTCCTTGGATATTCCTTCCGGTATTGACGGTGGTTCGGGAACGCTTCTGGATGATTCATTGAAGTTGAGCTGCAAATGGTGTATTTCCATGGGATTGCCCATTACGAGTTTGATTTTGGCCTACAAGAACGGACACTTGGAGTCAGGCGATGTTCAGCACTATTTGATCGATGTCGGTATTCCGAACAAGGTCTACAGTAGCAAGGGTAACTTGAGGAAGTTTGACAAGTTCTGGTACAGCGCTGAAAGCAGTGTTAAGCTTGAACTTTCTAACGATTAGATGTCGCGAAGTTAGAAACAGCATGTATTGTATATTTGTATATTTGTATTATAGTTAAAAAGTCAAAAAGTTAAAAAGTTAGAGATTTTAAAAGGGCTGAAAGTGTAGCTGGACTAGAAGAAATAATTCAACATTTGGATTAGTTATGTATGCTTATCATATTACTTTTATCACTACTCTCTTTCCATTGAGCTTTTTCACCAAATATCAAAGTGCGTAATTCAGGTCATCCCCGGTAAGTCCCAGCACGCTCTCACCAAATCGCATTTTTTTGTTTACCAATTTTTCTGTTGCATCTTTTCATTCTTTTGAAGAATGTGATTTGGGACAAGAAGGATTATAGACATCTAAGGCTGAAGTCTGGAGGATATTCGCCGATTTGAGTCGATAATTCGCTAATAGAAGAGCGGTTGAACCTGATCACAAATTTCAACGGATCAATTTCAAGCTCTTTTGGTGTAATACTTTGGTGTTCTAAGTGACTGTTGAAGCGCTTAACAGATACACCGACTTTCTTTGCTTTTCCTTCGATTCGATTAATTGACAGGTAATATTTCTCCTAGAAGACTTGGCCACGATGTTCGGATCCAATACGGGTACCGGTAACAACAATTGGGGATCTTCCACTGGATTTGGCAAGTCTGCTTCCTTTAGTGGTGCTTCATCAGGCTCTACCGGAGCTGGAAACTCTCTCTTTGGCAGCTCTACCGGCCCATCTGCAAATACAACATCAACTGGTGGATTGTTTGGCAACTCAAGTAATAAAAGAACCGTTTCTGGAGGTCTTTTTGGAGGAGCTGGTGCTAATGGGACAACAAATAGTAGCCCTGCTCCCTCAGGCGGATTGTTTGGCAACACTGCTGGTGCAAGCACAACAAATACCGCTAACCAAGCTTCTTCTGGATTATTCGGTGGAAACAAACCCACTTCTGGTCTTGGCACTGGGGGAGGACTCTTTGGATCTAGTAATAACAATAGCATTGGCACAAACTCTAACACAGGAGGACTCTTCGGATCCAGTAACAACATTAATAGCACTGGCAAAAACTCCAATACAGGAGGACTCTTCGGATCCAGTAATAACAACAACGCAATTGGAGGATCTACTCTTTCGGGTGGTCTTTTTGGCTCCGGTAATAACACAGGATCTACGCAAAATACTGGTCTCTACAGTACTACAAACCAACCAACGGGAGCTAGTTTGTTTGGGTCTCTGAATCAACAACCTAGTGTATTAGGTTCTAATTTTCAATCGCAGCAGCAGACATCTTTGCCAACAGTAAACAGTGCTAATCCATACAGCTACGATAAGGTGTTGACTGACCTCCAGAACAGTATCTCAGGGATGCCAGAGTCCATTACGAACACATTGTTTGCCCAAGATGGCAACAAAGACCACTCAGATAGAAAGAGGCGTTTCTCATACTTGGAAAAGAAGAATGGTGACAACAAGAAGTCCAGTTTGCTTAGTAAATTAGGGCAAACATTCAGAATTTTCCGTACTACAGCCTCCACTGCAAGTATAGCGTCGATCAGAGGATTATTCACAGACTCCAATTACGCCAATACTAAGGTCAAACAGAGCATCTTACCCAAGTCAACTGCAATCACGGATAATAAACAGCGCGTCGATAAGCCTTCATTCCGCACTTCGGTTCAGTCTAGGAGGGCTGGATCAATCAAACGTCTTGTAATTAAATCAAAACCTTTGAAGTACCATTTGATTGATGCTGACAAAGTTTTCAACTCAAAGAGAAGCAGAATAGTGACCAACGTAGTTCTGTCTGATAAACTTTTGACGGATAGATACTCAAGCGATGACGACTCTGACTACGAAGCCACAGCAAAACCACAAAAGGGATTCGGAAGATATCCTTATAACATCTCGACGGACGATAGTAAAAACAAGACTAAATCGGGTCTGAAAGTGATTGCAGGAGAAAGTGTGAAGCTGTCTGACAATATTGAGGACAAAATTCCTAGTCAAGGTGAAGGCTACTGGTCAACTCCAACCATCAGTAAACTTTCTGACATGACTTTGGAACAATTAACTGCCGTCGAAAACCTCATAATTGGTAGAATCGGTTACGGCCAAATTGCATATAATTATCCTGTCGATTTGTCTCATATAAAACGAAGAGCAGATGAGAAGGGCGTGACTTTGGAGAACGAGCTCTTCGATAACACCTTCAAGATGAAGAAGATGTTGATTCTTCTCTACACAAATGACGACGAAGAAAAACCTCCTATGGGAGTCGGTCTCAATGTGCCAGCTACAGTAACATTGGAAGGAGCCAAGCCCAAAGAGGGCTTATCTATTAGTGATTACATTGGACAATTGAAATCTCAGAAGGGTATGGAGTTTGTAACCTATGATCCCATAACATATGTCTGGGTGTGCAAAGTTAAGCACTTCAGTGTGTGGGGTTTAATAGAAGATGATGGAACTACCGAGTCTCGAAAACTCATGGAAATGAAAAGAAAGCAGGATGAGAAAGAAGATGATGCCGAAGTAGAGTACTCGAGAATCTATGAAAACAAGGAGTATCTTCAAGAAATTAAAAAGCAACGACTCAGCAACCATACCAGGGGTTTGCCTGGTGGATGGAAATATAATGCTACCAACCAAGATAAAAATCCATTGGATATCAAAAGAGGCATTGTCTCCAATGAAATCAGAAACCAAATTGATTTATACAGAAATGAACAAGTCTCCAACGATTTAACTGCTCATGTTAGTGACATCACGTTAGATTCAGAAGAGTCGGATAGATCAGCTTCGCCTGACAGTCTAGTCTTTGCTGACCAAGACTTACCAAATGAGCAAGGACAAAAGAACTTTGACTATTTGAAGCAATTAGTAAGCTTCCTTCCAGGAGACGTCGACATGAATGAAATTGTGAATGAAAAGGCGTACGAGCCTGAAATCACGAACGACGCAGTGTTCGATAACATCCAAATATGGCCCAATTTGGCTACTTCTGAAGACTGGATTGTTCAATTGGAATTAGCCAACGACATGAATTCTGCATTAACTCCTTATTTCGGTGAAGATGCCGGAGGCAGAAGGCAGGTTTCACCCGTGAATGTGGATGAGGTTTTGTTTTCTGATTTCAACAGATCTGCATTGCATAAGGACCAGTTCTCTACACCAACTACGGAGAATAAATTAGCTGTTATTGATGATATTGAAGTAGGTGTTGATGATGACATATACCCCAATAACATACCCAGAATAGTATACGACCTCTTGGCTAAGTCTATATTAGCATCAAGATCTAATTCCTTTCCTGTTGTTGAAGAAACTTCTGCTTTAGAGTTCTCGACTTTTGTTACTTCCGATCTGGTAATTGATGAAAAGCAATTGCTCACCCTTGGTGCTGCTTTGTTTGATCACATCTCGGTTGGGAAGCTTTACGATCTTGATGCAAGTGATCCTTCGTTGGCAAACTATCTTGCTGATACCGAAAGAAAGAGATTGTTTGGAGAATGGTTAAAGACCTATAACAAGAAGACTATCGATTCCCTTGTCGAGAAGAGTAATGCCAATCCATTGGAACTTATTTTTGTTCTAGTATGTGCTGGTGATTTACAGGGAGCTATCAATGTAGCTCTTGAATCTAATAATTCGCACTTGTCTGTTGTCTTAACTTTAACAGACTCCAATGACGATGCTGTCAGAGGAATTGCTGGACAACAATTACTAGCTTGGGAAGAAAGTTCATCGATGCATCTTATTCCAAAGCCTGTTGTGAAGATTTACCAAATTTTATCTGGAGATCTTGACGAAGTAGTTGCTGACTTGCCGTGGAATGTTATCTTAGCGTTGAAATTGTTTTATGGCGACTACAATTCCAAATTGCATGAAACAATCAAGCATGCACAAGAGAACTTTGAACTATCAGATGAGAGCCGTGAAGTTGTTGATATTTTAAAGTTTTATTGTGATTTCAGTACTTCGGATATCAATGATTCTCTCAAGTCGATTGCATTTTCTTCTTTGAACAGCAAAGTGAAGTGGCTCTATTTTAAGACTTTAGGAAAAGACTTAGCTAGCACTTCCTTTGATGATATAACAACCTCTTTCGGTACATACTTGGAGAAGGCGGGACTCTGGAAGGAGGCAATCTTCATATACTCACATTTGAGGGATGATGAACAAAGCCAGAGTTACATAAGAAATGTTGTGATTTCAAGCATCAAATTTATCAAAGAAGATGACGAAGAGTACTTGGTAAAGGTGTTGAAGGTTCCGGTCAGTTTAATTTTTGAAGCAATTGCAATCAGTAAAAATTCGACAGGAGACTACTGGGGAGAATGTGAAGCTTATAACAATGCTCAATTATGGGAGAATGCTCATTCCGTAATTATGTCACAGCTTGGACCTTCTGTTGTTGTAACTAATAATGAAGCATCGAAGGACCTGTTACTTAAATTGATTTCCAGCTTCCCACAATCCGGAAAGATAATTCCTTCGTGGAACAGCGGAGCTGGTATTTACGAGAACTACATTCATCTCTCAAGGAATGAAAGTGACCTCGAGGCCTTGACGTTCTTATTGTCAAACATACCATTAGCCAAGAATGTCACTTCTTTCGAGGCGAAATCTGCTCTTAAGATTATTTCCAAGAAGGCCGGAGATATTGCTATTCAAAGGGGAGACATCGAAGACTTGGGCAAGAAGATTGATCTCTTATACTTGGGAGAAGCCGAACTCAAATACTTTAGGGTTCGTTTACAAGATTAATGTACTATTTATAGAATAATAAAAGTAAGAAGATTGTATTATTTTTTATGTCTTTTGTTGAGTAATCGTAACTGGAGATGTAGAGAGCAGACTTCACCATCTCTTTCTAGTATCTTCATACATCCCACTCTAACAAGTAAACTGTAGCGATCCTTTTTTGCAGCAATTATTGTGCAGGACTTAATAACTTATGCTATAGAGAAGAGCAGTTGCAAAGAGGATTACCCCAAGGGGCTGGCTTGAGTGAACAGTGGGTATAAATCTGTTCCAAACACTATGCCAACGTCCTTTGATCAATCCTAAATGTGGAGTTCTTCAAGGTTGAGAAATTATAAAATACGCTCCTGCTGGAGAGCATCTACTATAACACAAGACAGGCATCGACGAATCCACCAGAACCTTAAGAACCCTATCATTAGGCACCTTTTCGCCTTTCTCGAGTCTACTCCCTGTGAACACATTTTAAGAAAATACCATAGCTACGCTACAGCTCTACTTCACCACAGCAATATTACCATTCACCGTAGTTAACAATCCATCACTATCTATAACCACCCATGCAGTATCGCATTTCCAGCTCGATTACTAAGAAATCCGAGAAGTCTTCTGATTGCAACGGTTTATTTCTTTTGGTGTGTCTTTCTTTGCATTTATAGTATTGATAGCTTTGTTGATAGAAGCAATAATAGTAGTAACTATACCTGACAGAGCAAAGGAATCGTATTATAAACTATAGACCGTATAGACTACTTCTCACACATGGCGCCCTCAATAGAAATAGCCAAAACTCAACTCACAGCTCCGGAACCGGAACACTGTCCTGGACCCGAGTCGGAGCAAGCAGGCAAAGATGATGCCTGTAATGGATGTGCTAACCAAGACATCTGTGCCTCGCAGATGCCCAAAGGCCCGGATCCAGATCTCCCCCAGATCAACAAGAGACTTTCAAATATCGACCACAAGATCCTAGTGCTATCTGGAAAGGGTGGTGTAGGAAAATCGACCTTCACATCGATGCTAGCATGGGCTTTAGCCGCTGATGAAGACATAGAAGTAGGTGCTATGGACCTTGATATATGTGGTCCCTCGTTGCCCAGAATGCTCGGAGCAGAAGGAGAATCTGTGCATCAATCGAACTCTGGTTTGTCACCGGTATACGTCGCAGACAACTTGGGGTTGATGAGCATCTCATTTATGCTTCCTGATCCAGACTCCGCTGTGATCTGGAGAGGAGCAAAGAAGAACGGTTTGATTAAGCAGTTCTTGAAGGATGTAAACTGGGGAGAGCGTCTTGATTATCTAGTGGTGGATACGCCTCCTGGAACTTCGGACGAACATCTCTCGGTTACAACATACATGAAAGAAGTGGGCATAGACGGAGCATTGATCGTAACAACACCTCAAGAAGTGGCGTTGCTCGATGTTAGAAAAGAGATAGATTTCTGTAGAAAGGCCAACATAAAAATATTGGGGCTCGTGGAGAATATGTCTGGCTTTGTATGCCCTAACTGTAAGGGTGAATCTCAGATCTTCAAGGCCACCACTGGTGGAGGAAAGAAACTCTGTGAGGACTTGAAAATTCCTTTTTTGGGATCAGTACCTCTCGACCCAAGGATTGGAAGAGCCTGTGACTCTGGTGAATGCTTCTTTGATAGTTATGCGGACTCTCCAGCTGCCACAGCAATCTTAGACGTTGTTGACGCCTTGAGAGATCAGGTGGAGATTTCGTTAAAGAAATTGTCTATTTGAATCGGCATTAAATCAAACTAGCATTTCATGTACATATGTGCATGTTGTAAATTACATAGGAATTACTTAATACATATCAGGGTTATTATAAGATGAGAGATTAAATCATTTCTGAGTAATAGACGAGAACTACACACAAAAGGGTCAATTTAGGGATTTGGCTATCTGATTTCTTTGATATTGGTAGTCACCATGTCTGTATGTTCACTGTTGTCACTTCATTCCCAGAATGGAAACTTCCGTATAAAAGAGTGTTTACATAATAGCAATGATATGTCAAAATGCGTACGATCCAATGCACTATTGAATAATATGTCAAAGTTGGAGCTTATTTTAATAGCTACATAATGCTATATAGTTAATAACAGCAATATATATTCAATCAACTCATGCTCCGTTACACTGTTGCATTGATGGAAACCATACACTGGGCAATAGCTATTTTCTAGCTGTAGTATACCTCTATCTAAGCTATGTAATATATGTGGGATGCAACAAGTGCTGCACGCGATGAGATTTTGTGGGGCATCCAGTTTACCCCTAATAGTCCTAATGTGTAAGCAAGCAGCAATTGTTCACAAGGGGTTCCTTTCTAAGCCTTTCCGATGCGTTATTTATATACCAGTAGTAAAGGATACTTTGGTGATTTATTTTCATCAGCGGTGAGATTCAATTACTCGATATAATCTTGTCAGTTAAGTATCTCGCACACCAAAATAGTTACTATACCATGTCTTACAATTTTTCAGAGAAGGTAGCTGTCATAACTGGTGGACTTTCAGGAATTGGTTTGGCTACAGCCGTTAAATTGCTCAAGAACGGCGCCAAGGTTGTTATTGGGGATATAACCCCAGTCAATAAAGTTGGAGGGATTCTTGAGTCTATCAAGAGACAATCGGGCAGCAACGACGTCAAGTTCCTCCACGCGGATGTCACTTCTATCGATGAAGTTCAAGCTTTGGTAGATTACACAGTGAAAGAATACAACACTCTCGACTTCGTTTTTGCCAATGCTGGCATTTCAGATAATGTCGAATCCCGCAAGGTGTCTATTGACAAATGGACGTACACCCTAGACGTAAACTTAAATGGAGTATTCCGTTTGGACAAAGTTGCCATTAATTACTGGATTGAAAATAACAAGAAAGGGTCGATAGTCAATACTGGTTCTATAATGTCGTTTATTTCAAACCCTGGCCAAGCTGATTATGCAGCATCCAAAGCGGGTCTCAAAGCTTTGACTCAGACGTTAGCTCTTGAGTACGCCAAGAAAGGCATTAGAGTTAACTCGGTCAATCCAGGATTTACAGACACCCCGATGTTGAATGGACTTCCCCAATCTCCGGAGGAATTGGGTAAAACCCATCCCATGGGACGTGTAGCCCAGCCCGAAGAGATAGCCAATGTAGTTGCCTTTTTGCTTTCCGACGAGGCCAGTTTCATTACTGGAGCCTCGATTTTGGTGGATGGTGCTTATACTGCTCAGTAAAAGGGTTCTTAAGGAGATATGTTATGGACGTAGATTTTGCCGGGGATATATATATTTGTTTTAAGAAGGTAAGTTTTTCTATATAAATTTGGTAAATTTGCAGCCATTTCAGGGATTTACAAGGTGCCTTTTCTTTAATAGTAGAGAGAATGGATGTAAAGTAAATATTATAACCCACCTTGAGAATTTCAATGAAACAAGTTCTAATAAGGTATACCTTGTCGAGCATAACACGTACTTGTATTAGAATTATGTGACAGTCTCACTGTACTAGCGACACTACTATCTATCATACATCAACTCCAAATGACTTTCCCATAGTTAAGAGCATCAAAATGAACTCTCTGATGAAACTATGCAGAATAACAATTCTCATGCTCGCTTTTTCTCATCGCTTAACTAAGAGCAGTCTTACGATTCTCTTAACTATGGCTTCTTAACTATGTGCCTTAACTATGTGCCTTAACTATGCAGATCAAGAAAAGATAAGCGAGGTTTCTTTGTGATGCTTTGGCTGAGAATGTCAAGTTCATTATATCATGTTACTTTGCTAGACATCTTACAATAACCTGATATTGTAGAGCAATAGGCTTCCTGTAGGTGTTTCTGATGGAAGTAAGACAATAATGCCGTATACAACGTCGCGATCAATTCCTCAAGTGGTCCGTAGTAACCCGTACTTCACAGAGTCTCGGCTTCGGTCCCTCTACTCAGACTTCGCCAAACTAAAGGAATTGAACCCCGATGGTTACCAGGCAAACATTCACGCCTGGGCTTCGCTAGTAGACGACTTGATCAAGAACAGCATCAGCAATTCGAAAGTCTTCATATCAGCATTTCGCCCTAATCTAGCACACGAGCTATCGCTACCTCCTCATGGCAAACCCAAGAGTCTAGGGTTGGTCTTCGAGGAACTCGTCAATTCCAATGCATTAATACCTTACTCCCAGTATACACGGGAAACGAGATCGTACCACGATTTAATGCGTACTACAAATGGTATAGGACAGTTGATATCGCCCTCCTATTGGGTTTCAGTGGGATTACTGGCAATTGGCCTCGGAAGAAGTGCCTTCAAAGCATCAGATTACAAGGGTGAACTTGTAGACGCGAAGTATATCTCTTGGGAATTATTGTCCAAGCATGCTAGTATTTACTTGCATTACATAGAGAAGGAAATCGAGGAAAGTGGTAATCCTACAAGTTCATTGTATAATAGTCATACACTTTTCTCGTTCTTACAGTCAAAGGATACGACTTTGACCGAACAGGACTCCGAACTTTTCGTTATCTACTGGTCTAGAGACATTAAGAAGTGTGCAATAAGAAAAGATTCAGATGGTGTCACGTATATTAAATTCGACAGCACTGAAGTTTCGGAGCAGGATATAGGTGTTATCCAGTTGAAGTCAAGCATTAACAATTTGAATAGGAGGAACATCGAACTTGAGACGAAAATCATGGAAACAGAAAAGAACATGAAGGATGTACTTGCTTTAAAGAGTAAAGCCGAACAAAAGTCAAGACTTGGTCATTTGCTTAGATTGAAGCGGGTTCTTACTAAATCGTTAGATGGCAGCCTCAGCTCTTATAGTGAATTGAGTTCGATCCTTGTAAAGATTGAAGACTCCAAGTTTAACAAGGATGTATACTCACAATTAGTGAACAGTTCCGCTATATTAAAGGATTTGAACTCGAATTTGAACTTAGACGATATTGCGGACATTAAGTCAGAAATAGAAGAAGAAATGGAGAAGGCAGATGAAATAGCACTGGCCCTTGAAGTTGGCACTAATGTTGACGAACTGGAACTTGACGATGAGCTCGAGAAGTTGTACGTGGAAGAAGTAACTAGTAAGCAGAAGAATCAACAGTCTGAATTAGATAATGAATTATTGGAGAGACTCGGAAACTTGAATGTCAACGAATCAGATCCATCACCAATAGATAATGAACCAAAGAAAAATGCTGTACTAGAGGGGATATAGGGCTTTAATAGAATGCCATTTAACGATAAAATGATAATGCATACTGAACTGTATATTTTTGTACCGTAATTTACTACAGTGAGCTAGCTTCTTCAATGAGGCAAGATATATTATATATGTAAGCTATATGTATAATAAATAACGAAGAATAAACGAGGGAGCTTGCAAAAAAATCTTGGGATAGGAAAGAAAGGATACCGTGTACCCACAAATATTATAGAATTAAACAACAGTGTAATCGTGCAATTACAAAACAAAAATATTGGCATGCAAGCAATCAAACTAACAAACAACAAAAAAATCTACCAAGTAGAATATAATAAGAACAATATCCCCTAGGACTCTTTTAGTGGCACAACTGAAACTGCTTTCTTCAGTTGTATCTCCTTTTCTCGCACCGGCAATCAACTTTTAAAAGATAACAATTAAATTTTATTCATACGTATAACCAAGATCATCCTAAGATTTGTAAGATCTGTTGTGTCAAATTAAACAACTCTACCTTTGGATCATCGAATTGGTCCTCATTAGATTGCAGGTTTAATTGTGGCATGTTTAATTGTGCCTGGGATTGTGTTTGTTGTTGGGAAGCACTCAAGTTTTTGATGCCGGAGAGGATTGTCTCATTTTCCTTTATCAACGAGTTGATTTCAAGGTTATTGGACTCCAACAACTGCAAGATAGTCCACAATGCAATGTGTTCGAATGTGGCACTGCTACTTTGTAAGAATCTGATGAGGAATCCATAGATACCCTCATCTGGCACTGACCAGTTGTTCAAGATATATTGTTTGTGTTCATTTGACACTCTGGAGCATAAATTGGCTAATGCAGCAGCGGAGTTACCACACACTTCACCGTTTTCCGAAAACGTTAAAGGAATAAGCACATCTATGATGTGGCTTTCGTATAACTTAGGCTTCAAATCATCAGCTAAAGCTAAGATTGCGAAACAAGCTGAGATCTCCAGTTGCACAGATAATGGAACCTTCAATACCAACTCCTTGCATTTATCTACTGCTCCGGCAGCTAAGAGAGCAGTTCTGTTCTTTTCACTAGATGCAGCAAGGTTTCTGAGAGTAGAAACAGCGTGGCACTGGATTTCTTCCAGGTCTGTGTAGTCAAGAAGAGATACAAGTGGCTTCAAGAATCCTGCTTCAATAATCAATGCCTCATTCAATGGGTGGATAGAAATATTTCTGATACATGCAACGGCCGCAAGGACTAGAGGTTGGTGGTTGCAAGTCAATAATTGCACCAAGTGTGGCAAACCACCAGCTCTGACAATTTCTACCTGGTAGCCTGAGTCTGAAGCAAGGTTTCTGAGAGCGAGAGTAGCTTGACATTGCACTCTTGGAGATGGAGAATCCATAAGGTTAACAAGTTGTGCCACCAATTTCGGTTCTGTACTGGCTAATTTTCTTCTGTTGATTTCATCGACAGCGATGTTAGATAAAGCTGTAGTACAATAGTATTGGACATCAGCATCATCGTTAGATAATAACGACACCAAAACTGGTACGGCACCAGCGTTCACCAACTCTTGTCTGTTTTCACCTGAATGGGTCATATTAAGAAGAGCTCCTGTGGCGTTTCTTTGTACTCTGATATCCTTGGATTTTGCTAATTTAGTCAATGGAATAAGTGCTCCGCTCTTTGCTATTTTCGATTTGTTATCATCTTGGGTGGCCAAATTTGTTATGCATCCAACTGCATTGCATTGAACTTCTATGTTGGTAGACATCATTTGTCTGATCAATGGCTCCAAGCCACCCATTTCTACTATCAAAATCTTGTTTTCGGTATTGACAGCAAGATTTCCGAGTGCACCGCATGCTGCTCTTTGAACTTCCGAGTCTGTGCTTTGAAGAAGAATGAGAATAGGTTCCAAGACGTCTCTGTTCACCTCCCTAACGTCCTTCTCGGTTATTTCGGCGAAGGCCAAAGCGGCCGAACGTTGTAAGTCGATGTTTTCTGAGTACACAAGTGTGCTAAGGGCTCTCAATGGACCGTTACTGAAGAAGTCAACGTCAGAACGGTTCTCCAAGTACTGAAGAAGAGCGGAGATGGCTTCCCTTTCGTTTTCTGCAAGGAGAAGTTGGGCGTGGCTGCCATCGCCAGAGCGTGAGCCTAAGCAACTGCAACAAGCTCCCATTGTGATTTGTGATTGATATCGGGGGTTATTTGGCGGGTTTTTGGAGGTTTTGGGACTAGTATCCAGGCTCTTTGGTCAGGTACGACTACCGTGAATACCGTAAATGCTGGGGGCTAAAAGTGAAAAGCGATGGAAACGGTCCTCAAATACAGGGGATATTTCAATACTGTTCTTCTGTTTCTATGAACTGGGTTTGATGATTTGGGAACGAAAATACGGCTTGCTTGGCTTGTTTTCACTAGCGCTCGTATCCAGTCACGACTTCTTTCTGGCTGTGTCACTATTCTTTACAACAGGGGCTAAAACACAGCAGGAAACCACTATAAAACACCAATAAATCTGGTAATACCGAGTTCGCGTTCGACTAGTATGCTCAATGGTTCAATCCGTATGATACGCTATCGCAATTCACACAAGGATGCCTAAACTACAACAACTGTCTACTGGTAACACTGTCTTGACTACGATGGTTTTCGGTTTATCTTGACGCATTTGGAAAATTGAGTGCGTAGTAAGCGCGGAAAAAATGCGGGTAATTGTGAGACTAGGAGCTTGACGAGGGGTGGAGATAGGAAACGAGTGGTACCAGGATTACGCTGCGAGCTGGGAGGCTGACAGGCACGGGAGCGGAGGCAGCAACTGGATGGAATGGGTGGATTGCGGTGGATGGGAACAATTGGGACGAAGTGGGCTGAAAATCACAATAGTGGTAACGAATCGAGTCTGACAGACTCACAGGCTTACAGATTATACCGTTTAGGGTGGTTTTCTAGGCCTAGCTCGTGAAATTGATCTCATGGAATTGGGACCAATTTGGCTGCGGTTGTCTCAGAGAGCGCAGGCAGATCTGTCCCTGCCATTGCCGCAACAACGCTGCAAGTCCGCGTTTGCCATGGCAACAACACAAGCCACACGGACAGAAAACGCAAAATGTTGATAGAATACAATAAATCTGTGTTTCCTTGGAGGCGATCTGGGGGGAAGATCCGAGATTGACCTTTTTGGGGTTGTTTTAAGGTAAACAACACGTCAATTCTTACGGTTTGCGGGGTGTTTTCGCAGACCGTTGCGGACTAAATAGTTGCCAAGTGGAGTCTATTTGTTTTGGAAAATTGTTTATTACTAAATCAAGTATTTCAGCTCTCCTGTTGCGTTATATCATATTATCATTTCGATTATAAGAATAGATATCCCATTTGTATGTACTTATTCAATTATGTTTCGTTGTAGCACATTGAAGAATGGTCCTATTTTCGCACCCATTTTGGGAAATTACAAAATTGCAGCCTCTGCTAAAATATTGCCCGGACATTTCTATTACAATTTTGTTATTTGGTAACTTCAAAATACACTAAATTACATGTACATACTCTATGATAGAGCAATAAGGCCTACTTGAAGAGAATGACCCTTTTAAACCTCTTTTTAGGGCAAAAAGTGCCTTTCCGGGTTTGGGCGGTTTTATTGCGGCATGGATGTATATGATCCTCAAATATATTTCTGAGTTCCCAATTTTCAACATTCGGGCGTGTGGTCTAGTGGTATGATTCTCGCTTTGGGCGACTGCTCAGGTCAAACTGAGTTGAACTACAAGCATGCGAGAGGCCCTGGGTTCAATTCCCAGCTCGCCCCAATTTTTTGGAGATATTTTTAATTGTTATCATACCACATTTCCGAGTCGATGGCTGTGGACACCATTTCAGGCCAAGAATTCCGAGAAAATTCCGCGAGAAGTCCAGCCCGTGCACGGGCTGGCAGTTCCAGCCCTCCTGGGAGTACTATCTCTTGGGAAGTCATGCAAAGAACTACACGGCATTCACTTCCCCAAGTCATCTGCAAACGCAGAGAACATCGCAATCGATGGCTAATTATATCACGTGATGCAATATTGTTCATTTTTTGGGCGGTACACACCATTCCGTATCTTGCAATGCCTATAAACCACCAAGGATTGCAATTCAATTACCAGTCTTTCTTGTTGAACATTGCCAATTGAGCTCAGAAAACCAATCTGCATCGTCCACTTGAACCTCCACATCCATCTAATCCAGTTATTTTTGGGAACCATTCGTTTTCTATTTGAGTGCATCGACGTTATTGCAGCTTCATCCCCTTGTTCATTTGCCCTATAAACTAGAGATGCTGAAGAGAACCGTTCTTCTCAGACTATCCAACACGGGAGAACCGGTTAACAGCGAGGGTGTTTCCAACGGAATCTATATTCTTCCTCCTATTGCTCTTGCCAATGACTATAGTGAAGGAGATGCTCTCTTCCTCCTAGTTTTCCAGCTTAATGCTGCCTCTACGGTTGCTAGAGACGGTACGCTTCTTACCAATATACCAAAGAGCCACGATACCCCATTCAAGAGAAATTTCCACAACGAATACCCAATTGGGTCATCGTTCCACAAGGATGTTGCTATTACCATTCCCATCTATAAACCTGGCTCATACAACTACTTCATTCGTTATACTGGCAAGGATGATGTCACTGAAACTACGGACGAGTTCTACTTCAATGTTCCTCCAGTTTTGACTATCAAGGGACAGCATGTTGCCTTCAATGCTCTTAATATGGAGACTGTGGTCTCTAAGTGGATTGGGCCATTACCGGAATGGGAGAAATTCTTCATCAGAGTGGCCGATAAGGGTTACAATATGATCCATTTCACACCATTGCAACAGAGAGGTTCATCGGATTCCCCATACTCCATCTACGACCAATTGCGTTTCGATCCTGAAATTTTCAAGGACAATGAACAAGCTGTCGCCGTAATAAATAAGATCCTCGAGAATCATGGCTTATTGTCGTTGACTGATGTTGTTTGGAACCACACTGCGGACAATTCGGAATGGTTAAGAGAATACCCCGACTCGGGATATAATGCGGAGACAGCTCCTCACTTGACAAGTGCCATTGAATTGGATGGGAAATTGCTCGAGTTTTCAAACAAATTGAAGGAGTTGGGATATCCCACTGAAATCAACAATAACCACGATTTGGGTGTTGTTGTGGACGGTATCTCCAAACATGTAATTGACGAATTAAAACTCTGGCAATACTATGTCTTTAACAAGGAGGTCACATTGGAGGAGCTCAAGAAGAATTACAACGATTCTACATGCAACATAGCACCTGTGGATATCCCACATTCAGTGAACAAGGGAGATATCAAGCAGTTGGCGCAATACACCCTTGATTTTGCATCCTTAGCAGGGAAACCTATTTTGGAGAAGCGTTTCAGCAACAAATTGAACTCTACAAAGCTTTTGGGTATCGTGTACGCTGTTTTCAACTCCACAGACCTCTCATTTGATTCAGTTGCTGGAAAGGCAAACAGCATAATTGATGAGATCAACTCCTCCTTATACGCTACTTACGATGATGATGTGCGCTCTATCAAAAAGCAGGTGGAGGATAGAATCAGATACATGCGCTTGGACGGCAACGGACCTAAGCTTGGTCCAATCACCCAAGAAAGTCCTTTGATTGAGGCGTACTTTACACGTTTTATAGGAAAGGACGGCAAGGATTGGGCTTTGGCCAATAATGGTTGGATCTGGGGCGGCAATCCACTTGTAGACTTTGCTTCTTCAGTATCCAAGGCTTACTTAAGACGTGAAGTCATTGTGTGGAGTGACTGTGTGAAGTTAAGATACGGATCAGGTCCCGAGGACTCTCCTCATTTATGGGAGAGAATGATCAAGTACACCCAAGAGTGTGCTAAGATTTTCAGTGGTTTCAGAATTGATAACTGTCACTCAACACCATTGCATGTAGGTGAAGCTCTTTTGGATGCTGCCCGTGAAGTCAACCCTAACTTGTACGTTGTTGCTGAGCTTTTCAGTGGTTCAGAGGAGATGGACAAGTTTTTTGTTGAGAGACTTGGTATTAATACATTGATCAGAGAGGCTATGCAAGCATGGAACGTCCAGGAATTGTCGAGATTAGTGCACAGACATGGCGGAAGACCCATTGGTTCATTAACATGGTTGCCATTGGATGACTTCGCTTTTCCAGCAGATAAGGAACCAGTTAGAGGTAAATATTTAGATTCATACACTGAGATGGAAATTCCAAAGGTCCTTACAAAGCAAGCTCCACATGCTTTATTCATGGATTGTACACATGACAATGAAACACCTGCGCAGAAGAGAACTCCAGAGGATACATTGCCCAACGCTGCATTGGTAGCATTCTGTTCATCCGCCATTGGATCGGTCTATGGTTATGATGAAATATTCCCTAAATTGCTTAACGTGGTTCATGAAAAGAGAAAGTACTCGCTTGAAGATAATGGTATTGGTCAGGTCAAAACAAAACTTCATGCCATTAGAAAGGACCTTGCTGCGGAGAGTGATGACATTCTTAGAGATCACGAAATGTACATTCATCACGAGGGACAGTACATCACTATTCAGAGACAAAACGCCAGAACTGGAAAAGGTTGGTTTTTGATTGCTCGTCCTAAGTTTAGCGGAAGAGAGGGCCACCAAACTTTGTCCCCTGTCATATTGAGCGGAACAAAGGTCAAGAGTGAGTTCAGCTACACTTTGAAGGTTACAGGTGAGTACAAGGATAGCGATACCACATTGGCTGGTATTCCAGCAAAGGTGGAGGAGATTCCTTCTCCTGAAATTGAATTTAACGGCAAGGAATCTATCATCAGAGTGAACGACTCGTTTATCACCGGTTCTATTGCTGTATTCTCCACTGAAATTCCCGGCGTTGATTTATCTTTGGACAAGTTTGTCAAGGAGGGAGCAGTTGAAGCTTCTGTAGACTTGGATTTGTACGATTTGAATGCTTTATTGTACCGTTGTTCTGCTGAAGAAAGGGATGCTAGCCATGGACAAGAGGATGTGTACGAAATTCCTAATTATGGAAGGCTTGTCTACGCTGGGTTAGAAGGTTGGAACCTGGCTCTCAAGCACGTTATCTGGCAGAATAATCTTGGACTGCCTATTTGTGATCACATTCGTGCAGGTGAATGGGCCTTGGATTATATTGTGAATAGACTCGATATCTACCTGAAGAATTCAAAAGGTCTTCAAAAATTCCAGGACTGGTTGAGATCCAGAATTGAGGCAATCAAAAAGGCTCCCTACTTCTTGCGTCCTCATTACTTTGCGCTTGTTGTAGGAATTGCTTACGAAGCCGCTAGATTTAGAGCTTTGAGAAGCTTGGGACCTAACATCCAAGTTGCCACAAACTTCATCCAAAGTTTGGCATTGACATCTATCCAGATGATTGGAAAAATGAACAATACATCCCTTTTACCAACAGAACAAGTTCCTTGTATCGCAGCCGGTTTACCTCATTTCTCCAATGATTACATGAGATGCTGGGGAAGAGATGTATTCATCTCGTTTAGAGGACTCATGTTGGTCACAGAGAGATATGATGATGCTAAGGAGCACATCTTAGGCTTTGCAAAGACATTGAAACATGGTTTGATTCCAAACTTATTGGATGCTGGAAGAAATCCTCGATACAATGCAAGAGATGCCGCGTGGTTCTTCCTCCAGGCTATTCAGGAGTACGTGACCTATGTTCCAAATGGTGAAAAGATTTTGGACGAAAAGGTATCCAGAAGATTCCCCTTGGACGATACCTACATACCACACACCGACAAGAGGGCATTCAGCTACGAGTCGTCGATCAGAGAGATTATCTATGAAATCCTCAGCCGTCATGCTAAGGGCATCAAATACCGTGAAGCTAATGCCGGACCTAATTTAGACTCTCAGATGAAGGACGAAGGGTTCAACGTTGAAGTGAAAATTGACTGGAATACTGGTTTAGTATACGGAGGTTCTCAGTCGAACTGTGGTACCTGGATGGACAAGATGGGAGAGAGCGAAAAAGCCCACTCGAAGGGAGTTCCAGGTACTCCAAGAGATGGTGCAGCCATTGAATTACAGGGGTTACTTAAAAGTGCATTAAGGTTTGTTAATAAATTGAACAAAGAAGGCTTATTTGAATACACTGAAGTTGAGAAAAATGACGGTTCTAAGATTTCTCTCACGAATTGGGAAGAGCTCATCCAGAACAATTTTGAAAAGCATTTCTATGTTCCTGTTGATGCCAGTGAAGATGGCAAGTATGATGTTGACTCATCTTTGGTAAACAGAAGAGGTATTTACAAGGATTTGCACAGAACTGGAAAACCATACGAGGACTATCAATTGAGAGCCAATTTCCCAATTGCGATGTGTGTGGCCCCAGAACTTTTCACTCCAGAAAAGGCACTCGCAGCACTTAGACTTGCAGACGGTGTTATCAGAGGACCAATTGGTTTGAGAACCTTGGACCCATCTGATTATAACTATAGACCTTATTATAACAACAGCGAGGACAGCGATGATTTCGCCACCTCAAAGGGAAGAAATTACCACCAAGGTCCAGAATGGGTTTGGGTCTTTGGTTACTTCTTGAGAGCTTTTGTTCTCTTCAACTACATCGAAGACAAGGATTGCAAGAACGATAAGGGGGACCTTTCTGACAGAATGCTTACCGGCTTGAACGAGAGAATCCAGGGCCATCAGAAATGGATTAAAGAAAGCCCATGGGCTGGATTGACCGAGTTGACAAACAAGGATGGAGAGTTGTGCCATGATTCGAGTCCTACGCAAGCATGGAGTACTTCTTGTTTGCTTGACTTGTACTATGATTTATGGGAAGACACCCATTACAAGCATTAAGCAGCAGCACAAATGCTGTGACTATCACCATTTTCGCGTGAGCGACCCAGCTCACTGTGATTCTTTCATTTCTATCTCATTGAGATTTTATTTACACTATATATTACATTTGTTTATAAACATTTGCTTTATGAGTTCCAGAACACTATGCAAGAGGATGTAGCAGGGCGGACTTAGCGGTAGTCAGCTGAATCCAGATCAAACAATGTATGCGCTAAACATGTAGAACCGCAACCTTCTACCTCCATCCTTCCACCGCTTCATTCTTTGCAATCATTAATTGTCAGCAGTTTTTGGTGACTGCAAAATTGTGGTTTCCTTAACTACGAGGGAAGCCAAATCCGAAGCATGCACCCGTCTTTCGTACCAACGGATGCGCCCTAGATACGATGCAACCCGATAAAGAAAGAAGCCATTTTTTCCGGTAGTTTTGGACGCTGAGGAGACTACGTGGTGCGGGTGAACGAGACTTCTTCTTTTCTCCAGCCGGCAAATAAGAAACGAGAACGACAAACAGCAAGCTACTTCGATGCCCTGATACCAACCGAGGGCTTACTGAAAATAGGTGCAAAAAAATCATGCAGTGAAATTCCGTGTCGCAGTTACAGTAGTTAAGGAAGCTATGCATGTAGTGAGAAAAATCAGTAGACAGCGAAGGGCTGTAGTAGCAGCAAAGCGAAAAGAAGTTCGACGATTTCATACCTCCTGCCTACGGGTACGACATTCTGAACATAAAGGCTATATCCAGCGGTGTCCGGTGTCAGTTCGTTCCCTAGCAGTGGGAAACCACTGGGTCTAATTTTTCACAGCACTAAACCCCAACAGCCGATCTCAACTCGGAATCGAAGTAGCCAGTTAGCCCAAAAACTCATTCCAGTGCCCAGACACACATTTCGCATTGCCGTCTATCCATATCTCCTCTAACCACATCCGTCGAGTCCACAACTTCACCAGCCGTGACTTTTCACTAGTCTCCTAAATCTTTCAGCTGCCCCACTACCGGTCCCTGGCTATTGTCTATACACAGGCAATAAAGTGGAGTTCGGATATGGGTTGCCGGGGTACATACAGGCGCGGTTACGGAACGATGCTATATATATAGAGGGTGAATTATCGAAACACGGTTAGTGAAAAGTTGTGGAACCAGGTTGTTAGAGCTCTTGTAGAAGAACAAACCGAGTCTTGACGTATAATCCTTCAATATGTTGAACCTCGGAAGAAGAACCGCCGCCAGAGCCGTGTTATCGGCCGTGAGAACAAAGACCACCCTCTCTCTCTCGTCCACAGTGTCGTCTTTCCCCACAGATCACACCAAACCAGGACAAGAGCCATATTTGACTCCTAGTTTCATCAACAACGAGTTCATCAAGTCTGAGTCCTCGGAGTGGTTCGACATCCACGACCCTGCCACCAACTACGTTGTCCTGAAGGTTCCCCAGTCGACCCCAGAAGAGTTGGAAGCCGCCATTGCTGCGGCTGAGGCTGCTTTCCCTATTTGGAAAGAGTACTCTATTATCAAGAGACAAGGTATAGCTTTCAAATTCGTTCAATTGTTGAGAGAAAACTTGGACAGAATTGCTTCCGTAATTGTGTTGGAGCAAGGTAAGACCTTTGTGGATGCCCAGGGAGATGTTACCAGAGGTTTGCAAGTCGCCGAGGCCGCATGTAACATCACTAACGACTTGAAGGGTGAAACTTTAGAAGTTTCTACCGATATGGAGACTAAAATGATCAGAGAACCACTTGGAGTCATTGGTTCCATTTGTCCTTTCAACTTCCCAGCCATGGTCCCATTGTGGTCGCTTCCATTGATCTTGGTCACCGGTAACACTGCTGTGATCAAGCCTTCAGAGAGAGTGCCAGGTGCCTCTATGATAATTGCTGAATTGGTTGCAAAGGCCGGTGTTCCACCAGGCGTGGTTAACATGGTCCATGGTAAGCACGACACTGTCAACAAGTTGATCGAAGACCCAAGAATCAAAGCATTGAACTTCGTTGGAGGTGACAAGGCCGGTAAGTACATTTATGAGAAGGGTGCTGCCTTAGGTAAGAGAGTTCAAGCCAACTTGGGTGCGAAGAACCACTTGGTTGTTTTACCAGATGCCAACAAGCAACAATTCATCAATGCTCTTAACGGTGCTGCCTTTGGTGCTGCAGGTCAAAGATGTATGGCTATCTCTGTTTTAGTGACTGTCGGCGAAACCAAGGAATGGTTAGCTGATATTGCTAAGGATGCTGGTTTGTTGAAGGTCGGAAGTGGTTTCGATCCAAAGAGTGACTTAGGTCCATTGATCAACCCAACCAGTTTAACTAGAACCAACGAGATTATCGAGGACTCGCTCAAGGCCGGTGCTAAGCTCCTTTTGGATGGTAGAGGATACAAGCCAGCCGAGGAGAAATTTGCCAACGGTAACTTCTTGGCCCCAACTATTATCACCGATGTAGGTCCTGGTATCAGAGCTTACGATGAAGAGATTTTCGCTCCAGTTTTGGCTGTCGTAAACGTCGACACTATTGATGCTGCTATTGAATTGATTAACAACAACAAATATGGAAACGGTGTTGCCATTTTTACTTCTTCTGGATCTTCTGCTCAATACTTCACAAAGAGAATTGACGTCGGACAAGTTGGTGTCAATGTTCCAATTCCTGTTCCATTGCCAATGTTCTCGTTCACTGGTTCCAGAGGCTCTTTCTTGGGTGACTTGAACTTCTACGGAAAGGCTGGTGTTACTTTCTTGACTAAGCCAAAGACTATCACTAGCTCTTGGAAGTCTAACTTAATTGACGAGCACATCTTGAGGCCTTCCACTTCTATGCCCGTTCAACAATAAGGAATTATTTATTAACGTATATAAAAAAATTAACCTGAACTTACATAAGTACAAAATGAAAAGTATAAATATGAAAAGAATTACAGGGCCATGATGTACACTAAAGATCTAAAGAGTATATAGACTCCAAAAAAATAATGAAGGATGCGAGGTTCGAACTCGCGCGGACAACCGTCCAGCAGATCTTAAGTCTGCCGCCTTAGACCACTCGGCCAACCCTCCAATAATGATGAAGTATTACAATGCTGAAATAATAGAAGCACAAATTAAAAATTATATACAGGTCCGAGAAAATCTAGTTGCATGGCACAATCTAGTTGCAAACGCCAAACTCTCCTTTGAAGACTATAAAAAACTCGACCGATACCTCCTAGCCATCCATCGATTGTATATGAAACGACGAGCCCAAGCGGTTAACACTTGCTTAACCGACCGTGAATTATCAATTTGGGTATCGACTTTCAACCATTTCTACTAATCTAAATCATCACCATGATCATCTCACACGATGAATAATTTCCTCAGCCGGAGAGTTTTGCTCTAGTTTACTCAAGTTTCTCTCCGTACTAATCTCCTTCACCAACTGATTTATAGTACCTCTCATTAGCTAGTGGGTTCAATAGTACCAAGTCTGTAACATGATAGGAATATACATCCACCATAAAAAAAAAAGAGAAAATGCGGCACGGATGTTTGAGATGCTAATTTATACGGAACCGATTACAGGCAGCACCTTTTGCCATATTGTCTTTTAATTCGCTCTGGGATGTAAAAGTGCTGAGTACAAAGAGGGCAGTTTCCAAGTTGTTTTCGCTATGAACTGGTGGAGGATAATGAGAGGTATGTGGTAGGAGGTAGGAATCTGCTTGATTTAGAGGTTCAATTTGGGATGAATAATTCACTAGCATTAAAGACAAATTTATAGTATATAGCCACGGAGTTGGTGCGAGTTTTTCTTTTAAGGTGGATGTATATTTCAAATCGTGTTACCTACTGGGTACCATTGAACCCACTAGCTAATGAGAGGTACTATAATCAGCGGATGAAGGAAACCACGAGAAATAGTGACATACGAAGAGTAATTTTTCAGATTCCCACGAAGACCAGCCAAGAGTAGGAATGGGAATCAGTCATGAGTGGGTATGGACTTCCTTGGATGAGCTAGCACACTCGACACTTTACAGTACGATATCCTCCAACGCGACTCTGTTTTTGAAGGTGAATGTATATCCCTATCATGTTACTTTTTTTATGGGGTAAGTCATTATTATTAATAACTTGTCTCCAAAAAGTGGACCACAATTAAGACTTGATGCTACATGAAATGCGTTAATGGATTTCCATCGTTATAAAGCGTTACCATTTAAAGAAACCTTATTCCTGTTCGTTACTGAAATTTTGAGGAAAGTTCGAAAAGTGAAGACCCAGTTGTATGCTAGTTTTAATTAGAATATACACAGCGGGGAAGGTACAATTGACAAACCAATGACTTCACCAACTTTCCGACGACTATAAAGAATAAACCCAAAGCTATACATTCTGTCAGTAGTATACAAAAGAATAAAAAAAAAATTCATTGATCTAAATAATGAACACAGAAAGGTTTTAGTACTAACATTCTCGAAACAGGAAAAGACAAAAGATGGGATGAATTCTTTAAATTTAAAATCCCGAAATCTACAATAAAGAAACAATAAGAGCAAATATAGTAGAGAGTACAACAGTGACTGGAATCGAAGTACCTCTTGCTCCTCCGTCATAATTGACCACTTCTGGACTAATTTCGATTGAAGCAGATGTAGACAAAAGAGTGGAGTTTCCAGTTTCAATTGTATCTCTCTTGTACCACCACTTTCCTCCTTGCCAGTACACTGGTTTAATGTATGTCAAAGGACAGTAGGTTGTGTATACTGAGACAGTTTGCTCCTTAGTGGTGGTAACGACAGTGACACCAGTGGTGTGTTTCGTATAGACACATCCGTTGTTGCCACATGATGTAACAGTAAGTGTAGTAGTAGTTAAAGCGGTTACGGTGGTATACGAGGTGATAAGTTCAGTTGTAGTAGTGGAAGTGACTGGTGGAGGAGGAGTAGTAGTAGATGTAGCACACCAATTGGTGTTTGTTGAATAGGAGGTGTGACCATATGTATCCGTGCATTCAATAATTTGATGAGTTTGTGTAGGTGGGCAGTAACTAATGTAAGGTTTGGTTGTGTGACCCCACTGGTCAAGGGTGCAAGTAGTGTAACCGGTAGTATAGGTTTCAGTTTGACAGAAGATACCGAGCAATTGGCACTTTATGTCAAAAATCTCAGTTACTGGACTCAATATGACTGAAAAAAAGGTCTTCTTTTCACCGATCAAACCAGCAACAAGAGTTTCCTTTTCACCAATCAATCCACCAATTAAAGTCTCTTTCTCACCAAGCAAAGCACCGATCTCACTTGTTTTCTTATCAATTAAACCACCGAGGAGACTCAAATCTGCGGCTACAGTGGCAGCGAAAGCAGCGAAAATAGCGATTGTAGTGAACTTCATGTTATTGTGTTAAGAGTTTGTATATACGTATGTGGTATATTTTTCTCTAATGAATGTAAGTAAATTATTGCTGATCAAGGGAACTATCCATGTATTTATACGGCTGAAGGCTACAGTCAATTCTCTATTGAAAGGGTCCATATCACCATATCCATTTCTAAGCTCTTGCTATAGTGTTGTTCCTATATCTTTTGCAGCATAAATTTGGTCTGAACCAAACACGACAAATGGGCTCAAACATGCGTTAAATGCGACATGTTGAAGGCGGACATAGCACGTAGTATAGATAAGGAATGGTTTATTTTTTTGGCAAAGAAAGTAATAACTCAATCAGTTAAAATGTCTAAACCATTCTCCAGTAATATCGTCCCTAATGGCTGCAGTGATTGTGCCTCAATGCTTTTGACATAACTTGTGAAATTTTAGCCAGAATTAGAAATAATCTCGTCTCCTATTATCGGTTATACTGAATAAATGGTAACTGACGTACTTGTATGCACCACACGCTCCCCTACCCTGCACGTACCTGCCTCTAGTATTGATGGGAAACGCAGGGCACCAAATGTATAAAGGAAGCAGGGGAGATAAACCATTGATAGAATATCAAGTTGAAATGCTTAGCAGGTCTCGTTAATTTCAGGTACTCGGTTAAGGTTGTTACTTATTTAGGAAATGTTTCAAGAATACTCGAAACCAAACCAATAGCTCCCCTTGTTATCAATGCATTACGAAGAAGCAAAAATCCTTTTTTATTTTGTTTTGACTCTTTGAAGAAAGCGAAAATGTAGGAAAGTGTAGGTACAGAGAGGGTCTTTTAAGACACAAGCTAAGTCGCAATAGAGATGATTCTGCGTTGGTTACTTATTTGATGACATAATTTGTAGAAGGACAATGAATACAAACTGACAGACAAAGCTCGCTGTAGAGAAAAGAGGCGGGTTGGGTTGGATCATAAGCGAAAAATACTAAATTTGGTAAAACTATTAACGCCCGTCAAGGTATTCAATAGCCGAGTGTCTAAATCATCCGACTTTACATTGGAGCCCGAGCACCCAAATGAAGGCAAGTAGAATTTCCTGTGCTCAACTCAGCTATGAATTGGCTCGTTTTCCATTTCTACCCCCTATTAAGTATCAACAAACCTGTGATAATTTCTAAGCCATCTTCTAACTATTGCGTAAAGCATGCTCAGTAGAAAGGTAATATTGGTAAGTCCCAAAAGGCGGAGCTGGTCACCCCCTGGAAACTCGTGGCATTCTACTTAAAAAATTGATAGCTGGTTCCTGACCAAATATTCGTCTTCGAATGCAATCTTGGTAGTCAGCGATATCTTGTCGCAATGATTTAGGACGTCGATAATGAAGAACCTACCTTGGAATTTTCTTGGTTTCAAATTTGAATATAGCAGCAACAAAGGTATAAGACTATTAAAATATATGCCAAGGTCATGTATAATGCCTTATGTCATAAGACCAAATCTGTAAACAATCAGTTCATACTTTCCAATATTATGACGACTTCCAATGAGAGCCTGCCAATATGCCCTTTCCCTCTCGTGTGATATAGATATTATATCTTTGGAATACCCTAAGGAAGAAGAGATAGTGCTAGAGATGCTTTTCGAAAGCTAATGAACCACTTCCAATGAACTGTCTTCTTATATCATGCTTGTCCTTTCAATTCAACACTTAAAACACTCAGGTCATTTTTACAACAAGATGGGTGCCTCTCTCCATATGTGCTTTCTTACAGCAAGTGTTGTTCGAAATATGGACTAACTTCGAAGGTAACAGCTGAACTTGTTTTGATGGGATAGCAATGAAGCTGTAGAAATACAGCTACAATAGCACACCAACAGCTCTTTGAAAAAGAAACCTTGGAAGTTGAAAAATTATTGAGAAGTCGATAACTCCGAGAGCGCCCCTACATCAATGCTCCGGAATCAGGAGCAAAGTGTCTTGAAATGATACATTCCTATTATGACATATGAAGGGAATGCTTGTGCACGTAGCCAGGACATGATGGAAATATTATTTAAAGGAACAGCCCAAACCAGCTCGGGGCTTTAGTAATAAAATTGAGTCGTCAAAGTCCGTCAAGAATAATCGATCCACTCTTCTAACCGAAAGAAATCTTGCCAATTACCCAGGAATCGCTAACGATTTAATTTTCTTTAGCGTGAGGTTGCAAAACGAAGTCGAGCGACATTACTGTCACCAGCCACAGCGATTATTGGTCGATAACAGGAGTCTTAAATCAAGCCTCGCAAATAGTAACTAACTCCTGACTAGCTGATGGCGTCCTCCGAGTCACATTACAACGATCACACTACCCATGCATAGTAAGTAATTTGAGTCCTCGAAAATACTGCCCCATACTTTTCTTCTCGAACTCCGGTGAGTGCCCCAGATTTTTCTCCGATATTTTCAAAGTGATTGACTCAGAAAATAAGTGGTACGACTTTTAAATCGTCGTATTAGGTAACAAAACCACGTCCCATACATTTAGTAGAGTGCTGACCATTTCCTGTTCCTATCTTGGACCCCAGAAAACCTCTCGTAATAGCAGTAATACTAGATATGTTGAAAAATGTCTGATTTTCACCTCTGTCTGATCGAACACAACACACGCAAAATTTTCACCCGCGAGGAATACTTTTCCCACGGTTAGAAAATTTACCCATTAGGCCGTCACCTTGAAACTATGAGCCTTTATTTGTCGCAGATACGATTATATTGGGACGCCGGAACCGACAACGGCACGAAAGAATCCATAATGGTCAAATATGGCAAGTTTGTTCCTAGAATGAAAAATCTTGTAACTAAAGCTGACGACAGTTGAAGCTGGTGCATTCTTGCCTTGCACGTCGGAAAGCTTGTGACTTTGTAATATTGGTGATGGAATACGTAATCACCAATACATATGTAAATTTCAAGATATTGCTTTGGCTCTTTGTTGGATGATGGAGAGAAAAATTGGAAGTGATATTAGTGTCTCGGCAATCTTGAATCCGGAAGACCGTTGCACCAACGGTGTTTAGAGATGAAAATTCTACATCAACAAACACGGTATTGAAGCATCCGATTAAAAGAGCCGGGCTTAATAACAAAGCACCAGAGCCCGTAGTAAATATCATACAGAAATAGGACGAGTCAATTCATGTAATGCACAAGTAATGATTTAATTGCCGAGCATCATTTGCACACATAAAATCTGACAATACAGCGTTATGTCGCAGATTGAAAAACGCTAATCCAGCGACATCATATAGAATAATGCTTTGAAGACAATGTGGTAATTACGCTTGCATTTGAAGAAGTAATGGAAGAAATGGGGGTGTATGAAGTTAGGCCTACATGGCTTTTAATATAAGTGCTCAGTAATATTCTTGCCGGTTCGTGCCATATTGGTGTATAATTGACCGTGGATGGCCCAGTTAGAGAACATTTCGCACGTGATCGTTACAGAGAAGAGGGACGTCAATCCACGAGGACCGAAGAGATGTTCGACGTAACCTCGTACTTCCTGTCTAGGATTGAACGGAAAGGAGTGAGAAAGATGACAGCAATGCTCAGGGAGGAAGGGGCAAATATTTATTATTTCTGAAGCGTAATTAATGCAATTGGCAGTACGGATAAGTTGCGATGGGTAAAAATTTAGAAAATACACGTAATAGGGGACATCGTGGAGAAGGTTTTAACGTACGGCCTAATGATAACAATAATAATAATAAATATAATAGGATCGAGATGAGTTGGGCTAGATGAACAAGTCGCACCGAGTGCAATTGTCATAATTCTCAAACTATCCTTGTTATTGGCCATGTAAAATACCTTGGTCCCCCAGAAGATAAGGTAATTCTTTGCCCGAATGATAATGAAATTATCAGTGCATCATCAATTGATAAATTGTAGAGCCTCTAATCGCGCTAATTTTATCTCTCAGTATCTTTCTACACATCATCAATTCTGGCACAATGCTATTCCTCGAATGTAATCTGCCAGCAAAAAATAGCGAGAATTAGATGAGCGTCAGTGTACCCGACATTGATCCACAATAGCCACCCTGTCTTTCCTCTTCCGAAGCTAACCTTCCCTTGAACTGGGTTTTCGACCCATTCCGCCCGGTTACGTCAACCCATCCTAGCACCTCTCGTCCCGTCTAAACTCCAGACTCTTGGCCACCTGAACTTTGGCTCGGTCGTGATTCCTACCTTCCATATCGGGATGATTCATAATCATACCCATCAGACACCCTTTCCTGACCGCGAGCTGAAAATTCCCGCATCAACTCCTAGCCATCTCTTCCGCATTGGGTCACTAATGTCGGCCGCAGCTGCAGCGGCCACGCATTCTGTCTTTTTTTCTACCCGCAAATGTCCGAAAAATTGTCCACCCTTCTACATTGGGATCCATGGAACATGACAATAATAATGGGTGGAAAATGGGATGGACTTCACATTACCTTATATATATACAAACCGATATTGCCAATTGATGTTAAGTTCAGGATTTATTCGTTTTCCAGAGGATTCATTTAAGAGTCAAGGCCATATTTGCAATTCGAATTCGATATTTTTGTTGTTTGAAGTCTGTTGACGAGAAACACAGAATCAGAGTGAGAATCAAGCCTATTTTCCAATTGCCGTGCACCAGCAAAGTACCTATTCATCATACCAAAAAAGCACTTCACACTTCCAGTGATACCATTACTCGAAATCACTAATAAACCGTTCCGTTCTGTATTATGATATTATAGTTCGTTCCTATTCCATTTCTGCTTTTCTTTTCAATTATTGTACCATCCCAACGGTCCCATTGCTGAAGCCGTTTTTCATCATTGAATAACCATTGAAAATTCCCGAAAGATGTATTGTAAGTATACTCAAAAACCAAAGATTGAGTTGGGTCAGGACTTATTACTTCAGATGAAATTGCTTATCAGCTGTTCGGAAAGTCCAATTAGCTGACTTTCAGCTACAAGTTTACACTGATAATCACCATAGAGAACTTCTACTTAATAGTCCGACTTCATCGCCAATATTCCAAGATAAAATTTGTATCTACTAGTTTCCATTAAGCTGGTCCAATTCTAGAGCAAAATACTAACTTCTATTCTAGCAAATATCGTACTGTCTTCAAGTACCAGCATAAAGAGCAATTCCAATTATATAACGTCCAATGGCTCCACTGCTGGCACCTCAAATACACCACTAGTGGTCCGCACCTCCAAGCAATGGGTTCTTCCACCCAGACCCAAGCCAGGTAGAAAGCCTGTGTCCGGCAAGGACTCTAAAGAACACCCTTCATCCTCAACATCATCGGCCCCATCGCCAACTGGATCATCCGTCGGCGCTACCAAACAAACAGATCGCCGGAAAAAGTCGCAAAAAAAGTCAACCAGTCCAGCCGACGACACCAACGACATTTATCCCTCTGCAAATGCCAGCTCTGCCATTACTAATAGTATCAGGAAACAGACACTGAATAGTCACTCGGAGCCATTGGCTCTGCTGAGCGCCACCAGTCACAACACTCACACCCACCACCTCAACCAACTACCAAGAAGCAACTTGATACCGATCGCAACCTCAGTAAAATCTAGTAACCTCCCATCCTCGGCATTAACCAACGGAACATTTTCTAGTGGTTGCAATGCAGACACTACAAATTCAGTAATAATGTCGTCTTTGGCTAAGAATGTCCGTGTGATCGATGCCGAAAACTTATCGTTGAAATCGCATCTCTTGTCGTTAATTCACGACTACAAGCACTTGAAAGACTTGGTGCTAAACCACGAAGGTCCTATCGCCGATCTTGAAGATACTGACGAATTGGAAAAGAATGTCCACAAAAGATCTTACACTGAGATCGAGATTAAAGAACAACATGAAAGAGACGATGAGGCTAGTATCGAAACCAGTTTCGCAGCCAAAAACCAGACCCTTGCATCTCAAACCAACATTATCAATGACATTAATGAAACAACTATTGACGAATTGGAGACCTTCATCACCTATGATGCTGTTCCCGTAAGCACTTCTACATCCACGAAGAACACAAAGAAGAAGCGTACGCATAAGAAATTTGCCCACTACAAGGACTTTGAAAAGTTGGACACCGTCGAGGATTCCGATATGGAAATCGATTTCGAAGATGAGGAGGATGAAGACATTGATAGCCCATCATCGTCTGGATTATTATCCCGCACTACCTCACCATCATCCGACTTTGAAAGCAACTCGTTGATGAGTACTTTGACCCGTTCTACGACAGTTTCCTCGATCAATACCACTACTCAATTCCCTCTTTTGGATAAAAAGTCGGGTTATCCGTTCAAAATCGGAAGAAATAACTTCTTTGAATTACCTAAGTACGAAGAGGAGGATTCCGGAGAGTATCAATTCAAATTTGATGATGCCATGAATACACCTTCCACTCTTCAGTCATCGTTATCAAGTGATCAGGACCAGTACAACATGATCAATGACTTCTTGGAGGAGAAACTTCTCAACAATGACTTCCACTACTATGCGGAGAACGACAATAATGATGACATGAAGTGGTGAACACACACCAACAGTAAAAAGTATATGAAAAGAAATTGAAGACTCCGAAAGTGTCGGATGGCACACGAAATCCAGATCATCCAATACTTAAAAGTTAAAGTTATTTTCCATTTTTGCCTTTATCATATCTATTCCACTACTACTTCCCCTACAGTTACAACGACTACTATTTTTATTCAAATTATTTATTGAACAGTCATTGGGAATGGAGTATTCCTAATTTCGTTAATGTTCACGGTTTTTTATTACGGTCTTGCGCTTTACTTTCTATTTATGGCCTTTTTTTATATCAGTCCGACCTCAGAAACATCGATGTTTCTTTCTCTGGGCTTTATGGTTTGAACTTTATTTATTATCCCGCTTATTTATTCTTATGTGAAATACTAACGACGCTACGTGTTACTATTCAGTCTTGCACCACCTTATAAACCTACATACAAATATACATCCACGTATACAGTAGTTCGAAAGTCATATACTCTGTAGAGAGTGAAAGTTTCGTGTCGTACCAATAAAAGCGTACTTCGAAATTCATTTGCCACGAAATTGAATAAGTTTTATCCATGGATAAAGCCTAAGAGCTAAATCGTGCTTCATCACGACTATCCCGATAATCCCCATATTAATTGCCACTTGGGGCATAAAGGTGACTGTTTGCACCCAAAATTCCTCAAATATAGTGGTCACGTGCGAACAGTGAAAACCCAGGTGCAGTACCAATTCGGCTTTTATACACTTCCTCCGTGCCCCTTATCTTATATTTCCTACATCATCATTGGCATCAGCGAAGCGGTCACGCTAATCAAGGGAACGTCTACGTCAAAAACACAAACCATTGAAGAGAAAACTGTAGATCAGTGGCCTGGTTCACCATGAGAGTCGTCATTCCTATTGCTTGTCTGTCTCCGATGTCACCTCTGCCCGATATTAATGTCCGTAAACAGCAACTGCCTTTTTCCCATCAGACAGTTTTGTAGGAACTTTCAGGAACGGGATCGTCGGTGGTTAATTTCCGGAAATGTCCGCGTATTTCACAACTCAAAGTCGGTGACTGCATGGTGCGCACAATCACCCGCGCCAACCTAATCAAACCCACTCGTTAGGGGGTAAACAGGGGTTAGTGGCACGTAACCGCATAGAGATATGATTATTGGGCTTATCTGATATATTAGTTCGAAATTAACTAATAACTGTAAATTCTACAGTAATTTCATGACAACGAAAACCGACCAGGCATGGAATCCTGCAGTGTCTCGGAAAACACTCCTCCAAAAAGTCTACTGTGTGGTGCTGTGGTTGCAAAATACGAGTTGGGGTCGCTCGCTTGCTACGCAAGGCTATTTTGCTATCAATGGGTAAATTAGCGATTGCTAAATTGTACAATGGGATTAGATTTGCAAGATTACATAGTCGAGAGTCGGATACGAGTTCTTAGTTATTAATGATTGCTATTATAAAGTAGTATGGCATGCTTATATCTATTTCTTCTATATATTTACAAGGATACTAGTTGTCTATTGCCTAATTTACGGTGTTAAAGCCTTTACCTCCTTCAAGGAGAACGTTTTCAATGTTTCTCAAGGCTTCTACAGTAGTGTGGTTGAAGTTCTCAACAGTAGAAGCTCCAACATGTGGGGTTAAAATGACATCATCTCTGCCAAATAATTCCGGATGAACCGCTGGCTCCTTTTCGAACACATCCAAGCCAGCAAACAAGACCTTGCCTGATTTCAAACCAGCAACCAAGGCCTCCTCGTCAATGATCACGCCCCTTCCGATGTTGATAATTCTGAATGGGTTTTCAATTGCTTCTATGACCTTAGCGTTGATCAAGTGCTCGGTTTGTGGTGTAGCTGGGCATGCAATGACGATCAAGTCGGCAAAAGCCTTAGTATCGAGTATGTTTGCGTGATATGTTGCTTTGTAGCCCAATTTCGACTCCTCTTCAGCGGACAACTTTGTTCTCTTCACATAGTGGATGTTCATGCCCAAATCAGACAATTTCTTACCGATCGTTTTACCAATGTTTCCAAAGCCAATAATGACGGCTTCATGGCCCCTAGGGTTCAAGTTTCCTCTGTTGTTAGTGTATTCGCCGAAAGCATATCCTCTACCATCTCCACTTACAACAGCTGTTCCATGCACGCTGTCAAAGTCTTTGGTCTGATCTAACAACTTTCTGACTTTAACGGTATGGTTGTTCTGTGGAGTCAAGAATCTCAGGAAAACGTTGAATCTACGGAAAGACACAAGAGTATTATATAAAACCAAGTCAGCAACAGGCTCTGCAGCTCCGGTAGATGGCACGTTTGTCAAAATTATATTCTTTGATCTCATTGTTTCACCGTCGTAACCATCATAACCTACAGAACAGATGGAGATAACCTTCAAGTTGTGTGGAGCATGCTCCAAAATCTTGTCACGGAAACCTCCCAATGGGACAAAGCCCAACCAGGCACCGTAAATAGCCTCAATGTCTTTGAATTCATTATCAAACTTAGCTGCCAACTCGTCTACAGTGGTAAGCTGGTAAGAAATGCATTCGAACTTGGTTTCAAAGCTCTTGAACTCTGGGAGCGACCTGTTCAAATCACCGATGAACAACACCTTTGGTTTACTTCCAGAAGTCATTTTTTCTGTAAGCTCTTATAAATTAAACACACTGGAATCTTCTGGTCCTCTTCTC
This sequence comes from Scheffersomyces lignosus, assembly GCA_001599395.1. Classification (NCBI taxonomy): domain Eukaryota; kingdom Fungi; phylum Ascomycota; class Pichiomycetes; order Serinales; family Debaryomycetaceae; genus Scheffersomyces; species Scheffersomyces lignosus. Next base: position 941,481 of record BCGS01000002.1, on the reverse strand, counting down.
AAGTACCTATCTTATCTCAGTCTCAAGAACCTACCTGAAGAAACAAAAAATAAACCATGAACTGTATTCTTCTCTGGTGACTTTATATTTATTGACCAAGACGTAAATTTTCAGTTCCGGTTGCCTAATCGGGCAAGAGAAGCGAAAAGCGATCTCGAGTACCAAATGCCGTACAGAGAAGGAGACTGAGAGGTGAAGCAAAGAAGAAAGTGTGGTAAGCCAAGAAAGCTGGTTATGAATTGAAATACGGGAAAAGGAGCTTGGTGGTTATCAGATGGTATGAAACTGTGGAAATTGTCCGTACGGTGGTTCAAGGAAGGGATTCGGGGATGAAGGTCACAAACAAGGTCCGTGCCGAAACATAGTGTTCTACTGCAATATTGCAACATGGAAATAGCTAAAAGTCAGTTTACGTCCCCAGTTTAGTTCCTGAGCCACGAGTAGCGCCATTCATCGATTAGAAGATTATTAGCAAAGATAGGTATCTGAGCCGGAGTCCTGTCGCCAAGTATGCATTGCTGGTCTTCCGTTTTCCAGCATACATAGGTCTTATCCGTAGATGAATTTAAATAGGTCAATTACATCAATTATTTGAACAACTCTTTCGTCTGCCCTCTCTCAATATCTTTCACCGTTCATAATGGATATGAATTTGGCCATAGTAAGGGAATTGTACAGGCCCTATAAAGTTTTTTAACTAATTTTCCATACAAAATGACAATGATATACATTCATTACTTGAATATTTCGTATTTACTCTAGTTGTGCACTACTTTATCTGAGGATAGAATGGCAAGAACTATTGTTGACAGGTAAACATACATGTTTCGAAAATGAATAAATGCTGGTCGGCTTCCCCATGTATACTCCGCATTACGGTACCAAACTCCCTAGCACCACCAGTAGGGTAGGCGCAGGCGTCATAGAAGGTGCAGTGGAAGGAGGCATTGGGGGAGTAAATACTGGTACCCAGGAGTAGAAGTTTCTGCTAATCCATTACAACTTGCTAGTACAGAAACTACTAGGACTACTAATTCAACAACAAAAAACACGATTGTAACAGTTCCAACAGGTACGGGTCTTCTAAATTCTCTACAAACAGGTGCTTTTGTAGGAACAGTGGCAGCTGAGCTGCTACTACAGGGACTGCCTATTTCTTCACAAGCAAGGACCTCATCAACAGGCTCAATTCAATTGGGCAGTTTACCAGCTGAAATCATACCTATTCAAACTAACACGGGAAATAATGCTAAAAGTACAGTGAGTGGTATTGGATCTTCAATAATCGCTCTGCTTATCGCAGCATTATTCTTAGTATGATATAAGCTACAGCATCATTATTCGGTTCACAATTGCTCTCTCTAGTCGATTTCCATTTCATTCTGTACTTTATACTACTTTTCACTCTTGATATATTTAAACTAAGCAAACGCGTCCACTTTTGAAATTAGAAATATTTCCTTGAATAACATTTGTAGGGAATAATTGAGTTTTTCAGGAAAGAGTATTATCGCATGCTATGTTAAGCTGAGTTGTTAACTACATATGCCATTTTCGAAAACTGACGCTAGCTTAGACATACACGAATATTTCTGCAGAACGCTCTTTGTAACAAGACTATCCACAAGTTAAAATTCACTTTAATTGCTCCCTGAATGTTTTTGCTCAACGTAGACAATAGCTCTCTTTCTAGCTCTTGTTGCAAAATACAATTGTACAAGAAAAACCTTTACACAAAATTCATCCAATTTCCCCATAGTTGTCCACGTGACTCAAAGTCACGTTAGATAAAATAGATCTGCCGGTTGCAGCACACCGGATCCCCCACATCACGCCAGATGCACTCCAAAATAATCACGTGATACGAACACCCGCCTGCCGGAACTACCTTCTTCCGTTTTCGAGAAAAAGAAAAGAACACGAGTGGTACTGAATCAACCAGAGAAAGTAGATCCATAGAGGAAGTCACACAGGTAAGAGAATACTGAGCTGTAGGAAGAACGGCTCTGGAGACAATTCAGTGAAACCACAATATTGACACAAAACAACCGAGTTTCTTGATTTCCTGTAGCGTAACTGTTAGTACTACTGAGAACAGCGTATAATACCTATAGACGCATATTGTAGACACCTGAGATCAGAGTATCTTCAACTCAAGAATACCATTGAACACATAGCAGGAACACCCATTTAGGCTGTCCAGGACCTTTCATTAACAGAGTCTGCTACTTTTCATCACATCTATATAACTACATAGCTGTATATCTATTAATAGCGAGTTGGTGAAATTATCTTGAACCGCCCTAGCTACTCCATTTTTCACTATTCACCATTACTTGCCAACAATGGATGCCATCGAATTCCCCATCACCATCCCCAACCAGGCCAAGGTAGACCACATCATCTACATTGCTGCTGCCGTGCTGATAGTGGCCTCGCTCTTGGTCGGACTAGTCTCCAACTCGTTGGTCAACCTCGTATACACGTTTGCTGGGCTCACAGTATTGACCTTGGTTGTGGTCGGTCCAAATTGGCCGATATACCACTCCGAACCCAGTCTCGAATGGTTGCAGATAGAATTATAGACCCCTATAATAACCCCACGTAACCCCATATCACGATATCACGCTACCCTGGCCCAACCAGTCCCACAGGCCACCACCACTGCTACATGACCTTCATTCGCATCCACCATCATCCACCCACGCGATGGCCCCCAAATCCTGCCCACCTCGTCACTGCACACCATGCTTATACTGGCACCGTTGGGGTTCACCTTCTTTGGTTCTCGAGTCACCGAATTTGCATGGGCCTAATTCTCGGTACTGAAAAATTTTAGGCGGGCAGTTCTGTAGCCCCACAAAACGGGTCCCTGTTTGCATTGAATGTGTTGGTGGTTGTTAGGACATGTAGAGAGAGCGATATATAAATAGCCTGGGAGCCTGGTTAGTGCTCGACCTTGTATAGTGATCGTAATAATTTACAATTTGCAATTTTATAATTTACATTGTTGTCTTATCTTATACCTTACATCTTACATCTTCTTGTATAGTTGTGTAGCGTAAACCCTGCTCGCTATACTCGTTTCCCAACACTATTGCTATACCAGTTGCTTCCTGGCTTTGCTGACTCTGTAACTTCTCGTATTGCTTCCGATTTTTCACCTTTTCAACCCTACTAGCTCGTGATGACCACCTCTCTCTACGACAGCTCCGAGCTGCTTTTCCTCGGGTTCGATCTCTCGACCCAGCAGTTGAAGATCATCGTCACCAACGAAAAGCTTGCAGCCTTGAAGACGTACAACGTCGAGTTCGATGTGCTTCACAAGGATATCTACGGCGTCCACAAGGGTGTCATTGCCGTTGACGAGGGTGCCATCATCTCACCAGTTTTCATGTGGTTGGACTCGCTTGACCACATTTTCGACGACATGAAGAAGGACTCGTTTCCCTTCAACAAGGTTGCTGGTGTCAGTGGTTCGTGTCAACAACACGGATCCGTGTTCTGGTCCAAAGAAGCCGAGTCTGCTTTGGCCGAGTTGCATTCCAAGGCTACTTTGACTGAACAATTGAAGAAGTCCTTCACTTTCAAGCACTCACCTAACTGGCAAGACCATTCCACCGGTAAGGAATTGGCGGAGTTCGAGAGAGTCGTTGGTGCTGACAACTTGGCCGACATCTCTGGCTCCAGAGCTCATTATCGTTTCACCGGTCTTCAGATCAGAAAGTTGGCTACCAGATTCAACCCAGCCAAGTACACTGCTACCTGGAGAATCTCATTGGTGTCTTCTTTCTTAGCCAGTGTCTTGCTTGGTAAAGTCACAAGCATCGAAGAGGCCGATGCCTGTGGTATGAACCTCTACGACATCAAGTCCGGAGATTTCAACGAAGAGCTCTTAGCCATCGCTGCCGGAGTCCACCCAGAATTGGACAATGTAAAGAAGGACAGTGCAGAGTACACTGCTGGTGTCACTGCCTTACGTGAAAAATTGGGTAAAGTCCGTCCTATCTCGTACGAAAGCGAAGGTGCCATTTCACCATACTTCGTAGACAGATACGGCTTCAACCCAGAGTGTCAGATCTACTCCTTCACCGGAGACAACTTGGCTACCATCATCTCGTTGCCACTTGCTCCAAACGACGCATTGATCTCATTGGGTACTTCGACAACTGTGTTGATCATCACCAAAAACTACAACCCTTCGTCCCAGTACCACTTGTTCAAGCACCCTACAATGCCAGACCATTACATGGGCATGATCTGCTACTGTAACGGTTCTTTGGCCAGAGAAAAGGTCAGAGACGAGATTAACCAAAAGTACAACGTTGAAGACTCTAAGTCTTGGGACAAGTTCAATGAAATCTTGGACAAATCCCACTCCTTCAACAACAAGTTGGGTATTTACTTCCCATTGGGAGAAATTGTGCCTAACGCTGCTGCACAGACCAAGAGATCGGTCTTGACTGCTGACAACAAGATTGTCGACGTAAAATTGGGTGAAAAGAACTGGACTGAAGATGATGATGTCTCCTCGATTGTTGAATCGCAGACTTTGAGTTGTAGATTGAGAGCCGGCCCTATGTTGAGTGGAAGTGAAGCCACTGCATCGGTTTCGCCTTCTCCACCACCAGAGGGAGACGACAAGCAACATTTACACCACAACTACAAGGACTTGGTTGAGAAATTCGGCGAATTATACACCGACGGAAAGAAACAGACTTACGCCTCTGTCACCGCCAGACCTAACCGTTGTTACTACGTCGGTGGTGCTTCCAACAACGGAAGTATCATCCGTAAGATGGGTTCCATTTTGGCTCCAATCAATGGTAACTACAAGGTTGAAATTCCTAACGCCTGTGCTTTAGGGGGAGCCTACAAGGCCAGTTGGAGTTACGAATGTGCAACCAAGAAGGAATGGATTGGATACGACAAGTACATCAACCGCTTGTTTGAAGCAAGCAATGGCATGGATAAGTTCGAGGCTGAGGACAAATGGCTTGACTATTTCACTGGTGTTGGCTTGTTAGCCAAGATGGAGAGCGAATTAAAGCACAACTAGACTTGGGGATAATAATAAAATACAACATACTGCCATAGATCTAGTGTGACGTACTTTATTGTACAGATTGATTATAGAAACTACAAACCGCAAATGCATTGTTAATAGAATTGGAAGAAATTATTCAGTGTAGAGATCGTAGAGATGTAGACATTGTTGTTATATCACCACTGTAACCATAGTAGAGAAATGGGTGCAAAATTATTAATACTGATGACTTCCCAACGTATTGTAAAGCGGTGTATTCCAATTAACTGAGTTTTCATTTAAGCCTCCAAACGATGATGAAAGTATTCAACCGTCAGCACACTCACTACTACTTCTAACGACGTCATCGCCATCTACCACTATTACTATTAACACCTATATTTACTATCTATTACGACCTCATCAGAACATATTCAGCGCTACCAAACTACAACTACACACAGTCCAAATTTTTCACTCCAAGAAACTCGAATGTTCATTGATCTCTACGAATGATCTAATGAGTATAGCAGCATTTGGCAGTAGCATTTGAGTTGAGAGTACCTGTAAGTGATGTTATCGGCAAGAAAAGTGGCGACTCGTGCTATTTCTGCGAGCTTAAGAAATGGCAAAGCGCAGAGGCGTTTTGTTTCTAAGCTACTTACTAGAAATCCTGACAGTATAACTGTAGAAGACATTAGGTCTTCGTCGTTAAAGAATGATGAAGGAACGAAAGAGGAAACAGACAGCAGAATCAGCTTAATCAAAGCAGTCAACTTATCCAAAAATGTAGCTAAACAGGATTTGTTGAACGAACTTATACCTAATTTCTCCCTTTATTTCAGATTAGCTCCTCGGGGTCAGGACAACGACGAGCAAATCATAAATTCAAAAGAGATTCTTGGCCGTTTAATCGAAGTAAACCCTGGAAGAGTTCTCCAGTCTTGGGAGTTGTTCAAGACCTTTGAAGAACGCATTCAAGAAGTAGACCATTTGCTCGTGAATAGGGTTTTGGAGAAGTTGCTCAATGGCGAGAAAGTGGATAATAACGTCGAAAGAGAAGACCAAGGTGAAAATGAAGAGAGCTCTAGATTTAAGATCCCATTGGAAAATTTGGAGAAAGTACACTATTTATTAACCAAATACGTCCAACAAAATGGTATTGTGAATTACGAGACATACGAGAGGACTTTAATAAGCTTAATCGACAGGCTAATCGAAGACGAATTGGTTGTGTTTATTAATATATTGCTTCACGATGACTTCTTATCATTACAGTTTTTGAAGAATTACTTCGGCGAGAGAAACTTGAAGACCGATATAGCAAATTACACGTATTTGACGATCTTCCAGAAGATCTTTGAAACCTCACCAGAATTGCTTACCAAGGAGGAGTTAGTATCTTGTTTAGACTTGATAGCCGATTCAAAGGGTGTCGAAGAAATTAATTCAAAACAAGCAAAATTGTCCGATGAGTTGAGTGGTGTTGCGTCACCTGATTTTGCATTCAACCCAATTGACCCACCAAAGTTACGAGACGAGATCTTGAAGCACATTGAAAGTGCTAATTTGGATTTGGACAAGTCTCCTGAAAGTCTTCTATTAAGACTCAAGGTGATAGATATATATGGAATGGAAAAAAATGACATTGATACTGCGTTAAAGAAATACCATTCCTACCAAACCCATGACAAGTTTGGTATTGAATTGGTTCAGACGAAGTTATTACAGGCCTTCGCCTATCAGGCCATCAACCAGGATAATGAGACATTTGTTACAGTAGCTGAAACATTACAACCAACTGAATCTGAAGGGCTACCAATCAAAGTACTTCAAATACTAATGGTGGCACATTCCAATTTCGAATCAGAGAAATCTTTGGACTACTACAACGACTACATTCAAAGGGTTTCCAAGGAACTCAACGAACATACAAAGAGATCTCCAACAGGCTTGTTGACTGAATCCTTGGTGTTATCTCTTCTCTTTGATAATGATAGAAATTTTGCATCGTTAGTCTTCGAGATGGCTATTGAGAAAGGGGTCATTAGCGACGAGCTCGAAATCAGTCATATCAAGAAGTTATTCCGTGTTTATGGTGATTCCTTTGTGGGTCAAGATGAAGAGTGGGAGAATGCCAGGAAGAATTTGAAAAAGTATGTGCTAAACTACGTACAGAATTTATAGATACGCTCTTGTAAATATATCGCCATCATGAATTAACAGTCCTAGGAAGTTTTACGAAAGCCCATATTAAATCTGGAGCACTTGTAGTAGATTTATGTCTAGATTATAGCCGCTATCACACACCAACCCCTATCAATACACACAGAGGTCCCGAATTCTACATGCGATACATACATACATGTAATATAAAACTAAGAGTAGACACATAGCTCAGGCTGCAATAGCAATGGTTTTTCCAATGGCTGCAATAAACCACTATATGTCGTACACCACCTTTCTTGGAACCAGTGGTTAAACTGCCCAAAACGGCAACTCGTTCTTAGCCGCAACTATGGGTCTATTGCGCTTAATTTCCATCGCTAACCGCAAAATTCCTGTACTCAGCACCACCAATTACTGTTACTCATAGTTGTGAATGTCCTCACAGAATTCGGTTTCACATTATGATTTCTCACCGTACCTCACGACATCCTGCAAGACTCTCACTATTTCTCACTAATCTCTGATTATTCTCTCACTCTACAAGCCTCCACTATGACTCAAACCAGAGATTTTGCCGTAGTCTTTTCCCCTACATGCACACTATCCACTCGGACTCCACCGCGATAAGGCCATTTAGCGCTGTGTTTTCTACGTCTTTTATGTTTTTCGCGCTCACTGAGTCATCCCCATACTTAACAACTGCCGTCAATCCTCTTAGACTCTCACAATAATCGCACACTCGCACCCAAACTCACACTCACTCTCACACCCATTCTCACTAATCTCTCACACTAACCCTCACTAAACTCTGGGGAAAATATCCCCCCATCGATAGGTTTTTTCATCGGCCACAGAAACCTCACTTCATATAAAGGGCGGCTAAATCCTCAGCGAAAAGTCGATTGGTTTTATTTGCAACACAGTTGTTTCTTTCTAAGTATCGTTCATTGATCCGCTTATAATATATACCATATACCTATAAAACATAGATATCACAGAACTCACAATGTCCTCGTCCCCAGTCATTCTCCACTTGAGAGCAGAAACCAAGCCATTGGAATACAGAGCTGCCTTGACGCCAACTACCACCAAGCAGTTGCTCGATGCCGGTTTCCAGGTCTTCGTGGAAGAGTCGTCTCAATCGACCTTCCACATCGATGAATACAAGAAGGTCGGTGCTACAATCGTGCCTGAAGGCTCGTGGAAGCAGGCTCCAAAGGATAGACTCATCATTGGTTTGAAGGAATTGCCTGAAAACGAGACCTTTCCATTAGTCCACGAGCACATCCAATTCGCCCATTGTTACAAGGATCAAGCTGGTTGGAAGGACGTGTTAGGCCGTTTCCCAGCCGGTAAGGGTACCTTATACGACTTGGAATTCTTGGAAAACGACCAAGGAAGAAGAGTGGCTGCTTTCGGTTTCTACGCCGGTTTCGCTGGTGCCGCTATCGGTGTCTTGGACTGGGCCTTCAAGCAAACCCACCCAGATTCCGAGAACTTGGCTGGCCTTACTCCATACCCAAACGAGGACGACTTAATCGCCGAAGTTAAGAAGGAATTGGCCGTCGCCTTGAAGAAGACCGACGGAAAGTACCCTACTGCTTTGGTTATCGGTGCTTTAGGAAGATGTGGATCTGGTGCCCTTGACTTGTTCAGAAAGGTCGGAATCCCAGAAGAGAACCTTCTCAAGTGGGATATGAAGGAAACCGCACCAGGTGGTCCATTCAAGGAAATCGTAAGCAGTGATATTTTCATCAACTGTATCTACTTATCCACTCCAATTCCTCCATTCACCACTTTGAAGGAATTGAGTGTTCCAGACAGAAAGTTGAGATCCCTTGTTGACGTTTCTGCCGACACCACCAACCCACACAACCCAATTCCAGTGTATACAATCGCTACTGTATTTAACGACCCAACCGTCGTAGTTGACACTACTGCTGGTCCAAAATTGTCTGTTTGCAGCATTGACCACTTGCCATCGTTACTTCCAAGAGAAGCTTCCGAGTTCTTCTCCAGAGATCTCTTGCCATCTTTGTTGCAATTGCCACAGAGAGACACTGCCCCAGTGTGGACCAGAGCCAAGGCTTTGTTCGACAAGCACGTCGCCAGATTAAACGAGTAAGCTGATGACAGATGGATTGCCGTAAGGAAAGGCAAAAAAGACCCTAAAATTCAGTTCTTCGTAACTTATATATCTTATTTATCTATATTTTTAATACACCATACGAAATGTTGAACACGACGTAGAGGATTATTGTAATATTGTGAGCTTGCCTATAATGTAATGGGTGCTATATTTCCGCATTTTATATAATTAAGCTGTTTGTCAATCAACAAGACTAAGACTATAGCTTGATACCAATGGCTACCAATGATGAATGTAACTCATCTAAACTACATTTATGTCTACTATGCAATTGTTTTATTAAACTCATAAAGAGTCCCATTGTACTCTCTATGAAAGATACCACTCCATACTATAATACAATTCGATCGTATGATCTACAACTCTACTCCAATGTAATGTTCACCTTTCTTTTCTTGTTCTTCTTGCCCTTCTTCTTTCCTCTTAACATGATCTTTTTGATTTCCTCACCATCCGTCTCGTATTCACTCTCGCTGACAGCTCCGTCATCCACACCATTCATCTCACCAACAGTGTTGAATCTTCTCTTCATGGTATCAACCTTTTCGACGCTTTCAGCACAGGCTGCTACACAGTTCAATCTTTCACCAGTGTCGTAGATTGCAACCTGATCTCTGACATCTTCAGACACATTCCACACCACAATTTTACCGTCCGAAGAAACAGAAATCAAAAGTGGAATGCCATGGGTCTCTACCGGATCATTGAAGTATGTGAATCCCTTTATACGGTTGGTGTGTCCTCTCAATTGGTAAATTGGAGCCAAGGTCTCAGCCTTCGAGTCCCAAACCTTCGATTCGTCGTCCTTCTCTGGAAGGGATGCCACTACTTGCGCTTCAAAGTCAAAGAAATCAATAGTACCATTTCCATGACCGGTCACAAGCCATTCCTTACCTTCAATTCTAAACATGTCCAACGTCATCAAAGTAGAGGAGAATTTGACCTTCTTAACGATTTTGGCTGTTGAAGTCTTGTAAATAAACAACTGGTTTAACAAGCCGACAACAAAATAGTTTCCATCCACGGACCATCTAACAAACTCTCCGCTTTGACCTAAGTGATCTTTACCCTTAATCTTAAGTACTGCAGCTTTCTTTGCTGTCATTAAGTTCCACAACCGTATAGTCTGATCCTGGGAGACAGAAATAGCAACTCTTCCTGTTGGATGAATAGCCAAATCATTAACTTTAGCTGTATGTCCCTTCAATGTACTAAATGCTTCCCAATCCTTAGTTCTCCATATGATGATTTTACCGTCTTCGGACCCAGATAATAACCACTTTCCAGACTTTTCTGTGGATTCTGGGTTTTCTGAGGAGATTTCCTTGGAGAACTCGAGTGTGGTGATAGTTCCCTGGTGGCTTAATAAGTGGCCCAATTCCTTTCTCTTTTGAAGATCGTAAATTCTGATGTGCTCATCGTTAGAGCCTGTAACAAGGTATCTTTTGGCCAAGTCCATAGACTTGATGGACAAGGCATGCGCTTGAAAATGAAAAATTGGCTGGAAAACAGGCTCTTTCTCGGACTTAGGATCCATTATGAGAGATACACACAACAAGTTGTGTTCGTAGGACCCTACCATTATACGGAATTGGATCGGATTAGAAGACGAAGAGGCCCTCTGGAATGCAGATTCTTTCACAGGCTCCTCTGGAGTAGTGGCCTCAATAGGTGCCGAGGTTTCCACCTTGGACTCAGAAGCCAAAATGACTCTCTTTTCCTTCTTGGCTGCCATTTTGCTATATATCTGTGGAGTTAACGAATATAACCTGGTAACGTAGATATAGCATTAAGCATTTTTCAATTTTGTAGCGATGAGAAGGATGTCGTGGGAAGACTGCAAATAATGTCGTTATAGTGGTGCGACATTGTTATGATGTGAAGAGGGCGTTAATATAAGGTGGAAGAAGCGACGTGAAATATGGCCAATATACGTAAGCAAATGAAGTAGGATATTGAATATTCATTGTAAAGTGTATATTGTGATGATGTGAAGGTATCTTTTTTTTTTAATTGAAAATTGCAGATTGTCACTTCATGTTAATGCTTTGCATCCATAGACATAGCGGAAACAATAAGAATAATATGGACATTTTCTAAGGAAATAACGCACATGTGAATTGTGATGTTGCTTCTCCAATGATATATCCCTATCTTAGCACTTCTTCATGTATACCAATCTTAATTTTTGATTTGGAAGTTGTGACCGTTACTAGAAATCTTGCTAAATCACTAAAAATGTCAAGAAACAAAAACAAGTTATTTCATTTAAAGACTCGAAAACTTCCAATACATGAAATAAATATCCAATATGTTAGATACTTCTTGACTCACAGCATCGACATAAAACAAGCGTTTCATGCCACCCCTTTAATTGTTTTGTTGTGTTCTCTTTCTCCGTCTTCTTCCTCTTTAGCAGCCAAAATCAACACACTTGTACTCCATTTTCCTAACAATCCACTCCAAATACACACAAATACCACAAAAACTCACCAGCCTTCCACATTTCATACAAATCATACACATTAATACATTCATACATTCATCCCACACAATCACACAATTTCTGTTAATACCTTATATCATCTCCCTCGTCCTCTCTCCTCAAAGAACCCCTTCACCATTTCCCTCACTCGTTCCTCTCACTAACAAAATTTCGCAGCTTTCAACAATCATTTTTCGCCTGCACTTAACACACACGAAAGTAAACACGATGAAGATGTTACAGATCGTGAAGGGTTACTGGATACTAAGTGTAAGTATACAATTGTAGTTCGGAAAGAGCCAAGAGTTGGAAGATCGCCACAAGAGTGCAATTGGATCATTGTGGAGAAAGAAAATCGGGAAAAAACGGCCCATTAAGTGATATAGATCAGACTTGTTGAGTACTTTATCTATCATCTTGCATCATTGAATCATTGAATCAAGAAAAACAGTAAAGCAGCGGAACAGTTGAAAAGTATATTAAACTAGGGAAATATTTGAACTACTACATCAGCAGTGGCCTAGAAACGCAGACAAACAACAAAGAAACCGTAAAAAACTGGAGAATCTCACCATTTAATCAAATCATCAAACCACCATAGTCCCCAAGTATCACAATCACAATCATGGTGCTGAATCAGAAGACTCCGTCCCAGCACAATTCCACATTGTTTATATCGCCTATGATCAACAATCGGAGACAGAACTTATTCATAACTCCCCCAAATCCACAGGCTCAGTCGCTATTCGATAGTCCAGGATCCAATCATTCACTGTTCTTCAATTTGGAACGAGGAAACTTAAACCCAGAAGCATCTTCATCATCGTCTAATGCTCCCCCAAATAGTCATGGCAACGGAAGAGTACTGACTGCCGAACCGCTTACACCAGCAGAGAAGCTTAGACTATGGAGACATGATGCGCTAATGCAGCATCAGTACAAAACAGCCGAGTTCATAGGTGATAAAGTATTAGCATTGACAGATGATCCCAATGATGCATTCTGGCTAGCCCAGGTGTATTCCAACAGCGGAAACTATTTGCGTGCAAAACTGTTGCTTACAAGTAAGCCAGAATTTGAAAAATCCGTTAGTTGTAGATATTTGGCCGCATATTGTCTAATTAAATTAGAGCTCTGGGATGAAGCTTTGGATTTGGTGGGTGAAAGCAACCCTTTCCGTAAAGATGATAAGTACCAGGTCAGAAATAGCGATGGGGGTATCAAGCTAGAGGCATCCATGTGTTATTTACGAGGGTTGATCTACGCCAACCAGAACAGTTTCGAGAAGGCCAAGGAATCATATAAGGAAGCCATATTAGTGGATGTGAAGTGCTTTGAAGCATTTAATGAGCTTATTAATAACAACTTAATGACGCCAAGTGAAGAATGGGATTTCATCACAACTTTGAACTATAGAGATGCCGACGATAATGACGAATTGATTAAATTGCTATACACATCCCGGTTGAGTAAGTACTTGAATGTTTCCAAGTTGGATGAAGCTGAACATATATTACGAGAAGAATATGACTTGGGCGACAATTGCGATATTCTATTGAGCAGGGCTGACTATTTATATGTGCAGTGTAATTTCGATGAGTGCCTTTCAGTTTGTGAACAGATTTTAAGGAAGGATCTTTATAATTTTGACGTCATACCAAACTACTTAAGTTGCTTACATGAATTGGGCGGTAAGAATAAGCTATTCTTGAAAGCACACCAGTTGGCTGAAAACCATCCAACAAACCCAATGACGTGGCTAGCAATTGGTACATACTACTTATCCATTAACAAAATCATAGAAGCAAGGAAATTCTTTAGTAAAGCCACATTATTGAATCCAAACTTTGGTCATGCTTGGATTGGCTTTGCTCATACGTTTGCCGCCGAAGGAGAACACGAGCAGGCTATTAGCGCTTACGCCTTTGCGGCTAGACTATTCCCAGGTACACATCTTCCAAACTTGTTCCTTGGAATGCAACATTTACAAATGAATAACCTCAACTTGTCTGAAGAGTATCTTGCTACATCCTATCAGATTTGCAACTCAGATCCATTGCTATTGAACGAACTTGGAGTAATTCATTTCCATAAGAATAACTTTGGAAAGGCGGAGTTATTCTTCCAAGAAGCATTAGGAGCCGCCAAGTATTTGAATTCCGATTCAAAGACCTGGATCTCTATACATGCAAACTTAGGACATGTCTACAGAAGAGGAAACCAACCATTTAAAGCTTTAGAGTGTTTCAATCAAGTCTTGAAGATCAGCAACAAAAATGACTCCAACATATTAGCAGCAATAGGATTAATATACTTAAAGCTCGGTAATTGCTTCAAAGCAATTGATGTCCTACACGATGCATTAGCTGTTTCACCTTCAGACCCAGTTGCATCGGATTTATTGAAACGAGCTCTAGAATCAAACAAGAACAGTGGAGCTCTATTCTTGAAGAACACAGGGGACAAGCTTCTTGACCTCAATTTGCCAACACTACAATATCGCCAAAGGCAGAAGAAAGACTTGTTAGGAACACATCAAGTAGATCTGAACAGCCAGAGTAACAAATTTACTACTCCCTTGACAAACAAGACCAAGGTGTTGAGAAAGGACGAATTAACCGGAAATGTGATACAACGAACCAATAAGGATGCCGATACCACTAACGAGATCAACTTAATTGCACACGACCTCGAGAAAGGAGAAGACTCCAGTGACGAAGACGAAGAGGCCATTATGGATATAGAAAGTGATTAAGATTGAAGTTAGATGCATAATTGTACGCCAATAGTCAAGTTCGTACGTATACATAATCACCCTATTTACATCTATTATTGCTTGGCCCGTCATTCAATAGCGAATAATCCCTCTCAAATAATACACTGGCTGTCTCGTAAAAAGCTCATTGTTGGAAATAAGAGCCGAATTAAAGACGGCTCTAGTAGAATAAACAACAGTCTCTGCTATAATACATACCGAATAATACTTTTTGCCATATGTATGCACCATGTCTGAGAGTGTCCCAATTAGGAAATTTTGGGAACTGCGATTTTTGATATCATGATAGACGATGGCTAATTCAAAACAAACAGGATAAATAGTTGCAACAGTATGTGTTTGAGACGCTCGTACTGTGTTTACGACTGGATCATTTTGGGAACCAGTCAGAAAAATGAGGTGTCGTTCCACAAGTTTTGAAAGAAGACTAGAGCGTACAACGGGGCTAATCTGCTTGATCTAGCTATAAAGATGCCAAACTTTATTTTAGACCCTTGAATTCGGAGTATGCAACGATAAGAGTGAAACAGATCAACCCCATAGCAGTAGCAGGGTCAATGAACTAAAAAGACAGCATGTATAGTGCAACTAGGGGAATATGCCGTTGCCGATGAAACGGAGTGACAGGGAATATTTAGGGGCATGGAGAACCCGGAACCCTTTTCCTGGGCATTGTTGGCATGGACACTATTGTGTAGCGCCGAAGGGTAGCATTGTTACTGCCGGTGCTTGTAACCATGTCATTTCAGCTAGAGGATAGAAAATTCCCGGATATGGAATGTTTGATCTGTCTTCTTCTGGGAGGGGTTGTGAGGAGCGCTTTACCGTTCAGTGTACGTAGACTTGATTTAGATAAGAGCCAGCTGAGGGTAGAGTTGAGAGTAGCCTCGAGACATACATGATGACCACATAATTCAAATCGAGTCCGAAGGGGATAGGGAATATTCGTAAATACATGTTGATGGATATATGTACAACTTTTCCCCACCGTGAATGCAATCAATACATAATATGTACCAGTAAATAAAAATAATAACACAGGTTAATAAATACTGATATGAATATTAATTCCATAACAATGGGCTCAACTAAAAATATTTGGTGGTATTAACAATACAAATCAGTAGTGATAATAATGCGACTTTCAATGGTAATAATAATATTCATGGGTATATATAGAGCTTGATTTCGTGCGTTTCAAAGTGTAATTGGAAGAAACCTTACGACTACGTCCCGTATAACGAACTGTGGTTCATTTTTTGGCTCATCTAGCCATTGGTAGAGCAGTAATAGAGATCGTATAGATTGAATAGACATCGTATACCCAAGACAAAAAGACAAAGAGCCGTAAAAACGATATAATAGAGTGTTCATCCTTTAAAACATATACACAAGCTCTTGCACACTCTTGCACTCTCAAGACTCATCTTGATCCCACCAAGTGAGTCACATTCCCCACAATTGCAGCCTTTGATCTAAGGACTCACCGTTTCACGTCTCGTGTCTTCGATTGGTGTTGCTGTAGTAACGGTTTCATTCCTTGACTTCCACAGCGTTACTATCTGCCCATTTGAGTATAATACATCTAGTTGATAGCACCAGTCATTCAGTCATAACAGTGCACACATTGTGTTAGTCTCTTGTGACACCGTTAGCACTACAACCGCATCCATCAACGTTACCGACTCGCACAAGAAAAAACATTACTAGCAGGCATCTGGTCATTCTATTGTGCTAGTTCCTTCTTTTGTCCTGTTGTCTGTTCCTCCTTTTGTTCCGGTCATTATCTGAGTTCGCTTCATGCCTTGTACCTACTGCACTGGTAGTTATTAATAGTCGCAGAATTGTTTATAGTGATACTCAAGACCATATCACAACATAACACAACATTAGAACAGTCATACTAATAATATTATTACATTCGGATTAATCTCGAATCGGAATCGAAATTAAGACTACGTTACTACTACTTACATCTTCGGTTTATTCTTTCTTCCTTGTGATCTCTCATATTTAGTAACACTCGGACTATTACAGATATTATTATTCTTCGTGATATTAAATATTAACTATTGTCATTATCATTAGTATTTATTATTATTACTATTATTATTTGTTCCTTTCTTCTTTACACGATTTCCGTCAACTGTTACTAAGACAGCCTTATTATAGTGATCGTGTTATTATCTTCATCATCAGCACTGTGCTCCCCCATACATCACACCAAAACACGTCTCCTCATCTCCCTTTCACACCGGAGTCGCCATCACACAATACAGACACCCGATAGACCCTTAAATCTATCATTTACACCCAACTCATCCCCTAGCATAGACCTCATTTCCCAGTCTCAACTTCATCTCCCATAGCTTAGAGCTCATCACCCCACATCCTACATCCATGTCTCCATCCTAATGAACACACATTCCTCCTTATCAACGTCACCCACCAAAGAATCAAGAATATTATGCATCAACTTCAACCAGGATCAAGGCTGCTTCGCTGTCGGCCACGAAAACGGCTTTCTCGTCTACAATACTAACCCTATCGATCTTCGTGTCAAGAGGAACTTCTCCCACAGCCATCACAGCCACAATAATAACAATGGCAATAACAGCAGTGGCATTACCAATGGTAATACCAACTCCAACTCCTATAACACATCAGCATCGCCCACATCCGGTTCGGGCATCGGATACATCACCATGCTCCATCGTACCAACTACCTAGCCCTTGTTGGAGGAGGTAAGAACCCCAAGTTTGCCAACAACAAGTTGATCATTTGGGATGACTTGAAACGCAAAAACAGCCTTAGTCTAGAGTTCATGAGTCCAGTACTCAACGTACTCTTGTCTCGAATTCGGATCATCGTAGTGCTCCAGAACCAGGTCCTAGTCTACGGCTTCCTGGCTCCGCCAAAGAAGTTCGCTACTTACGAGACCATCGAAAACGAGTTTGGGTTGGCGGACTTATCGGTTAATTCTGCTTCCAACTCGTCTAACTTGGATATCAACGGCTCTTCCAACCATCCCCATAATAACTCAGGAATAAGCCTAGTATCTTCAGCGTCGTCGTTGGCATCGTCTTCCTCGGGCAAAGATGGCCCTAAGTACCAAACACTAGCATTTCCGGGCAGATCTGTTGGACAAATTCAACTTGTAGACGTCTCTCCACACGGCCAGGAGAAGAACTTGGTTAGCATTATTAAGGCCCACAAGTCCAAAATAAGATGTTTAGCTTTGAATAGATCCGGAACACTAATTGCAAGCGCATCAGAAACGGGAACACTTATTAGGGTCCATCTGACTCACAACACTGCATTATTATACGAGTTCAGGCGTGGCTTGGACCGAGCTATTATTACGTCGATGAAGTTCTCCCATAATGATTCGAAATTGGCTGTTTTATCCGACAAGAGTACCCTTCACATCTTTAACATAGGCAGCGATTCAAGTTCTTCGAACACCTCATCACAGCATGGTTCTAACGGGTCTTCGGTATTCCATCCTGGTTCGAGTCCTGATTCTAACATGGCCCCTATGAACAGACAACACTTGCTCAAGAGATTACCCATTCCAATTCCCATTCCTAACTATTTCAGATCTACGTGGTCATTTTGTTCAGTAAATACCAACAAGTATCACACAGACTTTGCCAATTCGACTGACAATACCAACGACATTGGTGTATTGGGATGGTCCGGAAATGACTCAGTAATCGTCATATGGAAAAACAAGCGCATCTGGGAAAGATACGTGATTGTAGAGAAGCAACACACTCACTCAAGTTCCAGTGGAAGCGCAGACGAGAATTATGGCAGAAGCAGCTCAGATGGACCATCGTCTTGGGATATAGTTCGTTCCAGCTGGAAGAGTCTCGACAATGAGAACGACTAGTAACATATCCTATCGGCGCTACAATGCTAATAACTTGGAGTCTCAAGTTATCCTATTGTATCAATATGTTTATATAGACACGAAAGCAGTCTTAAAGCTTTTAAAATAGTGAAAATGTTGTATATCTGATTCACATGTATATGAATGCATAATTAATTATGAAAAGAATAAAATGGATGCAAAACAGCATGTCATTAGAAGCTACCTTAGATCTTCAAAATATAAGAATATTTATATATGCACAGTACATCGGATAAAGACGTTATCTGTGTCTATGTACTTTTCTATTTACAGTTATCGTATATCATTAAAGAGGTTTTTGTGTTGATTCAATTGACGATTTCACACAAGATCGGATCATAGAGTTTCTTCTCTTGACGATGGTGCTGAATACTGTCCCATTTTCTTCCATGGAAGTTCTGAACAAATCTGGTAGCACTAGTTGGATTCTGGAACCGGATGAGTTGGATATTGATCTGTTTGACGGGATCTTGAACTATAGAAGTGACTGGAGTTTTGAGATTCAAATCGTAATTCCAAAGCAATCTTGGCAATGTGTGCTTTGATAGGCCAAAGGGTAAGTTTCGTACCAAAACGGAGGAGGCTCTAGCTGCTGGGTTGATAAGCTTTGTCAAAAGTTCGTAGCTAGGGTCAATGTAGTGGCTTTTATCGAATTCTTTTATTGCTTCGCTTCCTTCTTCACGCTGCTTTAATAATTCTGCAATATTACGAGAAGTGTTAGGTGTATACCTATATATATCACGATATTGTACGTTCTGCAAGTCTTTTGTAAACAAGTGATTGAAAGGAGTATGCAAGTTAACCGTTTCATTTTCGGCTTCTCCCTTCATTTTGGGGATTATCTCTCTAAAATCACTAGATAGGAATGGGGAGATCATTGCTTTCACTTCAGAGACATTCGATTCAACAAAGGACAAGTCTAACGAATATCCATTGATAACCTTGTTGTGAGTTTCCTTATAGTAGACACACGCTTGACAATAATTGGGGAAAATGAGGTAGTAAGCGTTTAAAAATGTTAAGTTCACGGGGTTACGTGCTTTCACAACTTCAAACTCTAACCCGTCTCTCAATGGTGCTGGAAGCTTATACAAACGGTCTCTATTGATAGGGTATATGTTTGTGAAGTCGCTTTTTGTTACAAATGAATTCAAGCAGTTGAATTTCAAAATGTTTGTTTTCTTCTGACTCTTCGGTACAGTTTTAACGGCCTTGCCCATATCTTGCTGCTTCCACTCATTTTCCATTACAGAATCTAGGTAAGCTGTGGGTTTGTCCTGAGAACCATCTTGCTCCACAGAGTTTTCGTAAAGAAAACGAGTTACACTCGCCACCTTTGGAGCCACATCTGGAGTAGTTGTTTTATACAATAGGTTCATTAAGCGCTGAGACGCATCCTTGGAGAGTTTGGACATAACTGGGTGGTATATAGTCGATATTGACTATGAATCACTTCAATATGTAGTGAGAAATACGATTCAAGATACACCGCTATTTGTTACTTGTAGTCTTATTTTAGTCCACTTTTTGATCCATACTTTTGTATTTCAGTACAGAATTAAACAGCCTAATACAAACCTTCAATCTGTCTTCGTAATCTCTATTTACAGTATATTTCTACTAACAAATAGATTCATTTCAACATACAACTGACACCTCTTTGACAAGTTTGTATGAGTCGATGTTGAGCCTGTATATGGAGTAGAGATTTAGACAGAACGTATATACAGGCATCAATTATGACATATACTGCCATTACCACCAGGGTACTTGAATGATGTGGTATGGACAGAAGTAGTACAATTAGGACAGGAGGTAGAGTTGGACTTCCTGACCGTGCTGATGTCTTTATTTGTGTCTTTTCCTCGTTATTCAACATTTATCATTGGAATTGACCCATTATAAGCTCCTGCAGACAAGCGCACACCTTACCAACATGTCTACAGAGCCGGTTACATTATAGCAAAGTGGTAAAGCTGTTCTGTTTGAAAGTATACGACCCAAATGTTTATCTTGTTGACATTAATTAAAACCAAGAACAGATATAGTTGCAAATCCACAAACCATCTCTAAGTGTCCCACCATCTCACGTCTTCTCTGTAAATCCCGCCGTACTTCGATTTCTCGGAGAAATCTCCGTGTTGCATACAGCCGGTCTCGCTAAAGTCTCCGTTCTCTGACTTTGACCGTTTTTGCCTTTAGCCACTGCAGAGATTCGGAGGCACCAATAGCCTCTGAGGTAATAGCGGAGGAGGTTTCTTTCAGTATTACGCTTGTAAGAGCTGTGAAATAAGTAGCAGAATGAGTTAAAAACCACCCTTTCCACTACAATGACCGATTTCTGCTATTTTTTACCTACTTGTTACCTATTGCCACCACCACACTCTCTCCGTACCCCATCTTTCACGGGCATTACCTCCCATTACTAACCCTACTCCCACCTCTTATTAGCCCCACTAACTTAATTAAACCTCTCACTAAGCTTCTCGCCCCTACTACTACTTTTCTACCTCACACCTGTGGCGGCTCATATCCGACTTTTCCCACGCCACCTCGCAATTTCCGAGCCCCGACTCCCCTCCTCTATCACATCCACACTACACCACAAACCCTTACCAATGCTCTCCAATCTCCTACCAATCACTACCAACTTGTCTCACTCCTCCCCACCTCGGATATCGCTTCCCTCCTGCACCGCCAACCTCGCAAAAATTTCATACTCGGATCGTAGAGTGTATACGAACTCAGTCGCTGTTAGCGTAGTAAATAGAATTTACCATGTCTCCAGTCAGTGCTGTAAACCAGACACTAGTCCAGGATTTGTTGTTGTACGTGGCGTCTAGCATCAGTTCACCCCAAGCTAACCAACACAGCTGCCAACGCCAGCACCCACCGAACCCCCTAGCCGCCAGAAACCCTTGCCCTACCACCAAAAAACCGGCCCATTCGTCACCGTCGGTTCTCATTTCATCGGAATTAGATCAGCGTGCCGTGTAGCCAGCGCCAACAGTGAACGCCATTTAACTCACGCAAAACGAACGGTACGAAGATTTTAGAAGCTCCAGAAGGCTCTCCACCGTGTCTGGAACACCATAGTGCAGTTTCAGGGTCAAAAACCCATTCTCCACCGAGAAACTCGTCCCCTTAACCGGTCCTCCACGGTCTCTTGGCCCACGATTCTCACGAGAAGGATAGCGCTATTAACTGGTAACACAAGAAATCAGAGTACTAACAAATTATACTATAGCACACAGCGTCTCATTGTAAATAGTCTTGAACAAGAAACACCCGGTGTCTCTTCTTATACATAAAACCGACAAAAGAACCGGAATCCATACAGTTCAACGTTAAACAGCGTCTAGTGTATCCGTTCATAAAGTCAAAGTGGTGATTACAGTTACTGCAATAAAGTATTGAATATTGAAGTGTTGAATATTACATATTGAACATTGAACATTGAATATTGAATTATCCCAAAGTTAAATACTTCTTTGTTCCATTTCAAGAAGTGCTACTCCTTATTGACAGCTACTTCTGTTGAAACTATTGTTCAAATAGTATTTCCAACCCAGCGCTGTATTTTCGCCCATTTGCCCAACCATGTCCGAAACCATCTGGTCCTCGGGTCACGGTTCCCCTATCCAGGCGAACCCAAACTCTGCAAGCCAGTACCGATCAGTTTTGGATCTGGTCGACCCAGAAGTCGCCAAACTTCTCGCTTCAGGTTCAGTGTCCAACCAAAACCTTGCCGGTGAACGTCGTTTCTCATTTAATGACGGCAGTGATATCGACAGCGGAATTTTTGGACTCAAGAGAGGATCATTTTCTGCTATTACTGCTCCTGCCGCTGGTGGTGCCTACAATAATGGTGCCAACTCTGTAGGCGGTGGACCAACTGGTCAACGTTTGAACTTCGGTACAGCTTCGATTAGCGGCGGTATCGCCAGTAGACATCCTCCTCAGGACAGTTTCCTTCAGAAATTCTCCGCCGTAGCAGACGCTACAAGAGAAATCGAATTATCCAATGGTCTTTCCAAGATTTCTTTGGATAACAGTGGTAACCCGAGAAGAACCTCATTCAACAACCACAATGAAGCTGCTAATGCCTCAGGCGCTGCCGCTTCGGGTGTTGGATTCATCTCTCCTCATGGTTCTCTCAACGAGAACCTTAATATGCCAGCTCCAAGAACCTCTCGTCACCAACTGATTAGTGAGAAGATTGACCAGTACAACAATACATCGCCAATTCAGGCAAGCGCTGCTTTATCCATCTCATCCGACCTTAACCTGAACCACGATTCTCTGGTCATTCAGCAGCAGCATCAGCCTCAGCAACATCACCAGCAGCATCAGAATGTTCCTCACAACTTCTGGAACCCTGCTACTGCCACGTCTTTTACTCCTTCTGGCGGAGCCTCTGCTTACAATTACTTCATGGATGCCAATGTCATGAATGGTGTACCAGTCCCTCCACAAAACTTCAACCCTTATGCTCGCAACGGCCACAACATCCCTCCAATTACCCCACCACCTTTCATGATTCCTTCCCCACCTCCTCAATTCATGGACCCAGGAATGTACGGAATGATGTACCCTGTTAATGAGGGCGCTAATGAGAACGGCCTGATGGAAGGAGAAAATGCGTCTGGTTCCAGCAGTACCAAAAACTCATCCAGCTACAATGCTAATTCCAGCAAGGAAGCTTCAAATGGAGCTGACAAGTCCGAGGACAGAGCTAACAGAAATGTCCACACTCCAGGAATTGGTCTTATGAACCGTCAAATCCCTCCAGCGCAGTTTATGTTTCATGGTTTTAACCCTTATACAATGTATCAACAACTGCCTCCTCCAATGGGAATTCCACCACTTTCTCCAAACCAACATCCAGTTGAAGGTGGTATGTTTGTAGAGGCTATTCCTCCCCCAACTGGTCCACCAGCCCCTAAGGGACAAAACCCTGAGAACTCCAACGGAAACTCTAGCCACAACGGTCATAACGACTCAGCAACCCCTCCAGTTTCTTCTGGTAAGCGCAAGAACGGCTCTAAGAATGCTAATGGAGCCAATGGAGCCAACGGAAAAGGTGGAAATGGTGGCGGAAACCACATTTACAGATCTCCTCTTCTTGAAGAGGTTCGTTCCAACGCGAAGGGCAAGGAGTATTTCCTCAAGGACATTTACGGTCATGCTGTTGAGTTCACTAAAGATCAGCATGGTTCAAGATTCATTCAACAAAAGCTTCCTGATGCAAGCGATGAAGAAAAAGAAGTAATCTTCAATGAAATTAGAGATATCTCCTATGACCTTATGACGGATGTTTTTGGTAACTACGTTATCCAAAAGTACTTTGAACACGGTTCTACTACTCAGAAGAAGATCTTGCTTGAGTACATGATTGGACACATCTACGAATTGTCTTTGCAAATGTACGGTTGCAGAGTAGTCCAGAGAGCTCTTGAGGCCATTGACTTAGATGGCCAAATTAAGATTATCGAAGAGCTTAGATCATACATCCTCATTTGTGCTAAGGACCAGAATGGTAATCATGTTATCCAAAAATCCATTGAACGTATACCATTCGACAGAATTAGATTCATTTTGGACTCATTGGACAACCAGATCTACCACTTGTCTACTCATCCATATGGTTGCAGGGTTATTCAAAGATTACTCGAGTTCTCTAACATTGAGGATCAAGAAATTATCTTAGCCGAATTGAACCGTTTCATTTTCTACTTGATTCAAGACCAGTATGGTAACTACGTCATGCAACATATCTTAGAGCGTGGCGAACTCAAGGACCGTGAAGAGATTTTGAAAGTTGTTCTTGGTTCAGTTGTTAACTTCTCCAAACATAAGTTCGCTTCCAATGTCATTGAGAAATGTATCAAATACGGTACCTTAGGTCAAAGAAAGAGAATTCTTCATGAAGTCATGCTTGGAAATGAGGACTTAAAGATCGAGTTAGTGAACGATGATTCTCCATTAGCTTTGATGATGAAGGATCAATACGCCAACTATGTTATCCAAAAATTGGTTGAAGGATTTGACGCCAACAGTGAGGAGAAGCGTGTCTTGGTTGTGAAGCTAAGACAATACTTGAAGCAGATCTCGCTGAAAAACACTTACGGTAAACACTTGGCATCTGTGGAGAAGATGATCATTGTTGCCGAGACTGCCTTGATTGAAGCTGACAATAACTAGAGAGTTTGTATCCATCGCAGACTCAGTCTGAATGAATCCATTCCTATTATTGCGCCCTGATCTTCACCTTCTGATCAATTTATCCTACCAAACCAAAAGAACAAGACGATTCCACCTTACATTTTTTTCCTTCCTTATCCAACATTAAAATCACACTGCTTGCTTAATTTTTGTACATATGCGTGCCATCCTGTTTTTACACCTTGATCTTATTTAATGTTTCACCTATAAATACTACTTTTGTGCTCTGTATACTTTTTAACTCTTCTAAATAGTTATGTTGAGAAGCGTCTTTCGTTCCTATGGGGTGTTTTTTGTCGCCGACCCCATTGTATATATGAACTGTTCCTGTCAAATAAAGAAAATCCAATCTATAAACAATGCTGTAGACTCAACTAAACTTCACTGAGTACTCTTTGGATTTCAATTCACAGTGGTGACAACTTTCGATTCTTAAATGCCGAATAATTAGTAATCCTTTAGCTGCTAAATTACCATTGTCAGCATTTAAGGACCATCGAAACGGTTCACGGCAAAACAAAGACAACGTTGAATAGCCTTATCTGTGGCAATTGCAATCCTGTTCAGTACTGAAGTCCGATTTTGAAGATAATTCTTCATTAACCAATTAACATTGTTGGCAGTACCTACTACATTACCGCTGTATATCTTTTCTACAGTCTTTTCTTTCCTTCGTAAACTCCATTTTTATTATCAAATCATCTATAGAAGCAGAGTGGAAATGCATGACCAAGCATGCTATGTAGAAGTAAAAACCCATATAAATCAATTTTCGATTAATCTTATTGTCATATACATGAACTGTCGAAGCTAGCAGAATCCTTTAGCCGCCAAGACGATTTTAATGTTATATATCAATATCCTTGAATGATCTCATCAATTCCCAATGGAATTTACTCCAGCTGTCGTCAGAACGATCCAGCTCAGCAAACTTCAGTTTGTATAATTGTTTAACCGTAGCAGTCTCTACCGCCAAAAGCTTCTCCATGTCTATAATCAAGAAATCAAACAACGTGATCCATTGGAGAAGTTTCAATTCATCAGTCTTTTTCAAAAGTGAGATATCATCCTGAGCGATAACCTTAGCCTGTTCTGGTTCAGCCATTTTTATAGCGTTAGTTAAGACGGTGTCGACATTTGATCTCGCTGATTCCTTAATATCCATTATAGAACACTCATCATCAGAAGAAGTCAACGAGCTTATGTGCGACTTGTTATCATTTGAATTCCCTACAGTTAACAGAGTCGACTTGAAGTTCTGTGCTATTTGGTTCAAACTCAAGAGACTTGAGTTGCTTACTTGAGATGAAATTGCCTTTCTAAGCGGAACAGCGCTTGCCTGGTTATTTAAGTTGTCGTTGAGATGGCTCAAGTACGAGCCAATAGAACCACCCGGGTGCTTCATAGAGAACTGCTTCTTACGCTTCAACAAGTCGTCTTCGATCATCTCCGAAAGCGCCAAAATAGTGGCATCGGCCAATATGAGTGATAATGTAGTAGACACTGTTGGAGCTGGAAGCCCGTGAATGGTCTCTTCATTCAAGTATGACGGAAGTGCAGCGTATAACAACGAGTTGATTTGTGGATGGTTAGATAACTTCGAGTCTCTGTTACACGTTAACAATATGATAGGCAAGCTTGGTGACAAATGCGGTAACAACTGGAGTAATTCCGACGTGTTTCCACTAGCTGTTAATAAGATCAAGCAGTCCTTGGACTCGTTGATAAGGCCCAAGTCACCGTGTAACGCTTCCGACGGATGAAGCTCAGCAGCATGAATTGAAAGCGAGTTTAATGTAGCCACCAACTTGTTGGCGATTTTGAACGACTTTCCGATACCACAGATGATTATTCGACCGTGGTTGATATAGTTTGTTGTGAATAGGATATTGAGCGACTCCTGGAGGTTTGCTTGCGAGAAGGCGTCAGTTTGGTACTGAAGATAGAGGTTTCGGACGGCGTCGCTTTGGTACTTGAGCGTGTTATTGACCGATTCAAACGCTTTTTTAGCTAGCGAGCTCATAGCAGGGGCGGTAGGTGAGTTGGGCGACTCCATGGCCGATTTAGAACACGATTCAAGTGTTTTCTGGTGGTACAGGCCAAAAGAAAGGGTTGTTGAAATTGCTCAAATTTCGGATTCGGTGACAAATTTTTGATGCTCTTCAGCAGCAACCTCAAAAGACGCTTGCCAAAAAATAGTTCACCGTAAAGCCGTTAGAGATAATAAATAATCGTGGCTCTAATAATAAGTAAGAACCGGGATGTGATTGCGACACTACCGAGAAGCGGGTTCCGAGAAAAGTGAGTACCGAGCAGTGTGAGAGTGCGATGGTACGGAGACGGTATGGAGACGGGAATAACCAGGAACAGGAAAGAGGAAGGGAGGAAAGAGGAGAGAAAGAACGAACAATGATCCGAAAGGCGGTGCTGAGAAATCAAGAAGAAAGAGGTTATATATACGTAAAATCGGCACTGTGTGGCTATTGGAGTAGATGCTGTATGCTATATACAATATAGTAATAGCACATACTGCAACTGCAATAGTACATACTAGAATAATACGTATTTATAATACACCAATACATAGTACATCAATTTATCTACTTTGAACGGAACCTATACTGTACAGCTATACAGTAAATGCAATAACCACCGAGCGCCATTACTAATGGTTGCACCCCCACAGTTATGACGTTACAAATCACAGCCCCAAAAGAAATCCAAGAGTGAAGATCCTCCGAATCCCATGCTATCAACTGGTATATACAAGAAAATGCGGCTGTAATGCTCTACACGGACTTCCACCATCTGTATCTCCGCTGGAGTCCCTGGCTGTGTAGCATGCTGTAATAGGCCAGTATGTGCATGTCCGTATCCTCGTTGTTGGCGGCGTTATA
Source organism: Scheffersomyces lignosus (assembly GCA_001599395.1). Lineage (NCBI taxonomy): Eukaryota > Fungi > Ascomycota > Pichiomycetes > Serinales > Debaryomycetaceae > Scheffersomyces > Scheffersomyces lignosus. The sequence goes on along the minus strand of BCGS01000002.1, from coordinate 913,837 downwards.
GTCGTAATCGTGGTGCTAACCGAAGTCAAGGGGGCGAGCCATACCATCGGTTCATCGGCCTCCCCCACTGAATGTCACCTTGCCAACTCATTTGTAATTGCAAAGGCTGCAATTCCAGGCGTGTATCTAGACAATCAAAGTGGGCTCCTGTGGTCACTTCCGATTGTCTGTTATTCTTGTCTGGAAAAAGGTCCCATAGGCGTCGGCCAAGACACTCCCAGTTAGCACCCGTGTTCCACTAGGAGCAGCCTGTGCCATTGATACAGTCATATTTTCCGGAGATCTTCAGGTCAGATACTAAATTTCATGTTCGCTCGTTACAAGAATAAAATTTAGTCCCATTCCTGATCCATACACAAACTTGAAGTTTTAGCGAATTCCGGGCAAATTATCTCCATTCCCCCTTCCTATCTATTACCAGATTCACACAATCCTCCATTGATAACGCGTATCTCCTCCACCAGCCCTTCCTGTCCCATATCACCACTTGACCTATGAGATAATACATAGACAATGAATGCAAATTTATGCTGATAGTGAGAAACATGCACGTGACATGCCACATCTCGGAAATACTCTCCACTTGAAGCCAATGAGCGGGTTTATTGCCGAGTTGTGGATGGCTGTAAAAAAAAGAAAAGTGAGAGTTTTCCGCTTTCGGATTTCCTTGAGGTTGACTTTTGGCTGCTAAAAACGAGCGAGAAAATAATATTATTGAGGTTTTTGTATGTGACAGTTGTTGCAACTAAAACATGCAAGCCACTGATGGAAATGAAGAGATTCACTAGTGGTTGAACTAGAGACGACAAACTAATGGCGATTGATGTATATGTGAAATAGCCATTGCAGCCGTAGCTGCAAAATGGTTTGATTTTTATTTTAGCTTATTCAAACGGATGTAATGTAACGAAGTCAAGTGGTCTTTCATTGAAGGAGTACTCTCAGCAATTGTAGCTATTTACCTAGTCTATAAATATATATATAGTCAAAACTTTAGACGCTTTCTTCACGAAGTATACGAATTGAACTCTACTAGTTGGTACATCTCATTGTTAGGATGGTCTTCGTCACCAGGCTTCGGTGTAACAGCATTCAAGTACTCAAATTTATAATCATTGCTACCCTCAATAGCCTTAATACCACCAGCACTTCCAGGAGCAGACCCGCTACCACTAGATTCAAATTGCAACTGTTCGAAGAAGGACTGCGTAGTGTTTGTGCTTGTATGGTTTTCACTATTCGTTTGTTGTTGCTGATGTTGAGCTTCCTCTTGCCTCAAGATCTCGTGATTATCTAATGTTTTCTGCTTCAAGATCTTAATTTGCTTGACCCTTTGAGACCAATTGGACGTGTAAAGGCCAGAGATATTAGCATGCCACACTCCTGCAAACTGATCTGCCACTATTGCTAAGTTTCTGATGAAATCGGGTAAGTTTTCTCCAGAAACTATTTTGAAATGGCATGTTGCGAAGATACCTGGAACACCGGACCTTCTGTAAGTCTTAACCTTGAAAAGGTGACTGTTTGACGATGTATTACTTTCATGGTAGTCATCATGAGAGTCAATTAAATCTTTGGACTTTGTATCCGGGCTTGTTGTTCGTGAAGTGGACAACGTATGAGGAGAAATGACAATATTCAAGAAGTTGAACTGCGACTTAATCAAATTAAAGTTGAACTCCAATCCTGACTCGTCAAAATAGATATTAACGTAGTTATTTCCAATATGTCTCTTCTTCAAATCTACTTGCCTTTGATCAGTCTCTCCATGAACTTGATTGTGCATCATAGTAGTCGTATGGAAAATGATTTGCGTTGTTTTATCCCGCCAATACCTAGCATATTCACCATCTAACCCATTTTCTGAGTCTAATCCTCCAAGATATATTTTAGGAGGATTTTGTCTCAACTTGTAAAGACTTCCAAGTCTTTCGAGGAAGCAGTGATATGTACTGGAACCTACTTGGTTCTTAAGAACGTCGGCTTCTTTTGATTGTCCTTTTCCAATATATATAACTCCAATTTTGTGAAATTCAACTGTTGGTATCCTATCTAAGACAGACAAAGCTCTCAAAACAATTGAATCTTCAACGATAGGAATGGGTTTCGAATTAGGTGTAGAATCAATATTGTCAAATAGCTGCAACAAATAATAATTTGAATTAACAATGTTAGTAGCATCATCCACGTTCTGCTCATGTTCAAGTCGTATCGACAATTTAGCCACACCGGTCGGTCTTCTGATTATCAAGGTGGTATCACCATTCGTAACGTTAGTATCAATGCTAATGACACTATTTCCAATAATCCACCGACTAGTATTTAAGTTTTTGTCGTTCGTGGCAAACGTTGCTGTTGAGTTAATTATTTTCAATGGCAAATCACTGTATGTGAATCTAATGATAAAATCAAGAAACCCTACAGTTTGGTCATCCATTTCTGTAGCTCCTTCATTGCATAAAATGAGGTTCTTTACCAAAAAGGAGGAGAGTCTCTTACGATCGCTAACATTAATTTTCAAGAACCAGTTTGAGATGACATTATACGATATGGTGAGCAAATACTGTGACATTATGGGCGTAATCTCGGTGGACTGAGTGGACGGGGTCTCTTCAACTTGTGCATCCACACCATGTGTCTGCAATACATTATGATCCACTGCCAGGTTTCTGTTCTTGATGTCATTGGCATACTGAATGTATTTAAATGCAATTCCAAAAACTCGTTTGAATTCATCAATAGTAAAATTCGACGTCAAAACTGGTAGATGAATCAAAGACATAAGAAACTCGAGGGCATGTGTACTTGCGAAAGTACTAGATACTCTGGTTTGTAATTTGGTCAATATAACTGTCAAATACTTCTTGATCGAAAGGGGAATCTCATAGCAACAAACAGTCAAAATATTTATACATGGGATTGCAGTTTTTTCCCATGAACTTAGTCCAAAGATCAAAGAATTAACAATGTTATCTTCATCATACTTCGAGAACTTATCGTGGTATGCAAGCAACGATGAGAAAGTTCTTACGTATGCCACTTGTAAATCAGCTTTAGTGAAGTCATTGGGCAATTTAATGGAATTAGGCAAGTTTAGGGTCAATTGCTCACAGACTATGTTTTTTAATTTAATGATTTGTTCATCATTCTTGAAGAACAATTGAATGTTAGATAACTGTGCAGTGAAATGAGCCCAGATATACGAGTATACCTCCCAATCCACGAAAAGTTCCATAATCTTTATGACTAGATCAAACCACCTTGTTAAATTTATTGTAAATTTATTCTTGCTTTCCTTTGGCTCTTTCTCATTGAATGACATACTCGAGTTATTATTTTGCGACTCATCATGACCTAGCATCAAGTTCTTAGATGGCTTATCAAAATAAGCTTCAGGCAAGTAAGGAACATCTTCTGGGTATACCCATTTATAATGTTGCATATTGTCTTTATTCAAGTTTGAATCTGCTACACTCCTCTTGAATGCAACTGCTAAACCGTTCATATCAGATGGTTGTGTAACATAAATGAAGTTTTCCCTGGTGACTCTAATTCTGATTAAGGTCTTACTCAAAATTAAGAGTAATTCAGCATTTCTGGTATCCACGGCGTAATTGAAAATCTTAAGCATTATCTCATAACATTCTTGCGCCTTCTGTCCATCCTTGATCAAAGTGATAACAAATATTCTTGCTATGGCTTTCGTAAACTTCAGGAGAAACATAGGCGATAGCGAAGGGGAAGATGAATTCTGCGTATGTGTTGTGAAGGAACCGACCGAACTGATGGATATCAAGCTACGCTGCTTCTCTTGTTGAGTAGGGATCTTTTTCAAGTCAAAAGACTGGTAGAACAACGAGCAAAGTTGTTTGAACTGACTAGTGGTCAGTTGAACTGCTGAAAACATAAATAAGTTGTCCACCAAATAATCCACAAGCATATCATCGTTCTCACCCATTGATCTTCTTAAGATTTCTAGAATTAAATCATAATTAATGCTGCTTCGAGCGAATATGGATAAAGAGGTTTCCAAACCTTCTTTGATCACACGAATACAATCAACTTTCGTCTCGAAATTGTTTGAGTTATAGTAGAAGTAGTTTAATAACTTTATGCAGTTATCTCTCCAAAACGGATTCATTAATGTACATAGCTTTTCCTCATTGTAGAACTGAAGGACAAACTTTATTGTGGGATTGCTTAGATATTGATAGTTCTGGATCATGAAATTAATGAGTTTTTCTTTCGGAGTTTGCAATTCGTGACTTTCATATAATACTTGTAAAGAAAGACAGATGGACAGCATGTAGCTCTTGTCTTGATCCGAGTTGATTCTCAATCCTTTGAGAACATCATACATAGAAAGAGTGCTGGAGTACCATAACTGGAATGGTAAGATTTTGTCGAAGGAGTCGTTGAACTGTAAGTCAAAATTGATGCTGTATGACTCTTTTGAGAAAAGGCGGTCGAAAGACCGCAAAAATGCTGAGTTGATGAGTGGTATATTATAATTAATGGCAGCCTTAGCCGCTTTGAGAACGTTTAAGTACATGAAGTCGATGGATATTCTGTTCTGTGTGACATTGGTCAACTGTATTCGTTGAACTAGCTCGATAGCTCCGATACATGAATTGATTGGGGTTGTGTGTAAGTTCATCTCCTGAACCGATGTCGAAGACCCTCTGTATCTTTGTAATTCCAGGTTGTGTATTGACTCACATAAGCCAGTAACCAATAGCTGGAAGGTATCTTCATTAGACAATCCATCTATAATGGTCCATATTATTTTATCCAAGTCCTCATCTAGTCTCATTCCATATAGAGCTGACAAGAAGTCAGTAGTGTTGTCAAAGCATTCCATAGGAACGCCACCAAACAATATTACGGAATGGATGAGTTCTAGAATATTCATTAGTATCAATTTGTTTGTGGTCTGGAACCCTATTTCCACGACACGATTCAATATAGTCACGATAAGTGATTCGTCAAGTAAGGTGAAATTAAACTTCAAGCAATTCTTCACAAAGTCGATGGTAGTGATGAGAAATCCGAATTCTTTGTCGTTGGCTAAAGCTTTCTCATCTTGTAGTTGATCTTGGAATACGTAGTTTTTGGATATTGGACTTAATAAGAATAAACTCAAGTCGAGGAATGTATTGAAATTCTTCTCTTCGTCATAAATGCAGAAATCGTGGATATCTCTTCCGTCGTTGGTAAGGGACTTAAGTGCCACGAGAAATAGGTCGTACTCTGGATCTATCTTTCCGCTTGGTTTTAACTGACAGAACAGTACAATATCTTTGAAGTAGCGTAGTTTTGCTCCTACCGCATCGTCATCGTGTTTTATGCATTGGTTCAAGAGCTGTAGGGAAACTCTTCGTACTGAGCTCAGCATTCTTGGATTACACATGTCTCGTGCCAAGTACCATAGCTCAGGAATTGAAGATATGGAGTATTTGTCTAGCGACTCGCTGAGTTTAATGGCGGTGGCTGTTCTCACGGACAACGAGCCCGATTTGAGCTGTTGGAAGAGCTGTGGAAGGTCTTGGCCTCCTCCAACAACCGTGGGGTTTATCAGCACAGGCACATTCTTGGTTGAGGCCTTGAGCGATTTGGTGAGTGACTTGAAGACACTTCCAATGCCCGAGCCACTGATATTGGGATGATGAGTGGACATTCTGGGAGAAAAGCGTCTAAAAATGCCCTCTTAAATCACAAATAACCAGCCGGAGGTCTTTATCTAGCACTACCGGTAATCTCACCTATTCTCACTACACTTCTATCTAAGTCTATGTCTTTCCTCCTACTGTTCTCTTCCTCAGCTATTGCTCACAAGTCTAATCTCTGCACTTAACAGAATGAAAAATAGATTGTGAAAAAATGATTTTCTGTGCAGCCGATTCTGATGAGTCGCGCCAGGCTTAACTATGGGAGTGAGTCAGGTGGGTTGCAAGGTGAGAGAGAGGGAGAGGAAGAGGAGTGGAGATCAGGTGAGAGTTGGGTTCCGCGGGGAAAGTTGCTTAGTAGATGGGAGAAAGATGGGGGATGGAAAGAGGAACTGGAAGCAGTTGTGGCGAGGGCGCGGTTCTGGATAATCTTGCAATGAGATGGTCTGTTTTGTGGGGTTGTGATCCTGCCCTTGTCTTGACATGAAGCATGCACTGGGCTGCCTGTTCTGCGTGGAGATGGCGATCTATTGTCGCTGATAGAAACGGATGGTAATGGGGATCATCACAATGCGCGATAATGATAGATAGCAGTTGTTGTTATTGCAAAACTCATCCGTTTGGTGAATAACTGGCACTCTATTATTAGCCGTTGCTCTTCACTTCATAGAGGCACGTATATGCAAAAGGTCTTAAATTGAGCCCTGATACTGTCAATTATATAGCCTCAGTATACTGGTCGAAGGTACGTGTCATCCATCGTGGAGGGGGTTATATAGATGAAAACAAAGCTTTCCTGTAGAAATTTGCTCCCAGTTTCTCGATATTAATAATAAGTAGGGAGGACAAGCTCACCCATGGCTGTAAATTAATGTATGCGCAGTAATGCTCCCTTACATTATTCATAGGTAATGCTTTTATTTTACGTCTTACAAAGTCGTCATTCGATTCTATGTTCGATTAATTCAATTAATTCGTACTACTCTACTCTTCGTACGAGATCCCTTTTTATATACCCTATTTTACAATCTTTATACTCCAGACTAACACCAGAATTGATATACTCTGTAGTATAATGGCTTTGAGCGCAAAATGGCTCTTTCTTCCTCCAATTCCTGCTTCAATGCCTCGATATCTGCCTCTCTTCTTCCTGAGTCAATATCAATCTCCTTAGCTCTGATGAACAAAATCCAGTTCTTTCTCCAGATTTTGTGACCGAAGTAGAAGATAATTAAAATGACAAAACCAAGGTAACTCTGGAAGAAACTCAGAGCATTTGGTGATTCACCCAAAGGGAACAAAGACAACCAGAATTGGGCAATGATTACCAAAGTATTCAATAAAACACCAAACCAAGATCCGATAACACCGGTTTGAGAGGTGAAGGCCAATTCTTCAGTAGTTCTACCCTGAAGTTTTAATGCCGTTCTGAATCTGATATGGGAAAGACAGATAGACAACCAAGTGAAGATTGAACTCAATGCTGAAATAGACAATAACCAGTTGAAGACTTCCGCTTGCTTTCCACTCGCAGCAATGAAACTCAATAGTCCGAAGATGTTGGTTATCATAATAGCTACTAATGGTCTACCAGCTCTGTCGACGTAACCACAAATTTTAGGAGCTAAACCCTGCTCAGATAAAGCAGTTAAAGTTCTCGATGTGGCATAAACTGAGGAGGAACCAACAGAAATGACAGAAATAAGGATGACAGCGTTCATCACCGATGGCAAACCACCAATTCCACCATTGTGAATGGCAATGACAAACGGAGAAGCTGTAACATCGACGGAACTAGCTCCCAACAATCTAGGAGAGTTAGATGGAACCAAGAATGTGATCAAGGTCAATGAAACCATGTAGAACATCAAAATTCTCCAGAAGACTTGCTTGGTAGCTTTTGGAAGTGATTTTCTTGGATGATCAGCTTCAGCTGCTGTAAGTCCGACCAATTCAGTACCACCAAAACTAAACGCAGCAGTGACGAATACACTCACAACACCTTTGAATCCATTGGCAAATGGACCAGGGTTGTGCCAGTAAGTAGCACCATAGTGGTGACCTTTTGGACCTCCACCGGCAGCTAAAACAATGGATACAATAATGAAACCAATGACAGCTAAGACCTTCAAAGTAGAGAATACGAACTCGGCTTCTCCGTATGCTCTTACGCCGAAAAAGTTAATGGATGCTACAACAATGTAAAAGATAAGGACCCACACATCGGCGTTGATGTTTGTATTCCAGTATTTCATGGTAATAGAACCTGCCACTAATTCCAATGGCAACAAAACCAAGAATTGGAAGAAATAGTTCCAAGCAACCGAGAAACCGACACTTGGGTCAATGAATCTGCTGGCATATACGTTAAATGATCCACTAATTGGGAACGTTACGGCCAACTCAGCCATTGCTTGAATGGTACAGAGAATGGATGCTCCCATCAAAGCCCATGCAATAAGAATACCACCTGGGCCACCAGTACTTAAAGCGGAGCCAGTACCGATGAGCAAACCCAGTCCAATGGCGGAAGCGATTGCAATCATCTGCAAATGTCTGTCCTTCAATTTTCTTTTAAGGTGGGATTTGGAAGTATTCACATTGATTCTCTGGATGTCAGTCATATGAGCCTCATCGTCGTTTTCGTAAATTTTCTTGTGTGTGAACTCTTCAGTCTCAAGAGCAGGCTTGAACGAGTCCTTGAAGGACTGCCATTTGCCGTGACTGTGAGTGTCCTTCTCCTCGTATGGAGGCGACGATTCGGAAAGTAGTCTACTGTCACTGGACCCTTGGCTCTGGGTTCTTGTCACTGGGACACTGTCAGAGTAGACAGAGTTAGACTGTTTAGGATGCATTTTGGCGCAAACTAACGATAAAGAGAACCTACAACAGTTTATTCCAAAAGTTCAAATTTTACCATCCCACTTTTCTACATGTACCTCCCATTGCTTTTGTATCCTTTTCCACCTTCTACAGTCCCATTGCAAGACTCATAATCTGCACGGTTTTTTCCTCACCTCATACCGTTAGAACGGCATTATGCACCTCATCGGCAATTTGGCTGCAATTTTTGCAGCGAGCCGAGTCAGTAAGTCATGTGACTTGTATTGCGGTAGAGAGTCAAACAGTATGGGTCATCGCCAGCATAATGTACTGTTTTTGTCCCGGAAGGAGTTCTAGTAGATACCGTCAATATTAGATTTGTGGTACTGGACGAGGGAATCTGTACCTGGAATACTTCTAACTTCCCCGACTAATGAGTGTGTGTTATCCACTAACTCCACGGTCTCTGTACGAGGAAGTATTTTACTGCGGTTGGCGGGTGCCGGTCAGATCACTCAAGTGGTGCCTGGAGCCAGTACATAAAATATTTTCGGGTATTCTTTTAGACACATCTATATACTGTATGCTGGGCTAGCTTCCTTAAGTATCACAAAGGGTAAGATGGGGAACGGATTATATATATTGCTTTTGAATCTAGAATAATATTATTGGAACGCTAGCGAACGCTAGGTAATTAATTATTCTTTTAAAGGAGTGGAATCAGCCGTCCGTCACTATTATTGTAAGATAGAACGGTTTCAACCACGTTTCGATTTTGCCTATTGTAGATCCGAAAGTGTAGTAAATGCCTACTTACGTTGACCTACCAACCGGGCCTTGTCTTGCATTCAGGGATATTTCTCCAATCTCAGTTCCCCCCTCTTTTTGTTTATCTCTCTGTTGCAGCCTAATATGTGCCACGTTTGCATCCTACAACAGATTTCATGTTGATTCTGTAATTCTACACGTTTTCATATGATGATGATGATGTTAGCATTGAACGTAAATAAATACTCTAGTCATTAAAAGGTATTAGTATGAAGTGAAAATAGGAAAATTAAAAGTAGTGGTCGAATAGTAATAAATAAAGAATGCTAACCATAAATCAAATCCACGATGTAACAAAGCCCTCCTCCGAATGTGACTCTCTGTAATGTTCTTCTTAACCATTTCGGCCTGATCCCAACGAACATGTTTCCGCAATTGTATCCCTCGGATTCGATTCCGATACCCCATTTGATGTTTTCTCTAACGTTGCAACCCGCCCAGAAGTTCCACCACTTATGTCTTTCGCAAACTTTCAATCTGAGCAAGTTCTTCATTAGTGGTCCACGAGGACCACTAATATATTTGTATCCCCCAATAAAGAAATATCTTTGTCTTGGGTCGTTATCAGGAAGTTGATTGTCACCCCAATGGCCAACAAACGACAACCAGTCACCGTACTCCTTTTCTCTGCCAACGTGCTTAACATTGGTATTGTTCTGAGCATGGTAAATCCTCTTTCCATCGAACGTATAACCGAGGTAGTTTTTAGTAGGGTTCCACAATGGGCCTCTGTCTGTAAAATCAGATAAGATACCGTAAGGTAAGTCATGTGGGTGTTGTCCAACACTAACGTAGTTAGCATGAGTTCCTCTGGCACTGAAGATTATTGGGTGAGTTGGTTGAAGCGAATATTTCTCCAAGTTGTGGTAGTAGTATGCTCCGCCTCCTCCATGGGCAGAAATCCACACAATGACTGGTTGTCCGTTGTAGAATCTAACCAAGGAGTGTTCCCAGTCACCAACGTGGTTACCATAAGGGCCGGAACCCATGACGAAAGGTCCCAAGTTGAACGAATAGAAGTAAAACCAGTAGGCATCTACCCATCCGTTTCCCTTGTCCACGACGATTAAGGTTGCTGGAGCATCTTTGATCTCACCGTTGATCAAGTTCGGTTTATTCTTTAATCCCGTAATCCACTCTGGGTCGGCATCAAAGTCGGAATCAGAAGTTAGGAAAATCTCTTCGTCAGTGGGCAACTTCCCCAACTTCGTGATGTCCAAGTCCTCTGTGCCGGGAACGATGGTACTGTTTTCGTACTCTACGTGGAAGTTAGTGACGAATTTCTTGATGTCGTAAGGTAAATATCTTTCTTCGCTGTACAAGTGAACCAAAGGTGCGTAATCTATGACATAGTGAGGAACTTCACCGTTCACTAGGGTCCTCTCGCTCTTCTTAGGAAGACTTATGATGGGAGGCAAGTTCTGGAAATGGGTAGGGGAACGCAACATGCTTTCAATTTTCATTTCTCTTTCAGGATCCTGAATTGTTGCTAGAAGGATGTTATCTAGGTTGGCTTCGAAGGCCGGTATGGCTGTCGCCGAAGCTGACGATGCAGTGATGGCTAGTATCGATAGCCAGTACAATATATGTTGCATGATGAGTAATAAGATGAGTAGGGGATACCTAGCAGTAGCGGTATTTTGGTGTGGATATTTGCTGTTATTGGGGGCTTCTGTGGTACGTAGATACTCAAGGTTGGTTGATGATTGGCAATGGTGTTCTCTATCTATAACTAGTTTCGCTGGAGTAGTTCTTAATGCTGTAAACGGCGGATCTGCGATTACCAGCGGTTAAAGTAAAGAATTGATTTGCTCTTCGAAGGAGTTACAGACGAAGGTACAGCCAAACTGCTCTAAATGTATAACAAGTAATGATATCTATAAGTATATGTATAAATACAAACTTAATCTAAAGTGCTAATCAGAAGCAACTATAATTTAATCTCATCCGGACACTCCTCTGTTTATATACTCTAAATGGTTTTACAGCTCAAAGTACCGCATTCAGTAATGGCCGGAAACCATGGGGTTGATCATGGAATTGCTTTTGGGGCATGCACGTGAGAGCCTGCAAACGTGACGCTGCGACATAAGTGAGAGTGGCAGTTAGTGCTGTGAATGCTGTGAAGCGAGTGACGGACAACAAAAATGACGCAGGGAACGACAGAATAGGGGCTGGAAGAGTGCGATGCGAGAGCACAGAGAGCTATGCTAGCTGAAATACTAATAGGAACATCGGCAGTTAGCGTCGGGTTGACAATAAATCACATTGGGTTATCTGGAAGACAAGTAAGACAAATGGTACACAGTAGTTGTCAAGTAGATACAATGGATCTGATAAGACATGGGCAAGGATTGGGGATACGATAGATACGAAATACGTCACCGGAAATTAATTGCCTGCACCGGTAGTAAAGCGGTTTCTAGTATCGGTCGGGATTAAATCTCTCGCTATCGCTTGTTCGGGCATGGCCAGAAAATCGATTTCGCAATATTTTGGTCACACGAGTGAACTGGCACGGCCAAGTGGCTGTATATATTTTGGACCCCATAGTTTACACTTCCAGAAATACTTTATTTTGTTCTATAGTAGTAGTTAGGAGTAGCTAGAAGTTTCTATTACCATACAAGGTGATATATCAACATGAGAGTTACCCTATTCTCGGGTATTTCGTTCGTGATTTTATACACGGCTCTCGCACTTTCAGAAAGCTCTCAAAATTTTAATGGAACTGGTGAATTGGTGTCCAGCTCAGACAACGAGCAGGCTATGGAGAGCAATTGGTCGAACGAAACTATGTCTATAGGGTCCATTCACGACGCATCCGATGAAAACCACATCTATATGTATGAAAACCCAGATTTTCCACAAAATGAGGTAAAACCATCATCGAACGACTCCATTATTATTTCTGGTAAACCTTTAGAACCATGGATACTGGAACAAACGAAGATTGTACAACGAGTGAATGGATCATTCACGCTGCAGGTTACCAAAATTTTCAGCAAAGTTGCATTTTTCTTTGGATATGACTGGAAGTCCTGTCAGTCACTTCAGCTTGCCGTCACTGGAGATGGTGGCTTGTATTTTATTATACGTGTGGAGGATATAAATGGGCAAGGTTGCGATATATTTGAACAATACAAGGCAGTATTTGATGGAATAAAGGACTGTGTTAAAAATGTTGAAATTTTGGGTGGTGAATGGTGTATTCATGTAACAGATAATGGATCCGTGGAAGGATATGTTGTGATTGTATTTAGTAAAGCTTTTCGAGAAGATGTCTGCGGTGAAAATGCTACATTTGGTTTGTGGTAATGGGTACGCTTCAGGGCCCTTTCATGTAAAGGATAGACATATTAGAGTTTAAGCCGTAAGTTTCCATTGAGGTGTAATAATATGAACGGAATTAGAACCAATTTTTTTTCTAATCCTCTGAATAATTCATCGGCTTATGTAGTTGCTGGTATTCAATAAGTTCTTTCCATTCTTCTTGTGTGTGGTGTATAGTCCTGCTTAACACCACCTGATTCCCCCTCCTTCACTTTAAGTACATACTAATCACCGAAATCTCCACCACAACCATTGCCATTACCTCTACAACGGGCTTCACAGAATGTGCCAAAAGAAACATTTTGCAACTACCACACACCACAGAAAATAGAAATTCAACCACCGTAATGACGTTGAGGGAGCCAGACACATATTGTGTTGAGACCTATGCCGCAACACAAACTTACAAGCTTTCACTTGGCCATGGATGATCCCAAATAGGCAATTTGTAGTGTATTTGTGCAGATAATATAGGGTTGTGGAAGAGCTGGGCTGGTTAATATACGACGACTACGTTTCTTGTTGTCTGATAATAATAATTGTAGATGTGTGAAGAGCTGTAAGTGGTAAGATTAGGGTTATAATTTGGAGCTCAATTCTATTAGAAAGAGGAGACAGAATCTGGTAATGAGCTGTAGTATTGTTGATTTAGTAGGCGTTAGTATGGGTCATGAATGAGTATGAGATAATGTGAGGCCTATATTCTGGCGGACCCAATTTTGTTCAATAAATAATTGTGCTTGTATTTGCTTTATTCTTCAATATTACCGTATAGTATTATTCTATTCTAGTTACTGTACATATTGTAAAACATGAAATGAGCTCCGTGGTCCTGGGATCTAATGGTCTCTAATTGTGTTTTCAGCGAATCACTCAGTAATTCTTTATTAGACTCTTCGACTCGAACCATTCTTTCCTCTTCTTCAACTAACAAATCAAATCAGATAGCTTAGAAAACAAAGATTTGGTCTCCTAACTTGGAAACTGGCTTGGCCTTTTGGTATCCCAAACCAACAGCAGCCTTCTTCATGGCACTGATCATTGGTGGTGGGCCACACAACAACAAGTTGGTATCGTCGGAAGCCTTTGGCAAGTGAGTGTCCATGATTTCTGGGGTAACGAAACCAACGGATCCAGTCCAGCCTTCCGGGGCCTCGTTCAAAACGTAGTGGACCTTCAATCTGTCTGGATGTTCCTTGGACCACTTGTCTAATTCATCCTTCAACAAAATATCGCTCTCGGTGACGTTAGCATAAAGTAAGTGAATCTTGGTTTGGTCTTCTGGGTTTCTAAGGATAGCAGTGATGATCTGGTACATTGGAGCAATACCAGTACCACCAGCGATCATACCGAAGCTCTTGACCATGTTAGGAGTGTAGGTGAAGAAACCCTTTGGACCTCTGAACTCGACGTGCTCACCAACTTTCTTGATGTCAACATGCTTGGAAATGTTACCGGCCTCGTAGGTCTTGATCAACAAGTCGAAGTATCCCAATTCGTCGTCGGTGGAGATAGGGGTGTAAGATCTGACCACTTCCTTACCGTTTATGGTGGCACCAATGGAGATGTGCTGGCCAATAGGCAAGCCCAATCTGTCGGTGGTCTTCGGAAGACCGAAACGGTACACGCTGGAGTTGTGGGACACTCTCTTCTTCTCGATAAGAGGGAACTTCTGGAACACGTCTGGCTTCAAAACTGGGCCGTTGTTCTGGCTTTGTCTGAAGAAGTACAAGATCACGAATGATGCGATGGTAACTGCGACGGAAGCGAACACCAACAAAGGGTTGGTTTCAGTATCGGACATTTTGGCGATGTGGTGTTTTTCGGCGGGGTCTGTATGTCTAGATGTCTATGGTGGACCGGACCTCGAGGATAAAGAAGAATTGTTGGATCTTTTCTCGATGTTCCTGATGTCTCGTTCCATAAAATCTCCAGGGTGAAAAATCTAAATCCGACTCGTTTATATATGTGCCAGATCGGTGGGTTACCCAACCGAAACACGAGCGCGAGTTGTCCAACCAAAAACACGCCCATAGTGAAGAGATGGTACAACACGACATGAGCACGGAGCATGAGATACAGACATGAGAAATGAGACACGAGACACGAACAACCCACGCACTATTTCGCTGTACGGTGTACGGTGTGTCACTGTTAAGAGACAGAGAGAGTAAGACAACATCGTTTCTAGTGCCATTGTGGGGCTAGTTTCCAGTGGTGATAGCATTACCCGGCGACTTTTTGCACCTCTTCTGATGAGCCGTTGGGTGATATTGGGATACAGTATGCGATGGAATACCCAGTGCGGATGTCGTATTGTCAGTCGTCGTATTGTTATCTGGATTGAGTAAAAGTATCCTCTGAAAAATGCGTATGCCTTCTTTGTTTATGCGTACGCAGTGACGGATACTGTGAAGTTCCGTGCGTAGGTGCACAGGAGGAGAGTTGATTTAGCACATGATAGTGAGTGGGGGAGAGCTACGAAACGGGTGCCCGGAACCATGTGAAGTGGAAGACAGTGTAGGGAATGCCGAGATGGGCAATGTGTAATGTCTTGGGGGTTCAGTCCACTGAGGTTAAAAATCTGGGTTCGGAGGTTGGCCGTTTTAGACTACGGGTGGTACCTGCTGCTGTAAATTACTCTGTGCATTTGGGTGGGGTTTGGGCGTTTTAGACTATTCTTTTCGCAGTCATTAAATGTAGTGGAATGTGGAGGCTATAGATTCTTGATGATATCGGCATCCAGTAGGCCCCCTCTATGCCTGTTATCCACCACAGCTCCAAAAGTCGGTGGTACCGCCTCTAGCCCAGAGAATGCTGGAGTTAGGCACTGATGCATAGAATTACTGAATCGGGAAAAGAGTTCCCAGAATGAAACAATAACTGCAAAAACGAGAAACAGTTTTGGATCTACTTGTAATAACATCCAAAAATGAAAAGCCCAGTACCAGTTGTATTGTACATCAAGGGAAACTGTCATCGGACTAACGTGCTTATGTCTTCGTTATATACGCAAACCCTCAATGAAAACAAAATGAACTCGGCTTGAGCACCAGTAATGTATTCCTATGTACATTTACTCGATCTAATTGCTATCTGCTATCTTTACATTAATCATTATTAATTTGGCATATATCTAATAACCATCTATCTTTTATGTTCTACTTTGTTCTCTGTCCAATAACTCGTCTTCGTCAACTTCACCTCCATCCTTCACATTCCATTGAGCGCTAATGTCCCATCTGGAACCCTTGGCGTTGATACTGACGTATTTGACAAACTTCAAGACGGTAGGGTCTCTCAAAATCAACGTAAGAGAATTCCACTTACATTGACTCGTATAGAGGACACTATCGTCGTTAGGATCATTGGCACGATAGACAGCTGGGTCATCATCTTCTTCAAAATCCTCTCCGTCCTCTCCATCCTTACCCTGCAAGGCCATGCACAATTCATATCCTCCGAACTCACCAGAGTCCCAATTCTTGGGGTTCATGGCAGTTGGAGTCAAGTTCAAGGTGGCCTCGAGCAACACATTCAATTCTTCTTCGCCCCGAGCGAGAGATTTCTCGGTAGTAGTTGCTAGGATGAAATCGTGGCCTGGACGGAATCTTCTAACTAAGACTTGATCGCTAGTTACTATTAAACTAGTAAGTAATTTTAACCACTTTTTAAATACCACAGATCTCACGAAGGATGCTAATTCGATCAATTTGGTATCAGCGCTATTCTCAGACTTCAAGAGACCGAAATTAGGAGCCTCCTGAGGGCCAATTTGATTCACAAACTTAATTCCTTTCTCCGTTTCTTCAAAAGAACTCTTTCCATCAATATACATGAATCTTTGCTTGTGTGGAGGTATGGCACATTTCCATGGATGCTGAACTAATTTCGAAGTCTGGGGTGCTGCTGTATTCAACTCCGTTTCTCTAATTAGCGTCCTCAATTGTCCAGCGTAGTCATCGTTTAAGATATCATTGATTTCAACCACATTTTCTTCCATGAAAATCTTATTCAATTGTTGGATATTGGTTGGCTGCAAAAAGATGGGGTTGAGGAATTGTTTCAAATATTTCAACTCGCTAGAAGTCAATTCTGAGAACTCCTCTTCGTATAACTTCAACTCTTCATTAGGAATATCAGTCCTGAATGGTTTTGGGAAATCGTATTCTTGTAATTCTTTACTCTGCAATTGCTGTAAGGTGGATCTCGATTCAGTTTCCTCTTGTTCACCTGGAACAAAGCCTGGCTCACCAGGTTGAGGGATATGAAACCATCCTTGAATAGATAATCTCTGTTTGTCTACTCTCACCTCTTCAACGTCATGGAATGATAAACCTGGCTGAACGGTGAAAAATGCAATTTGGTTGAATTGAGGTACCAATTTTGAATGGAAGTCTGTTTCTGGGACATTAGGAACAATTGCAGGGAACAATCTCAATCCACCTCCATACTGAGCTTTCCAAGTTCTGTCTGGGTCCGGCAAGTATAAGATAAAACTTACCCTTCTGGACCCAATGACATCATCATGGGTGAGCAAATGGCATCCTTTGGTGTAGGTATTAATAGACATGTCGGTTTTGACTCCACTCAATTTTCCGCAACCTGTGATCTTTGATACTACATCTCTGAATTCCTCCGAGTATATGGCAGAACGGAGCTTAAACAATGATGGTAATCTCGAGAGATCGTCCCAATCCAACCCGGACAAATTTGCAAGATCTCCAGACTGAAAAACTTTATAGATGTCAGTCTCTTTCTTGGTAAAGGCAATCTCGCTCAAGACTTCACTACGGACATTTCTCAACAAGGTATCGTCCATAAGCTCCCGGATAGTTCCCCATCTGTATGGTTGACTCTCCGTGATCTCTGTTGTCATTTCATTCTGAAAATTTTCGTCCCATATCTTCTTGTTGAAGAAGCCGTTAATGTCTTCTTTTGCGAAGGTGGTGTTTAGTTTCTTACCACCGTCGGGGTTCGCCAATTCGGATTTGCCTGTTCTTTTCGTCATTGTAAGTGATATGAATCTCTTTGGGGACGGAAATAGATAAGCCTATGCCTTTAGCTAAACTCTGATATACGAACACCGTACAAGACATTCGTAATAATACTAGGCATAGAATAGTAGCACCATTATTCACTGGTCCGTATACCGGTCCCAGATGTCAGGTGATGCTCATCTCATCGCTACCATATGAAGCGGTTTTGGTAGATGCAGTTTTGGGTTGGACTTTAGACTGCCAGTGAATCTGCAACCTGGTGACCAGAGTAACCAAAACGACACAGCGATAGAGCTTTGGCACCTGCCACAAAATCAAAGATGATACGTCTCTCCACCGCACCGGGGTTTTTTGGTGGTGGTAGGCTCGCTTCGGCTGAGTTTGTGGTAGTATTACTAACTCGGAGTACACACTGTAGGATATATAATTGACAAGGAGTCCCAAATATATCACCACCAAATAACCATTTTCCATCCAAAATCTCGTTTATTAAAGCACAAATAGCATCTCAAACCCTAGCACAAGTACCTACATTCCACCATAACCAATAGCCACAACGACCTTTCTTCTATCCTATCACTTCTCCATCCTTCGCCAGAGTCCTGCAGAAGACGCCCACATCGCTTTGACTCATATCACGTGCCGGTACCGGACAGCGAACCTTCCCTGAAATTGACTCATACGGACTGAAAAATCGGTTTGGACAGATCTCGACTGGAGTTGGTTATATTTATATAAGACACTACACTTTCAACTATTTACGATTCTGCTTGCAATATCGAGTCCTTGAAAAACACCCCTTTATCCTAAGAAACTTGTACATAATTCTTCGGGAACTTTCTAACTGACAGTACCCATTTTTCACCGGCGCAAGACCACTTAACCTGATAGTCTTGAATTTTTCACTTGCCAGAAATACAAAATACATTCTTAGTTGTTCAAATCGCCCCAAAATCTCCCTAATCGACCCAAATCATGTCAGTGTCGCCTCCATTATCTGCAAGGTCGTATAATTCTATACTAGACCTCAAACTCACACCCAAACCTAAAGGTTGGGTAGTCCAGAAGTTTGGCGGTACTTCTGTAGGTAAATTCTCCCTCAAAATCGTTGATGACATCGTAAAGGTGTACTCCAAAAGCAACAGAGTCGCTGTTGTGTGTTCTGCCAGATCATCCAATACTAAGAGTGAAGGTACCACTTCTCGTTTGTTGAAGTCTGCTGATTTAGCCGCCGATAACGGCGATTATCAAGCGGTCCTTGATATCATTGAACAAGACCACATCCAAAACGCTGAAGATTCGATCTCCAACATCAAGATCAAAGAACAATTGATAAAGGATACCAAAGCCGAACTTAAAAGAGCACAGGAATTGTTGAAAGCATGTCAGGTCATCGGTGAAATTAGTCCAAGATCTCTTGACTCTGTCATGTCTGTAGGAGAGAAGCTCTCGTGTCTCTTCATGACAGCATCCATGAATGATCGCGGATTGAGTGCCGTTTACATTGATCTTTCAGATGCTATCCCTATAGATTACGATTTCCACGATGGTTTCGACGATGCTTTCTACAAATTCTTATCCGAAGAATTCGGTAGAAGGGTTATAAATTTAGCTGATGACGTAGTCCCCGTATTGACCGGTTACTTCGGTGTAGTCCCTGGAGGATTACTCAATGGAGTCGGAAGAGGATACACTGACTTGTGTGCTGCCTTGGTTGCTGTTGGAATCCAAGCTGACGAATTGCAAGTCTGGAAAGAAGTTGATGGTATTTTTACAGCGGATCCTAGAAAGGTGCCTAACGCCCGATTGTTAGACAGCGTTACACCAGAAGAAGCTGCCGAGTTGACCTACTATGGTTCTGAGGTCATTCACCCTTTCACCATGGAACAAGTTATCAAAGCCAAGATCCCAATCAGAATAAAAAATGTCGAGAATCCAAATGGTAACGGTACCATCATCTTCCCGGATAACCTTGGAAGAAGAGGAGAAGACACTCCACCACATCCTCCTGCTGCCTACGAGACTTTGTCAAACAGCTACATTGCCAGCCATAAGAAACGATCTGCTACCGCTATTACTGCCAAGCAAGATATCGTGGTTATTAACATACATTCGAATAAGAAGACTTTGTCTCATGGCTTTTTGGCTCAAATCTTTGCTACTTTGGATAACTTGAAATTGGTGGTAGACTTGATCTCGACTTCGGAAGTGCATGTTTCAATGGCACTCCAGATCCAACCAGACCAGGAGCCACATTTAAAGCATGCCTTGTTAGAGTTGAGAAAGATGGGTACGGTGGATGTCACCAGAAAGATGACCATCATCTCATTAGTTGGAAAGCAAATGGTGAATTTCATTGGCATCGCGGGTAATATGTTCAAAGTGTTGGCCGATAACAGAATCAACATTGAGATGATCTCCCAGGGAGCCAATGAAATCAACATCTCTGCCGTCATTAATGACAAGGACACAATCAGAGCCTTGCAGTCCATTCATGCCAAGTTGTTGGAGGGTACATTTGGATTCGACGATCATGTGGAGAGCGCTTTAGACTTGAGATTGGAAGCTCTTAAATTCACTTAGAATATAAACATGTCATGTTTAATTAGCCGTAAAAAGGTAGTTAATACGAGACCGTAAATATCATTAATAGACCTATTAATTTATTGGCCGTTGTAGAACTTATGGGGCAAGTGCGAATGGCGGTATAATTGCTATTGTCGTACCAGTAGACTATAACTTCCTTCATCGTCACCAATTTCGTTGAAGCAACCCATAGTGGAGCGTTATAGACTATGACAATTCCTTTTTTTGCAACCTATTTGTGCTGCATCCTATTGCTCCTATTGTTCGGATACGGCCAACGAATAGAACGAGACTCATTTCTATATCCGATGCCGTATTAAGGTTTCCTCCGTATCTCTTCTATTAATTCCTAAAACTCTTGTGACATCATAGCATCTGACGCAATGTACTTACTCACCCGGAGCACGACTGTGGTATACCGATATCACCACAAAACACTTCACATAAATTCGCATTGCTGTAGTATCCGTCGCTCCATTTGCACCCAAACTCCATAAACCAATCTTGTCAGGTCACCCTCACATCATAGAGCACAGTCAGATGCGACTGCTTACTACAAGTTATACATCGATACCCACTACACGCACCCATTCCATTCCAGTAGTATCTATTGTGCTGGCGCATTTTCCCGTTGCTTAGGAAATGCCTCAAATGTGGGGGAAACGGATATACCCAGCGCATCAACCTACTCTAGTTGCAAAAAGGCTGCATAATAACACGCGATCTTGGAACCGATATTAAATGTTCGGGCTTTACATGTAATGAGAGCCTGGTGACTGACATGCAAGGGAAGGTACCCCTATATGACAAGGAAAATCAGGAGATCGGCGTTGTAGGAGTAGATTCCGCTTTAGCGTCTTGATGGCTAGGGGACGGAGGTGGCTGTTGACAGGATAAAATTCCCCCACAAGTGACGATTAGTTGGTATATATATGTATAGAGAGAGACAGTACATGTAGTATGTATATGTTGCCGGTAATAGTCTAATGTGTTTGACTGTGATTCAATTATTCAATTAGCAAATATATCAATAGGATAATGTCAACAACATCCGCAATTGTAGCTTACAACTCCGAAGATGGAAAAACCGTCAATTGGCAATACAAGTCGGGAATTAAGGTAAGAGAGGAGCTCAAGGACCACGAAGTTCTCGTAGATATGCATTCAGTCGGTCTCTGCCATTCTGACATCTTCATGGGAGTAGGAGATCCAGCCACGTTCCCCAAGATATTGGGACATGAGGGTACTGGATATGTCGCCAAGGTTGGCCCAAAAGTCACTTCTGTTGAGGTTGGAGATCCCGTCATTCTTTCGTTCACTTATTGCAATGAATGCTCCCAATGCAAGGCCGGTTACCCGGGATATTGCTACGACTTCATAGGGAGCAACTTGTTGGACACAGATGGGGATGTTACCTATACTTTGGACGGCGACAAAATTGCAGGAAAGTTCTTTGGTCAGTCATCGTTTGCTAAAAGAGCAGTGGTGAATGACACGAGTATCGTTAACGTCAAAAGCTTGAACATCAAGAAGGATGATCTTGCAAAATTTGGACCATTGGGTTGCGGATTCCAAACAGGTGCTGGATCCATTTACTATTCAGGAGATGCTAAAGCTGGTGAAAGCTGTGCTGTCTATGGCCTCGGAGGAGTCGGCTTTGCTGGTATAATGGCTGCGAAAATCGCTGGGTGTAATCCTATTATTGGAGTTGACACCAACGACAGAAAGTTCGAATTAGCAAAGAAGTTGGGTTGTACTCATACTATCAAGGCTGGTACCGACGAAGAGGTTCATGACAAAATTGTTGAAATCACCGGTCATGGTGCTGATCTCTCTTTTGAGTGTATTGGAGGCTCAAGATTTGTGCTAAATGCAATCAACAATGCCAATAATCGTGGTAAGATTGTCTACGTTGGAGTTTCTTCATTTACAGAGACCATTCCAGTACCTTCACTTGCATTTATGACAGCAGGCAAGAAATTGATTGGAAGTTGTGAAGGTGACGCCCATCCCCAAAAGTTCATTCCAAAGATGATCGAATGGCATTCTAAGGGACAATTTCCTATTGAAGACTTGCAAACAGTTTACAAGATCGAAGACTTCCAGAAAGCTGTAGACGACATGATGAACGGTAACGTTATCAAACCTATTCTTATGTTCTGAAGCGATAGTGGTAGACTTCCAGGGAAGTATAATTCCGGTAGTACAGCTTCTGATTCATCTTATTCATCTTATATTAAGAACTCCTATACCAGTACACACGCCCTTAAAAGCACGAAATAAATACGAAATAAATACCTAATACTGTAAGCTGATGTCTCATTCTCTGTTACTAGATATCAAAGTCCCCTGACTCTCTGCTACTGCTGTGACCACCTGCTGACAACTTATTGTTCTCTTCAAGCAAGCCCTCAAACTCACCAACCATACCGCCCAACAACTCTGCTGCCAACTTGTGGTAGGCCAATTGTGCACGGATTAATTCCAAGAATTCTTCAAGTGGCTTTGCGTTCTCCAACACATTCTGCATGATGTTGATGGCATCCTCAACAGTGTTGGCAAAGTCATCTTCAGCATTCTCCATAGCCACTCGAAATTGTGGTTCTTTAGCAGGATTTGTGCATCCAGCCAAGTTAGCACGAGCCAAATCGTAATCAATACGCTTTTGGTCAACTTTTCTCTGAATATTGTTGCTTTGGGAGATCAACAGGCGCAATGTTGTAGTCAAAGGTTTGTTGAACTTGGACTTGATCAATTGATCTTGGCCTAAACGTGCGTTTGCGATTTTATTCAAGTTAGATGAGTACAAGTCCAAACCCTTAATCAATGGATCTTGGCTTGGCTCGCTGGTGGAAGTCAATATAGAACCATCTGTGGCTCTAGACAAGGCGTGGTACAAGGTCTTTGGTGGCTTATATTCGCCGGTAGTGGGGTTTATGAGAGCAGCTTGTGCTTCAGCTGGAGTAGTAGCCTTTGACAAGCTGGAGACTCTACTACTGAAGTTCTTACCGAACTCTGTGAACGACTCTTGGGCGTTAGAAGGGTAGTCATAGCTCTCATTCTCGTAATTCAGGGTGATTCTAAGCACGTTCTTGTAGAGCTGCTCGATGTGGTTGCACTTGGAGGCCAAGTCGAGGTATTCTGAGGGCAATTGTGAGATGTCGTCGACATTGACCTTTCCGATTCTCTCCTGGACGATTCTGTTTGTTCTTTGAGCAAGCGGGAGGATTTCGTTGTTAAACTCGGTGGTGAGCTTATCACCGAAGCTCTTGAGGTCCTTGGTGAAATTGGAGAAGTTGAAAGCCATGTTTCAATTGTGATGTATTCGATCAATCTGCTACGACGAATGAACCTATAGATACCGTCACCAATAAAGAGCGGTAGTAATTGAGTGTGACTAGCCGCTTAAACAAAATCAAAAGGACAAGGAGCTTCTTTTTGTTTTGTGCGACTTTGGGAGGATGTGTGTGGTAGCGCGTGTTAGAGAGTGAGCGAGAGGATGTCAATGGAGGTGTGATAGTGATGGTGCGTTAATACTGTGGTGTAAGCTATTGTCTGTTAGTGCATTGAAAGTGGCTACTTGTAATTGTATTACTCAGTACGGTATGCAAAGGTTCCGGTGTTGACTGGAAAATGGCATTGGGTTGGGGCTTGAGTGGCTGTATAGTATTGCACTTTAACGAGACGAGAGGCTATGTGATTGTAGATAGTAGTACAGTGAATCTCTGTATGTAGTATGGTAAAGTTTGGTGTATAATAAGAGCGCGGAATGAGAGTAGTACTGAGGCAGAGATGTGCTATTACAGAAATGTACTACAGAAGAAACAGAGGAACTCCAGCGTCGGTGAGTTATAGAATAGGGGATTAGTAGCCAATACTATGTTCGAGAAGAGAGTAGTGATCTAAAGCAGTTGTGCTATGGTGCAAGTTTGTACCCTCCCTTGCATAATTGGAGCGATTTAAACTGCGTGGAGAAGGGGTTCTTGTGACTCGTGAATACTAAATTTGTGAATAATTCACAAATTGCAAGATCTACAGTTCCAGAGACTCTCGATTGGTCCACTACCTATTACACGAATACGACCAGAGTACCAAGAATCGTGCCACCCCATAGACCCATTTGGTCACTGTAACTCTTTTGGCTCAATCAGGAAATTAGGTTACTGTCGCATTTCTGTGTCGCAAATTCCGCTTTTGTCGCTAACTTACTTTTACTGTATGGGTGCAAATTGACGTCGTTTCGCCTACATTGATTTCCCTGCTTCCAAACATATTTTTGATATTCACCTAGTTACTCGTACAAACAATCTCTAAAACTCGAAGTCTTTGCTGAAGAAATCTTGAACAGCGGCTGTCAATCTTTTGCCTCCCTCAATAATCTCTTCATCAGAGTTAGTTGGAGCATATGTCAATCTGAAGAAGTTAGCCCTATCAAGACTGAATTTCTTGTCCACTGCCATGTTGATTCCTGGAACAACACCAACACCATACTCAGCAAACTTCCAAACCAACAAGTTGACCTTTTCCTCGATGTCAATGCCCTCAGGGAAGTTTACAATAAACGATACAAACATACCGGCCAGAGGGTCAATAACATTTACATACTTGTTTTTGTATGCTTCTGACTCAAAAATTGCATTCAATAACACGTCTCTTCTGTGAGCATACGTTACTCTCATCTTCAAGATCCATTGTAACCAACCGTCAACACCTCCAAACTTCTTCTCGATAACATTGTTCACGATCAATTGAGATGTACCAGAAGGGAATCTAGTCACAAGCGCAGCGTACCTTGAAATAGCGTCAATTGCCTTCTTATGTGCAACAATGAAACCTAATCTCAAACCAGGAGCAAATAATTTGGAGAAAGTTTCTATTCTAATAACTCTAGCAGTGGTGTCAATCGTCAAATATGAAGGAGTTAAATGGTTGTTGAGGTACTCATCAATTGTCAAAAAGGTACCTAATTTCAAGTAAGGCTGTGGCTTTTGATATGGTGGCAATGTAAGGTATCCATATGGATCATCTTCAATAATTGCGAAATCATACTTGACTGCCAAATTGTAGACCTTCTTTCTAAACTCCAATGATTGCGTCAAACCAGATGGGTTTTGCCCAGTAGCAATTGTGTAAAGAGCCTTTGGTTTTCTCAAGCCCGGCTTGAGTGTCTCCCAATTCTCTAACAAGTCGGTCAAGTAGTCAAGATCAATACCGTTGCTTCCTTCGGATATGTTCAATTTAAGTGGAACTGGGATACCACCAGCGTGTTCAATGTTCAATAAAAATGGAGTGAAGGTGAATTCTTCAATCAAGATAACGTCTTCGGGGTCTAAGAGAACCTCTGCTGCTTTGTTAAGACCATCACCGGCACCACTTGTGATAATAGTTTCCCAATCTTCGTATGCTGGCTTGTGAGTTCTCTCGATGAAATCCCTGGTGAACTGCACTAGTGGGGCCAAACCGTTAACTGGACTATATTGCAAGCCCGAGGCGATATCGATGATTTTCTTCTTGTCTTCTGAATGTCTCGTGATTCGAATTGAGTTTGATTTAGTTGAAGAACTTCCCAACGGAGGAGTTGCCGTCTGACCGCCGTCCACAGAACCAGTCAAAGATAAGGATTCCAAGGAGGCATTTGTCACAGGAATCGATAACGACTTCTGGAAGGGGTATTCAACCAAGTTGACGTCAATAGAATCAATTGGGAAGAAGCCATTGTTCGGCATACCCCAGTGTAATGGCAATGGCTTTGGGTGAGCCTTGAAGCCTTTTGGTGGTTGATTAGTTGGACCATCGGTGAAGTGCATGGTCTTTCTTTCAGCTGCTCTCTTGGAGATCAAGTGAGTTATGGCTGCGTCGGACATGATTTAAGTGATAATTAGTAGCACAACGAAATGAACGAAATATGAATAGATATACTGGTAAGAACGGGGATGTGAGTTCTTACGATATAATGAAACTCCGAAAGAACCTCAATAATATGCCAGTTTCAATAATAACTGTACTAGTGACACGTGAAACAAGGAAATAATGTATAAGCACCAGTAATTGAATAATAATTACTAATGACAGGAGCAAATATTCCGCGTATACTCTGTGGTAGATAGATGAATAGCTTAATCAATGATAAGAAACAGTGACTAGCTTACTTCAAAAGTACAATACCTCGAGAAATAATCTCCAGATCAACTTTCACTCCGAAGTCCCTACTATTCGTACTTATTTATACTTTTATCTAAAATATGGATTAGTAATGATTTGAGATCAATATTGTGCCGTTCCTTATCTGAACAATAATTCCGCTTAGAACCTCTACCCAAAGCGCGCTGTGGTGGAGTCAAATAGTGTGAGGATTAAGTGCGAAGCGGCATTGACTTCTAAAGGCTGGGACAAAATAGGGATTAACGTTGCTTGTGGTGTTCCTGTTTTAAGCCCTCGATTGGACAGTGTTACATTCATATACTTAGCCTATTTCTTTAAAAACTATTTAGTCCATTAATGTGATCTCGCTATCTCCCTCGCTCCCCCTCCCCCGGCTAGAGATACAGCATAGCGTTCTTATCATCGGCCTTATCTTATCCCGCAAGGCTCCACCAGAAAGTACGGAAGACCGTATAAATTTCCCTACAATGGCTCCTTACAATTCCTTTGTTTGAAAGGCGAGCTTTACAATATAGCTGAAGACGACTCCTTGAAGTTGCAACCCCTCCTTCTGGTGGTGAAATTTATATTGCCCGTTGCATCAATCTCTTTGAATAGAAAACTGTGGTGGATCTTTCCCTGATCGGAATTAACCTAATTCGGCCGAGTCTTCAGAAGTATATCACGTGGCTGATGTTGCAGCCTTCCATAATGGTGTTGTGGTTGGAAATGCTTCACTTCTTTAATATTACAAACTACTAGGGGAGATATGACGCCAATGAAGTATTCATTAATTATAAGATGTCCCATAGCGTGGAATAGAACCAAATTAAGAATGACAATTGTGCTACGATATTATACGAGACCATTGCGCAAGAAGCTCACAGTCATTCTTTACAATTATATTACATTATCGTGCTGAAACTCTACATACAACTTTAAACTATGCTTCACGTTAGGGGAGCACTTAGTGGTCTAATTTACATAATTTCATCTTCACCCAAGATGTCATCCTCCAAGTAATTTGTGCTCTGACAAGCT
Source organism: Scheffersomyces lignosus (assembly GCA_001599395.1). Classification (NCBI taxonomy): domain Eukaryota; kingdom Fungi; phylum Ascomycota; class Pichiomycetes; order Serinales; family Debaryomycetaceae; genus Scheffersomyces; species Scheffersomyces lignosus. Next base: position 886,419 of record BCGS01000002.1, on the reverse strand, counting down.
TTGTACTCATCTATCACGCTGGCAACGCTTTCACGACATTGGTTGAAAGTCTCCATTACCCTAACGATTTCCAGTCTGTCCTTTGATTCGGTGTACGAATTAATGTACGCTTCTCGCTTAGCCAAGAGATCGTATTGCTTTAAAATCTTAGCAAAAACCTGCACTATGGACGTGTTATTTGATATTTGTATTCCGCTCAAATTCTTTTGGTGAGTTGGAGAGCCGTCTTGTGTGAAAGGGGATTTCTTTCCATGCACTAGTTGGATTGAAGATGGCGTCCATGGGACAAAATCCACACGCGACTGAGCCTTGATGGTACCCTTTCTGATTTCCAGTTGGTCGAGGTTGTTACCGATCAAATAGTTGAGAACTGAAATGTATTTGACTGGTTCTGTTACCCTATTCATCTTGTATCTGTCGTTGAGCAACTCAAGAATGGTATCATACTCATTTGAATATGTGTGCTTGGTAACCTGGGATGTGAATGGTGCAATTGTGGAAGTGAGGAACTTCAAGTCTGGTGTGGGCACAAGGGTGGAGAATACCGACTCAATGGAACTGTACATGTAGCCAGGGAATCTCAAAGGATTTGAAATACTAGCCAGCACATATGCGATTAATTTGTTTGCTCCATCAAATCCATCGGTTATACTTCCGTGTGATTGAGCCGAGTTAAACAAGAGGTTCTGGATAGTATTCAATGCATCGTTGTGATAAATGCACGTTGCATCACTGTATTCGATAAGTCTTTGTAATGTAAGCACGGTATTATATGGTTGAACCACAACATCTGAGGTCTTCTCATTGGATGGGAAGATCAGAAAGGTATTTATCAATTTCTTACTCCCGTAGCGATCACTCAACGTCTCCAATAAGAGAGATCCTACACCAGCACCTGTTCCACCAGCTACACTATGGAACAATTGGAAATTGGCCAAATTATCACACTTGTCAGCCTCTCTATCTATTAAATTGAGCAATTCTTCCTGGTTTTGAAGTCCGTAATTGTAGCCATGCTTCCAGTTGTTTGCCGCTCCATTTCCCTGTTCGCTCAAATGTATATTTCGAGGGTTATACATGGGCAAAGAGCTCGTACATTTTGCTATAACTGAAGGCTCCAAGTCTATCAATACTGATCTCGGAGTATACTTATTCAGATCTGAAAGTGTGAAGAACAACTCAGGTCTATCGTCTCTATATTTTGTAGAACTCGTCTCTTCGGGTATGGACTCAGATCTGAAGCCCAAGCCGTTGTTTGTGGGAAACGGTTCTGGAGTTCCATCTGGTCCTATTCCATGTTCGCCTGCCAATTGTTTCCAATATTGTAAACCCACTTGGTTACCACATTGGCCCGTTTGTAACGTTATCGTCTCACTAGAGCGGTTAGTATAAGAGCACGAGCAGCAGCTTTTGGGGTACGAAACACCACAACAAGCCCATTCAATCCTGTTTCAAATTGTACATACCCTGGCATAATTACTATGGTTTGGAACCTACTCGCAACGGGATCTCTTATTTGTGGTCTTAAGTGATCTAGATGAGTATTGCTCGAGTCCTCAGTGTATACATACAAGTAACGACCATGTTATAACCACTTAATGAGAGACGCGCTGTTCGCGGTTTGTTTTGATGTGTAATTATCTGCAGAGATTGAAAACTGAGTTTAATCACGTGATAAATAGAGCGTGGTAAGGTAGCGGTGATCTCGTTTTATTGATGAATTTCCAGTCAGCGATATTTTGTGAGTGAGACTCTTCCTTGCAGTAGAGTGCCTCTAATAATGAGAGAGGGGAGCATGTGCATTAATTGTTGATTACAACTCGCTAGTCAAGGTTTAGTTATAATTTAATTATAATGCATTATAATTGTGTGCAATTGAGTATAATTGGGTGTGATTAAGTATAATTAGTGTAAATAGGTATAATTAAGAGGTTTCAATGGGAAGCCAAGTAGTGTGAACATAGTAGAGGTCTATGAAATGTTGCTGCTAACTGCTTGCTATATGCATGAATGGCTAGGACACTGAATACAGAATTGAGCAGCTAGGCTTCCCGGTTTTTGACTAACACCATCTCCTCAGAATCTGGGTCTACGGTATATTTTTATTCAGACGTATCATCTAATATTTTATTATACATAACAAATAAAGGTAAAAAGAGATATAAATAAAGACAGCATAAGTGCAGTCCCCCAAAAGACATTGACCGTGACAGTTGTTGCGAAACTGTGATGACTTTGTCAGATTTTCAATATAAATGAAGTCGCTATAATGTAAAGAATAGGATGCCATTGATAAGCACTTCTATCATCGTTTCTATTCGTATTGGACTCTAAACCTGTCCTGCGGCATTAATTGGTGAGCAATGATAATGAATAGAAAGAAGTTAAAAGAAGAGGTACCAATCCGGGATCAATCCTTCTCTTGATAAATGGTATAATGGGACAAATGACTATGGTGGAACTGTTCAGCATTAATAACAGATATGAGGTCTCACTTTTAAGAATTTTTTTGTAAGGAATTAACGGAAGAAAATGAAGTGGTGGCATTGGTTGACGTTAGTCATTAATATTTTGCTTTTGTATGGTATCTTTTTCAAGATATTTTTGTTTTCCAGTTCAAAGCTTAGTAAGCTCTTCTTCTTCTCTTTCTCTTACAAGTGCTGCTGCCTCCAGTTGGAGTGGAACCACCAGTGGTTTGTGTCAAAGTTCCGGTTGATAAAGTGTCACCACACTTACCGAAAGCAGCCTTCAATGCAGTTTGAATGACGGTCTGCAAGGTCTGGATGTTAAGGAATGCTTTGATCAAAGATGGAATTAAACCGGAGTCGATAAGATCAGCGACGACACCAGTAACAGTGATGGCACCGGAGTCGAACAACTTCTCAATCAAATCAGCACCGAAAGTGTAGAATTGCTGGTCAACAACCAAGGCTTCTACAACCTGAGAAGCTAAACCAGAAGACTTCAAAGATTCCATTAAACTGGTAAGCAAATCTTGAGGAATAACTTCTCTAGCGACAATGTCAGATGAACCCTTTTTAGGTTGTGCCAATACTTCGAGTTCTCTCTTATTAGAGGAACCTCCAGAAATCTTCTCGAACAAGTTTTCGATAACCTCCAGCGCCAAAGAGAAAATCATAGCGTAGAATTGACAGTCCGAGATCAAGTCTTGAATAACTTGAACGGCTAAACCCGAGTCGTTTAAGGACTTCAAGAGGGTGTTAATATCAATGACGTTATTCTGAATAGCCCAGTTAATAACATTAATAGCAATGTTAGACAAGGTTGGGTCGCTGATGAAGTATTCAATAATACCTGGGGCCAAGTCGGTGTTCTTAATAGCAGTCAAGACATCAGTCACAATCTGGTTCTCTCTCTTGGAAATTTCAACTTGAGAAAAAGTGTGTCTCTTGGCAGCAAAATGCTGAATGTTGGCAATAGTCAAGGAGATGTCTTCGAGCTCTCTCTTGGATAATGCTGCGGTAGTTGCGACGGTTGGAGCAGCGGTTACTGAACCAATAACGGCCATCGCAAGGGTGGCACTTGTAACGGACAACTTCATTATGATGTGATTATTAGATAAGAGTGAATTGTATGGCTTCTTCGATGAACAAACGATTGAAAACTAGTATTTTACTGGTACAAATCCATGAAGAGAGAAAAAGAAAAAGTTACTACATGAAATTAAAGCTAGGGCTTAAGAGGGATATTTATAATCTTCCCACTTCACACCAGTCACTATTTGCAGCCTCCAATCGTCCCTATTAGGCAAATTGTAGTCAATGGTTTTTCTACTTAGTGGAGAAGCAGTTAGTTTTCTTCCCAAAGAGGTTATCTTATTAGATCCTACTACCGTTCGTTCAACCTACTAAAAGCTGAGGTTGCAAAAGGAATTACCCGTTTAGGCAATTTGATTGAGACAAAAATATTTGATCGAAACTGAAGCGAAGATTTTTTTAGTTAGGTGAGAATTTCCTAATTGGGTATTTTTATGGGGATATTGTAGAGCCAGCAAGATCCAGATCGTATTGGTGGACGAAGGTGGTGAAAAGCCCTAGAATTAGCGCTCATATGTGGAGATGCAAGTGAGGGCGAGATTGTGCTCTAAAGAATATGGTCACCTCATAACAATTAAGCAGTCGTAATTGGATAATGAACAAAGACATCAGTGGCTCGGGAGGTCCAGGGCTATAAGATCCCATAGTACTCCCCTAATCACTTACATAGAAACTGACTTCAACGGATATCATGAACCACATTGTTTCCTCTCTTTCCGACAGACTACTCAATTGGGTAGTATTACGGGTCCTCCCAGCCAAATTTTCCTATTCGGTGTACCCACACGCTGCATAAACTTTGTGCCTTTCTACTATATGTCACTCTATATACAGTATCATATATAGCGGAGATTAACAGAATTTCCATTTTAGTATATATGGGGTCGGTCTATTTGGAATTCTATGTAGTGTATTTTAACCCAGAGCCGTAATAGTTTTGAGGTTAAGGTTTCAAATGTTTACGTTTCGAGGACACTGGGAACAACTTATAGCAAGGGGGCACTGACGTTCTCCACCTCCTCACCTCCTCACTTTCATCTTCCCAAGAGAGTATTGCCCAGGCATCTCTCAAAGGAGTGCGAAAGAGAAGATCTATATTTGGAAACTCCCTTTGGGGAAGATTGCAAAGATCTTGAAAGGAATATTAACTTGGTATTGCTCTAGCTGGGTTAGCTCATACTCAATGAGTACCACGAGCACAGATTAGTTGGACTAAAAATTGGAGTACAAATGCAAAGGAGTCTCGTGAAAATTGGAGAATAGTATTGGGCTCATGGTACAGTAACCGCATTTGCAATCGATTGGGAATTTCTACTTCGAGACATGCTTGTTAGGGGCCAAGTAGTAGCTTAAAGGGCCCACCTTTGCTTGAACAATTTATGTCATTATAATCAAGTACACTATTCGGATTGTGGATAGAAATAGCGTAAACTACAAACATCGTATACTACAAGCACCGTAAATCACAAAGTCAAGCGTAAGGTGGAATAGCTCTGTTGTAGCAGTAGACTTTTACTGAAATGTCGTACTTAAGCCATCAATAAACTGCCAAACGTCTCCGTGACGCTCTGGCAAATTGCTAGTGGCCCCAAGATCATAAATTGGAATAAAAAGTGAAGCAACGGGTTGGAAACGGCAACTCCTGACTTCAATATTATGCTAATTCAGAGTTCCCCTCGCTTAATTTGGGCTATTTAGAGTTCGGCTTAATGATTTATACTAGATTACAAAATTAGTTTACTTTTTTTAATCTCGAAGGAGCTTTCTTCTGCATAGGCAATGCCCATGATCAGACAGATGCCTAAAGAAGTATGATCTGTCATACTCCTTAGCTGAAAGCTGCCACAGGTAATTTTGGTGGGACTAATCTTGAGATAGGTCTATTATACTCAATCCGGTGTCTCCTGTGTTGTTTGTATAAAGTTTGAACAAGAGTAGTTGTCTGCTGTTTTCATTCAGGGTTCATATTTCCAGAGACCCCTCAGATACATTATTGGAGTTGTTAGCGTTCGGTACGGAAGTGAATGCGATTTTTCGGTTCATAGATGTAACATCAACGATATATACGCAAATGAAGAGGAGAAAGCAGTATAACTGTCACTGGAGTCATCCATATTTGCTGTTTACCCTTGCAATCATGTTCATTGTGTATTATTAATTATCAAAACCAAGTGTATCGGAGATTGCACTCATTCTTATAATTCCCTACTCTTTTCGCAACTAATCTAGAATTATTTCTTCACCTCACATACTCTAGACATCTCTATATCACCCAATTCGCTCAATGAGCTTTCTCTTATACCCAAACCTCACTATTCATTCCCTATAACGTACCCAGATCCGTAATCTGTATTAACTCCACTATTCATCAATCAAACCACAACATTCTATTTTTTTGTGTGCCATTCGCTATCGCATACTTCCGGCGACTCACAGAAGAACGTCAAAACCGTCAAATATGCTGATCTCTCACAACCATCTGGGATAGTGGTTGAGCAGTAACCCCGTTTCATGGTCTTTTCAACTCCGTGTCCCTCTTTCTTATCTCCTAGTCTTAGTCCCTTCCCGCTCTCGTCGTAAATTTGCACCCGTTGTCCCGTCAGTTTGGCACCCGTGCCGCACTACATCGGCTGTTCCGGGCATCGATTCTCCATTTTTGATTCTGGCAGTTACTATAGCGGCACACTGGATTACGCCTGAACTCCGGAGGGAAGTCATACGATAGACATACTGTAGGGGGCAATCTGATTGTTAGGTCATTACAGAAGATTTGACAGCATTAGGAGTCCCGAATTACACAGGACACAAACGAGGACGATAAGAATTCGAGAAACGAGGATCGTTAGTAGGGCATTCTTCATAGAAGTGAGTGATTGATAGTATTTAACTTTGAATTACCTATTACTCATAACTCGTTGGCTATTGGTTAAAGTTCCAGTCGTATTATTTCTTGTCCAGATCTTATTGTTGCATATTGTGTTGCTAGAGAGTGACATCAAGAGACTAGGTACCCCCTGATATATTTGTCGACTTTAAAGTGGTTCAACTGCTAGTCCTAGATTTTGCCATCTAAGACACTTGCAGTACAGCTTATAATTTACTTCCGTGGATGGATTCCAAAGGGCCACTCGTACATATTCCTTTACTCCAAATAGAGAAAAACCCGAACTAGCCACGAATAGCTGAGATTACATCGATCTCCCGTTGTCATACCCCATAACGACCCATAAGCCATGATGAACCAATACTACATTATTTTGGGGGTTCTTATCTTGGCTTATGTCGGAGTTATCTTTGCTTTGAACAGAATACCCCATATTACCGTCAAGTCTTTAGGCTGGTTTGCCCTCAAGCATGTCACTGTGGAATTGAAGCATACTCACATCTACATTCGAAAGGTTCAGTTGCGAATCAATCTTTTCCGAAATAAGGAAGAAAAACTGTCTGCGTTGAAACTATTCAACATCGAGTTGATTGATATTGACGTCAAGTCGTTAAAGACCGAAGCTCCTAAGTCAGAAAATGATAAACCGGTTGAAGACAGTGTCAACAAGAGGGATGGCTCAGAATCGGAAAAGCCACCCAAGAAGCCCTTCGATTTCATCAGCGTTCTATCATTCAGATTGCCCAAATGGGTGTTTGAAATCATGGTACAAGCTCGCATCATGAACCAGATTAATATCCATATGTTCCGATGTTCTTACTACGATGAGGACGTCCATGACCAATTGTCAGTGTTTCTAGATTACACAAGGATAGAGAGTGCTATGGATCACAATCGAGTTGCTAGGTTCACTGTGACGATGTTCAATGGGTATCTCCAGAACGAAGCGGCAACCGAGACGGAAGATCGCCAAGTCAGGCTATTCCGGAATATCGAGCTTTTGGTACTTAATGATAGTATTACTCACTGTAAGGTTGGAGAACAAAACCACATATATTTGGAACTCACTAACTTCAGAGTGTCGTTATCAATTGCCCGTATGTCAATTCCATTGCATACCTTGATAAAGCTGATGTCATCTGTCTCTCTGGAAGATACAGATGTTGATTCTGAAAAGAACTTCGATGGTAGTAAAGAAGTAGGCGAAAAGAAGATTCAGATGAGCCTCAAGAAGCATATTAAGCTTGTGAATAGTGTTTTGGAAGTATTCACAAAGGTTGAACTCAAACTAGAGGAGATTAGTGTCCATTACGACAACCTATGTGTGACAGCGTCGAATTTTGTGACATCTCTAACCTTGGCAGAGAATGAAGAAACCCAAAGATTAGTCAAATTGGAATTCTATATGACTTCTGCTAAAGTATTTCATAAGGAATCAAAAAGCTTTGAGCTTCCCTCTGGAACTTTCCGAATAACTTCCAACCCAGTTGAGCTTATCGGAGTTGCAGACTCTCTTATAAATAATGTGGAAGATAAAGACAGCTTTGTCAATCTTGATACTGCTATGATGTTGACCAGTCCAATAATAGACATCTACTATGATCAACTGGAATATTTCTTCTCATTGCCAACGAAGAAAGAGAGAGCTACTAAAAGTACCAAGACACCAGTGGACCATTCAAAGCTATTCCAACTTCTCTACAAACTCAAAGAATTCAGTAACAGAATCGTCGTGTTAGACACGAAGATAAACCTTCACTATCCAAACCCAGAAATGGGAATTTCAGATATTTTCCATCGTAAATCAAAAGGAAACATGATTATTACGCTTTCGTTACAGCTGTTTGTGCACAGATTCTATACCAAAAACTTCAATACTTTACTTACTAGTAAACGCAAGTCCAGAAAGTTCAGCATATCTGGTCTTTTCAAGATCAAGGATTTCCGCTTCAACGCAGCTGACAATTCTGTTACGTGGTCTAAGGTCAATGTGTTGGCGGTTTATAATATATTGGACAACTGTATGTCCCTTAAGGTTCTGAGCAAAAACACCGTGATGAAATCCGTGAATGAAGCTATTTTCCACTTAGTAAGGGAGATAAGAAACAGAAAAATTGTACATTTCAATAAGCGTTACAATGAATTAAGGAGCACAAGCTGCGTTGATATACCTTCTCATGCAACACCCGAGGATGAATCAGATATCAATCAGATATATGTACAGCTTTTCGAAATCGTTCCAGCGTTTATTTCTACTATTAAGATATCGCTTTCAAACCTTCTGGCCGACATTGTGTGCAAGGATGGACTTCCTAGTCATGTCATGTTTGATGAGGATTTGCAAGAAGAAATTGACTTGGCTGACTTCAAGCGTGGTGTTGCTGTGAAGTTAAGTGACATCAAGGTCGTTTACAGGAAGCCAAAGGAAGAGATCGATGTGTCAATCAAGAATTTCCAGATGTTTACCTTAAGTGAGCATTCCACAGAGTATATTGCAGATTTTGATCAAGTCACTTCTGTTCAGGAGCATGACCTGGATTTCACTGACTTATCCTCTCTCAATTCAGAGTCTTCTTCCAGCAGTGATAGCTCGGATGATGAGTCTACTAGAAGAATCAAGAAAGTGTTAGGTATAAGGGATATTTCCCTCAGCAACAAAAGCCGAGACGTAGAGTCAAGAGACGTCAACAGGCTTCATTTGAGCATACCAGAAGTAGATGGAAGACTAGATATGTTCTTCGTGTGGTGTACAATCTATGCTAAGACACTATTTACGTACTTTGCTCCCACTGTAGCGAGAAATTGTTCGAAAGCAGAGATGAACAGAATGGGCGGCGGAAGTCTGAAGAAATTAAAGCTTGACGTCAACATAGATTCCATTGCCATTGTGTGCAGATTACCTAACAATGTTGATATCATGTTTGAATTTGATGCGCTCCGTATGAAGAATGCCTTGGTGACAAAACTGATAGATCTTCAATATGTGCGGTTGTATGTGGTTCACCCAGCTACGAAATTATGGGCTAGACTCTTGGTGATAAGAGAACCACTAATCAAAATCACCATGAGTGATCATGAGAAAATAATAGAATCAGCTACTGGTTCCGCCGATGGGGCGAAAGTTCATGTTGAAAGTAATGGCGTGTCTTACAGTGGCGAGATCAATGGTCAAACTATCAAGTTGGGTACCGTTACATCGAAGGATTCTACCCCTGAACATGCAAAGAATAATGTGGTGAATAGTATCGATGAAGATAAAGACGATGATATGAACTTCGATGATAGTAAAAGTATTGATCTGTCCGCTGAGGAGAACAGTACTCCTGGTGGTATCACACCGCAAGTAGTACTTGCCAACAAGGAAAAGACACCGCCACCCAAAAACGATGATAATAAAGGCGCCAACCTTGCAGTAGACGAGAGTTTTGGGGAAGATGGCCATCTTCATCTCTCCGTACTGGTCGATGCGTCTGCTGTTAGACTCAATATTCCTCACCAGTTTCTCTTGTACACTGTGATCGATAACATCCTCACATTTGCCAAGGCCATCAAACAGGCTAAACATAACTTCGAAAATATTTCACTCAGTATTGATGAATTTGATAGACTTATGCCCAAAGCAGTTAAGTCATTGGTATTCCCCTACGTCAATATCAAGACGAAAATATTTGGTATAACGATTGAATCAGACCCATTTGAAAATGAATTGGCTTACATTTACGAAATCGGTCTTATCGAACAAAGAGAACGTTTGAAGAAAATGGCTGTGCTAGAAAGACACGCGGAAGATCTCAGAGAACAAGCTGTCCCTGATTTGGAAGACCAGATCAAACTATCAGATGTCTCGCCACCTAAGCCAAGACTTGCTGTGAATACTACAGCTCCTAAGTTTAATAGCCCTTTGAGCAAATTCTTCTGTCATCACTGCGGTCAATCTCATGCCCATCATGTTCATACTCACAACAACGCTGGTGATGAAACTCCAATGTCACATAATTCTTGTATAGCTCAATCAATTCTGTCTCATATACAGAATCATACTGCAAATCATGCATCATTTAAGTTGTTCAGATCGAATAAGAAGCAGCAAACACAAGATGAAGCGTCCGAAGACACCCTCTTTGCCATGACTGTTTCTGAAACTGAAGAAAAGATCAGAGTTGCTAAAGATAATCTCGAACAAAGTTTCGGGTCTTCATGGATCAACAAGTACAAACTCTTCCGTGCTGTGAAGACACAAAGTTGGACCAAACGGTGTCACAGGGCATGGGGAGATGATGCGATTAAACCTTTGATATCAGAAAAGTTTGATATTTTAAATTATTCCGCTGGCCCACATGCTTTTGGAGGAGTATTCAAGGACTTGGATTTAGTACTAGACCTGGCAAGAATTCCGAATGTTGATGACTTTCTATATGAATTTGGTAAGAATCAGCCTAAACTTGAATACTCCATCTTGATTCCTTTGTTCATCCAAATTAGGAGTAAATCCCTTTATGTTTTCCTTCGTGACTATCCACTTCCATTACTCTCTTTCCCCGAAAATCACGACGACCGCCGTCCTACGATTAATCTCACAGCCAATTTAGTCATCAATGAAAAACTCGTCAAGCGAAAAGAGGAGATGAGGTTTATATTCGTACCATTCTCGCCTGCAGCACCTTCTTCGGATAAGACCATTGACAACTTTTACTCGGTCTACATTCCAAGAACACTTACACCGGTGAAGTTCATGATTGACCTTCAATGTGATTTGGCAGCTGATAGAGCTTGTATGGTTACTTGGTGTAAATCGTATCAAGCTGCAATGGGTGCTGCATCTGCTGCACTTGATAACTTTACAAAGCCAAATATAGATGATAGCCCTATAGGATGGTGGGACAAGATCGCTTTGCTATTGCATGGTCGTTTCCGTTTCACAATTGAAAATGAGCTCTGTCTACATATAAAAAGTTCACTCAACCCGTATGAGCTTGTAGGAAAAGCAGCTGGTTTTGTATTTTGTTGGAAAAATAATGTGAGTTTAAGAATTAACGATTCACCCACTACCAAGGAGTTAATTATCCTTGAGAGTGATGATTTCTTATTAGCTATTCCAAACTACTCATCTCAAGAGAAGAAACTGTGGAGTTTATTCTACGATGAAATGGAGGAGTACATCCCAGACATTGATTCTGAGTCAAAGAAATTTAATAAGAGAGTAATGAAGCTATCATCCGCCGATAAAGTGAGGTGGGTGCTTGGAATGACATTCGAGCGGAACAAGGACGAGTCAGCAACTCTGTACTCTGACGAGCAAGAGAGAATATCCACTTTTAAACCGCATTATGATGTCATAGTCACGAACCCTCGCTTTGACTGGCACCCAGATTCTTACAAAAGCTACAGATCAGATTATATTCATATGGCACTTTCAGTGACATCCAAGTCAGCGACTGGCAATTGTTACAATGCAGCTTACTTATCACCGCTCACATTTCATTACTTCTTCAACTGGTGGTCAACTCTAAAAGATTCAATCTCTTTACCCGTGAAGCTGGGTCGTTTGTTCAAGAAATCTACTGTCGATCCATCCCACGTGAAGATGGGATCGCATCTCTTTACTATCAAATACCAATTGGTTTTTGATCCTTTAACAATTTCACACATGTACATGCACTCAATTATGGACAACAACCAAAAGAACAAGATTGCGTTCACTGGTTTGAAAGCAAAATTCGCGAAGTGTTCTATTGATTTACATCAAAGAAAGGAGTACGTAACATATGTGAATAAGAAGCTTGGAATCAACAACAAGGTACAGCATTTAAAAATGAACCAGAGTGAAATTCAGGCCGACGAAGCCGATGTTCGATTTGTGAATGCCGTCTTCGTTGATACCTCCATGTTCGGACATTTAGAGCGCTATTTGAAGGGAAACCAAGAGTTAGACTCTGCTATGTCGGCCACCTCTCCTCTGACAAAGTACTCAGAGAGTACCCAAAACTTCAAAGGATGGTTAGAGAATGTTGATGTATTTGATGACGATTTTTCTTGGGTTGATCCAGATGATTTTGTTGAATTAGAAGTTAGAGAACCGTTATCTCCATACCCAAAGATTAAGGTTGACCCATTTTTCTTCACGCCTAAGTTGAGTTATATTAGAGAATTCCTGTTAACCAAAAGCGGACCGTATCCATTTGGAAATGAAGATTCACATGATTGCTTAATGGGAGCAGAGAAACCGGAGGAGACACAAGGCAATCTATTGAAGGAGAGAAGAAGAGTCATCAAGCAAGAATTGAAACTGAATGAAGAGTTACTTCAGCGGCTTAAAAAGCTGACTAAAACTGAAACTTCAAAAGATATAGAGAGAGTTAAATTGGACATCCAAGTCCAGAAGGAAAAATTAGATGTCGTGGAGGCAGTTTGGGAAAGTTTCACTGGTGGAAGTATACTGACATTGAGCACTCGAGTTGAGTCACAAGGTGAAGCGAGGGACCTGTTGTACCCTGGAGATGGTGATCACCTCCAGAAGATACCCTCCAGAGCCTTGTCTGTTTATTCTAGTCATCGTTCTGCTGATGAACTCAAAGAAGCCAATCTCATGAATACATCTGTAGTTGAATTCCATAACCGTTTCATTGTTCACAATTTGCAATTGAAATGGAACAATTCCATTAGGGATCTATTCATGGACTATATCCGAATGGTGAGTGACAGAAAACTGAATGTTTATTTCATGAGTAAGAAAGCCGTGGATCTTGTAGAAAGTGTGATAAACGAGAACTTGGATCTCGAAGATCATATTGACATTCAGGAAAAGGTCTTCAACAAAGAGTTCAAGAGAGGAGAAGATGTGATCAATGGCTTTAATGATGAGATTGATGAGGTTGACTCAGAGGAACAGGAAGCTGAAAAGAAATACTTAATTAAGCTCATTCATCCACAAATTCAATTGGTAAGTGACAAATCGCTTGACTCTTGTCTTCTTATCACCTCCAAGGATTTGGAGATGAGAATTCTAGGTGTCAACCTTAAGGGTACAAAGCAATTAATTGGTGAAAGTGGCGAAGTGGCAAATTTGATTGAAACTAGATATGGAGTGCTCTTTAATGATTCACACATGTTCGTATTCAATAAGGACGAAAGTACCATAGCGGAATCTGACTTCCACTATGGCAGCGATGCTGCCAATAAAATTATCAACTGGCCTCCTTGGTTAGAGTCTGAGGTGTGTTACGACAGTTCTTGGGTGAAGAACCAACTCATTGCAGAAAGAAACTCCATGGCTTTTATTTTCAAGAAACCTAACTTCCTCTTTTCAGAAAAGAAGGACAGAACTCAGGATACTGAGATGACTGTGCAATTAGCCAAGATTGTGATTAATGCAAACTCAGAACAATACCTGACAATGTATTATGTTATCACGGACTTACTCATACACAGTAAGACAAAGACAGACGAAAGAATAAGCCGCTTAAACAAGATTGTATCACTCTCAGACTCATCTGACTTCGTAGGCCTCGATGTTAGAATTACTGACTTGCAGTACACTATCAGAGAATACAGTGAGATCCTTTTGAAGTTTGACCAGAAGGGCACGAATTTGAACCCCACTGAAAAGGAACACCTTCACACCTTAGAATTAGAATTAGAGAAGCTGAAATTTGAGTTGAAGGTGCTTATGAAAGGACTTAGATTGCGAAGCTCCAAACTGAAGTCACAGCGCCAGAACTCCAAATTCTGGAATATTTTGGCTGATCAAGTTATTTGGCACTTGTTAGATGAGAATAGAGAACCGTTCATCGATTTGGCACTTGCTAGTGCTAGGTTTACAAGGATCGATGGCTCTGATGGCTCTAACTTGAATAAACTTGAGATTACAATGATTCAAGGTTTTAACTTACAAAGCAAAGCAGTTTATCCAGAACTTTTGAGGCCCTATCTTGAAGGGAAGGACATGGATGCACGAGAAATGGATGGCCACAAGACATCGTGCTCACAACAGGAACCTATTATTAACATTACATGGAAATTGCTTGAACCAGTTGGAGGAATTCCTATCATGCAGCAAGCAAAGTTTGCGATCCAGCCATTGAAAGTAGAGCTTGATTATGATACTGCCAAAAAGATTTTCGAGTATATGTTCCCTGATGATAATTCTGACGATGTTGAAGACAGCTTACGGTCTGAATTTGCAGATGAAAACGAGGAATCTGAAGTGAGCAGCATTTCAGACATTCACTTAAGCAATAGCAACTCCTCAAACATTACCCTATCGAAAAACCCGATCAGGAACTTTATTCAAAAGCGTAGAACGTCTAGCAGACTAGGATCTAAAACAGACTTGAATTCGGACACCAACGGAGAGAGTGAACAACTGTCAATCTCGCATCGGTATTCAGAGTCATCTTCTAAAAGATCATCTATGGAGGATGTCTCCATATTTTCAGGTCTGAGAGATAAGGAGCTGAAGCCAAGGCTTCTTAAGAAGAATGCACATAAAATCAGTGAAGACGAAGACGAAATCTCTGTAATCATGAGAAGATCCCTGAAGTATATCTCAATTATAGATATTGAGGTGCTGAAGTTCAAACTCTTCGTATCTTTCAAAGCTCCAAAGCATCTCAATATTTTGGATGTTCATGAATTACTATTGAACATACCTACTCTTCACTACGGAAACAAGGTGTGGTCTGGCGAAGATTTCATATTGCGGGTGAGAAAAGATATCATCAAGATCATTTTGAACCATACGGGTAAGATTTTGGGTAATAAATTCAAGATCAGGAAGAGAAAGGGAATCGCGGAGCCACTTAACCAGATTTCCGATTATGCTTCGTTTATGACAATCAAAGATTTGCAGCTGGCTGGACGTTCAAGAGACACATCCAAGACAACAAATGGAGAACACCCTCATCCACATGCTCACCACCATCACCATCAGCACAACTTAAAGCGGTCTTCCTCTGACAATGCATATGCATTTGAGAAGCTTTTGCAGGACATTGAAGATGAGTACGAAGAGGATGCACAGAACTCTTCTGGCAATTGATCTATGCAGTTACGACTGCCTTGCCAGAATTAATTTATTTAGTGTATATTATATTATATTATTTTTATTTTAATATTATTAAAATTATAATTATTATTAGAAGTGGACATTGTAGCCAACGAATAAGATTTAGGCAACATCTCAGGATTACACATGAACATTGCCGGGTTCTGTACCATCCGATTACATGCATGAATTCTCCTCTATTCCAGCCCAACCGGGAATTCTTCGCCCTTCTTCAACTGGTTGCTGATATTGAAACTACAACAATTCACAACAACGACCACTCCGTGAATCTGCAATTCACATTTTACACTACCGTAGTCCCCCGCAAGCGCTTTTCTATTTTTATCCTCTCTCATCTACGATGTATGCATCCATTTGTTGCCATAAACACAGCCACAAGTGGTAGGATTGGCAATTGCCACACTCGACAGGTTATAGTTCTTAGAAAAGTCAGCGTCTATATGGTACATTTAAAAAGAAGAACTAGGAGCATACTGCAGAATTGCAATTGCATGCTATCGTGCAATTGTGCTGTGAATCATGCAGTCAAAGGTAGCCTTACCAGAGATCTTGCATTGTTCGTTAATAGTTGGCTTAATAGGGGGCTTAGAGACGATTTTTATTATTCTTTTTCAATTGATATGCGCGTTCATTCAATGTCCATAAGCTCATGCTAGTCTCTAGTACATACCATGGCATAATTCATACTGTCGCTACATCAGCTTTAAGTTTGGCTTCAAGTTGGAGGTATATTAATCGACCCTTTAATTTGTGTTTGTGCTTAATTTCTAGATACACGGAGTGAGTTCCCTTATTGGTCACTGCTGAAAATAGAATGTGGGGTATAGCCAATTCTCGCTATTCCGACATAGGAATTTTGCTCTTGCTACGAAGTATTTCTACAAAGGATGGCATTATTATTTAACTTATACTGTCAATGTATTCCTTATTTAGCCAAGTGAAGTCTATTTTAAGACCTTGAGAATAGTACAAGCAAAGCTGTGCACCGGCTAACCACTAGTCACATCCCAAGGAAGTCGTAAACGCATTGTAAAATTGTCCACTATACATAGAACACATACTTGGCGTCATACTCAGCTCTCTACTAATAGCCACCTCTACGGAAATGACTTTGCTTGCTTTACACACTACAATATGTGATACATTGTAAATAAGTACCAAGAATTCTTAAACAATAATTATTGTATCAATAAATGCTAGTTGGTAGCGCTAGTTCTAATAATAAATTGTTTATAGCCCTTATAATGAATAGAATTTAGTATATAAGCAATTGAGAGATCCCTGAGTTGGTCGGTGGTTTATGTGTGTTTTCAATATCTTTGAAATAATATCGTGTACACTATATCATCACCCTATTATAGTCTTTCGCTACAAAATCCATGAGGTATTTTTTATCTTCAATCACGGTCGCTTCTTTAGCTGTCCAAGCAACAGCTTATATTTATGACGTTTCGTTATTTGTCCAAAGTGACAATGTCACGGTTTCAGGAAAAGCATTGGTATTGGCCAATCAAGCTGATGGTGTTGACAATTTCGTCGTCGGTGAACTCGATCCGCTGGTGTTGAAATGGGACGAAGACACAAATACTCTCTTCTTGGAACCCGAATCCGGTGATAAACAGTACTTCTCAGTGGTGGACCACAAGGTACAAATGACAGTTACTCCGGAAACTACCAACTTGGTCTTCGAACCACCAATTTTGAGTTTCAACGGGTCACCAGATGGCTTTTATGCACTCGCTCTCAACGAGGATGGCCCATTGTCAGTAGTTCACTACACAGATTCTCCACCAGATGGAGCAATTGCCTTAAAATTGGTGTTGGCATACGAAGCTACAATTGATGATCCAACAATTATTACTACTATTTCTGATCCTACAGATTCAACAGAAGCTACTGAGTCCACTGAAACCACTGACTCCACAGAGCCAACAGATTCGACAGAACCATCAGAATCTTTTGGAATTTACCCAAATAGAACTACAACGCTTCACACAAGCTATACCGAATGGGTAACCACTTGTTTAGAACCAACTACAATTACCCTTACTACTTGCAAGATAAATATTTGTAAGCCTAATACGTGTACTGTGACAGGACCAACGACAATCACTGTAACTGGTCCAAAGCCTGGTCATACTCCACCTTCTGTGACAACAGCGAAGACTTCACCTCCACCTGTGGTAACTACCACCAAAGCAGCACCTCCAGTAACCAATACAAAGACTGCATCTCCTCCAGTAACCACTACAAAGGTTACACCTCCAACTCCAGCAGTTACTGTCCAGACATCAAGAACAACTGTTGCTGAAGACGTTACTTCAAGGCATGAAATCACTACATATGAAGGTCTTGCACAGTCAAAAACTGTTGGGGGTACTCTTGTAGGTGCTGCTGCTATGCTCTATATGTTGATTTGATGAAATTCATACTTTGGTATTTCATATCTCATTGAGGTCATATTCAATTTTTCGGTTTGAAGTATTTGCTTCTGGCTTTTTAGTTAGTTTATTCTCTTTTCGAATACCCTGAGGTTTGTTACTTGAAGAACTCATGGGTTCTATTGTCAACCTGGTATTAATATACATTGAAGAAAATCAAGTCTTTGAATTTAGCATTCTCCTCCAAATTTTATGATCGGTTTACACTTCCATTTTATAAATTGTATGAAATAAGAGAGCCAATGAACAAAATTGCAGCCAAAACACTATTCTATATGCATGGAAGCGGCAATCTCATATTGTACCTGCAGGTGAACAATTTAAGGGTTCAATAGTAGGAAGGTGTATTCTGCAGTATTACACATAGTTAGAAGAGCCAGCTGGAGGAGATGGAAGGCTCGGGATGAAGTTACAGATTTGATGCAAAATGTTACGAAAAACCTACCGCTAAGGAAGCTACATGATATATGAGCGTTGTTTGATGAGACTTTACTTGATGAATGCAGTGGTTCAAAACTACCTACTTGCCGAGAAAACTCCAGTCCCAGAATTTCCAGAATTTCCAGAATTTCACCAGCGATAAGTGACCGGACAGGCTGAGTATGGGATGGTTTATCACGTGAGTGGTTGGAAATGCCTTCCTTCTTGACTCTAATGCTGTATTATGTAATGAGAAAGAATATGTACACAAGATAGGAAGAGATACAGTAACAACCCATGGATGTATTCTACGTAGACGTATAGGGAAAATTGAGCATAACGAAGAAGATCTAAAAGTGAACTTGCTGTGCCTTTTGCCTTCCCTACTATGAATCAAGAAAAATCGTGCCATAATAAGAACACTTGAAGTAATCCCGTCAATATTAGTCATTCTATAGGCTGAATATATAGATGACGTAAAGCTACTAGTCAAGTACTTGGCATAAACCACTACACAATGGCAGTTTGTAATATTTTACAACTATACTCACACTTTTGACAGAATTCGCTCGTCGACGTATCAATCCACCGACGCCCCACGTCATCCACAATACATATCCTCCTAAATAAAGCTCGTTCTCTTTCCTAAGCATACTCTCTTCCTACGCTCTCACTCACTCACTCACTCACCATACCACCCCGAATATTCCAATCCACGTCACGTGCGCTCTCTTCCAGCCTTCACCCCCGGATTAATCTCTCCTAACATTAAACCGCCAGCACAACCCACGATAACACCATAGGTTCATCTTGACACCAAGTCGTCTAGTTCAGTCCAATTGGCTCCTGGTGCTTCTTTAACATCCGCTTTTTAAGTATCTCCACACCCCAGCAAAGCACCCGCTTAGGCGAAATAAGCAAAAGAGTCAATGGCATTCTTTGAAGCCATCCGTGATAGGGCCGTTAGCACTATTAACCAAGTGTTAGACAAGAAGAACCCTTCGGGACTAACAAAAGATCAGCTTTTCTGCCGACAATACAACCTTCCAGACTACGAAACCGTGCTCAATGAGTCTGCTGCCGAAGTCGAAGTCGTATCCGACTACACCACAAACGCCTACAAGGGCGTGAGCCTGAGTATGGGCCGAGATCTGTTTCCACAAGGACGGCTCTTTCTTACCCAGCATTTCGTAGTATTCAGAGATGCCTACGATAAGAAGAACTGCCTGTTCACAATACACCTTTCCACAGTGAAAAAAGTCGAACGGTTGCCCGCCAAAGATTACGGTTTTGCACTCTCCATTCACACTCATAGTAAGCTTCAACTAACCTTATATCTTGTAGGATTGAGGTCAGAAAGTGAGCGTTTCGCGCAGACTTTGAAGATGACACTTAAGAAGAACTTACCAAACGTTAAGAAATTGCTGCCGTTCATCCACACTTGCTACTCTGAGTACTTGTTGGCCAAGAACAACATATCAACTGAGAAAATCGAGTCAGCTCCTCCTAGCGGCTTGGGACAACTCTTTAAATTTCCCGGAAACCCCAAGGAATCAAGGGACAAATCCAAGATGAAGCTCTGGTTCGATTTGTTTCGTGTTGATGGTCGTAATTTGCTGTTGGTGAAAACTCCGATGTTCTACAGACTAGTTAGAGTAGGATTACCAAATAGACTTAGAGGAGAAATCTGGGAGCTCTGCTGTGGTTCTATGTTTTTAAGATTAGACCACCAGGATGAGTACAAAAAGATCTTAGAAGATTATGGCAAGAGGAAATCATTGGCAACAGAGGAAATTGAAAAGGATTTGAATAGATCGCTTCCGGAGTATGCCGCTTATCAAAGTCCCGAAGGTATAGAGCGTTTACGTAGAGTATTGACAGCGTACTCATGGAAGAATCCGGAAGTGGGCTACTGTCAAGCAATGAATATTGTCGTCGCTGCTTTACTTATCTACATGTCCGAAGAACAAGCCTTCTGGACATTGAATGTCTTGTGTGACACGATAGTTCCTGGCTACTATTCTAAGACTATGTATGGAACTTTGCTTGATCAGCGTGTATTTGAGTCTTTAGTGCAGAACACTATGCCAAAACTTTGGGACCACATTACCAAAAATGATATTCAACTTTCTGTGGTTTCGTTACCATGGTTCTTGTCCCTTTATTTGAGTTCCATGCCATTGGTGTTTGCCTCCAGAATCATAGATGTTTTCTTCTTGCAAGGTCCTCAAACACTATTCCAAGTCGCATTGGCAATATTGAAGGTCAATGGAGAAGAGCTTTTGCAAACAGAAGATGACGGGTCTTTCATACTGATCATCAAGGACTATTTTCAGGTTCTTGATCAGCTGGCACACCCTAACTCTCCTAATCCAAAGTACAAGTCAATTACCAAGTTCCAGGAACTTCTCGTCACAGCATTCAAAGAATTCTCGGTAGTGAATGAAGAAATGATAGACGTTCATCGTAACAAGCACAGGGACACCATTTTCCAGAATATTTCCACGTTCGTGAAGAGAACAGAATTGCGTAATTTGCCTAAAGCAAAGAATATATCTCCAGAGACCTTGTCTGTTCTCTACGATCGTTTCTACTCGATAGTACAATCCTATAGTGTCACTATGGCTAGTGGTTCTAGTCTCATGGACTTCAAAGCGTTCAAATCGTTTATGTCAGACATCTGCGAATGGGTAAAACCTGAAATTAGCGCAGAACCAGCAGATGACGTTTTCTTGCATCATTTATTTTCCAACTGGGATTCCGAAGGTCAAGCTGCACTTTCGTTATCTGACTTAATTGTGGGACTCAACAAGTTGATCGAGCCTGATTTAATGACCTCCATGTCCAACTTCTTTGAATTGTATGATTTTAAGCATAAAGGCAAGATTGACAGAGAAGGGATTTTACAGATTTCTGAAGACTTGTTGTATGTAACTGGTCCTTGGAAAGATGGGCTTCTTTATGATGACATTACTGTGAATGCAATGGAAAATGCTGTTGCCGACGAGGTGTATAAGACCAACGCTATCAATGGTGACGGTAATATCAAAAAGGATGAAATAGCGCTTCCATCTGAAGTGCAAATCGATAAGCAAAAGTTAGAGAGTCAACAAATTGAAAGATACTTAAAAGCTGCTAGTACTTTCATTCAAAGGGCTTTTGAATATGCCCAACCAGAAGAAGAAGAGATACTTATTAAAGATTTGGCTATTGATAATAGCATATCTCACAACGCTGCTCTAAACCCCAACACTCCAGTCTTCTTAAATCTTCCAACCTTCAGAATGGTTGTCTTGGCTGATGAAACCTATGAATTACTATTCAGTAGGACATTAAGAAAATCAATTAACCTAGAGAAGCTGCTTGACTCCAAGATAGATACCATACGTAACTTGAGAGATATGTTCGATGGATTGTTGGCCGATGGAAGAAAAGTGGCCAATAAAGTGAGACGTCGTATGGACTCAGCTGCCTCAAGTGCATTACAAGTCAACAATAATAATTCTGGTGATGCTACGTCTATGAAATCAGCCAGATCAAGGACTCAGGAAGAGGAGGAGGAACAGGATGACGACTTTGGTGTCATTTCCATAGATGAAAAGGACAAAGACCTTCTTCTTGGAGCAGAGGCTCAAGTGTTGATAGATCCAGTCCTGAATGAGCCAGCAAAGAATAAGGAATTACAGAGATTTCATAAAGCAGAACAAGAAGCTGCGGCAGCATCAGCATCTTTTGCTGGTGCCAAGACAGATGACTCAAACTTGATTGAATTTGAGACATAATTATACAAACAGTGAAAGTTGTGAGCATTTTTATTCAGATGTCACCTGGATTACCTTATATTGAGAAGATACAGATGATTACTAACTCATCCCAGTATCACATTTGAAATGCTTTAACCTATCTATATACATATTTATATTTCTTTATTCATACATTACTCAACATAGATAAACTATTTAATTGAACGTGATACGCATACAACTTGAAATATAATTACTTGACAACGCATCTATTAAATGCTAACTTATTGTGCCCAAAGATGACAGCTACTATAACTAACTATATACGATGAACTGTTCCGGCTTTTATTATTGGTCGCTTCTTCCAAAAAGCTTACGAAGTTTTCCTCCGAACTTTCGCTTCTCCTTGGTGCTAGGTGTGGTAGAAGTGCCTGAGACATCTCTATTCGCATTACGTAATGTAGGAACATCATTCGCTGCTGCCTGTGGAGTAGCTTTTGGAAAATGAATCGCTTCATCCGAGTCGTTGAATCTGGACCGGAATGACAGCTTGAATCCACCAGTACTGGATCCACCTAAGTGTCCTCCGTTGTCGTCTTCGTCAGAATCCACAAAACGAGACTTAAAAATGTTTCCATTCTTACGTGGTGTAATGGGTATATTGTTTGAAGCCTGTTGAGGTGGTGGGTCGGCTCTCAATGTTCTATGAGTGGCTTGAGGTTGAGGTTGAGGCTGTTGTTGTTGTTGTTGTTGTTGAGTAAACCTTTGTTGTGGTGGGGGAACATTATAGGCGGAGTCACGGAGAGTTCTGGAGCCCCTGGGTTGGTTAGCTTGTTGAACATGTAAAGGATTGTCTCCACTGCTTTCCTTGGAAAAGGATGACCTCTTGGCCACTGGTTTGAATACTGATTGTGGTCTTGAGTTTGCCTTGGCATACAACTCTGCAGCTTTGACCTTACTAGGAGATTGATAATTCGGTTGTAATGCTGGGTGAGGAGCAATAGGTTGAACATACGAGGAGCCTCTATCTCTCAAGCTCCTACCACTCATTCCTGCTGCTGCAGGATGTTGTTCCTGTGGGTACCCTCTGCTGTTACTCTGAGGGAATGGTTCAGGTTGCATCGATTGGGGTCTTAATGATCTGCTTGTCAATCCAGCAGAAGGTGGTTGAAGTTGCTGTTGGGACTTTCTCAAGGTCAGTTGTGATAATCTCTTCTGACCAGCAGGTGCCACTGGCTGTGGATAGCCGCCATTTCCTCCTCCTGGTGATATATCGTTTAATTGTGACGAGGAAAGCTTAGAATTAAGTCTAGTGTTCTCTGCGGTTGTAAGTGAGAGATAGGCTTGGTGAGCTGCATTGCTCTTGGCACTATTCTTGGATGCATTGTACTGTGTAGAAGAATTCTTCATTGCAGACTTGAGCTTTTTGTTTTCCGACTTGGAAGTCGAATCACGACTGCTTGACGTATAAAGGGAAGAACTAGAGCTTCCACCATTTTCTGCGACTGGGACTTGAAGCGTCTCAGCACTCTCAGCTGGAAGAATTGGGGTCGATTCAATTGGTGAAGTGATAGTCGATGCGCCAATCGAACCAGCTCTGTCAGATTTTGGCAATTCAGTCTCATGTAAACCCGTCTCTCCGTCAAGCTCAGTGCCCTCGACAAGTGGCTGGGTTATCACAAAGTTATTTGGTCCAACAGCAGTCGACTGCTCCCCGTCATGCTCACCCAAACCGTAAGACGCTCTTAATTTCTTTGCTAAGGTACTTCCCTCTTCCTCGTTGTCCTCAATATCACCTTCATCTGTGGAAGGCAAATGATCTACCATACTGTCACGCTTCAACAACTCACTTGAGTGAAGGTTACCGTACTGGCTAATAATACCAAGCTCAGTACCAGTGAGGTCTGCTCTAGTATCTGTTTCCGAATCCGACGAGTATAACTCGGAAGATGTCTTGCCGGCTGGTGTGGCATTGTATTCATTCTGTTGATGTTGCACGAAATCATCTGTGTTGCCATTAGTAGCACTCTGTTCTAATGAGCTCAAGTGGTGGTCGCTAGTATCATGTGGTCCCTCCGCATCCGAACCATCTGTCATTGGAAGTTCAATTGTAGAAAGAGTTGGCCTACTGATATCGTCCAAAGCTTCTGAACCACTGGCTAAGTCCTTTTCTGCGGTAATTGCTGGAGAAACAGCAGTTACGTCGGTATCTTTTGACTCTGGAAGTGAATGCTGGAGTCCTAAATCCTCCGCTATTGGTTCCTCAAATGCTGGAAAGTCAGAAGTTGAAGTGGCAACCACTGGGAACACGCTGTTGAGAGGACCAGAGCTGCCAACATCTCTATTAATTGTGCCTTTTGCAACATCTTTAGTGCTCTCGGCGTCAGCCTCTGCACTCTTGGATTCTTCTTTCAAAGAGAGTAATACCCTCTCGTTCTCTAATCTCTTTGCTTTCAAATCTTCATATTCCTTTCTCTTTTGTTCCAACTCTCTGGCGAGTATTTTTTCGTGTTCAATTTCCTTCTGCAAAGCGCTCATCTTCAATTCTTGCTCGTGCTGCTCATCTGCTTTGCCCAATGTGCTCTCCAAGCCGACATTTTCTGTCATTGGTGCCATTTTGGGCTTAACCAACGATGACAAACGAGAAGATGGTTTTCTTGGAGGGCCCATTGGCAGTGATGGAGGTTTTTTGGCCGAGACTGAGCTCAATGAAGATGATCTCGAAATCTTCTTTTGCGATGAAAGGCCCCTAAGGGAGGCAGAACGTGGAATGTTGGCTCCGGAACGCATTGAGTTATTTCTTGCAACCTCTTGGGCAAAGTTCGCTTCTGGGACTTCCACAATTTTAATACCATTTGGAGTTGGGATGTACTTTTTAACCATTTTAACAGGGGAACCGCCAGCGACAGCGCCGTTAGAAGTCTTTTTCTTTATATTATGGACGTTATTATGAGCTGCTGGTTGATGAGAGAGCTTCAAGTCACGCATTTTGTCTTGGTTCTTGAGGTAAATCTGGGTGCTCTCTTCCGTAATCTCGTCCAAGTACGAGTCGTTGAAGGAATCATCGATGTCGTATATCACCGGATGGGAAAGTGATGTTTTTGAGTGCCCTGGAGTTTGGAGAGACGATCTTGAGGACGACAGTGTGAGAGAACCTCCGCTGAAGTTACGGAAGGCTGACTGGGTTGCCGAGGATCCAGGATTATGGGAAGCGGAACCTTCATGGTTAGATTGAGGTGTATTGGAGTGAGATGTTAATCCAACAGTAGAGTTACGCTTGAGAAGCGATCCTCTGGACGATTGGTTGTGTATTTGCTGTGGTGGTTGTAATTGGTGAGTCTGTTGGTGAGCAGTTGTTTGTTGCTGCGGAGCAGCTCTTCTGAATTGCATCGAATTGGATCTTGGAATCACCGACGAAAGTGATGTTGGCGCTGCCGGCTTATTGTTATTCTTCTTTCCGATCGTGAGCGCTGCTGCCAAGGCGTTGGTGCTTGGCTGGTTGGCCGACGGAGCAACATGGTTCACTCCAGTGTACAGCCTCTCACTGACACTTCGACTCTTACGTCTATTGAACATCACGGGTGGAAATCTGAAAATTAAAAGTTATCACACGGTCCAGGGCCTTTCTGTGGTCACGACAGGCTTTGTCTGAAGCTGTGAAAAGGGTTAGAACACGACAATATACTGTTGTTGCAAGTATTCTTCCTTGTGGTTGTGGTGGTTTTGAAGGTCCGTTTTTTGAAAGGTAAATTTCAGTGGTCGTGCGGGAACCGTGCGAGATACGGGAGACGGCGGCCAGATACGAGGGAGAGGCAGTGACAGGTGAGGTAGATGGTGGGAGCGAGTGGGATGGAAGAAGAGGTTAAAGATCGGAAAATGCTTAGTTTTGGATGAGTGCAACTGTAGGGAGGGTCTAATGAGTGCATAGGTAGGAATGTGCTAACTTCGTGAAATGTCCAATCCTTATGAGCATATGGCACTTAACTGTATCTGTCTTAGCTATTTGTTCCTTCGCAGTACTTCTATCTGTTGCTCGTGGTTAACCGCTAGAATCCGACTGCTCGTCTGGCGTGTTCCGGTAGTTGTTTCGGTGCGCCCCGTTCCTAGATTGTACATAAACGGTACAGTTGCTAACAGAGAACACTGACAGGGATACGGTTTCGTCAAAATTTCAGGAGCCTGGAATACTGTTGAGGTGGAAAAGAGGTTATAGCCACATGCATTGGCTCTGGTTCCAAGATCAAATATTCTACCCCGTTCAACGGACTATCAATACTGTTGCTAAACACCAAAAGGAGTCCTCGGCTAGCACGTTTGAGAAATGACGGCAGAGTCGGAATGGACCTGAACCGAGATCCGGGTCATACCATTATCTCTTAGTTAGCACTTACGGTGTACAATCAGTGTATGGTTAGTAGTGTACTCTTAGTGTTCCTAAAGTACGTAGTATTATGTAGCATTGAGTTGGTGCATATTGCAATGGAATGAAACGTGAATTTCAGTGGACTTTTGGAGCTGAAATTGCTTCTAGAATGCCGTATCTGCTATGGTAAAGTAGAGATGGTGGGGCTGAGTCCAGGTGAAGAGGAAATAGGTTCAAATAGGGTCTTTAGATAGGTTAGTAGAGATCTAAGTTTGGTGAACGTTGGATAATTGATCTAATGTTCTAACAGATTCTCAAATTTGTAATTCTCTCTCCTTCTTCTTCTTCTTCTTCTTCTTCTTCTTCGTTCTATCTTTTATTAATTCCTACTATGGGTGTACCCGTTCTTCTCTATATCGGTATATTCTTCGTTCATTACTATTTACATTTCGTAGACTTTTCGTCATTGCTCGTTATTCTACTCCTAACGTCTCATCGCACTTGCTTCTTGTTCCATCTACCTGGATATGCTTCTTCTGGTAATAGCATTTAATCCTAACAAATTGGCTAGCCAATGTCCTGTCAATTGGCCCTGCCTTACAAATACCTGCAAAACTGGACGCATACTTATCAAAACCCCCGTCCACAAGAATCCCTGTAACAAAGGAAAGAACATCTGGTCCTTGAGAATTGTATAAATCACCAATGCTGGAGTGACTGGCTCTAAAGGATGTAGTTCGCCATCCTCATTTTCTAGTATTTCTTGCTCGTCCTCGTCAATTTTCAGGCTGAATTCTCTGAGCTGTTCGTCAGTCAATGTCCTTGTATCCAATTCCTCAGGCTGCGGTGTTTTCTTATTACCGTTGGCGGCCAATTGCCTGTAGAACGTCTGTTCAAACCGTAAATCTGGTAGGGCAAAAGAGGGTTTCATTTATGAGTAATTCTATTAGTTTTGATGGTCTGAAAGTGATTGATTAATTGCAAAGGTCAATTATCTGTGCTCTAATCCATATATAACTTCTTCACTCGCCAATTATCTCTACTTCTAGACACTGTCTCTACTGTCAAATGGTTAACTTCTGATCTTTCAAAAGTCAGAACTCACAACCCGCAAAATTGCGTCTCTATGATTATGTAATCTGCGAAGTACCTTCACATACAGGATTGTCATTGGATAGGCAAGATTTTGCAACTTGCTGGATAGATATGTAGTGATGATAATTGCTCTGTAAGTGTGGGGGGAAGCGGTTCTTATTTGGTGCATGTCAAGAGGTTGTGTTTAATGACCCAGGGGTACTATGTTTGTTCACAAAGCAGGCAATTCTTCAGCCTCTATTGGCAGCATCACTATACTGGCAAGGCAGCCAGCTTTCCAGCCAGATTTCCAGTGTGGACATTAATATACTGTTTTTAACCTGATACTTGTTTTTCTTATTCCAGTACACGTTTTTAGCTAGTTTGCCTTTATCCTCATTACAGATGATTGGAATGAATACCATATAAAAGTCAAAACCTACCACCGGAGTGCTATCCTGTTGGTGGTATATGCAGGTATGTAATATCAATAAATAATGGCTTCAACGTAGCTACCAAAACAGGCGTTAAACCAGTAGTTCTTGTTGAAACACATTCACTACACTCTCAGGACTAACTTGCCCTGTTTCCACTTCTTTTCTTTTTCAATATCATGCTTTCAATGAACCTTTCTATATTCTCACGTGACTCTAATATCCTCACGCAACCCGCAGTTTCCCCAAAGCTCAACCAACGCACTTTACAGTTTACGCTGAAAATTTATAATCGGCTTTCGTTAACGACTACGAAGGACTACTCTTTTCTTCTTCAAGTCAATCAAAACAAGCCTTTTAGATCCACTTCAAACTTCACAAACACACACATACATATTATTACCAATTCATATACATTTTACCATGGAAATAGATAAAAGCGACGGACCTTCTGTGACTATTCGTGAGTCTGAACGTGACCATGTCAACTTCATTCTTCGTGACGTCGATCTCTCCACCGCCAACTCCATCAGAAGAACGATGTTGGCCGAAGTTCCAACACTCGCCATAGATCTTGTAGAGATTGATGTGAACACCTCAGTGTTGGCAGATGAGTTTTTGTCTCATCGTTTGGGTCTTATCCCATTAGTCAGTGAAGGTATTGAGAACTTGACGTACTCAAGAGATTGTACTTGTGATAACTACTGCCCAAAATGCTCAGTTCGTTTGGAATTAACCGCCAAGTGTGACACAGATTCCACCATGAACGTATACGCTACGGATTTGGCCAAATTTCACAACGGTTCCCGTTTGGGTGACCCAGTTATCAGAGATGCCAACCGTAGAGGACCATTAATCTGTAAGTTAAGAAAGCACCAAGAGTTGAGATTAACATGTATAGCCAAGAAGGGTATTGCCAAGGAGCATGCCAAATGGTCGCCTTGTGCTGCCGTTGGTTTCGAATATGATCCATGGAACAAGTTGAACCATACTTCTTACTGGTATGAGAATGATGCTGCCGAGGAATGGCCTCGTTCCGAGAACTGTGAATGGGAAGAAGTTCCAGATCCATATGCTGCTTTTGACTACAAGGCCAAGCCAAGCAACTACTATATTGACGTGGAGACAGTCGGTAACTTACCTCCAAATGAGGTCGTTTTGAGATCTGTGGAGACCTTACAAAGAAAGCTTGCAGACATCGCCATAGAATTAAACAAGGAAACTGTAGAAGCCAGCAATGCTAACGCTGGAGGTTTGACCACTTACGGCAGAAACCAATTTGATGATGGAGGAGACAGTCCAGGTATGGGTAGAACCCCATACGGAGGCGAAGGTGGGTTTGGAGGCAACTCGTCTTGGAACAACTAAGTTGTTTATAAAATCCCAAGGTGCTTTCAAGTCAAGAATGCTTATCAAAATAAGTTTGGAGCCAGAGAGATTGAAATGTTTAGATGGATCAAACATGCTATTGACAGGTGTTGATCTTTCACACTCCATAGAAACAAGACATTCAAATCTAATCCTGACTGACAGTATCTACATTCACTTCTGTCATGTTTATTATTTACTTTTATTAGTATTAATCCTTTGTATCATTAGCTGTCTATACTATATACATTAGCATAATTCTCAATGTAGTCCATTGATTCTAAGTCTATTTCAGCGAATCACTTCTACTGTCCACCCTTTATCTTAATTAGTATTGTTCCACTGGACTAATTCGTCAATCTTGACTAGCTTTCCTCCAAAGATATCCAAGGCACTTCCATAGGTTAAATCCACCTTCCCTTCACTTAATTTCTTCACCAAGTCCAAGTCCTCCTTCAGCTTAGCACCGCCTGCGTACACTATTCTGCCCTCAAACCCAGATGGACACCACTCGCCTAATTTCGTGACCAACTGTTCATCAATACCCTTGCAAAGTCCCTCAACATCCGCGGCATGGATCAAGAACTCGTCACAATATTGGCCCACTGCGTTTAAGAAATCCTTGGAAAGACTATTGCTTGTGAGTGTTTGCCACTTGTTCATAGCCACCACCCACTTTGTTTCGCCATTGTCTATAACAGTTCTACAACTCAAATCGACTATCAATCTAGACTTTCCTACTGTCTGCGATACTTGCTTCAATTTTGTCCAGTCAAACACCTTGCTTCCGTTCTCGTCGCTGAACAACCAACTGGTGAGAATCACATGAGAGGCCCTATATTCATCCAACCATGTCAATGCGTTGTCGAGATTAATACCTCCGCCCACTTGTAAGCTATTTGGCCATGTCTTACAAGCTAATTTTGCAGCTTCGTCATTGGCTGGATTAGAGCCCAATTTTATAACATGACACCCAGACACATTATTTGACTTGTACAATTCTGCGTAATAAGAAGAAGGTTTCGTGGAAACGAAGTTTTCCGTGGTGTTGTCGTCTTTTGCAATATCATCTTGCTTCAATGTTCCACCAACGATTTGCTTGACTTGGCCGGAGTGAATGTCAATACACCCACGAAATTTGGTCATTTTGCAAGGTAGAACCTTTCCTATATCACTTTGCAACTTGTGATTATCCAATTGCTGGAAGAAAGAACCTCAGCTCAAATACAAGGGAATCAAAAGAAGAAATGAATCATCTGGAAAGTGAAAAATCGAAAATCTCGAAAATTTGAGTCATGTTGATTTACTGCGGCATGGGTGTGTTGATGGTTAACAGGAGGTGATAAAAATGTCGTGATGAAGAGATGCAGCTAAGCAGTAAAAGGGAGGAGATCGCAAGCACCTGGATCTTTTCGATTACAGACAATGCTGAGATCCAGACCTAAATCCTGAAGTAGTGGTATTTTGATTAGCCTCCATAGTTCATTTGTAAAATCTCCCAAGGCTGCTTGTCACCATTGTTCTCTTTGTTACTCTACTAGATTATATGTCTCTCTTCTATTAACTAATGTCTCTCTTGTCACGTGAGCCATCTTGTCTTCTCTAAACAAAATAAATATTTCACTAGTTCTATTAATGCTTGCAAAACATCGATATATCTGTAGCTAGAATATTGGATTTCTCACTATGAGTGACGAAGAGTACTTGAGAGCTTTGGAAATACAGAGGCGGAACTTTGAGGCCCAATTTGGGTCCATCGAAGAAATGGGTTTCGAAGATAAGGCTAAATCAGCTAGAGTTGAGTCTAGTAATGGAGCAAATAGCGATAGTGATGGTAGCAATGGTGAGGACAGCGGGATCGAAAGTGACGGTTTTGGCGGTTTTGACTCTGAAAATAATGACTCAGATAATGATAGCGATAGCGACAATATAGAATTCCAGTCGGATGAAGAACTGGAAGAAGAAGTAGTCAAACCGAAAGTAGTCAAATTGAACGACTCGTACACTTCTAAGGTGCCTACACCCATCTCAAAGGCTGATAAGAAGCTACTTAGATCTGGCAGGGCTGCAACATTGGTAGAGATTGCCCAGAGAGAGAAGGAACTCGAGAGAACGAATAAAAAACGTAATGGTCAGGTTGTGAAAGAAGAAGGTGACAATTTAGAGAATGACTTGAAGTTACAACGGTTATTACAAGAATCGCATATTTTGGCCAATACCTTGGAATATTCAGGTGCTGACTTGACCTTACAAACCCTTGATTTTGAAGATCCTACAGGTAAGGCGAGAAAGAGAGCTTTAGACTCTAGAATTAGAAATATTGCCTCTACAAACTCTGCTTCCGGAGGTCTACCAAAGAAGTTGGAGAGTATGCCGATGTCTATGCGAAAAGGTATGATTCGTAGCAGAGAACAGAAGATTGCCAAGTATGAAGACGATGCAAGGAATGCTGGCATTGTCCTCTCTAAAGTCAAGAAAGGTGAACTCAGAAACTTGAACGCTGGTAAGGGTTCTACTCTTGCTAGTGACAGATTAGGAACTGGTAAGAAAATAGAGAAGAGAGTCAGAGATAGAGGATTGAAGATCAATGGAATTGGTAGATCTACTAGAAACGGTTTAATTATCTCTCAGGGAGAAATCGATAGGATCAGCAACCAAGGATATAGAAACAAGAAGAAAGGAAAGGGAAAACGTTGAGAAGAACATTAATAGCATATAAACTGTACCATAGAACTAATAGACTAATTCATCACTTTTGAAGAGTATCCTCCTTTGTAGATATTATGTTTTATTCATGAGGCTCACTTCGGCCACATACAACGCAATATACTTTTCATGGAGCTTTATTATTCGTACATTCTATATACCTACCGTTCTATGTAGTCTATCATAAAAACTCTGCCAATTCTATACCAAAAACCATGCTACTCAAAATCCTACAATCTCCAAATCATCGTGGTTCTCATTAGCAGATATCGACAAGCCGTGCTCATTGGCCAAGTGAAGAATACAGATGAAACAAAAACTTGTGGAAAGATCTTTTCTCTGCTCGGCGCCATACATACTTGACACAGACGCAACCAAGTTTCCGAACGTTTTCACGGGTTTCTTCTCATCCTCCTTGTCCTGGCTCTCTTCAGTCACAGCATCGATTATTTCTGGTTCTTCTTTCTTGATACTCAGCCAGAGATTGTCCTTAAGTAATTTGACATCCACACGTTTTGCTACACGTGAAAAGTTAACGTAGTCTGGTCTTCTTCTTCCCATTACCTGTGATCCACTCGTCACTGCATCTTTCTCGTCGGTATTTAACTCCCCAGCATCACCTTCAAGAGCATCATTAAAGTCAATTGCTCCAAAGTCATCGTCTCCGCCAAAATCTGCATTGAAATCATCATATTCTGCCTGGTGGAAGGACGTTGCAAAACGACTTGCATCATCTTCCTGCTTCTGGTACTGCTCTGCAAAGAACTTTTCGTCAGTAAACTGTGGATGATCTTGCTTGGCGTCAGATTTTTTCATTTTAGGGAAGTAGAGAATAGAAACCTGAGGTTTGGTGAACAAGTTGGTCAATCTAGCCGAATTATACCTTATATCGTCTGGAAGTTTGTTCTTTACGACGGAAGCGCCAGTTGCATTTGGTCCATTGGAGTCTTGTTTTTTAGTTATTGCTGATACATTTTTGGGGCCCTCAAATATGGTATCTTCATTAACTTCATCAACAAAGAAATCCACTATGACTTGGGTCTGTTTCTGTTTCTTTTTGGGCTCCGATGGGCCTGGGGTAGACTCTAGGACATTGCCTTCTCCGTTCCCGATATTCTTAGACTTTTTCAAAGCAGCAACTTTCCAGTGCTCTGGACCTCTCCAGTTAACTTTCATGCGCTCATCAAAATATGCCATGAGGTCTCTATCAAGGACCTGAATACTAGTAGCCAGTTGTATATACTCTTCATCATTGAAGAGACGTTGCATGATACTTTGATTCAAGTTATGGAGGGGGTCATTGGAGTTATTTATGTTGGTTGAATTGTGAGAGTTGTTGTCATCATCGTCGTCAATGTTATCGTTGTCTACATTGAAGTCATTATAGTCGTCATTGTCACCGAATCCGTAACCAAAATCGTCGTTATTGTCATCTTCGACAAGGGCATCTCCATCATTTGGTGCAATGGGAACGGCATCGGCAGCGGTGGCTATCTTGGAGTTGAAGTCGTTGAGAATCAGTTTAGCTTTTGTGATATCCTCGATAGCGGAGTGAAACTCCGAAAGGGAAGGACAGATAGTAGCAGTCTCAAATGAGTCTTCATCATTGCGGAAGAGGAATCTCGAAAGTTTGGATATGTCTACGTCGTTGTTGTCAGTTTCCGTAATCTTCTTGACTTTTTGCTTGGTTTCTCTAAACGGGTTCTCTTCTTCGTCTTCTTCGTTTTCTACATCTTCTATAACTCCAGTTTCAGCATCCTTTTGATTTGCGGGCTTTGTCGTTGCATCGAAAACGACTCTCCCAGAGCTATCGATATTCAATGTATTCAACAATAAACTCTTTGCACCTCCTTCATCAAACTCGGCCAAGGCTTTCTTGAATAAAGGGTCTATGGCGAGCTCCTGCTCAAGTTTTTTAATCCTCAAAGTTTCAAAATCAACCAAAGTAGATTCTACGATTCTGTTGATCTTTCTCTTCTTCTTCCCTTCCTCGTCTGCATCCTCGTCGTCGCTTTTATCGGCTTCTCCATTTTTCTCTGCATTTTCTTCGTCATTTTCCTCTATCATGTCGGCATCTTTCTTCTTCGCTAAACCACTCAAAAGTTTACCCGTTTCAGTGGCAGCCAGCTCCACTCTACTCAGATAGATTTTGACACATCCGTCCAATGTTGCAGACGCTCTCTGGAAGTTGATATTGTCACCGTCTTTAATGACGTTCAAATCATGAAAATAGTCGATTAATGCAAATTGCCAGGAGTTCTTTGATGTGATTTTATTGTCCGTTGAGAGCTTTATCCATTCCTCGAAGTTCGTAAGGATTGTATGTTTGTTTTCATTGAAATGAATGGCGTTATCATCAAATGAATCGTCAGCATTAAGAGACCGACTTACATGGCGGTGGTTGTTGGAAAGTATCCTGTGCGAAAGTACTCTGTTTGAGGATGCTGGGTAGCTGCTTGTGGAGTTTGAGTTGCTGGCGGCTATAAAGTTGGAACTGGTGCTATTGGTATAAGGACTGTTGGGAATATTGTTGTTGGTCAAACCATTGTTAGAGGCCATATTTGAGCTGCTTCCAGTAATTGAATTGTTGTTGTTGTTGGTATTACTATTGCCGTTATTGTAGTTTCCTCTCATGCTCGACATTCTATCTCTATCTCTATTGCCCGAACTATGATTATGCGTGTGCCCGTGGCCAGATATACGTCTATCTCCATTGCTTGGAGCGCGATTCGAGTAGTTCGAGCTGAGATTTCGCTTCTTGGGTAATATCTGACTCATTCTGTCAAATTATGTGTGTTGTATAGGAAGATATTGTCGTGTTGTACCTAGACGCCAGAACAAGCACTGTTAAGTATGTCACAGTAGCTTTGTTTGTATGTTTACATTTCAAGAGATCGGTGAGTGCACGACTGCGATTTGGTGGGAGATGGTTGTATATGGTAGCGCCATGGAGGAGGAGATGATTTTGTGAAATAGTATCTTATAGATGTACTGATATGGTTGTGGGTGTGTTTACATATTAAGTTGTTGTATGTATGTGTATGTGTATATAGATATACACACTTAGATATTAATAAGGTGGGACTTAGAACTATTCTAAGATATTACGTTCTGAGGATTCATGAAGAAGACCTATTTTA
Source organism: Scheffersomyces lignosus (assembly GCA_001599395.1). Taxonomy (NCBI): domain Eukaryota; kingdom Fungi; phylum Ascomycota; class Pichiomycetes; order Serinales; family Debaryomycetaceae; genus Scheffersomyces; species Scheffersomyces lignosus. Next base: position 851,225 of record BCGS01000002.1, on the reverse strand, counting down.
GTTAGCATTTGGCTAATAAATTGGGAAAATCTCAATTTTGCATCTAGTTAGATATCTCTCAAATAAATGGGCATTCCCGATTGTAAGATTCAATTTTACTTGACTCAATTAACTTTTACCTTTCGTGATTCTTTAATATACTATTTTCATCCCTAACCTATAATTATGCTGCACTACAACACTCAATCGGTCATTGTTTCGGTCCACATCCATCTAACGGACTTAATTCTCTTATCCGTGTTTTTGATCTATTCCGCATCGCACCCCACACTTTTCCAGCTTTATCAGGCCCTCAAAAGCCCATATTGTAACATCTTTTGACCAAATTTTCCCGGATTTCTTAGAAGTGAGTTGTCTCTCATCATCACACACCCATTGCTCACAAATACCTCTATCTTCGTATTCCACACAACAAACAGATCACTGAACACTTCCTCTCCAACGGATTAGCCAACTCGTCCGAGCCAATCAGATCCCGTACTCACGTGCACCATCACGTGTAAATCCCGCGCCAGTCACGAAAAGCAATTCGCTCCATCAGTTTCGACTTTCTTCCATGAAGAAGTCACTTCGTAGTGTATTATAAGTAGAGAAAGAAAGTCAAGTATTGACTTTTCCTTGTTGTAAAGACATTAGGTTGTATACCAATCACATCCAGTCCAAAGAATGAACTTTCTACAGAATCTGGCCGCTTTGGGTGTTGTACTGAGACGGTGGGCTCTCACTAACGCCACTGTACTTCAGCGTCTAGTTGTGCCCATGTCTGTTGGTTCATTCAGCGCGGGAAGAAGACTCCTGTCGTCATCTAGATTTGGAATGGCTACCAGAAACGTGTCTTCCACAACAGTGAGTCTTCTTCAATCCCAGGAACAGATCGCCAATAGTGATTTGAATAACACAACCGCTCAGGCAGAGTTCTACAAACTGCTTCTTGGCAATAGCTACCCACAAATCGTGGTACAGAGATACGAAACTCCTGGAATCGCATCGAGTCCTGAATGTACCAGTCTCTATATTGAGGCTTTGAATAAACTAGGCAAGAAGGGAAAAGCAGAACAAGTCGCCAGAAGCTTGGCCCAACAACTGTCCATCGCCGGACAAACAAGTGCAGCCGGGTTACCTCATGGTTTTGGATCAAGATACGAGCCTGTTCATGTTATTGTCAGTGAGTCTCTCTTGACAATTTTATCTAAATGGATGAAGTGGTTGATCCCTGTCGCTTTGTTGACATACGGTGCTACCAATGCTTTCAACTATTTGGTGGAAAACGGTACCATATTCAAGAACACCGAGGTGGCCGACAAGTCCGTCGACGTTTCTCAAAGCACTGTCAGATTCTCTGATGTTCAAGGTTGTGACGAAGCTCGTGCTGAATTGGAAGAAATTGTTGATTTCCTTAAAGACCCTTCGAAGTTCACCGGTTTAGGTGGTAAGTTGCCTAAGGGTGTACTTTTAACTGGTCCTCCAGGTACTGGTAAGACCCTTTTAGCTCGTGCGACCGCTGGTGAAGCCGGTGTACCGTTCTTCTTCATGTCCGGTTCAGAGTTCGACGAATTGTACGTCGGTGTAGGAGCCAAGAGAATAAGAGAGTTGTTTACTCAGGCCAGAGAAAAATCACCTGCTATTATATTTATTGATGAATTAGATGCCATTGGAGGAAAGAGAAACCCCAAGGACCAAGCTTATGCTAAACAGACACTTAATCAGCTCTTGGTTGAATTGGATGGTTTCTCCCAGACTCAAGGTATCATCATTATCGGTGCCACCAACTTCCCAGAATCTCTTGATAAAGCTTTAACCAGACCAGGTCGTTTCGACAAGGAGGTTATTGTTGATTTGCCGGACGTTAGAGGTAGAATCGACATTTTGAAGCATCATATGCTTAATGTGGAAACTGCTGAAGATGTCGATCCTTCCATTATTGCTCGTGGTACTCCAGGATTATCTGGTGCTGAACTTATGAACTTGGTGAACCAAGCTGCTGTCCACGCGTCTCAACTTTCTGCCCCAGCCGTGGATATGGGCCACTTCGAATGGGCGAAGGATAAGATCTTGATGGGTGCAGCCAAGAAGAAGATGGTTATTACCGAAGAATCTAGATTCAATACTGCATACCACGAAGCCGGACATGCTATTATGGCAATGTTCTCTAAAGGTGCTACTCCATTATATAAAGCCACTATTTTACCAAGAGGACGTGCTCTTGGTATCACTTTCCAATTGCCAGAAATGGATAAGGTGGATATGAGCAAGAAAGAATGTTTTGCTCGCTTGGACGTATGTATGGGAGGAAAGATTGCAGAAGAAATGCTTAACGGCAAAGAGAATGTAACAAGTGGTTGTTCCAGTGATTTGGCCAATGCTACCAACGTAGCTAGAGCCATGGTAACTTCCTACGGTATGAGTGATGTTATTGGCCCTGTTAAGTTAAGTGACAACTGGGAGTCCTGGTCGCCACAAATCAGAAACATGGCCGATACTGAAGTCCGTGATTTCTTGATTTCTAGTGAGGACAGAACCAGAAACTTATTACGTGAGAAAAAGGTAGAGTTGAAGAGATTGGCCGAGGGATTACTTGAGTACGAGACTTTAACCAGAGAAGAAATGGAGAAGATTGTTAGAGGCGAAACAATAAATAAAGAGAAGAACGTGAGCAATACTGTCATAAAGTCTCCTTCTAGCAGCACGGAAAGAAAGGACATTATCAACGACCCTATACCGGTTGAGGTATAGCACACTTGACAATAGATGTTAAAAAGAGCAAACACGGAAAAAAATAGAGATTCTAAGCCCGTTGCTGTACACGATACCCACAGAGAATTGATCTTATCTGCGAAAGCCCTGTCGAGAGCTCTGAGGTGAATTGTAAATAATCGGAGGGCCGTAACGATAGATAAGATGAAAGTACGGGCGGGGTACCATTTATATATATAGCGCTAATAAAATAATAATACTTGAACGTGATATGATTTTCTTGTAGAAGGAAGTATCTGATATCCCTGGTATATCCACAAGTTCCGGCACCTTGGTGACTTCACCCAGGGATCATCTAAGACTACGATAATAACTGGATCTCCCTTCGTGCTTAGCAAGATCTGAGTTATGGAGGTGGAAATCTGCAGGAACAGTGCATAACAGTAATTTAAAGATGAGTTGAACTGTAGTCTGACAGAGGAGGACAACTTGCCCTTTCTGGAGAAGAGTCTTGCCGTGTATGTACATTGCTCACGTGCCGAAGCTTAAAAGTTGCTTTTTAACGGTCGGACGAGCAAATTGTCAGCGGGCCGTGGTAGTACCAAGCTATGCTGTGGGTTGGTAAAGCCGTGGAGTTCATTGTTTAAGTCTTGGACGGAGAGGAAATTCAAAAGAAAATAAAGCGTATTAAGGAAGAAGATCTTGAACGTTGGGAGATCGGCCTGGTGTGTCTAACTGGCATTTGACAAGAAGTACGAGCAGTTACCGTGGTAGTGGGAAACGTGACAGATGGCCGCCAAAACATCCGTGCCGCATAATATTAACGGTGCGTTTTTGAGGGTGTCGCTAGCGAGCGAGAAAATGTGAAAAAAGCGAGGAAAATATAGCGACCAAAACTAAGGAAGATGGAAGATACCTTGAAAGGCTGGAAGTTGTTTGTTATTTTTGACTCCGAGTAATCGAGCTACATACACTGTAGTTACGATTTACATGAACATTGCTGTGTTATTGTCACCATCATTATTATTATTATTACCGCTTCTATTTACGACTCCTGCAAATGTCGAATGCATGCACTGACACTATTATACTGACACTATTATTTATTACTGTGCCCGCAGCGAGAGGACCTTAGGTCCTTGCACCTGCCCAACGGCTTCTTTTTGCCGTTACCACCATCACTGCTGCTGTGTACCCCCAATTCCAAAATTGCAAAATAAAAAGATTCAACTGTCACAGCTAAATTCAGGTCTTGCGGCGTGTCCCCACCATTCCACCCAATCTTTTCCTCCCATTTTGTCTCAATTTGTCTCCTCTCGCTGACTCTCCTTGGGCACACCCACGTGGCCCCTGCATCCTCTCCAAAAGCCCCCATGTAGTATTTCTCCTAATGCGTCTTTTCTCACTATCTACCTTCACTAGCTACCACCAGATTGTACACCAGTATCCACGACTGACACTTTTCACACCGATCAATTGGCCTCTGGCGTATGGCTTTTGCACATTTGCCGTCTGTCAGACGGGTGTTTTTTGGTGACTTGTGACTTTTTCCGGGTGAAATTTCCAAAAACTTTCCTAAATCGTCTGCGGGAGCGTCTTATTGCTGCTTCTGCTCGCTCATACTACGGCTATTCTATTGTCAGTGGTAACGGTGCACTGGTGGAAAATACAGTCTCAGGTATTTCTGGATTTCTGGTGTCACTAGCGCTTAGTGGTAATAATTATATAATTATAGTATTCTTCATTGCCCGTTGTTAGCGTTCGTTGAAAGCTGGAAAGTAGTTTCGTACGTTGTAATTACGTGATTCGATAGCCGTTCTGTCCTCTGGTATCCTCCGTCCCTAGACCCTTCCGACTCCCCTTGCTACCGTTTCTTATCTGGGAGAGACCAATAAGACCGAATCCGGTGTGAACTTAGACCACCACCAGTAGCACTGTTTGATTCAAACTAACGCCACGATCCAAATACCACAGGACTCTCAGCAAAAGGTGTCATTGTCGTGTCCTCTAATAGAAAACCCACAGAGAGCTGTCTTATCGTTGCTACAAACTGCTGCCATAGACTCTACCACAGTGGCTAAACATTTCACACTAAAACCACATTGTCAGTACTAGTTCATAGTTGGCAATAGACCAGAGGTCATTTAATCAGACCCTACCACACGCCTAAAATACTGTTTTGTTCTACATCAGTTTCTTGCGGAATTCATCGTGTCCTATCAACACTAACTCCAAGACGGTTCTACTGAGTCAGATCATCCCCCACCAAAAAGTACTTGTTGGCTTCCGACCTATTTGCTACTTAAGTATCAACTCCATAAATTTCTGGCTCATCCAATCTATCGCTTGTCAGATATACTGCCAGTCAGATCCTAAGGTAAGGCGACTATTCACTCTTCCGACAACTCAGGTGATTTTTCATCTTTTTCATTAAACAAGTCAACCTTAACAATCACCAACAATGGAACTGTCCGTATGGAACTCGGCCTTCTCGCCTAATAACCCTGGTGCAACGCCAGGAAAATCTCCTTACTACCACGAGCTTGGTGATCCAGCTCAGCCGGCAAATCAACAACATCAACAAAACCTCCACCAGCACCACGACAATTCGAACACAGGTACAAACTCTCACAACACGCCGTCATCACATGCCTACGCAACCATTGGCCAGTCTGGCTTGGCCCAGCCAGGTACTCCGTCTAATTTCACCGACACCGAACAGTTGTTTCTTCATCAATTAGAGCAGAATCTCTACGAAGCAGCAGCTGTGGCAAATCAGACACACCACCATCATCATCATCACCACCATCACCACCCTTCAGCCAACCAATCCACCGGAAACACTCCCAACTCCAACCTTGATCCAACAGCTCATACGCCGTCTACATCTTCCACCAGTGGCGGACTTGCCAACTACCCGCACGATATTCCACCACCACCACAACTGTATGAGTTTGGCATTGAAAACATCAACTTCATAATACCGGAGGACCTCAACTTCGACACAGACCCAAACCATGAATCTTCTGCGTTTCCACCGTCTCACATGCCTCCAACCCAAACACCAAACTTACTAGCAGCTAATAAGAACTTAGCAGCTGTTCCCAAGAAGAACGGAGGCTCAAGTGGTGGCTCAGGATCTGAGAATGACCCTAAAGTGTTTGCTTCTCCTATTTTACCAGGCCAAAACGAGAAGTCCTACAACAATCAGCACTTTTACCATAAACACAACTCCAAGCTTAATGATTCATATGTAGTTACACAACAGCAAGGACAACAGGCACCACAGCAGCATGTCAGACCAGATGCTGTTTTCACTCCATTGGTATCACCAGCGGTAACGCCTATGGACTCTCAAGTGAACTTGAACAAGGGTCCAGGAGGTTCATCGAGTTCTTCAACTGCTGTAGGATCTTCTTCCTCGGCATACTCACAGCAGCCGCCAGTCCAGGTATCGTTTGAGCCACTTACTTCGCCAGCACTAAATGCGCAGCCTTCTCTGGGTGATAGACGTCGTTCTCTGTCATCTATGTACGGCCCAGGACCGGTAGAAGACCATTCACACGCACACACAATTTACAACGGTGCCAAGCGTAGAACACCTCATGGAACTCCAATTATTTCGGCTAATAAGCACTCTCCTCTGATAAAAGGTAGAAGTGCCGTTGTTAACGGTGGCAGTGCCTTTAGAACTTCACCCGTAGCTACAACCGTGGTGCCATTCGAAAAATTACCTGAATCTAGCATGGAAACTAGCACCAACGACAACAGTAGTAACACCACGCCAATGTTGCCCCCACAAGGCAAGAAAGTGGATATCAGTAGCAACGCTAACAATAATGGCAACGCACCTCTTATGGGCTTTACAATGGGACGCTTAGCTGAGCACAGTCAGCAAGAAGACGAAGATGATGACGACGATGACGATGAAGACGTAGAAATGAATTCTAATAATTACAGTGGCAATGCTGGAGGTTCTACGGGAAGCTTATCGCGTAAGTCATCATCCAGATCTAGCCGAAAGTCAAGTTTCAATAATTCCGGCAAACTTTTACCTAAGTCGTCGTCATCTAGTACGGAAACGTCGCCAAGAATTCTTAACCAGAAGTCTAATGGTGGATTGGTGAAAAAAGGAGAAAAACCAGCCACAAAAAAGGCATCCCACAAACTAGCTGAACAAGGCAGAAGAAACAGAATGAACATGGCCGTTCACGAATTGGGCAGCTTGATTCCACAGACATATCACGATGAAGTAACGATTCCCTCCAAAGCTACGACCGTCGAACTAGCATCGAAATATATTAGAACCTTGTTAAAGGAGCTTCATGAGATTAAGAATTCTAGCAACTAATGGAATATGAAGAAGTGTTTGTTCTGATAACAAAACATTGATACGAGTGCAATATTCGTTTTCATCTGTAAGCTTATCTAATTCTTTTTGAGGAGGTTAATTTGTTTGAATAAATTATTAGTATTAGGCACCAGCTTTGATAAAGGAAACAGTAAATTGGCAAATTTGTAATTTATTATTATCTCTTCTCTCATTGTCATGTTTATAACTTAATTATATGATGCCGCTACATTTCTGGGTATATGTATTTTAATGAAATTACAGTTATGTTTCATTAATTAGTTGTACGTAGAGACGATTTAGTTCTTTGAAATATCAAATAGTTAGGGAGACTGTTAGACTTCTAAAGAGAAATCACCCTGAAGTGAACCGGTAGCATGAAAAGGAAAAATTCCATCTCAAAAGGCTATCTATTGGTTGCAGTTTTGAGATTTCGAATCCCGTTATTTATAAGCTAACGATACTTTCTAAAACTTTCAATTTGGAAAAATTCATTTTCAAAATCTATGAACTCAGTTAGGCTTTCACTAGTTCAGCAAGCTTCTTTTGCTCAATGCCATACAACTTGCAGAACTGGGTTGATTTCTCGATAGAACACTGGACTACATTTTCATCAAATCCTCTCTGTGAGTCTTTTGACTCGACCATTTGGAGTAAAATTTTAATTTGAATAACATGAACAGAGTTGTCTGCGACTGAAAGGGTCAACGTCATAAAGTCTTCCTTTCCCACAGAGTCCCAGGACGAAATACCATTAGAAATCAATGCGTCAGTACCATCAACACACAAAACCTCGGGATTATTCCATCCCTCCATTGGAATATCAAATGTGATTGATGAGGAGAGGTAGCTAAGTGATATGGGCCCGGGAGAAGCCAATCCATGCAGTGTTGCCGTGAAGTCGAATGGAATCATTTCTGTACCGCCCTTTAACGCACCAACTCCAGACCCTTTCGGTAAGTTAGCATCTCTCTTGTATACATACGAACATTGAGATTGGCCATCTTTGTCGAACTCCGTTAACTTACACTTCAAGACCTCTAAGTAAGACCTCCTGTAAACAACCATGTGTGTACATCATATGGGTCTCGTTCGTGGATATCAATGAATGGAGTCCAATTTTTTTCGATAGAAGCTCTTGAGAATGTTCTCTCTTCTCAATTCTACTACTTTGTTGTCGACCATCCTATCAGTTTCTGTATTATGCTTCATTCAAAGAGGTGCAATTGGCCAGATTCCAGAACAAGGAGTTGGTGAGTACGATCACCGAGAAGGACATGAAGTTGCAATATGTGTCGCTCAGAGACTTGGTAAATGACAAACGTCATCCACATTGAATTCACCCAACTGATATTGGAAGGGCCAACAAAGAAACATCAGTCTGTAAAAAGCAAATTTCAAGTTCATTTCCTTCTCATTGACGAACTCTTCCTAGGGAGAGATGCCAACCATCTATATCTGACTATGTCATCACAACTCGCCGAAATGAAAAGCAAGTATGATTCAAGTCAAGCTTATTGATAGATTAACTCATTGCCTGATTTAATTGTAGTCCTTTAACCAGTCAACGATGTTAAATAAATTGCAACACTATCAAACCACAATTTAAGGGTTCACTACCTTTTTTCTAATTGGATCATTTTGCGATAGGATTGCAAAATTTAGGCTGCAACCGTTTGGATCTTTACCTGACGTCACCTGCAACGAGCAAAAAATATTTTTCTTGAGCAGATTCTTACCCGTATTCTCTTGGATGTTAGAAAAGGTTGGCCACAGAAGAGGAACAGAGTTGCAAAGAAAAAGATGATGGACATTGTAAACTTAATTATACTACTAGGCGTTGCTTTTGTGGTTATTGACACCGACTTTATGCTTGACCTAGTGGCATCTTCCAATCGTATAAACGGCTCGAACTAGAAAGTGGAGAATCCCATTGAGAAAAAGAAAACTGCTCTCAGCTGATTCCTACTCGGACTATGTTTGATGAGCACTTTATCGACTAAGATATAATTCTCATTTTCCGGTCTGTTAGATTGTAGTCTTATGACTTTAATTAACAGATCTTTATAAATGATACTTTTCATCAGCTTCTGTCGTGTCGGGATACCCTGTATATCAAATAAAAGCATGTATACTGACACTGCACCCTTTTTATTTAGGTTTGGTGAAATAGCAGATAGTCTTATCAACAAGCTCTGCTCGATGATCAATTCAAAAGCCGGCTTGGGCACGCAGAAACGGCAAGAGTCGGGCTAAATGTAAAGTCTCAATAGCGAAAGGTATTCAGGATACATTAGCCGTCTACATTAAACAATGAGAAGGGAGCATTCGAATTCTACATACCAGAACAATTTTGTAGCACACCCCTATAAACTACGAAAATCATTGCTCGATGATACATACTTACGACTCATCTCATCACATTTTTTTTAAGTCACATCTGATGTCTAAGAATATCCAAAAATCATTCCGTTTTCTGTTTTAGATAATCGACAGATAATTCAAGGTGGCCTGTACTCACATATTTTCTCTATCATTATTCCAGAATAGTTAAGCACTGTACATATTTTCACACCTCTAATGAGAGATATATTTCTGCAGTTGCTCAAGGCCCATATCATTCTTGACTTATTCATTTTTATTTTTGTGAAGGTAATACTGATTATCATTCTACTAGTCATACTACTTCTGTCTTCACACTTGCAACAATCTACATATAATAGCTTTCTCCTTCTATACATTAAATTAAATTGACAGTTCATCGTTTATACCATTCAATGCTCACACGTGCTCAATATCACGCGCACAATCCATGAGTTGTCCTTTCTCAGATTTTCAACCAAAACGTCAACACTCCATTTTTCAACCATACGTTCATCCATGGATTGGTTAAGTTCTACTGTTTATCTTATCCATTGATTGCCTTTCTAACAAAATATTGACAAACTCGGACAAAAAATGGATTTTGAAGAAGCAGAGGACGTCAACGGTATCCGTTTTGCATGGAACGCACTTCCCTCTACCAAGGCAGAAGCCACGAAAGTCGTCGTTCCAACTGGTGTGATCTATACTCCTCTTAAACAAAGAGAAGACTTGCCTATCGCTGCTTACGACCCGATTTTCTGCTCGAATCTGAACTGTAAGAGTATTTTGAACCCATACTGTACCATCGACCCTACTGGATTCTGGAGATGTCCCTTGTGTGCTTTCCGTAACCAGTTGCCAGCGCATTATCAAGGTGTGACCCCAGAAAACTTGCCTTTGGAGCTTCAACCATCCAGTTCGACCATTGAATACATCACCGCAAGACCTGTTCAAAGCCCTCCTATCTTCTTTTTCTTGATCGACTTGTGTCAAGACGAAGATAACTTGGATGCTTTGAAGGAAACTCTCATCATTTCTTTGAGTTTGTTACCTCCAAATGCTCTCATTGGTCTTATCACTTACGGGACTATGGTTCAAGTTCACGATTTGGGCTCCGAGAAAATTTCCAAGTCCTACATCTTTAGAGGAGATAAGGAGTACACTGAAAAACAAATCTCCGATATGTTGAACAGACCAACTTCTACTCCACAAGGTCAGTTACCGCAATTTGCTAACTCCTTGACCCGTTTCTTCTTACCAGTTGAAGACGTGGAGTTCCAACTCACCTCCATTTTAGAGAATCTCTCCAAGGATCCTTGGGCTGTCGCCAATGGTGATAGACCATTAAGATCAACTGGTTCAGCTCTTAATGTTGCTTCCAACCTCTTAGGCCTGACTTTCCCAGGCTTTGGAGCCCGTATTATGCTCTTCTCTGCTGGTCCTGGTACTCTTAACCCTGGTTTGATTGTAGGACCTCAATTGAAGGAGCCAATTAGATCGCACTCGGACATCGACAAAGACAACGCCAAACATTTCAAAAAAGCAGTTAAGTTCTACGACTCCATTGCTCATAAAGTGGTTAAGAACTCCCATACTGTAGACATCTTTGCTGGTTGTTACGATCAGATTGGTATGTTGGAGATGAAAAACCTTTGTAACCTCACTGGAGGTACACTCTTGTTATCCGACGCCTTTACGACTTCGATCTTTAAGCAGTCATTCCTCCGTTTGTTCCACAAGGATGCTGATGGATATCTTCTTATGGGATTCAACGGTACATTCGACATCAAGACTTCCAAGGAGTTGAAGATCAGCGGACTTATGGGTCATGCCTCTTCATTGAGCGTCAAGTCTGCTAATGTCTCGGAAAATGAGCTTGGAATTGGTGGCACATCCCAGTATAAGTTGTGTTCCATTTCACCACAGCATAGTTACTCCGTCTTTTTTGACGTTGTGAACACCCAGCAATTGCCGCAGAATGCCCAGAGTTATACTCAGTTTATCACCCATTATCAGCACTCTTCAGGCACATACAGAATTAGAGTCACTACAGTTTCCAACTTCTTGACCTCTGACGAACAGACTTTGACTAATTCTTTTGATCAGGAAGCAGCTGCTGTACTTATGGCAAGAGTGACCCTTTTCAAGTCTGAACAAGATGATAATGCCGATGTTGTTAGATGGCTTGATCGTATGTTGATCCGCTTATGCCAGAAGTTTGCTGACTACAGAAAAGACCAAGAAGAGTCGTTCAGGTTGGGCCCACAGTTCCAGTTGTACCCACAGTTCATCTATTATTTGCGTAGATCGCAATTCTTACAGGTGTTCAACAACTCACCTGACGAGACTGCTTTCTATAGGCATGTTTTGTGGACAGAGGATACGAACAACTCCCTTATTATGATTCAACCAACTTTGACGTCTTTTGCACTTGATTCAGATCCTGAGCCAGTATTATTGGACTCTGTGTCGATAAAGGACGATCGTATCTTGTTATTGGATACATTTTTCCATATCTTGATCTTCCACGGAAAGACTGTAGCACAATGGAGAAAGGCAGGCTACCAAAACCAGCCAGAATACGAGAACTTCAAGGTATTACTTGAAGAACCCAAGCAGGAAGCTGCGGAATTATTGGTTGACCGTTACCCATTACCGAGATTCATCGACACTGAGGAAGGTGGCTCACAAGCTAGATTCTTGTACTCCAAATTGAACCCGTCTATATCGTACAACAGCTCCGAGTTTATTACCAGCAATGGTGCCATTGTGTTGACAGACGATGTATCATTACAGGTATTCATGGGTCACTTGCAGAAATTGGTTGTGTCTGGATCCAGCTGAAGAGCATCCTCCTACATTATATAGCAATTTAATACATCAGCAAGACCATCATACATAACGTTGTTTAGCGAAGTAGTTAATTTTGTACCCAAAAGTGCATGTATACAAGTAGATCAAAATATGTGCTGATAAAACAATTAGTCTACAGTGAAGATACCAGTATCATTTCAAATAAGAACTTGCTCCTTGGAATTATGGGGCTTCCAACATCTAAGGAAGAATGTTTATTACCTCATTTGGATACAGGTGATCCTTTGTTTTCGAACTCATAGTATACTTGTTGCATGAACCTGCTGGCAACACCATTTGTACTTTTTATTGGAGAAAATTAATGGCCTCGACCAACTTAATATTTAGCACGAATTTGAAACATGGTATTTGGCTACTCAAGATGTGATAGAGCCATTAAAATACATGTAACAGGAAAAGGTGGTGAACAAATGACTACCACGATTCGTCGAGAGATTGATTTCTCGTTAAATTATTAGAAGCCTACCATAGAGGCGAGCTTGTACACTCACTTCAAAGAGACTTCAGATTATATCAAACTGCGCCTATTTCATATTCTCAATCTTAATGGTAGCCACTAGTAGTCTTTCTAAATGACGTGTATTAATTGCAGATCAGATGTCTGCCTGGTTGCAAATTTGCAAACAACATACGAGTTGCGGATAGGTTTTTTTTCCAAAAGATTTTAATATAATAAGAGTATTGTAATAAAACTCCGACCTAAGAAAAACTAAGCAAAACTGTGGTCCTCCAAAGTGGGAAGTGGATATAATCGATACAGTAGAGTGATGTCAAATACTTCTTCATCAAACTTGGAAAATTCTTGGTCAAATGGATACTTTAGTTTGGCTGCATTAGCACGGTCTTTTATTTCAATTGTCTACCACCATTCTGTGGATCACTTGGTATTCTCATTTCAGTTAGTATATTGGGTCAGTTGGTAATTCTTGATTTGAATCAGTTGGATCTTCTATGTCAACTGGCTTGGATGTGTCCTCTGGATCAGTTGACTCGTCTAGGTCAGTTGGCTCGGATGACGCTGTTTGTTCGCATCTTTGAAAGCTCGCCTGAGTCAGCCTAAAATTGTGACGTATTTAGCTTAAATATTAATACGCTACTATTTAATTATATTGAATGTTTTCTTTCTATCTCGGAGAGAGTTGTACAGTTTTTGACAGCTAGTTTGTCAAATGGATTTACGAAACTTCAATCAATAATTCCGTAGATGTAAATCCGCAGATGTCAAACGGGTGTGTAGTTAATGTGTGGACTTTTCAACCACTGATGAAACTAATATACTGATTAATTGGCAATCGCATCTTGGGTGCTAAATTTCCCAAAATGGTCGGCTGCACTTTGCTGGAGGTATGAGCGCGGCTTTGCAATTTCCTCCTAAATCCGCCAAGTCGCAACATCAAGGTATTTTTGTAGCGCCACTTGGTTGCGAAATTCGTATAAAAGTGATACATAGCCCAGTGGGTTTGTGGTTCTTCTTTTGGTGTTACAACATAAATCTTACATAGATTTAGGACACAATTGAAAACATGACTATTAATTCCAAAGAAGTTATTATCGTTGGGGGTTCTTTCGCAGGTATTTTGGCAGCTAAGGCCTTGCTTGGATCGAAGAGGAACGTGAATGACTTAAAGTTGAATATCACCCTCATTTCACCCTCTGAGTTTGCATTTTTCAATATCGCAAGTCCGAGAGTTGTTTTCGAACAAGAGAAAGTGGATTCTGTTCTCTTTGACTTGCAGAAAACATTGCAAAAGTATGCCAAACACACCTCGCATACCGTCAATTTTGTCAAGGCATTCGTTGAACACGCTGATTTAGAAGAACAGACGGTTACGGTCAGCAATGGATCTACTTTGAACTACGATAACTTAATCGTTGCTTCCGGTAACAGATCTGCAAACCCTGCTTTCAAATTGGACAATAGGCGCGATACCACGTATACCATTGAATCGATCAAGAAGTTAGGTCAACAAATTAAGGCTGCCAAATCGATTGCTGTTATAGGTGGTGGAGCTACCGGTGTGGAGCTTGTTGCAGAAATTGCATTTAACTACAGTAAGAAGAAAGATATCACTCTCTTTACAGGTTCTAGTCATCCAATCCCTCTTTTAAACAAGGGCTATGGTGACAAAGCTACTAAACAATTAGAAGCATTAAATATCAAGGTTGTTAACAACAAGAAAGCTAAGTCATACACTGATACATCTATTGAATTTAACGACAGCAAAGTCCAAAACTATGGCTTGGTTATCACAGCTCACAAGTATACTCCAAATACTGAGTACTTGCCCAAGGATGTACTCGACAAGGATGGATACGTCGTCACAGATGAAAATTACAGACTCAAGAATTACCACAACGTCATTGCTGTTGGTGATGCACTCTCAATGGGTTCAAAGTCTGTAGTTGACTTGGTTTATGGCCAGAAAACAGGTATAAAAAACATTATTGATTATGAGGTCTTCGGTAACTCCACTGTTAAGCTTAAAAACCACAAGAAGTTGGGTATTATATTGCTTGTTCCAATTAGTAAGAATGGTGGTGTTGGTTCAGCCCTCGGCATTCCATTTCCTAATTTTTTGATTAGACATTTCAAGTCTAAGGACTTCATGATTTCAAAGGCTGGCGAAAACTTGTCTTAATAATTTTGTCTGTATAGCATAACCTTCGATAATAATAAATATTTGACTGAAACTCCAAACATGTAGCCCTGTATCTCATACCTAAAATTATGACTATTTTGCGGCGTGGGGATTTTTAGAGGTATTATCTTACAAAAAGAATCTCTAACTCACTTCTTGTAAATGGATGATCCAAGCAACTATACCATTTTGATACCTGATACACTACTTACATTCCAATCCCTTCATCACTAGGCAACTCTCATGGAAAATAACTATGGGGTGGCGCAAAACTAATACTAGGATGTACCCCGTTTCAACATTTCCAAGAGAATCATATTTCGTGAGGCTTTGGGAATAAATGAAGAAAAGATGACAGGACCAGGAATACTTTGTTCCAAAGTAACCTGTTTCAGGGGATCTCGAAATCGACCAACCCGAACCAGAGGAGCTAGGTTACCGCAGTTTTTGCATCCAGATATTCCTCTCCTTATGTAACACCCCCAGTTGTGTCTCTATATTTGTTAGTCCATTTTTTATAACCTTCCGTAAGATGTCTGTAAGAGTTCAGAGCTTTTGATGGGTATCTTCCTGTTTGCACACTCTGTCTCGATATTTGAGAAAGTCCTCGATCTCACGAATCGATCCGTCAGCTTCTCCAACTGGATCAGGTCGATTTTGGCACAGTCAATCGAGTCGGTCACAGATTCCATCTTTTTTTGATGTTTTTTTTGTCCAACAATTGTACCGTATCACATTAGACGTATTGATGAGTCACTTGCAGTAATCACTTGTCTCAGGATGCAGCTGATAACACAATAGCTGTTTAGACTACAGCACAATAATAAATGATCACGAGAACACATATAAGTTCGGCATGGAAGGAATTGTAGTTATTTCTAAAATTCAATATTCGCTGTAAAACATGTGAGCTCACAATCAGATACGTTCGAGGATCTTCAGACTTTACATTTCATAATACATGTTTTTCTTCAATTGGGAATCTTACTGTGTCATTTTAGAACCGCTGTCCAAAGAAAAGATTGAGTTGCGTACAATATTAGTGTTGGATAAGGGAAACGCATAATTTTTTTTATACATACTCGCATACATTGTAGATAAGACACATCACACTATTCCTACTCATATCCATATAACAGACTATGCATTGATATTCCTACCCGTTCTTGAGTCTCTTGTAATCACTTTGCTATGCTTACTATCCCTTTTTATATCTTATTTAATAATTATTAAAACGTATGGTTGCAAAACCCATACATATATATCAGATACTATGTACAGGTCCTGGTGTAATACATAGCCCCTTTAGGCGATGAGCATAATACCTGACTTGCTTATTAGTTCTTAGTCATTAACTAGTTTTCCCGGTTTCTCGATTCAAAAGCAGTTTATATTAACTTGGATATATTCTAACAGTACATATAATCTTAACAAAATCAAACTAATAATAACGTAGACAACACCATACTGAGCAAGAATGTAGTCATTGATGGTGACATCGAGCAAGCCTTTCCTTCTAGATATTCTTCACGATCATAGTCCACAGTTGATTCATACTCGTCTGCGTCTTCAATATCAGAATCGGATTCAGGAATTGGCATCGTTGCAACATTTTCAACGTCGTCTTCTTGTACTTCCTCTTCTAATGATTCTTCCCAATTTAATGTAGGAACTGGGCCTTCTGTATAAACAGTAGTCAAAGTGCGTAAGAATTCCTCCGTAACCTCATACGTCACCATGCTGATTGTTTCATCA
This sequence comes from Scheffersomyces lignosus, assembly GCA_001599395.1. NCBI lineage: Eukaryota > Fungi > Ascomycota > Pichiomycetes > Serinales > Debaryomycetaceae > Scheffersomyces > Scheffersomyces lignosus. Next base: position 834,548 of record BCGS01000002.1, on the reverse strand, counting down.
ATTTCAGTAGTATAAACAGATTCTTCGACTTCAATGGAAGTAGTGACACCCCCGCTCGAGTAAGGAACTTCAATATCGTGTGATACCAACTTTGTAACAGTACTGGTACGTGGAGTAATTATTGCTGATTCTACTGTAAAGGTACTCTTTTCCGTGATCGTTGTCTTGATAATAGCATCTGAAACGTCATAGGTAACCTCTCCAACAGTCTCCATCAGTTCAACTAAAACCACAGATGTTCTAGTTATCACATGAAAAACCTTGTCAAAATCAATAGAAGTCTCTATCATTACCTCTATCGTTGAACTTTGCAAAGTAGTCAAAATCAACGATGAAGATGTCTTCACACTAAGGGTAACAATTTCCGTCTCCTTAGACTCGGTTGGACGTACCAGTACAGCATGATTACCTCGATCAGTCGTTTCGATACTTCTACTTTGCACTTCATCAACACCTATTGATCCATGCTCTTCTTCAGCTGGTAGTGACACTTCCAAATTGTCTTCTTCTACGACTTCTTCGACTTCTTCCTCTTCTTCTACTTCTTCCTCTTCAACAGGTGGTGGAAATGGCAAGTCTTCTCCTTCTTCGCCTT